>OX352772.1:211707119-212384619 GCA_947095535.1 Poecilobothrus nobilitatus
CTCGCTTACATAACGTAAATTTCTTCTTAAGTATTTTGGCAGTTGCCACCTTGAATACAAAAATTAATACATGAAAAATAATTCCTTGGATAACATTTATTCATTCCAAAGAATGCAGGATGAGTTTTATAGGTGTAAACATATTACATTTTAATAGTATTCTCATCGCTGTATTCTGCAGGATTTGCATTCTCGACTTAACTTCAGCTGTAGCAGAAAATATGATTGTTGAGCAATAATCGAAGTGAGGTAGTATATATACCCGTTATAGCCGTTGACCTCGAAATACTGTTGTGCAGTCTATTAAGAAAGCGAATTTTTTTTGATATTTTTTTTCACACCTTATCAATGTGCCCAACAAATTTCAGCTTATCGTCAATGACCATATGATATTTCATATCGCTTACTATATCCATGAACTCATTGTTTAACTTTATAATGTTTGCTTCTACAAGCCTTCTGTAATTCATGACCATACCTTTAGTTTTGCTACATTGGTTTTAAGATTGTTCATGTTTAATCAATCGTAAATGTGATAGAGAACCGCATTAACTCTCCCAATCAAATCACCCAAATTTTGCCGGGAGATATATAACTGGCAATCATCAGCAAATAATGCAATTCTGCAGAATTGTAGTACTGTACAAATATCATTTATATATACCAAAAAAGTAAAACCCCTAGAAAACCCCTAGTTGGTAACCCATTATTTTCTTTTACCTTATTCACAGAGCTTTCTGGGTTTATTTTTGGAGACCTCACTGTTTTTCGTTTTTTGCATTTTTTTCAGAATCCAGTCGGTTTGCCGATTTAATTCTTTTTCATCTATACAATATTCTACTGTACTTTTTATAGTTTTACTTAATTTTTAGTTTTATATTTTCTTATCGAAGAATGCATATCTCACTTTTTAATTGTCTACATTATTTTTCAAGTTCGCTTATTCTCAGTGAAATTTTTCATTTTCTTGCTAATCACTTACATTTAAATTACCTTCTCAGGCTTTTCTGTAACTATTATCAGACTTATTCACTTCGCGATTCTCTTGATTTTTCCGAGCAGTAATATTACTAATGGCATTAGTGTGGGTTTCCACTAAGCCATTGCATTGATTTTGATGGTGGCGAGCTGGGCAATGTACCCTTCTTAAATGGGTTATTTACGTTAAAACTGCTATTTAAGTTGTTCACCACTGGCGACTTATCTAATCCTTTTGTGGAATTAGCCAAGCCCTCGCCGACAGCCCTAGTCTCTGAACCGGCTGCTCTAGACCAATCAAATTTTACAAAAGATGTTGCCATGCAACTCGACACCTCTTAACTAAATTTCATATACTTAAATTCAATAGATAATGAGTTATTTTCATTTAAAAAAGGAGTTCTAAGGCAGCTACCCCAACCTGTTGTACCAGGCCAATCAAATTCTATAGAAGTTATTGCCATAAAACTTGATCATAATCTGTAAGATTTCAGAAGCCCAGCTTCATTAAATATTAAGAGGTGCAAGAAGCATGAATCGGTTGCTCTAAACCAACCAAATTTCACAAAAGTTCTTGGCACGTAACTCCAACCCTCTTCACTAAATTTCAGATTCGTAGCTTAAATAGACACTGAGTTATTTTTATTTAAAATGAGAAGTTATATAGCAGCTACTCGAACCTGTCACACAAGTATAACCAAATTTTTCAAATGTTTTTGACCCTTAACTCGCCATCTTTTTGAAAAATTTCAGAAATCTAGCTTTAATAAACTAGACAAAGTTGCTTCCATATAAAAAAGGAAATTGTATGGCAGCTACTCAAACCCGGCGGCTGAAAATTTTGGATTTTAATAGCGAAACTAACTCCTAGCTCCTTTTTTTTTGAGTTATCGTGCGAACGGACGGATGTACATGGCATAATCGATTCAGAATTCGATTCTAAGCCGATCCATACCTTTAGCCCGACTCCTCTAAGGTGTCACTAATGCAATGAAAAATTGTATAAATAAATGTTTAACAAAAAATCAAATTTAATAGCTTGTATGTAATAATAAATAAATATAGAACTATTTTTAGCAAATTTTTTAGTATTTTAAGATTTTATCGTTGCTATCAAATAAAATAAACAATTTAAAGAATGAAAGCTATTTCATGTGTATGCACTTTGGTACTATCAATAACAGTATAAAAAAAAATTAACTACCTACGTTAAAAGCGAGAGTTCTGATATGTAAAATTGTATTTAATAAATTTAATTTTTTTTTTTTTCTTTATTAAATTCATAATTTTACAAGATTTTTTTTAAAAATAGTAATGTAAAACAAAAAAATTTATTTTTTTTTATGGTCTTAGCCTAAGCTGTATGACCTTATAACATAATATAAATTTACAGGAATTTTCTTCAATTTTATTTAAATATGCAAAATTAAATTAAATCATATTAATAACAAATAAAGGAAGAAAAAAAATAAAGAATTATTACAATGATAAGAATCATAATATTAGAATAAACAAAACAAAAAAAAAAAAAAAAAACAAATAGATATATTACATAATTGAATTTTAATATAAACTTTGGAGAGAAGATTTGGTTTTTTTTGAAATTTTTCAACCGATTTCTTATACTATTTGCTGTTCTAACAAATATGCTTTAATTTTTCTTTTAAATTCTATCATACTATTGATCAATTTAAACGTTTCAGGAAGTTCATTATAAATTTTCCAACAATTATATAAGCAATTATTTTTCTGTTTGTTTAACGAAATAATGTTAAATAAAGGTTTGCTTTATTTCGCGTGTTGTGATTGTGGATGTCAATCACCCTATTTAGTATGAAGTTGTGCTTGGTTTCATTATTGACAATTTTAAAAGCAAGTGCATATATTTCGCAATTACATATATTTGAAAAACTAATATATTGCGAGGAGTATATTAAGTTTGTTGGATGTTGAATTGGAAACCTGTGAATAATTTTTATACATTTTTTGTTTATAAATTTAAAATTTATTGTATTTATCAAATTTACTTTTTTGTATTTATTAAAATTTATAAGTATTTATTGTATTTATTAAATACAATTTATTTAGGTATTACTCCATATAGGATTCAGGTAAGTAATGTGTGACTTAATACACAGTGAATAAAGCTTTGCTGGATAGGAAATTTCTTAATCTGCATATAAAAATATAGGGGGCTAGAATTTTTATCACATGATCAATGTGACCACTCCAATTAGCTTTACTGTCTATTATTAGGCCTAGATTATTGAATTTTTTAACAACTTCAATTTTTTCATTGTTGAAGGGAAAGTCAGCTCTCTCATCAAAAAATTTATTTTCAAAAAATAAAATTTTGGTTTTCTCCACATTTAAGCTAAGTCGATGTTTTGGTAACCACACTTGTATCATGTTCAGATCATCTTGAATAGAAATCTTTAATTCCACTTCACTATCACAAGTATACTTTAGTACAGCGTCGTCTGCATACAACTGTAAAATGCCTTTGATATTTAGACGAGTTAAATCGTCTATATAAATTTTAAAAAGGTCGGGACCCAATATGGATCCCTGAGGGACTCCCTTGGTTATAGTTTTTTCCGAACTGTAGGTATTATTAACACGGACCATTTGATCTCTATGTTCAAGATATGATTTGAATAAATTTAATTGTAATTCCGAAAAAAAAAGTTTTGTGAGTTTTAATAATAAAATTTCATGGTCAACACAATCAAACGCTTTCCTAAGATCTAGGAAAACACAGCCAACATATTTTTTTTACCCATATTTTTAGAAAGGAAGGCGGTTAGACTAAGACAAGCAGCTATAGTATTTGATCTTTTTTCAAATCCAAATTGTTCTTCGCTTAAAATCCCATTGGAATTCATAAAACTATTCAGTCTATTTTTCATTATGCTTTCAACAATTTTGAAAACGATGGTAAGATTGAAATTGGACGGTAATTAGAACAATCCGTACTATTGCCTTTTTTAAAAATACGGGTAACAATAGCACTTTTTAGATTAGAGAGGAAGATTCCAGTTTGGAAAGTTTTATTAATAAATTTCACTAGAATGGGAATTAGTTGGTCTGAGAACCGTTTAATGAATTTAGTCGATATGCCATCGCATCCAGTCGCTGCAGCCAAATTGAGTGAATTTATTGAAAACCTCACTTCATCAGCATTAGTCAAAGTTAAATGAAAATTAGAAAAAATTGTTCGCTCGATTGATTCATGTAATTGAGATCAATAGCGTCATTCGGAATTTTAATATCTTTAGTAACATTGATAAAATAATTATTTGTATATTCCGAAATATTATTTGGATGCTCCAGCATTTTATTATTACAATAAAGCGCTTTCACTTGACTTCTTAAATCATATTGGTTTGTATTGAACATTATCTCTTTATATAAATGCCAGATTTTTTTATTATCACAATTTTCTGATAATTTATCAGAGCAGTATTTTTTTTTAGCCTCACTTATTAATTTGTTTACGCTATTGCGATATTGTAAGTAAATATGTTTATCGAATATGACAGCTCGTTAATATGATTGTCCTCTGGAAATTTTTTATTATATTTATAAAAAGAGTTTCCAATTTTGATTTTCCTTAGAATTTCTTCCGTGATCCATTCATTTTTCTTTTTTGGATTTTTTACGGGTATTTCCTGCGTGTTGTTTTTAATTATTGTACTAAAAACAGAGACAATTTCTTCAAAGTTAGTGTATGAGTCGAGATCAGACCATATACTATCATTTGCAATGCTGTTAAAGTTTAGTACTGTTTTATATTGTAGTTTATTACTTATTGTAGGTTTGTGAGCTACACTAATAAAGAACATCTGGTGATCAGAAAGGCATGTGTCTAAGATATGGAAATAATATTTGTGTTTTACTATATCTGTTATAAAGTGATCAATAACCGTTTTAGAGTGGGGACCTATTCTGGTAGCATATTTTTCGGAGATATTATTCAAAATTATAAAACCGTTGCTTAAGAACAGATTATTGTAAAGTTTAGTGTCTGAGTTGTCACTGTTTATTAAATTGATGTTCACCAATCCAATTAAAATTGACCTTTTGTATTTTAAAGTTTGCTCATCGACCTTTGTTAAAAAATCTGGAATTCGTGTATCATGAGATCTGTATATGCCTATAATATTGTAATTATCTTTTAATAATTTTAATCCTATCAAATTACTTGTTCCCAACTCCTCACTAAAAATTAAATTACTATCGATATCATTTCTTAAGTAAATTACAACTCCACCGTATGCATTTTGTCTGTTACTGAAATAAGAGTTGAATTCGGGAAGATTGAAAAATTTATTTTCTGAAATATGCAACCAAATTTCTGTCAGAACTATGATATGTACATCATGTTCTATGATATGCTTCAGCTTCATACAACTTTTTGCGTAAACTTTGAATATTTAAATAAAAAATATTTAGATTATTTTTATATTTATTTATTGTTTGAAGTTTTATCAAAGTTTACGTAATGGTTTATGCTTATATTGTCGTTAACGTTAATAATGTCATCGACACTCATTTGAGAAAAAAATGAAAATAAGTTTAAATTTTTTTCTTTTTCTTTTTTTATGACATGCTCGAATATATATGCAAACTGGTATTCCAATAAGCTTAATAAAGCTATAACATTTAAATTGATCAGCTGTTTTTGACAATAGAGATGAGAACAAGAAGAATGATAGAAAAAAAATTATAAAATATATAAATGTAAAAAAGCAAAGAGAAAAATGTTTAATTGTTAAATTAAAAATAAATTTTGATATTATAATAATTTTAAAATTAAAAATATAAGTGTTTTCATTGAAAAAAAAAAAATAAATAAAAAGAAGTAATATGTTTTAATATAATTATTAGTGCTAATTGAAATTAAATGTAATAAAAAAACGAGGAAAAATACAATTGCCTTTGTCAACTCTTAGATACCCGTACGAACCATTAGTATGTTCACAGCCTGTCACTCTGCTTACAATATTATTTTTTTAATATTTTAGTATTTTAAAATAATTTGGGTGAATTTCATAATTTCTAGAACTATGGGTTGTACATATATTCAAACAATATTTTTATACATTCTTCAAAAGCAGATTCTAACCTTCCACATAACGATTATCAATCCAAAACTTTTTCGAATATTTTATAGTATTAAATTTACTAAGCACAAAATAGTAAATATAATTTTAAATAGGTATTATATTATGTTAATGCGTATCTACATAGTATATTTATATTGTTATAAGTCTATCGCCATACATTGCAATATTTCTTTAAAAATATTTCCATTCATAGAATAATTTCTTATATGTAAATACGGCGCTTTATAATATACATCTATACTCTTATCAATCATTCATCAGTGACATATAAGATATGTAAATAAACATGATATTATATAAGTATGTATGTATATCAATATCATATAAATAAAAATTCTTCAAGCAACCGTTATGTTGCTTATTTATTTACATTTTTTTGTAATACGCATTATATCTTCAAAAATTTCAAATTATCTAGTAAAACAAAATGCGAAAAATTCGTTAAAGAAATTTGTTAAAAAATTTGAAAAAATCAAGTAACACTTTCGTCAATTATAAAGTAACCCTATATTATTAAAAGAAGTTGTTAACAGAAATAAGAGTATAATGTTGAAGATTTAATTTTTGTGTATTACTTCAAAAAACTTTTAACAGGTGTTCAAGTTACAAATGCTTAAAAATAGGAAATTTTAAATTTTTGACCCCTTACAGCTCCTAAACGGTGGGTGATACCAAAAAAATTTCTGAAATGACTCATACTTATTTTCAAAGATCTAACTTCTATCAAAATTTTAATTTTGCAACTTAAACCGTTTAGAAGATAGAAGGGTTAAAGGATTTTGCAAAATTTTAGTTTCGCATAACGGTAAATTAAGACACTCCCAATTCAATGTTTCCGAATCTATTTTTCTATCCTTTCTTATCCCTACTCCCTAGCCAATATACTGCGTTCGCCGATAAGGGTTTCATCCAATTATATTGTCTAAAGGGGGAGGTGGGTTTAGTCATTAAGAATCTGACACTATCAAGGAAAATCTTGCTGTCTTTGGAAGATTCCCACCTCCCTTAGAAAAAAAAAAAACAATCGAATGCTTTTTGATGGTCTAAGCATATACGTCCAATATAATTACCTTCATCAACATTTCTGGTGATGAAATGAGTCAAGCTTAGACATGCTGCAGTCGTATTATACTTTTTTTAAAGCCATATTGCTCACTACTTAGAATATTATTATTTACCATAAAAGCATTAAGCCGGTTTTTAATTATAATTTCAAATAATTTTGATAAAGAATTTAGAATTGATATGGGACGATAATTTGATATCGAGATTTTAAGTGAGTGAGGATATAATGAATTTTGGAAAGATATGTTTATGAATTTCACAAGTACAGGGCATAGTAGTTCCGAATATCTTTTAATAAATTTAGTCGAAATGTGGTCATATCTGGTAGCTGCAGCTGTCTGTAGTTTACCTATTGCTTGACTCACTTCATCTATGTTGGTGGGATATAACTCAAAATTATGAGTAATATTTCTTGAGAAATTATTTAGATATTCAAAATCTAGTGGTTCATTCTGTATGTATAGTTTGCCAGTTACGTCCACAAAGTACTCGTGTATGTAACTAGCAATGTCAATATTGTTGTTATTTCCTTATATATCCCATAGCTTCTTACAATTATTAGAATTTTGTGCCAGAAAGTTTATGTAAAATCTTTTTTTCTCCTGCAAAGTTAGCTGTTTGGTTTTTTTTGGTATTTTTTATATAAACCTTCTACCTGTTTATCCTGTGGGTACTTTTTCCTATATTTATAGTATGAATCCCTTATATTCATCATACTCAAGATTTCATCAGTAATTCAAGCATGTTTGTGACGTTTGCTTTTTTTAATATGAATTGTTTTTATATTATTTCGAATTAGTTCGCTTAGTTCAAGAACTTGATGGTCAAAGTTGTTACTTATTTCATCTAACCTATTCCAAATATTATGGGCGTTAATAATATTATAGTCCAGCACGATTTTGTAAGATGTACTGATTTGGAAAATAGGTTTCATATTTATATTTGTTAATAAGAGTTGGTGATCTGATAATTCTGTATCTAATACATGAAGATGGTATTTAAATTTAATTAGATTGATTATAAGATGATCAAGTATAGTTCTTGTATTTGTTCCGTATCTAGTTGCAGAATCTTCAGATATTTTGTTACAGATCAGGAAACCGTTACTAAGAAGAATGTCTGCATAATGTCTAACTTCTAAGCCATCATTCAGTAAATTTATGTTAAAGTCCCTCAGGATAATAGAGTTTTTGTAGTTTAATGTATATTCATCTATTTTTTGAATAAAATAGTTGTAATTAATGCTATGAGACTTGTATACCGCAATAATATTAATGTTTTGACTTATCAATTTTACTACCAGAATATTAGAATCCTGAAATTCTTCTTTGATAACTAAGGTACTAGATAGAGAATCTTTGACATAGATAGCTCCACCTCCATAAGATTTGGCTCGATTTGAAAAATAAGGTGAGTAGCCTGGAATATTAAAGAAAATATTTTCGGATTCATTAAGCCAAATTTCTGTCAAAACTAAAACATGGGTATCCCAATCATATGATTCAATTAACATTTCCAATTCATTTAGTCTATTTCGTAAACAGCGTATGTTAAGATTTTCTTTATAAATTTTTTTATATTCAAGGTTATCAAGCTCTGTAGAATGACTTATACATAAATTATCCACAAGAGGTGTATTTTCATGTATACCCATTATTAATAAAGTGAAATAAATTATATAAGTTTGAAAAATAAGAAATAAATAAAAAAGAAAATTATTCTGCTAAGCTTACGATGGAAAAGCAGTATATATGGTAAAAAAACTAAATTTTTTATATACAAAGTCTGCTATATTGATATTTTTGTTGTACAGATTATAGCTATAAATTCTCAAAAAGAATAAAGCAAATTTATCTAAGACATGAACCATTATGTAATTGGAGACATACTATTATACCGTAATCAGTGGAATTAAGTAAATTGGCATCATCTGTTTGGTTGTACATAATATTGATTAATAATTTTATATATTTCAAAGTAAATAAGAATTCATGAATTGCATTGAAGTTTAAAAATAAAAAGTATTTAACAAAAATTGAAAAAGTGCTTAATAAAAATTTAAAGTTGTGATTTAGTTGTTTTAAAATTGGTAGTCCGTTGGTAATTGAACATTTATACATTGGAGAACCTTTATACATTAGATAATTCTGAGTTGTCGTTCTATTCCATCTTTCTAGTATAAAATTATTTCCATGACGTAAGTTATATGGTGGAGAATCGCTACATAACGTAAATTTCTTCTTAAGTATTTAAGCAGTTTCTTAATTTAAGCAGTTGTCACCTTGAATACAAAAATTAATACATGAAAAATAATTCCTTGGATAACATTCATTCATTCCAAAGAATGCAGGATGAGTTTTATAGGTGTAAACATATTACATTTTAATAGTATTCTCATAGCTGTATTCTGCAGGATTTGCATTCTCGACTTAACTTCAGCTGTAGCAGAAAATATGATTGTTGAGCAATAATCGAAGTGAGGTAGTATATATACCATATATTACATTATATATTACATTTTAATAGTATTCTCATCGCTGTATTCTGCAGGATTTGCATTCTCGACTTAACTTCAGATGTAGCAGAAAATATGATTGTTGAGCAATAATCGAAGTGAGGTAGTATATATACCCGTTATAGCCGTTGACCTCGAAATACTGTTGTGCAATCTACTTAGAAAGCGAATTTTTTTTGATATTTTTTTGAACACCTTATCAATGTACCCAACAAATTTCAGGTTATCGTCAATGACCTTTCTTCTACAAGCCTTCTGTAATTCATGACCATACCTTTAGTTTTGCTACATTGGTTTTAAGATTGTTCATGTTTAATCAATCGTAAATGTGATCGAGAACCGCATTAACTCTCCCAATCAAATCATCCAAATTTTGCCGGGAGATATATAACTGGCAATCATCAGCAAATAATGCAATTCTGCAGAATTGTAGTACTGTACAAATATCATTTATATATACCAAGAGGTTTTATTGCTAATATTGGCTTCTTCAGTAGTTGTTAACCCGTTATTTTCTTTTAACTTATTCACAGAGCTTTCTGGGTTTATTTTTGGAGACCTCACTGTTTTTCGTTTTTTGAATTTTTTTTCAGAATCCAGTCGGTTTGCCGATTTAATTCTTTTTCATCTATACAATATTCTACTGTACTTTTTATAGTTTTACTTAATTTTTAGTTTTATATTTTCTTATCGAAGAATGCATATCTCACTTTTTAAATATCTACATTATTTTTCAAGTTCGCTTATTCTCAGTGAAATTTTTCATTTTCTTGCTAATCACTTACGTTTAAATTACCTTCTCAGGTTTTTCTGTAACTATTATCAGACTTATTCACTTCGCGATTCTCTTGATTTTTCCGAGCAGTAATATTACTAATGGCATTAGTGTGGATTTCCACTAAGCCATTGCATTGATTTTGATGGTGGTGACCTGGGCAATGCACCCTTCTTAAATGGGTTATTTACGTTAAAACTGCTATTTAGGTTGTTCACCACTGGCGACTTATCTAATCCTTTTGTGGAATTAGCCAAGCCCTCGCCGACAGCCGTAGTCTCTGAACCGGCTGCTCTAGACCAATCAAATTTTACAAAAGTTGTTGGCATGCAACTCGACACCTCTTAACTAAATTTCATATACTTAAATTCAATAGATAATGAGTTATTTTCATTTAAAAAAGGAGTTCTAAGGCAGCTACCCCAACCTGTTGTACCAGGCCAATCAAATTCTATAGAAGTTATTGCCATAAAACTTGATCATAATCTGTAAGATTTCAGAAGCCCAGCTTCATTAAATATTAAGAGGTGCAAGAAGCATGAATCGGTTGCTCTAAACCAACCAAATTTCACAAAAGTTCTTGGCACATAACTCCAACCCTCTTCACTAAATTTCAGATTCGTAGCTTAAATAGACACTGAGTTATTTTTATTTAAAATGAGAAGTTATATAGCAGCTACTCGAACCTGTCACACAAGTATAACCAAATTTTTCAAATGTTTTTGACCCTTAACTCGACATCTTTTTGAAAAATTTCAGAAACCTAGCTTTAATAAACTAGACAAAGTTGCTTCCATATAAAAAAGGAAATTGTATGGCAGCTACTCAAACCCGGCGGCTGAAAATTTTGGATTTTAATAGCGAAACTAACTCCTAGCTCCTTTTTTTTTGAGTTATCGTGCGAACGGACGGATGTACATGGCATAATCGATTCAGAATTCGATTCTGAGCCGATCCATACCTTTACCCCGACTCCTCTAAGGTGTCACTAATGCAATGGAAAATTGTATAAATAAATGTTTAACAAAAAATCAAATTTAATAGCTTGTATGTAATAATAAATAAATATAGAACTATTTTTAGAAAATTTAATAGCATTTTAAGATTTTATCGTTGCTATCAAATAAAATAAACAATTTAAAGAATGAAAGCTATTTCATGTGTATGCACTTTGGTACTATCAATAACAGTATAAAAAAAAATTAACTACCTACGTTAAAAGCGAGAGTTCTGATATGTAAAATTGTATTTAATAAATTTAATTTTTTTTTTTCTTTATGAAGTTCATAATTTTACAAGATTTTTTTTAAAAATAGTAATGTAAAACAAAAAAATTTATTTTTTTTTATGGTCTTAGCCTAAGCTGTATGACCTTATAACATAATATAAATTTACAGGAATTTTCTTCAATTTTATTTAAATATGCAAAATTAAATTAAATCATATTAATAACAAATAAAGGAAGAAAAAAAATAAAGAATTATTACAATGATAAGAATCATAATATTAGAATAAACAAAACAAAAAAAAAAAAAAAAAACAAATAGATATATTACATAATTGAATTTTAATATAAACTTTGGAGAGAAGATTTGGTTTTTTTTGAAATTTTTCAACCGATTTCTTATACTATTTGCTGTTCTAACAAATATGCTTTAATTTTTCTTTTAAATTCTATCATACTATTGATCAATTTAAACGTTTCAGGAAGTTCATTATAAATTTTCCAACAATTATATAAGCAATTATTTTTCTGTTTGTTTAACGAAATAATGTTAAATAAAGGTTTGCTTTATTTCGCGTGTTGTGATTGTGGATGTCAATCACCCTATTTAGTATGAAGTTGTGCTTGGTTTCATTATTGACAATTTTAAAAGCAAGTGCATATATTTCGCAATTACATATATTTGAAAAACTAATATATTGCGAGGAGTATATTAAGTTTGTTGGATGTTGAATTGGAAACCTGTGAATAATTTTTATACATTTTTTGTTTATAAATTTAAAATTTATTGTATTTATCAAATTTACTTTTTTGTATTTATTAAAATTTATAAGTATTTATTGTATTTATTAAATACAATTTATTTAGGTATTACTCCATATAGGATTCAGGTAAGTAATGTGTGACTTAATACACAGTGAATAAAGCTTTGCTGGATAGGAAATTTCTTAATCTGCATATAAAAATATAGGGGGCTAGAATTTTTATCACATGATCAATGTGACCACTCCAATTAGCTTTACTGTCTATTATTAGGCCTAGATTATTGAATTTTTTAACAACTTCAATTTTTTCATTGTTGAAGGGAAAGTCAGCTCTCTCATCAAAAAATTTATTTTCAAAAAATAAAATTTTGGTTTTCTCCACATTTAAGCTAAGTCGATGTTTTGGTAACCACACTTGTATCATGTTCAGATCATCTTGAATAGAAATCTTTAATTCCACTTCACTATCACAAGTATACTTTAGTACAGCGTCGTCTGCATACAACTGTAAAATGCCATTGATATTTAGACGAGTTAAATCGTCTATATAAATTTTAAAAAGGTCGGGACCCAATATGGATCCCTGAGGGACTCCCTTGGTTATAGTTTTTTCCGAACTGTAGGTATTATTAACACGGACCATTTGATCTCTATGTTCAAGATATGATTTGAATAAATTTAATTGTAATTCCGAAAAAAAAAGTTTTGTGAGTTTTAATAATAAAATTTCATGGTCAACACAATCAAACGCTTTCCTAAGATCTAGGAAAACACAGCCAACATATTTTTTTTACCCATATTTTTAGAAAGGAAGGCGGTTAGACTAAGACAAGCAGCTATAGTATTTGATCTTTTTTCAAATCCAAATTGTTCTTCGCTTAAAATCCCATTGGAATTCATAAAACTATTCAGTCTATTTTTCATTATGCTTTCAACAATTTTTGAAAACGATGGTAAGATTGAAATTGGACGGTAATTAGAACAATCCGTACTATTGCCTTTTTTAAAAATAGGGGTAACAATAGCACTTTTTAGATTAGAAGGGAAGATTCCAGTTTGGAAAGTTTTATTAATAAATTTCACTAGAATGGGAATTAGTTGGTCTGAGAACCGTTTAATGAATTTAGTCGATATGCCATCGCATCCAGTCGCTGCAGCCAAATTGAGTGAATTTATTGAAAACCTCACTTCATCAGCATTAGTCAAAGTTAAATGAAAATTAGAAAAAATTGTTCGCTCGATTGATTCATGTAATTGAGATCAATAGCGTCATTCGGAATTTTAATATCTTTAGTAACATTGATAAAATAATTATTTGTATATTCCGAAATATTATTTGGATGCTCCAGCATTTTATTATTACAATAAAGCGCTTTCACTTGACTTCTTAAATCATATTGGTTTGTATTGAACATTATCTCTTTATATAAATGCCAGATTTTTTTATTATCACAATTTTCTGATAATTTATCAGAGCAGTATTTTTTTTTAGCCTCACTTATTAATTTTTTTACGCTATTGCGATATTGTAAGTAAATATGTTTATCGAATATGACAGCTCGTTAATATGATTGTCCTCTGGATATTTTTTCTTATATTTATAAAAAGAGTTTCCAATTTTGATTTTCCTTAGAATTTCTGCCGTGATCCATTCATTTTTCTTTTTTGGATTTTTTACGGGTATTTTCTGCGTGTTGTTTTTAATTATTGTACTAAGAACAGAGACAATTTCTTCAAAGTTAGTGTATGAGTCGAGATCAGACCATATACTATCATTTGCAATGCTGTTAAAGTTTAGTACTGTTTTATATTGTAGTTTATTACTTATTGTAGGTTTGTGAGCTACACTAATAAAGAACATCTGGTGATCAGAAAGGCCTGTGTCTAAGATATGGAAATAATATTTGTTTTTTACTATATCTGTTATAAAGTGATCAATAACCGTTTTAGAGTGGGGACCTATTCTGGTAGCATATTTTTCGGAGATATTATTCAAAATTATAAAACCGTTGCTTAAGAACAGATTATTGTAAAGTTTAGTGTCTGAGTTGTCACTGTTTATTAAATTGATGTTCACCAATCCAATTAAAATTGACCTTTTGTATTTTAAAGTTTGCTCATCGACCTTTGTTAAAAAATCTGGAATTCGTGTATCATGAGATCTGTATATGCCTATAATATTGTAATTATCTTTTAATAATTTTAATCCTATCAAATTACTTGTTCCCAACTCCTCACTAAAAATTAAATTACTATCGATATCATTTCTTAAGTAAATTACAACTCCACCGTATGCATTTTGTCTGTTACTGAAATAAGAGTTGAATTCGGGAAGATTGAAAAATTTATTTTCTGAAATATGCAACCAAATTTCTGTCAGAACTATGATATGTACATCATGTTCTATGATATGCTTCAGCTTCATACAACTTTTTGCGTAAACTTTGAATATTTAAATAAAAAATATTTAGATTATTTTTATATTTATTTACTGTTTGAAGTTTTATCAAAGTTTACGTAATGGTTTATGCTTATATTGTCGTTAACGTTATTAATGTCATCGACACTCATTTGAGAAAAAAATGAAAATAAGTTTAAATTTTTTTCTTTTTCTTTTTTTATGACATGCTCGAATATATATGCAAACTGGTATTCCAATAAGCTTAATAAAGCTATAACATTTAAATTGATCAGCTGTTTTTGACAATAGAGATGAGAACAAGAAGAATGATAGAAAAAAAATTATAAAATATATAAATGTTAAAAAAGCAAAGAGAAAAATGTTTAATTGTTAAATTAAAAATAAATTTTGATATTATAATAATTTTAAAATTAAAAAATATAAGTGTTTTCATTGAAAAAAAAAAAAATAAATAAAAAGAAGTAATATGTTTTAATATAATTATTAGTGCTAATTGAAATTAAATGTAATAAAAAAACGAGGAAAAATACAATTGCCTTTGTCAACTCTTAGATACCCGTACGAACCATTAGTATGTTCACAGCCTGTCACTCTGCTTACAATATTATTTTTTTAATATTTTAGTATTTTAAAATAATTTGGGTGAATTTCATAATTTCTAGAACTATGGGTTGTACATATATTCAAACAATATTTTTATACATTCTTCAAAAGCAGATTCTAACATTCCACATAACGATTATCAATCCAAAACTTTTTCAAATATTTTATAGTATTAAATTTACTAAGCACAAAATAGTAAATATAATTTTAAATATTATATTATGTTAATGCGTATCTACATAGTATATTTATATTGTTATAAGTCTATCGCCATACATTGCAATATTTCTTTAAAAATATTTCCATTCATAGAATAATTTCTTATATGTAAATACGGCGCTTTATAATATACATCTATACTCTTATCAATCATTCATCAGTGACATATAAGATATGTAAATAAACATGATATTATATAAGTATGTATGTATATCAATATCATATAAATAAAAATTCTTCAAGCAACCGTTATGTTGCTTATTTATTTACATTTTTTTGTAATACGCATTATATCTTCAAAAATTTCAAATTATCTAGTAAAACAAAATGCGAAAAATTCGTTAAAGAAATTTGTTAAAAAATTTGAAAAAATCAAGTAACACTTTCGTCAATTATAAAGTAACCCTATATTATTAAAAGAAGTTGTTAACAGAAATAAGAGTATAATGTTGAAGATTTAATTTTTGTGTATTACTTCAAAAAACTTTTAACAGGTGTTCAAGTTACAAATGCTTAAAAATAGGAAATTTTAAATTTTTGACCCCTTACAGCTCCTAAACGGTGGGTGATACCAAAAAAATTTCTGAAATGACTCATACTTATTTTCAAAGATCTAACTTCTATCAAAATTTTAATTTTGCAACTTAAACCGTTTAGAAGATAGAAGGGTTAAAGGATTTTGCAAAATTTTAGTTTCGCATAACGGTAAATTAAGACACTCCCAATTCAATGTTTCCGAATCTATTTTTCTATCCTTTCTTATCCCTACTCCCTAGCCAATATACTGCGTTCGCCGATAAGGGTTTCATCCAATTATATTGTCTAAAGGGGGAGGTGGGTTTAGTCATTAAGAATCTGACACTATCAAGGAAAATCTTGCTGTCTTTGGAAGATTCCCACCTCCCTTAGAAAAAAAAAAAACAATCGAATGCTTTTTGATGGTCTAAGCATATACATCCAATATAATTACCTTCATCAACATTTCTGGTGATGAAATGAGTCAAGCTTAGACATGCTGCAGTCGTATTATACTTTTTTTAAAGCCATATTGCTCACTACTTAGAATATTATTATTTACCATAAAAGCATTAAGCCGGTTTTTAATTATAATTTCAAATAATTTTGATAAAGAATTTAGAATTGATATGGGACGATAATTTGATATCGAGATTTTAAGTGAGTGAGGATATAATGAATTTTGGAAAGATATGTTTATGAATTTCACAAGTACAGGGCATAGTAGTTCCGAATATCCTTTAATAAATTTAGTCGAAATGTGGTCATATCTGGTAGCTGCAGCTGTCTGTAGTTTACCTATTGCTTGACTCACTTCATCTATGTTGGTAGGATATAACTCAAAATTATGAGCAATATTTCTTGAGAAATTATTAGTTCAAGAACTTGATGGTCAAAGTTACTTATTTCATCTAACCTATTCCAAATATTATGGGCGTTAATAATATTATAGTCCAGCACGATTTTGTAAGATGTACTGATTTGGAAAATAGGTTTCATATTTATATTTGTTAATAAGAGTTGGTGATCTGATAATTCTGTATCTAATACATGAAGATGGTATTTAAATTTAATTAGATTGGTTATAAGATGATCAAGTATAGTTCTTGTATTTGTTCCGTATCTAGTTGCAGAATCTTCAGATATTTTGTTACAGATCAAGAAACCGTTACTAAGAAGAATGTCTGCATAATGTCTAACTTCTAAGCAATCATTGATTAAATTTATGTTAAAGTCCCCCAGGATAATAGAGTTTTTGTAGTTTAATGTATATTCATCTATTTTTTGAATAAAATAGTTGTAATTAACGCTATGAGACGCTAACGCTATGAGACGCTATTAACGCTAACGCTAATATTAATGTTTTGATTTATTAATTTTACTACCAGAATATTAGAATCCTGAAATTCTTCTTTGATAACTAAGGTACTAGATAGAGAATCTTTGACATAGATAGCTCCACCTCCATAAGATTTGGCTCGATTTGAAAAATAAGGTGAGTAGCCTGGAATATTAAAGAAAATATTTTCGGATTCATTAAGCCAAATTTCTGTCAAAACTAAAACATGGGTATCCCAATCATATGATTCAATTAACATTTCCAATTCATTTAGTCTATTTCGTAAACAGCGTATGTTAAGATTTTCTTTATAAATTTTTTTATATTCAAGGTTATCAAGCTCTGTAGAATGACTTATACATAAATTATCCACAAGAGGTGTATTTTCATGTATACCCATTATTAATAAAGTGAAATAAATTATATAAGTTTGAAAAATAAGAAATAAATAAAAAAGAAAATTATTCTGCTAAGCTTACGATGGAAAAGCAGTATATATGGTAAAAAAACTAAATTTTTTATATACAAAGTCTGCTATATTGATATTTTTGTTGTACAGATTATAGCTATAAATTCTCAAAAAGAATAAAGCAAATTTATCTAAGACATGAACCATTATGTAATTGGAGACATACTATTATACCGTAATCAGTGGAATTAAGTAAATTGGCATCATCTGTTTGGTTGTACATAATATTGATTAATAATTTTATATATTTCAAAGTAAATAAGAATTCATGAATTGCATTGAAGTTTAAAAATAAAAAGTATTTAACAAAAATTGAAAAAGTGCTTAATAAAAATTTAAAGTTGTGATTTAGTTGTTTTAAAATTGGTAGTCCGTTGGTAATTGAACATTTATACTTTGGAGAACCTTTATACATTAGATAATTCTGAGTTGTCGTTCTATTCCATCTTTCTAGCATAAAATTATTTCCATGACGTAAGTTATATGGTGGAGAATCGCTACATAACGTAAATTTCTTCTTAAGTATTTAAGCAGTTTCTTAATTTAAGCAGTTGTCACCTTGAATACAAAAATTAATACATGAAAAATAATTCCTTGGATAACATTCATTCATTCCAAAGAATGCAGGATGAGTTTTATAGGTGTAAACATATTACATTTTAATAGTATTCTCATAGCTGTATTCTGCAGGATTTGCATTCTCGACTTAACTTCAGCTGTAGCAGAAAATATGATTGTTGAGCAATAATCGAAGTGAGGTAGTATATATACCATATATTACATTATATATTACATTTTAATAGTATTCTCATCGCTGTATTCTGCAGGATTTGCATTCTCGACTTAACTTCAGATGTAGCAGAAAATATGATTGTTGAGCAATAATCGAAGTGAGGTAGTATATATACCCGTTATAGCCGTTGACCTCGAAATACTGTTGTGCAATCTACTTAGAAAGCGAATTTTTTTTGATATTTTTTTGAACACCTTATCAATGTACCCAACAAATTTCAGGTTATCGTCATTGACCATACGATATTTCATATCGCTTACTATATCTATGAACTCATTGTTTAACTTTATAATGTTTGCTTCTACAAGCCTTCTGTAATTCATGACCATACCTTTAGTTTTGCTACATTGGTTTTAAGATTGTTCATGTTTAATCAATCGTAAATGTGATCGAGAACCGCATTAACTCTCCCAATCAAATCATCCAAATTTTGCCGGGAGATATATAACTGGCAATCATCAGCAAATAATGCAATTCTGCAGAATTGTAGTACTGTACAAATATCATTTATATATACCAAAAAAGTAAAACCCCTGGAACGAGGAGGAGGTTTTATTGCTAATATTGGCTTCTTCAGTAGTTGTTAACCCGTTATTTTCTTTTACCTTATTCACAGAGCTTTCTGGGTTTATTTTTGGAGACCTCACTGTTTTTCGTTTTTTGCATTTTTTTTCAGAATCCAGTCGGTTTGCCGATTTAATTCTTTTTCATCTATACAATATTCTACTGTACTTTTTATAGTTTTACTTAATTTTTAGTTTTATATTTTCTTATCGAAGAATGCATATCTCACTTTTTAAATATCTACATTATTTTTCAAGTTCGCTTATTCTCAGTGAAATTTTTCATTTTCTTGCTAATCACTTACGTTTAAATTACCTTCTCAGGCTTTTCTGTAACTATTATCAGACTTATTCACTTCGCGATTCTCTTGATTTTTCCGAGCAGTAATATTACTAATGGCATTAGTGTGGATTTCCACTAAGCCATTGCATTGATTTTGATGGTGGTGACCTGCACCCTTCTTAAATGGGTTATTTACGTTAAAACTGCTATTTAGGTTGTTCACCACTGGCGACTTATCTAATCCTTTTGTGGAATTAGCCAAGCCCTCGCCGACAGCCGTAGTCTCTGAACCGGCTGCTCTAGACCAATCAAATTTTACAAAAGTTGTTGGCATGCAACTCGACACCTCTTAACTAAATTTCATATACTTAAATTCAATAGATAATGAGTTATTTTCATTTAAAAAAGGAGTTCTAAGGCAGCTACCCCAACCTGTTGTACCAGGCCAATCAAATTCTATAGAAGTTATTGCCATAAAACTTGATCATAATCTGTAAGATTTCAGAAGCCCAGCTTCATTAAATATTAAGAGGTGCAAGAAGCATGAATCGGTTGCTCTAAACCAACCAAATTTCACAAAAGTTCTTGGCACATAACTCCAACCCTCTTCACTAAATTTCAGATTCGTAGCTTAAATAGACACTGAGTTATTTTTATTTAAAATGAGAAGTTATATAGCAGCTACTCGAACCTGTCACCCTTAACTCGACATCTTTTTGAAAAATTTCAGAAACCTAGCTTTAATAAACTAGACAAAGTTGCTTCCATATAAAAAAGGAAATTGTATGGCAGCTACTCAAACCCGGCGGCTGAAAATTTTGGATTTTAATAGCGAAACTAACTCCTAGCTCCTTTTTTTTTGAGTTATCGTGCGAACGGACGGATGTACATGGCATAATCGATTCAGAATTCGATTCTGAGCCAAAAATCAAATTTAATAGCTTGTATGTAATAATAAATAAATATAGAACTATTTTTAGAAAATTTAATAGCATTTTAAGATTTTATCGTTGCTATCAAATAAAATAAACAATTTAAAGAATGAAAGCTATTTCATGTGTATGCACTTTGGTACTATCAATAACAGTATAAAAAAAAATTAACTACCTACGTTAAAAGCGAGAGTTCTGATATGTAAAATTGTATTTAATAAATTTAATTTTTTTTTTTTCTTTATGAAGTTCATAATTTTACAAGATTTTTTTTAAAAATAGTAATGTAAAACAAAAAAATTTATTTTTTTTTATGGTCTTAGCCTAAGCTGTATGACCTTATAACATAATATAAATTTACAAGAATTTTCTTCAATTTTATTTAAATATGCAAAATTAAATTAAATCATATTAATAACAAATAAAGGAAGAAAAAAAATAAAGAATTATTACAATGATAAGAATCATAATATTAGAATAAACAAAACAAAAAAAAAAAAAAAAAACAAATAGATATATACATAATTGAATTTTAATATAAACTTTGGAGAGAAGATTTGGTTTTTTTTGAAATTTTTCAACCGATTTCTTATACTATTTGCTGTTCTAACAAATATGCTTTAATTTTTCTTTTAAATTCTATCATACTATTGATCAATTTAAACGTTTCAGGAAGTTCATTATAAATTTTCCAACAATTATATAAGCAATTATTTTTCTGTTTGTTTGAACGAAATAATGTTAAATAAAGGTTACCCTATTTCACCCTATTTAGTATGAAGTTGTGCTTGATTTGATTTCATTATTGACAATTTTAAAAGCAAGTGCATATATTTCGCAATTACATATATTTGAAAAACTAATATATTGCGAGGAGTATATTAAGTTTGTTGGATGTTGAATTGGAAACCTGTGAATAATTTTTATACATTTTTTGTGTAAAATATCTAATTTATTTAGGTATTGCTGAAGAGTTCTACTCCATATAGGATTCAGATAAGTAAAGTGTGACTTAATAAAACACGAGTATACAGTGAATAAAGCTTTGCTCGATAGGAAATTTCTTAATCTGCATATAAAAATATAGGGGGCTAGAATTTTTATCACATGATCAATGTGACCACTCCAATTAGCTTTACTGTCTATTATTAGGCCTAGATTATTGAATTTTTTAACAACTTCAATTTTTTCATTATTGAAGGGAAAGTCAGCTCTCTCATCAAAAAATTTATTTTCAAAAAATAAAATTTTGGTTTTCTCCACATTTAAGCTAAGTCGATGTTTTGGTAACCACACTTGTATCATGTTCAGATCATCTTGAATAGAAATCTTTAATTCCACTTCACTATCACAAGTATACTTTAGTACAGCGTCGTCTGCATACAACTGTAAAATGCCATTGATCTTTAGACGAGTTAAATCGTCTATATAAATTTTAAAAAGGTCGGGACCCAATATGGATCCCTGAGGGACTCCCTTGGTTATAGTTTTTTCCGAACTGTAGGTATTATTAATACGGACCATTTGATCTCTATGTTCAAGATATGATTTGAATAAATTTAATTGTAATTCCGAAAAAAAAAGTTTTGTGAGTTTTAATAATAAAATTTCATGGTTAACACAATCTAACGCTTTCCTAAGATCTAGGAAAACACAGCCAACATATTTTTTTTACCCATATTTTTAGAAAGGAAGTCCGTTAGACTAAGACAAGCAGCTATAGTGTTTGATCTTTTTTCAAATCCAAATTGTTCTTCGCTTAAAATCCCATTGGAATTCATAAAACTATTCAGTCTATTTTGCATTATGTTTTCAACAATTTTTGAAAACGATGGTAAGATTGAAATTGGACGGTAATTAGAACAATCCGTACTATTGCCTTTTTTAAAAATACGGGTAACAATAGCACTTTTTAGATTAGAAGGGAAGATTCCAGTTTGGAAAGTTTTATTAATAAATTTCACTAGAATGGGAATTAGTTGGTCTGAGAACCGTTTAATGAATTTAGTCGATATGCCATCGCATCCAGTCGCTGCAGCCAAATTGAGTGAATTTATTGAAAACCTCACTTCATCAGCATTAGTCAAGGTTAAATGAAAATTAGAAAAAATTGTTCGCTCGAATTGATTCATGTAATTGAGATCAATAGCGTCATTCGGAATTTTAACATCATTAGTAACATTGATAAAATAATTATTTGTACATTCTGAAATATTATTTGGATGCTCCAGCATTTTATTATTACAATAAAGCGCTTTCACTTGACTTCTTAAATCATATTGGTTTGTATTGAACATTATCTCTTTATATAAATGCCAGATTTTTTTATTATCACAATTTTCTGATAATTTATCAGAGCAGTATTTTTTTTTAGCCTCACTTATTAATTTTTTTACGCTATTGCGATATTGTAAGTAAATATGTTTGTCGAATATGACAGCTCGTTAATATGATTGTCCTCTGGAAATTTTTTCTTATATTTATAAAAAGAGTTTCCAATTTTGATTTTCCTTAGAATTTCTGCCGTGATCCATTCATTTTTCTTTTTTGGATTTTTTACGGGTATTTCCTGCGTGTTGTTTTTAATTATTGTACTAAAAACAGAGACAATTTCTTCAAAGTTAGTGTATGAGTCGAGATCAGACCATATACTATCATTTGCAATGCTGTTAAAGTTTAGTACTGTTTTATATTGTAGTTTATTACTTATTGTAGGTTTGTGAGCTACACTAATAAAGAACATCTGGTGATCAGAAAGGCCTGTGTCTAAGATATGGAAATAATATTTGTTTTTTACTATATCTGTTATAAAGTGATCAATAACCGTTTTAGAGTGGGGACCTATTCTGGTAGCATATTTTTCGGAGATATTATTCAAAATTATAAAACCGTTGCTTAAGAACAGATTATTGTAAAGTTTAGTGTCTGAGTTGTCACTGTTTATTAAATTAATGTTCACCAATCCAATTAAAATTGACCTTTTGTATTTTAAAGTTTGCTCATCGACCTTTGTTAAAAAATCTGGAATTCGTGTATCATGAGATCTGTATATGCCTATAATATTGTAATTATCTTTTAATAATTTTAATCCTATCAAATTACTTGTTCCCAACTCCTCACTAAAAATTAAATTACTATCGATATCATTTCTTAAGTAAATTGCAACTCCACCGTATGCATTTTGTCTGTTACTGAAATAAGAGTTGAATTCGGGAAGATTGAAAAATTTATTTTCTGAAATATGCAACCAAATTTCTGTCAGAACTATGATATGTACATGATATGTTAATTAATCTTAAAATCATTATTAAATTATCAGTCAAAATTTTAAGACAAAGCGAAAAGTAAAAGAAAACCAAAAATTTTTTTTTTTAATTAAGAAAAATTTGTAGCTTTGAAAACTAAAATTGTAAGTTAGATTAAGCAATTTTAATGTAATTGTTAAATTATTATATAGAATTTCAAAAAAAAGCGTGATCAATATGTTATTTAATGTTATATAACTAGAATTTAAAGAATCAAAAATGTATTTAAATGTGAATTTTAAAAATTTTGTGAGATTTTTGATTAAATTTATCGATTTTAACTTTCTTAAAATATTATTTAAAAATTTATAAAGAAAAAACAAATTATATCTAATGTATATTGTTATTTTGAAAAGTTTTAGATTCCAATTCATTATGAAGGTTAGATTTTTAATGAAAGTAATATTGTAAAGTTTTTTACTATGATTATGAAGATAATAAAAAATTATAAAGAAAATTATCTGCAGAAGATAGATTTTGTTATCTTTAACCCAAAGGAACTCAAGATGTTGCGACGTTTTGATTTCTTTTTCACAATGGTATAACTTCTATTTTAGTGCTGAAAGATGATGACGAAAAAAGATTTCTTTATTAATTTCGGAGTTTAAATCTATTTCAGATATAAATAGGTGCTTATATATTCTTCGTTTGGACATAAGTTCCATTTTAGATTTCTCCGAAACTAACTGAACGAGATATAAGTTGTTTAAGTTATTCTGTGTTGTCTTTTTTGGTTTTATTTGTGAAACTTTCAATATGTCATCATCCACTATATCTGCATTAATTTTTTTTGCTATTTGTATTACTACTTTTTTCACATTTGGATATGGTAGACCAGATATGGTAGACCAGCTAGTATTATATTGTTTTTGTTTTGTTGTTGTTGCGACTCATCCAATAATCCTTCAAGTTGGTTAATTTTTTCTTCCAAAACACTTACTTTATTTTCAGTTTTTTCCAAGCGCCTTTTTAAGTAAATATTTTCTTTGATAAATTCATTATTTTGTTTCTTAATGCCATCCATCTGAAGTGATATATAATGTTGCGACTTATGTATCTCCAAAATAGCTGAACCCAGTGTTTTTAAAAAAATAGACATACTTTCCTGTGTGCAGTTTGAAAAGTCAAAAGATGGTAATTGATATTCATCTACTATTTTTTCTTCTGCAATCACCTGGTACTCATTACAGTCAGTATTATCATGATCCAAATTCAAGTATCCCTCACAACCTTCTGTTTCCTCCTCTGCAATAACTTTGGACTCATTATGACTAGATGGACAGTTAGAGCATCTCCAAGTCGCTCTGGCACCTTTAACAGCCTCGAAAAGTTCATTTGAAACTGCAGCACATCTTATGTGGAAATAATTTTGGCAAGCACAACATTGTACACCTTTATTACTTCTCCCAGTGATAGAACCTTTGCATTGTTCACACTGTTTATACTGTTTGGACATATTTTAATAAACTTAAAAAAAATTTTTATATTTAATTTATTATAATAGTAAATTTTTAACTATTTTTATTATTTTTTGTTATAGCTACAATTTATAATTTAACTATAATTTATTTTTTATTTGAAGAGCGGAGAAAAAAATTAATCTTTCTTGTTTGACAGTTTTGACATTTTTCTTTTATGAAAAACAAAAATTTTTATAATTATAATTTTTGACTATTTTGGTCTTTTTGTTACATAATTCAAAAAATTTGTCAATTAATAAAGAGAAGAAAAATTTTATATCTTTGTTCAAAACAGAATAAGCAAGAAGCAAAAATTGAATATAAAAATTTTATATCAATCATATTCCCAATTTACCATAACAAATTTGGTCAAATTTGATGATTCCCGTTACTATTAATATTAATCTTTTATATAGAATTTACATTGCTCATAATAATAAAGCGTTTATATTGAAGTTATATTCTTAATCCTTTTTAACATTTGTTTAATAAAAATTTCAACTAGATTGTGATAAATTTTGACAATTTTTTTTTATTTTATGATTTCATCTTTGATTTATTCCAATCCTTCCCTACTTTCTCAAAAGTATTGATCAAGCATTTTGTCCATTTAACTAAGAGGTCGCTCTGGTTACAGAAATATTGTATAAACCATATCTTTTAATTAGCTGAAAGACTATAAGATAGAGACGCAACCACCAACTGCACCCTTTGTAATAACTTCTACTCCAGAATATTTAAATTTACAAATAAGCCACATCTGAAATCATGCCGGAATTAACGAAACGGACGAAAATCATGAAACCACTGCCGATACGGTAAGAGAAATAGTACAATTCGAAACAAGAAAGGCACTAACGGAGGGACTTAGTGATGTACCGTTACGACTGGAATCAACGTGTTCATTTTGAGAAAGAAGCCAACTTATAAAGTATGAATAGAACGCCTGACATGATGAAAAACTTACTTACATTTTCACGGAAAAATAGGGTCGAAAGAATTCTAAACATTTGCCATAACATTAGCGGAACTTCCAAGTACTATGGAATGTTGAACATCATTAGAGACAAAATACTGAAATATGCAATAAGCCATTAGAAGGTGTAATAAGCTTCACTGAATTGGAATAAAATTATAGAGTGTATGAACATTCACTACACCTACAAAAGATACATATGGACATTAGAATACCAATTTACGAGAATAAGTCGAAGAAATAATTGCCTGCAAGATTATTACAAGGACGTCCGTCAACATTTGCCTGTATGGACTTATCACAAGAATCACATTCTACTATGGCAAGATTATAAAGGAATAAAGTTTCAAATAGGTTTAATTGAGAGCTCGTAGGTGATTTACCGCAATTGTTGGGTATAACAGAACCACAAGACTTATATCAAGCCTTACACTTATGCTTATAGCTTGACAGTATGAACAACAGAACCAATAAAATTCACTATAACAAGTCAAATGGCACCTTCAACCATGCATCTTCGCAGCAAAAATTATCAACCAACAAAGTTATTTCAGAAACCATTTTTATCAACCAAAGCAAATCACCAAGCAAATCATACATTTCTACATCAACAATCTCAGAGGGATTTATTACACACAAGTCCATCCAATGCAGAAACTAAAATGGAACCTGCAAGTACACCATAACAATTCCAAACCTTTTATAGTTCTAATCATCCGCAAATGAAAAATTTTAATAACAAAAGATCATATCTAAACCAAAATCAATATGATAACAAAACGCAAAGGTTTAACTATAACTCAATGGAAATGAAATTGAAAACCACAGAAGACAAAATACAGGAAAGTTGTGTGACCAATGCTCTAACAACCATAATAAAAATAACAGCAACGCGAACCAAAATAACAATAATTCTTTTTTAGACTAAAACCCTCCTCGATTTCCCATTTTGAACACTAAATGGGGAAAGGGAAAACTGTAAAAATTTTCATAGATTCACGATCTCACCTTGTAGCAATAAGTATGGGTAAGGAAATCAGAAAATTTCAGATTAATTCACGTAACTAATCTGAATATTCTCAAAAATGCTCTAGAAGAATTTGAACTGTTCTGGAGGAAATCCATACCAAATAGCATCCACTTCACCCATATCGCCACTATAGGGTTTTCAAACTTGGGAGTTTGATAGAAGGATTCAACATATAAAGAAATAAGAGAGCAATCAACTCAATTAGCACAGTATGGAAGCGAATCGCAGGAACACCCAAACCATTATGATCATATGATATTGAAGAGAAAGATGAATAACATTTTAGAAAATAATAATAAACAAATTGTAATAAATAGGGTCTTCATTGAGAAAATTAACAGCAAACCAGACATTACTAATCAAATTTTGAAAAATATTGAAAGAACTCTATATTACTAAAACAATCAATAGAAATTCTAACAAAAGTCTTGGACTAAGAAAATTTCCCTTACGTAAATGGGGGGGAATCTTTATATTGAGCTTCTGTAAAAATTATTGCAAATAATACTTCATAATTCACGTTCCTTCAATAATAATTCACGTTCCTTTAACAAAAAATTAGATGTATGAAAATTGATTATTAGACTAAAAAAAGTAAGTTATAATGTTATTAAAACAAATTTTAATAAATTATTGTAAATAAAAAAGATTGTAATTATATATTGTAAATATCTCAAAGCAAGTTTAAAAGCAAACATATTAGCAGCTATACTGCAATCTCAGTTCACAAAGTAGGAATTGCAACTACTCAAAGACATCCATATAAATAATATGAAACAAATTGTACTATTGAAGGAACAAATTTTTTTCGACCGAGTCATAAGCATCACAAGCATTGGACCAATAGCAATCGTCATATTATTATCGTTCTTATCAGTTATGATATTAAAATGAAAAAAAGCAAAACAAGTTAATCATCACTACTAACCAGCAAACTAAGTCCGCACCAAAGAAAAGGAACAAATTACAAAAGAAGAAAAATCAATAGCCCTGATCACACCATCAGAAAAACACATTCAGAATCAACCAATCACAATAGGAAGAAACACTGTTAATCAGAACTTAGCTCAAGATCGAATTATTCAAGACAAACTCCCAACCATACTAAGGAAAAATTTTATAACGTAACACCATTCTAAAATGAGTCAAGTGAGGACACTTGAACTTAAGAGGGGAAAAGTTAGCAATAGTTTAAATTCCTAAATCAAAGTTCAATTAAATTAAAGTCATTTACCTTCTGAATAATCATAATTTATCTTGAGAAACAAAATTAATTTAATTTCCTAACAGTACTAAAATTATTAACTTGTCGGGTGCTCAAATTTCATTGCGAAATAAGTTCAACCTTTTTCCCACATTCAATAATCCATGCGAATTCAATATATGCCTGAATCAATGTAAAATAAAACTAAATAATATAAAATCAAATTTTTGTAAAATTAATTCTTAGTTAGACGTCAACTAATAAAGTTGTTAAAATTTAATAAAAGTCTTTTCATTCAAATAAAATTCTTTGACACTTAAATTTTACTTTATATTTTATTTAAACGAAACTATCAATGTATTTTTTTAAACTAAGCTGTCAATAGTCAATTATGGGTAATAATATTTTATTTAAACTAAATTGCCAAATGTATTTTTGTTTAGGAAGCACTTTTATTTGTACGTATTCATTTTGTTTTGAATTAAGATGTATTATATAGATATGTATATGTAATAAAGTAAAGAATAAAGATTCATACTTCATTCTAATTGGAGACATTGAAGAAGCAATTTATTATTTTCTATTTATTTGGAGTTCTGGTTCTGTGTTTGCTACACATATACGAAAACTGTTTGGAATTCATCAAGCTCTTCGTTGTCAATCCATTTTTGTTATTTTCCGAAATTTTTCTTCTTTTTTTACAACTGAATAAATTATTTAAGATTTTCTCAAATTTAGTTACTAATTCTGACAAAAATTCTTCACAATTTTTAACTTGTTTTAAAATAATTGGTTCTTGTGGAATTGACCTAATTAATTTAGATTTAAGCTTTTATTTACCAGGGCTCTCTGGGTTCAGATAATGAGTTATTTTGATACGTTATTGAACTATTATTTTGATACGTAATTGAATTATTATTATTTTGTTAATGTAATATGTGATTATATTACATTAATGTTTCGGCCCGGTTGCATGTTATGCATGTGGGCTAATTTTATATTACATTTGTATTTTATTATTTCTAAAACATATATCTACTATTATATTAACAACTTATGTACTATATTAACAACTTATATACAACTACTTCTACTATTATTATTGTATTATTATTACATATCTTTCCATATTATATGCTGTTTGAACAGCTCTACTATTTTGTATACACTTATATATATTTTGTATTCTCTTTTAAAATATAACAATAAAATGATATTCATTATTCTAATTCCAAATTTCACTAAGGAACTTCGTACAAAGTATTTAATAAATTACAATATTAAATTAATATTAAATTAATGAAATTTTGAGAAAAAATTTATTGAAAATAACAATATGAGAAATGAGAATAAATGAGAATAATTCAATATGAGAATAAAATTTATATTGATAACAATGAAAAATATGTGAAAAAATTAAAAGCAACTAATGATTATATTAGTAATTTAATAAATGAAAACTATAAAAATTGTAAATAAATAATTGCAAAGAAATATTTTTTGAATGAAAAAAGCATCGTATATATGTATATATTAATATACTGTTACTACGTCTAAATATAATAAATTCAAATCATTATTTTTTTTTTCTTTATTTATTTTCAAATTAAACCGTTGGTTTACATTCTACCTTGTTTTTTATACAAGGATAGGTTTTTAATTTTCAATTTGATAATTTTCGGTAAATCATTAAATATTTTTAAACAATTAAAGAGACCATTTGTCTTCTGTTTATCAGTTTTAAATAAAGATAAGTAAAAATTGCATTTATTGCGGGTGTTGTAGTTATGAATATCTATATATTTTTGTGGTATAAAATTATGTTTGATTTTGTTATTTATTATTTTGAAAGCCAAAATATAAGTTTCGCGTTTACATATATTTTCAAAACAGGTATTTTTGACAATAGATCTACTGGGATACAATATGGGATACTTATGAATTATTTTGATCGATTTTTTTATTAGAATTTCAATTCTTTTCAGGTGAATTTGTGGTGCCCCACTCCAAATTGGATTAACATAAACTACATTAGACAAAATATACGAAGAATATATTACAAAAAGTGTTTTCTTATCAAAAAAATTACTTAACCTTCTTAAGATAAATACATATGGTGAAATTTTTTTACAAACATAATTGAAAACTTTGGTTAATAAATTTTACCAAAATAGATGACAACGTCTCTGCGAACACCTTAATAAATGTTGTCGAAATGCCATCGTACCACGTTGCAGCAAACGATTTTAAGGAATGAATGGTCGTATTAACTTCATCTATATTTGTTGGACTAAGATCAAAATTAGCATGCAGGTTACGACGAAACAAACTTAAGTAATGATAATCAATGTTACCAATTGATATATTGAGATTATCCGTTATTCTCGTAAATGTATTATTCATTATTTCAGCTGTTTCTTCCGGCGATGACACGTTACGGTTTTCATGGTTAATAACGTTTATAGTATTATTAAGAGTTTGGTCACTAGTATTCAACATTACTGATTTATATATTCCCCATAATTTTTTAGGGTTTCCTGGATCTTTTCTGATTTGTTCAGAGTAAAATATCGTTTTAGCAGCTATAATCAGCTTCTTTACTTTTCCCCTCGATGTGTTATATAGTTCAGCAATACGTGGATTATGAAGATATTTTTTTTTAATTTTGCCAAATGAATCACGAATTTTCATAATTTGTAATATTTACTCAGTCATCCACTCATGTTTCTTTTTAAATTTTTTTACCGGAGAATACAAGTATATTTCTTGACTAATTGAGTTAATATTTCAACCACTTCATCAAAAGTTTCATAAGAGCTCAGACTATTCCATATTTGATCTTTAGTTAAGCCATCATAATTTAATACAGTTTTTGTATTGATAAAGGTTTCTTTAAGAGGATTTAGGTCAACACTAATAAAAAACATTTGATGGTCAGATAAATTGGTACCCGCGATATGAAAAAAAAACTAGTAATTTAGCATATCAGTAATTAAATGATCAATGATAGTCTTTGACATGATACCGACTCTTGTTGCGAACTGTGGTTTTGTCTGGTTACATATGGGAAACCCATTACTCAAAAGAATATTACAATAGAAACGTACATCCCTATCATTTTCATTTAATAAATTAATGTTAAAATCACCTACTATTATAGAATTTTTATTTGAGAGAGTAATTTTGACAAATTTATTTATAAAGTCATCTATTTTTGTGTAATGAGATCTGTAACACGCAATAATATTGATGTTTAATTTTAATAATTTAACAATCAAAAAACTCGATTGATAATACTCAGTTACTATTGTGTTACTTATAGAATTCTGCACAAATATTGCAACACCTCCGTAAGAATCTTCTCTATTAGAAAAATATGCAGTATATTCTGGTAAATAAAAAAATTTATTTTCTTGTTTTTTCAACCATATTTCCGATTGTAAAATAATATGCACATCGCATTTATATGAAGCTATTAAAGATTCAATTTCAAACAATTTTTTCCTTAAACTTTGTATGTTAAGATAAACTATATTAAAATTTTTTTTATAACTATGCAATATATTTTTGAATGACCCTGTACAACTTTGTATTTTCATACCATAATCAAGACTTGCCACATTCATTGTAAAAAATTGTAAAAAAACCGTAATAATATGTTAAGATAATGTAATGCTAATGAAGAAATTATAAAGACAATAAAACCTATTACAATTGTTGTTGCTATTTTTTTTTCGATAATATTAATAATATAGTTATGAGCGCTTCGATATAATATAATCACTCATTCAGTGTTATAATAATTTTTGACTAGTATACAATAATTTCTGTTCATCAAGGCGTATAGATTAAATTTAATTTTAAAGATTAATTGTGTAATATTATAATTGTGTAGTGTAAATTTTTTATAAATTCTAGTATAATTTAATTTTATGTTTTTAAATATAAGAAAAAATATGATAAGTTTTATAATAAAAGTAAATATAATAATAAAAATTATTAAAAGCAATTTAGATTTATACAATGAAGATTTATATATTGAAGCAATTATATAGTAAAGTAAAGTGCAAATATATTTAAAGTTTAAAATAAATTTAAAATTCTTATTATATGTTAATTCTAAGTTTATAATATTAGAAAAAATTGATAATTTTAATCATAAACTTAAGAATAATGAATTATTGTCAAAAATTAAAAACGTGTTTTCCTCTTTTGATGTTTTAGGTAAGAAAAAGAAAATTGTTAAGCAACAAAGTTTTGAGTGCAATTTGTTAATTTTAAAACATTGATGTTGATTGATAATATTATTAAAAAAACATTTGTCAGGCAAAATGTTTAGAAAAATAAATAAAATTTTTAGGGTATAAAAATTCAAAATAAGTTTACGTATTATTTCAAGTAATGTTTTACATAAAAAAAAGCAAAGTATTGAGCATAAAATTTTTGAGTGTAATTTGTTAATTAATGAATATGATATGATGTGAATATGATATTGATTGATAAAGTATTTAAAAAAATATTTCAAAAAATATTTGGTTGGCAAAAAGTTTAGAAATGTAAATAAAGTTTTTAAGTTGTAATCACAAATAAACTTGCATACTATTTTAGATAATTTAATATAATAATTTTTTTTAATTAAGTTGAACTAAGAATAATAATTAAGTGAAAACTGTATGAATACTAATAATATCATTATATGAAGAAATTTTATAAACCTTACTTCCTTCCTTTTCACTTAGAAAAATTGTGCTGTCTCTAATCCAAAGAAATCGCAAGTTTCTGGATACTTTAATTTCCTTCGCTTCTTTATACAGGTTAGCTTGAAAGGGTGTAAGTTGATGTTGAAAGAAAATTTGTTTGTTATCTTTGCCAATATTCAATTCAGAAGTAAATATGTGTTTAAATTTCTTTATAGCATCCATAAATTCTTCCTTCGATTTATTTGTTTTTAGTTCCAAAAGTTAGTTTTCGATTTATTTGTTTTTAGTTTAGATTCTAATTCTATTTATGTATATTTATTTGATGTAATCTCCTGACTACAATTTTCTTGGTAGCCCATACATTTAGAAAAATTTACTGAAATTGTAAAAAGTGGATGGTAAAATAATTCATCATGTAGGGAAAAGACATATAATTAAAAAAAAACTACTTATTTGAAATCGAAACATACTAAAATTCAAGTAAATTGAATATTCATTTGTGTACCCGTATATACACAAACTTTCAATTTAAGTTCTCTGTATACCTAAGCTAGTACATTATACTCGCACACAAATGCATTCACTTTGGTATCCAAAATTACATTATAACAAGTAAATGTAACAGTAAGTCGATGCAACCGACTTATTAATACCCTACACCTGAATAATTCGAATTAAATTAAAAATCCATAAGTTTTTTTGGCAGCTGCTTAAACTTCTTCCCTTTTCTGTCTTATTCAACTCGAATTTCAGGAACGTAAAAGAAGCATCCTCTTGGGATATGCTTGAAACCTTTGTAAAAAATTTTAAGTTTCTATCAAACATAAATCAAATATGAAGGAACACCATTCTGCCTAATTTAAAGGTTATATCTTTGTTGCTTTCGGAGATAATATCATTTGCTCTGAGGCTCGATGAATTCGATGAATTGGAGTGGAAATTCGAAATGGTTCTTTTACGTTCTTGAAATTCGAGTTGAATAAGACAGAAAAGGGAAGAAGTTCAAGCAGCTGCCAAAAAAACTTATGGATTTTTAATTTAATTCGAATTATTTAGGTGTAGGGTATTAATAAGTCGGTTTCATCGACTTACTGTTACATTTACTTGTTTTCGGATATGGTTGCCCTATACACAGTGGATGTGAATAAACTAAGAAAATAGGTTTACGTACATTTGTACCTATGTACTTTTGAAAATAAACTTTTTTGGTGTGAAAAATGCATTAATCTTAGTTAAAACGAGGAAGAATACAGTCGGCTTTGTCAACTCTTAGGTACCCGAACGTTATGTTCATAGTCTGTCACTCTGCTTATAATATTATTTTTTTAATTTTTCAGTATTTTAAAATAATTTGGGTGAATTTTATAATTTCAAGAACTATGGTTTGTATATTTAAACTATATGTCGTACATTTTTCAAAAGGAGTTTCTAACCTTGCACTTATCAATATCGATTATCAATCCAATACTTTTCTAAATATGATATACCTAGTACTATTTAATACTTAGCGGCAAATGTATATAAATTGATACTAAACTTACTGCAAAATAGCAAATATATGTATATTAATAGGCATTATATTCATATACATATGTACATATATTATTATACTATATCGCCATACATTGCATTACTTCATTAAAAATATTTCATTCAAAGAATAATTTCTTATAAATACAACAAATATGTATATACGCCGTTATATATGTAGAGTATCAATAAATAATAAGTCCAATATTTATTATATTTACTAATACTATATTTATTAAAATTAATTATAAACTAAAAATTCACTTTAATTAATTACAACAAAAAAAATAATAATCAACTTTATATAAAGTCTTATGTAAAAATTATTTAAGTTCAACTTAATTATTTTCTTTTTCAACTTTACTTCTTGGTTCAACTTTAACAACTGGTTCTTAAAAATCATCTTTTCCTAGATTATGTAATAAAAAACAATAATGTAAAAAACAAACAAAAAATAAAACTGTTATTATCTTCTTTAAAATATATTACGGGCAAATTATAAAATAAATGTAAATAATAAGTTTCGGGCCAATGGTAAAATTAATGCAAAAAGTAAGCTAGCAAATGGTTTTCTTTTTCCAAAATTCTGCAAATTCATCTGATGTGAAACGTGGACCACGATCGGAAACTATTGTTTTTGGATTTCCAAAAGTTTGTTGTTGTAGTTGCAACTTTTGAATGGTTTCTTGTGACGTCAATGATTTTGTTGGATATAACCATACATATTTTGTGTCGCATCCATGAAGCCAATATGATCTATGGTATGATACCAGGGGTAATTCATCTTTGTCAATTGCTTTCAACATTCCCTCTTGTTTTCCGAGCTTTCTATTTGCCAATATACATTTTATACAATTGCTGATATATGTTTGTATTTTCTCTCTTATCCTAGAAATAAAAAATTCGTTTTCAATTAATTTTATCGTTTTAACGGTTCCAAAATGCCCTTATTCATGCTTCAATATAATTATTTCTCGTTCCATACTTCTGCGTACGACACCTATTTCAAATCCATCTCTTTGCTTGAATAGAATTCCTTTTTTATAACAAAATCTTGATGTTACGAATTTAGGTTTATTAAGTTTTTTATTGATGAAATATATTCATCTAGATCCTGTGCCTTTTTGATACCTATTAATAATTCATTCTGAATAATATTTATGGTAGGGTATCTGCTAAGAGTGTCTATGTGACACATTTTCCTTCCTGGTCGGTGTTTCATCTCGAAATCATATTTTTGTATGCACATAATCACAAAAAAAAATTTTAGGTTATTCCGGATAATGTGATCGAATAGACGTATTGATAAGCAATGATATCATTAAGAAATTTAAAGTTATAGTCAATGGTTCAACATTATCCGCCTCTCTGTGCATGCTGGTAACTTCTTTTTATTCATCGTTTGTTGAAAAGCGATGCAATCTGTAATGATTTTTAATTTTCTGGCAGGTAAATAAATTCTAAATTTTTGTAGAGCTCTATATATTGCGAGAGTTTCCAAAACGTAACTATGAAATTTTTCTTCTTCCGCGTTGTTCTTTTGGCAATTTTACAATTTGTATCTATTTCTATTTTGTCCTTCTGATTAAATAATAGCAAAATGGGGATGTTTACTAGAGCTTCTTTTAAGGCTTGTTTTTCTGTTGAACTTTACATCTTGCCTTAATAAGTCCGTCTGAGGTTTTGCAATGATGGAATAGTTCTGATTGAATTTCCTAAAAAAAACGGTCAGTCCTAGAAACGATTATATATCCGTAACAGTTTTTGGTTCAGGAAAATTCTTTACGGCTTTTGTTTTAGTTTCAGATGGTCGGGTTTTCCCGTTTGTAATTACGTGACCCAAAAATTTAACACTTTGCTTTAAAAACTTACATTTCTTCCAGTTCAGATTCAATGCATTATCTGCTGTGACCTCAAATATAACATTGAGTTTTCCAATATTCTCTTCTTCTGTTTTGAATATATGATTATGTCATCCATATATATTTCTAAAATTTTATTATTAATTAATGGTCTAAAAATTAAATTGATATATATTAAGAACAAGGATGGTGCATTTGTTAACCCGAAATGTACAAAGTTAAATTCAAATTGTCCATCATTTGTGCTAAAAGAATTGAATCTTTTACTTTTTTCCTCAATTGGCACGCGAAAATAACCGTTTTTAAGTCCAACGTTGAAAATGTTTTTCCTTCTTGCCAACTATTCAAAATATCTTCGATAGCTTGTACTTTTTCTGTTTTTCTGTAATCTATGCATATTCTTGGCGATCCGTCTTTCTTCTTTACGATTACCACTTGACTGGCAAAAGGAGACGTGGATAGTCTGATTACCCTTAATTTTTCCCATTCCTACACTTGGCTTGTCCCTACATTCCTTTCGTTTATTGGCTGGTGATATATTGGTGTTTCGTCCTCTAGAATGATATTCATTTTGATTTTCAATTAATTTTTTCAATTATTTTCCTGAATTTGACTATTCATTCATCGTTTGATGCACTAAAACCTGGCTATCCCATTGAATATAACTTTAAATTTCTTAATGATATCAATGCTTATCAATACGTCTATTTCGATCACATTATCCGGAACAACTGCAAATTTTTTTTTTGTGATTATATTGTCTATTTCTATTTCCACTAAAACTGAACCCAAAGTAGTTGTTCTGTCCTGGTTGAGTCCGACTAAATTGATTTTGTTATGTGCCATTTTTATATTTTTCCACTGTTTTACTATTCTTTCTGTTACCAATGACATATCAGCTCCTGTATCAATTAACGCCTGAAACGAAAAACTATTAATTTTGACTTTTTTTAAATTATCATACCCATTCATCATATGATTATTTTTTGCTGGCAATTTTGTGCAATGTGGCATTTTTGATTGTTTGGGATGTACATTTTTTTCGAGATCCTTTGAACCGAAATTATAGCATTTAATATCACTGACTGGTTTATTATTAAAGGGGTTGTTCAATGTGCTCTCATTTCAAAAAATTTTGTTTTGTATCTTTCGTATTCACGATATTTCTGCTGCTCAAGTTTGTGACACCATATATAATTATTTTATGTTCTTATATTCCTAGCCCACGTAATCCATCTATGATGTAGTGAACTAATAATTTTTCATCTACTAGTGATCTTTGGCCTATTTCCTGCATTTTATTATCATATTCTCATAAATATTTCTCCTTTTTGAATATTTGTTCTTTTTGATTGGTTATGTATATCGGCTTGGCAAAACGATTGTTTAAATTCTGTTTTTATCTGTTTTTTGAAATGCATTTACAGGTTATCGTTCTCATAAAACTTTTTGCAGGACGCGTTCACTTTTTTTTGCCAATACTAAATTTACGGGATCGCTTAAAACTGCTGGTTTAATTATTGCTTCGAACTCTTCTATCTATAAATCAACCGTGGTTTTGCTGTCATCTCCAGAAAATTCTGCTATTAAAAATTCAATATCTTTCAAAGTCGGGTTTTCCTCGTCCGACATTTAGACTTCTTCCTCTTAACTATCTGAATTTACACTGTGATTTTCACTGGAGCTGCTACGTTCTGTTCCCTTTGATAATTCTATATTATATGCTGCCGCTAGTTTATTTTGTAATAAACTTTTTTTTCCCACGTTTTTAATTCCTAATTTTTTAAGCTGTTCTTTTAGCCGCGTTACTTTTAATTGTAATATTTTATCAGCATTTAAGTATTTATATTTATATTTTCTCTGCAACAGAAAATTACTGCTAATTAATTTGTTGAGCCCCCAAATCTAGAGTATCAATAAATAATAAGTCCAATATTTATTATATTTACTAATACTATATTTATTAAAATTAATTATAAACTAAAAATTCACTCTAATTAATTACAACAAAAAAAATAAAAATCAACTTTATATAAACTCTTACGTAAAAATTATTTAAGTTCAACTTAATTATTTTCTTTTTCAACTTTACTTCTTGGTTCAACTTTAACATCTGGTTCTTAAAAATCATATTTTACTAGATATGTAATAAAAAAAATTAATGTAAGAAACAAAAAAAAAATAAAACTGTTATTATCTTCTTTAATGAAATATTTATGAGTTAACTAGTTTAATAACAAAAAATATGAAAAATGCACCAGTAAGAGATAAAAATAAAAAGCATGAATGGATGACAAATGAAATATTAGCTAAAATGAAAATTCGGGATTCCTATTTTCAATTTAAAAAAAAATATCCTAATGATTTACATGTGAAATTTGTACGAACAATCCAAACTTGAAGTTAAAAAATTAGTAAAACAGACTAAAATAAAATTTTGTTGTGCGAAATAGGAAAAGACTCCACTAACAGCAAAAGACTGTGGAATCCTTACAAAAAAATAATGTAAAGTAAATGTCACTGATGAGATAGATTGTCCGTCCGTTTCAATAGATCATGAATATGTTCAAAACTTTAGACCAAATATTACTTATGACTTTGATTTAACACCTACAAACATAGAAGAAGTGAGTAAGACCATTAATATGCTAAAATCGGGTGTAACCACTGGGTATGACAGCATTTCCAACAAATTTGTAAAACGTTTTGCTCAGCAATTAACTCCAGTATTAGTAAAATTCATAAATATTTCATTTTAAACAAGCTCTTTCCCGGATTCTCTTAAAACCGCTTTTATTACTCCTATTTTCAAAAATGGCGAAGTAACAAATCGGTCAAACTATCGTCCTGTTTCTGTCCTAAGCGCATTATCAAAATTTTTATTTAAAAAAAAAATTAAATAAAAACTAATAAAGAAAAAAAAAATTTATATTATGGGCAAAATACGGGCAAACGGTAAAATTAATGCAAACAGTAATTAGCAAATGGTTGCACATCCTACATATATATATGTGTATCAATATTCTTATTATCTATACATCATTCATTCATCAGTGACATATACGATATGTAAATAAACATGATATATATGTAGGTATACCAATATCATATAAATATAAATTCTTCAAGAAACCGTTAATTTTTAATTATTCAAATTTTTTTGTACTACGCATCACCTCAACTATTTTAAATTATCGAGTAAAAAAAAAATTCAAAATATCGTTGAAGAAATTTGTTAGAAAAATTGAGAAAAAATCAAGTCACACTTTAGTCAATTTTAAGGGTTATTAAGAAAAGTTGTTAACAGAAATAAAAGTATAATGTTGAATCTTTAATTTTTATGTATTATTTCAAAAAAATTTGAACAGATGTTCAAGTTATAGGAACAAAAATAGAAAATTTTCAGTTTTTGACCCCTTACAGCTCATAAAAGTGATACAAAAAAAATTTCTGAATATCTTCTGTCAGAGTTTCCAAGGATAACAAACTTTGCAATAAGTCAGTTTCGGATAACGGTAAATTAAGACACCGTATAACACAAGTATGTTTTAAATCATATTCATATTTGTAGCTATCGTTTGGTAATTTCAGATTGAAGTATATCACTTTATAGAACTTATGTTAATATAATTTAAATATACAGCTTTTTCGAACTTGAGGGTGGGCCTACAAAAAGTTCTTCTATAAAATTAAGTTTTTTTGTAATATCTATCCATGATTAAAACTTTATGGCTCTACTTCAAACTATGTAGAACTTTTGAAAACTTTCAACCAAAAAAAAGAGGGACCCTACAAACTGATCCAAAAATAAATTTTGTGTTAATTTCAATGCTCTAGCTTTTTAAGTTTTTGAGTTAGCGTGCTGACGGACGAACGGACGGACTGACAAAGCTTAATTGACTCAGGATTTGATTCTGATCCGATCCATACCTTTGAAGGTATATCTTGCTTGCTTTTTTGGGAGTGTTACAAACGGAGGAGTAAATTTATTATACCCGATACTTATCGTACAAGTGCAATTCAAATATGTAGTTTAATAATGCGAATGTAATATTAACCATTTTTTAGCTGCTTGTTAATATACTTACATATTATATGTTATAGAATTTGTAAAAAGATGGAAGTTTTACATTTTTATGTAAAATGAATTGTTAAATAGTGAAATGAGAAATTCAAATTGTATATATATATATATGCATGTATAAGAGAAAGAAAGGCAGAAATAATTCAAACGCATGCATACACAAATTTTAATATTTCAATCAAAGATTATATATAAGAGATGAGCCACTCCCAGCATGTGACCGAATTTTGTTTTGCTACTCGAATAAAGAAAAAACAATTTATTATGTTTATTATTAATTATTATTTAAAAATGATTGGACCCGAATTAACAATACCATACAGTATTTAAAAAAACTGTTCTAATTCGCCGGGCGCTCTTTATGTGATGGGCTTTTTCACTAGTTTTAAAATAATTGCCAAGGGGAAAACAACAACTGGCTTATTAAAGTAAAAACAAAAATATGTGTGAGTAAAAAATATTATATGTGCAATTTTTAAATAGAAATTATGCTTTTCATTTAAAACTACAAAAATATGAAAAATTATAAAAAAAATTTCAGAAGGCATTACTACCACAGTTCTAAAAAATACTTTTTTTACTATTGCAAAACCATTGCGGAATCTCTTCCATTTATCCCTCTCTTCGAATAGATATCCTACCAAGCGGAAGATAGGGCACATACATCCCATCCAAAAAAAGGGAGGAAAAAGCGGTCCCTCAAACTACCGCTTTATTGCTCCTTCGGTCCTTTCCTAAATAATGGAAAATTTAACAAATAGAAAGCTTCTGAAATATCTACATAACAAAGGATTAGTTCATGATTCTCAATATGTGTTCCGAACCCATCGGTAGAGTTTGATATTGTCGCTTTATTTCAAAAGCATTTGACCGAGTTTGGCATGATGCTTTAATTGCTGAATGCAAATCAATCATGGATGTCGGTGGTTTATATGTAAAATGGATTGGAGATTTTTTTTCGAATCGTTCGATTCGTGTCCTGGTCGACGTGTTCTGGTTACTCTTCAGACCAATTTAAAATTAATGCTGGTATTGCGCGAGATTCTGTTCTCTCCCCGTCAGTTTTCCTAATATTTATAAACGATCTTTAGTATAACCTCCAATCCAATCCATAGTTTTGCAGACGACAGCAAGCTCGTTGCTTCTTACGAAGACAACGTTAGTAAATATTCTGCTTTGCTTGAGCTAAATCGTGATTTGGACAAAATTTCAAATTAGGGCAAAATCAACAGAGTCGATTTTTACTCTAAAAAAAGTCAGTGTTGTTCAGTCTCTCGGAGAAGAAAAACTTCAATCCCAACTTTAACTTTTCAAGAGTAAGTTTTGCAACATGCGGGTGAGGTCAACATCTTGGGCATGAAGCTAAATCGAAAATTAAGTTACTCCAATCATATTTTTGGTATATTATGCAGCTATGTGTATGGGTTTCCTGAATCGTTGTAAAGCTTTCTTCTCATCTTCTGATTTCCTTAATATCTATAAAACATATATAAGAAGTACTCAATGTACTCCGCACATATTTGGGCGGGAGCCTCCAAAACAGCATTGGGATTTCTCGATAAAGTGCAAAATATAGGAATTCGTCTAATAAACGATCCCCATGTCATCTCTACGCTCTCTGCACTCGGTCTTCGTCGCCTAACAGGAATCCTCGAATGTGGAACCATCTTCCACCTCATGTGTTCCCCAGAATTGGTGATGATTACATTTACAACGCGCAAAGATTCAATGTGAATATTAAAAACTTTGTTCACAATATGGCTGCCAATTTGAAATCTACTTTCATTCCCTAACTCAACTTCCTCTGACCATCAGCACATTAGTACTAAAGGTCGCATAACCTATTGTTTGGTAAAAAAAGAGAGGTGGTGTTTAGTGGGTTGAAGTCCCACACACTCATAGAGGACTTGTTTTTACTCCTCTATAGTGTTTTTCAAACTCCTTCCTATAGTGTCTTTTTTCTCGAAAGAAATTTAGCCTACTAAAAAGTAGAAAATAAAACCAATTTTAGTCCCACTAAAAAGTAGAAAATTGAATCAATTTTATTCACTTAAAAGTAAAATCGCTTTTAATTTCTACTTTTTCGCTTTTAATTTCTAGGTTTAAATTTGTTTCGATAAGAACATTATCTAAAAAAGCTTTTCATATCCGTACAATAGTTTTGCATATATTAAAATTTCTATTATGTTTGTAACACCTTAAATAAGCATACTAGATATAGTTACAAATGTATGAATCGAATCAAATCCATAAAATTAGTCGATTAACTATTAAGTCTTGTTGGTTTGTCCATCCATCCGTCAGCACAATCAGCTAAAAAACTAAGAAAGCTAGAATCTTGAAATGAACATAGAATATTTTTGATGAATTTTAGATTCACTATTTTTTTTTGGTTGAGATGCGACCAAAACTTCGCGTAGGTTTCAGCTAACAACTAACTTTTTCATCTCTACATTTTTCATATAAAAATTTACAAAAGTTCTACACCGTTTGAAGATCATTTTCAAATTGAAATTTCAACTGCGGATAGACATCGCAAAAAAATTAATTTTATGGCACAATTTTTTTCTGTAGCCCACCTAACGGGTGGAAGCTATAGCCCCTCAAAGTTCGATAAAGCCCTATATATAAATTGTTATAACATAAGTTCTGTATATCTTCAATCTGAAAACTTCAAACGGTAGCTGCTTTTATTAGCTTTACAAAAATGTATATAATAAATATATACTTTATGATAATTACGGTATGATTATTTACAGTTACGGGAAAGTTAATTTTTGCAAAATCCTTGACCCCTTATATTTTCAAACGGTTTAAGTTAGAAACTTGAACTTTTGAAAAATGTTAGATATTTGAAAATAAGTATGAGTTATTTCAGAAAATATTTTTGTGTCGACCCCCATTAAGGAACTGAAAGAATCCTAAAACTGAAAATCCCTATTTTTAAATACCTGTAACTTGAACACCTGTCAACATTTTTTTCAAGTACCTAATAAACAAAAATTTAAGCTCCAACATTGTATTTTTATTTCGGTAAGTAAGTTTTATATTTTTGTTTCTGTAAATAATAATATAGGTCATAGGATTATCTTAAAATTGACGAAAGTGTGACTTGATTTTTCCCAATGTTTTCTAACAAATTTATCTAACGATTTTTTTCCATTTTTGTTATTATAATTTATTTTGTTCAATGTACGCTTTACTTATATACTCTTTGCCCAAAGCTTATTATGTAATATTTTTTTTATTTTTTGGAAATGTGAATTTGAAAACCTTTGGTTTTTTCATTACGTGTATTTTGTTGTTTCGTTTTTTTGTGCTTTTGTATCGAATTCGATTCTGAGCTGATTCATACCTTTGAGACTATATATAGCTCGACTCCTTTAAGGTGCTACAAATGTAATGGCAAATTCATTATACCCTTGAACATACGTTTATAGGAGTATAACAATGAAAAATTTAAAAAATAATATTATAAGCAGATTGATACCATATTCAATTTTATACACAATTTTATTATGGGGTAAAATACTATTATTAAATTTATATAATTGCATGATTTTTGTTTGTTATGATTTAACCGGAATTCTAATGAAAAAACTGCAACTGGAACTGTACAGTTTGTAAACCTAGAACTGTACAGTTTGTAAATATTTGTATACGCATTCATTAGCTATTATTTTCTAGTTAACAAAATTAAATATGCATTAATTGTTAATTCAATAATTAATATTTGTAAAATATATCTTATTTTGTAAACAGATACAAAACCGAACATCATCATATAAGATTAAACTAAGAATGGAAAAGGATATTAAGATGATTGATAAATATACCATTGAAAATATAACTGAAAAAGATGCTATTGAAGTCATTAATTTTTTGAAGAAATTTTTTTTCAAGGTAATTTAATAAAGATTTTTTAAAATTTATTTTAGTTATTTAATAAAATAATTATTCTAGTTATTTAATAAAATAATTTCTCTTTTGCTATTTCTTTAAAGTTAGACTAATAAAGATAATTTGGATAATTTAACAATGAATAAAGATAATTTGGATATGTTGGGTATACATTCTTGTTAGTTATTTAAAAAAAACTCATATTCTTACACGAGACTGTATTAAGCTCTCTCAATTCTGAAATTGCTTAAATTTCAATTAGTACAATTTTATTTTTTATATTTATTATACTCGTAAATATGTATATATTTGTTATAAGGTAGAACTAAAAATATGTTGTTTATATTTTGAAATTATTGTCTGTTTAAAACAGGATATTTGGATATGGTGAGATATTTAGATATTTTGATAAGTTACTACGTATAAAAAAAAATTGGACGCAAATTAAAAAAAAAATTTTTTTTGACATTCACTTTTTTCTTTTTTCACACAACATAAGGAAACAAAACTATTACAATTTAAGGACCTCATGGCCTAGTGGGTAAGAGTGTATAAAATACGCTGTAAACACCGAGGCAGTGCGGGTTCGAATTCCACACACGTCGTAAGAGTTATTCCCCCTTACAACATATACAGCCACGCTTGAACGGGAAATGCTGTGTAATTTCCTTTTAACATTATGGCATATGGCAGAGAAATGCATAAAAAAAAAAAATTGATTTTTAAAAACCTATTACAATTTTTTTTTTTTTTAAATTATATTAAATTTATATAATTTTAATTTTTCTAAATAATTAAATTATAATTTTTAATTAAACTAGGTTGGTTTTTTTTATATTAATTTACTTTTTTATACCCTACACCTAAAGTATAGGCTATATTAACTTTGGTATGGTGTTTGTAACCACCAAAATGAAGCGAGTTAGGTATGGACATGTATATATATTCTGAATCAGGATCACCTCCTGAGTCGATTTAACAATGTCCGTCCGTCCGTTCGTTCGCACGATAACTCAAAAACTAATAAAGCTATCTTGATGAAATTTATATAGTAGGTTACTCATTATGAAAGGAAGGCTAAGACAAAACTGGACAAAATCGGTCAATGGGTTCGGATTCTGCAAGCTTCCGAATGATTCCAGAGCAAATGAGATTATCTCCAAAACCAACAAAGATAGAACCTTTAAATTTTTTACAATGATGTTCCTTACCGTTTGATTTATGTCTCTGAAATTTAAGAGGATTTGGTCCATGGGTTTGGATTTTGGAAGCTTCCGAACGAGCCCCAGAGCAAATGAGATTATCTCCAAAACCAATAAAGATATAACCTTCAAATTTGACAGAGCGGTGTTCTTTCATTTTTTATTTAAGTCTCTAAAATGTGAGAGGATTTGGTCCATGGGTTCGGATTTTGGAAGCTTCCGAACGAGCCCCAGAGCAAATGAGATTATCTCAAAAATCAACAAAGATAGAACCTTTAAATTTTGTACAATGATGTTCCTTCCCGTTCGATTTATGTCTCTGAAATTTAAGAGGATTTGGTCTAAGGGTTTGGATTTTGGAAGCTTCCGAACGAGCACCAGAGCAAATGAGATTATCTCCAAAACCAACTAAGATATAACCTTTAAATTTGGCAGAGTGGTGTTCTTTCATGTTTTATTTAAGTCTCTGACATTTGAGAGGATTTGGTTCATGGGTTCTTATCTTGGAAGCTTCCGAACGAGCCCCAGAGCAACGAGTATATCTCCACAACCAACAAAGATAGAACCTTTATTTTTAGTACAAGAGTGTGCTGTTATGTTTCCTTTTCTATAAAATTGAAAACTGACATTTGAAAGAATTTGAACCATGGATTCGTATTTTGGAAGCTTCCGAACAAGCCCCAGAGCAAACGAGATTATCTCCAAAACCAACAAAGATAGAACCTTTAAATTTTTTACAATGATGCTCTTTTCCGTTTGATTTATGTCTCTGAAATTTAAGAGGATATGGTCCATGGGTTTGGATTTTGGAAACTTCCGAACGAGCCCCAGAGCAAATGAGATTATCTCCAAAAAAAACAAAGATATAACCTTTAAATTTGGCAGAATGGTGTTCTTTCATGTTTGATTTAGGTCTCTGAAATTTGATAGGATTTGGTCCTTGGGTTCGGATTTTGGAAGCTTCCGAACGAACCTCAGAGCAAATGATATTATCTCTAAAAGCAACAAAGACATAACCTTTAAATTAGGAAGAATGGTGTTCCTTCATGTTTGATTTATGTTTCTGAAATTTGTGAGGATTTGGTCCATGGGTTCAAATCTTGGAAGCTTCCGGACGAAGCTTAAGCTTACGAAGCAAACGAGTATATCTCCACAACCAACAAAGATAGAATTTTTATTTTTAGTACAAAGGTGTTCTGTTATGTTTCCTTTTCTGTAAAATTGGAAACTGACATTTGAAAGAATTTGAACCATGGGTTCGTATTTTGGAAACTTCCGGACGAGCACAAGAGCAACGAACATATCTCCAAAACCAACAAAAGTAGAACCTTTAAATTTAGTACAATGGTGTTCTGGCATGTTTTCTTTATGTTCCTGAGATGGATTCGATGAATTGGAGTGGCAATTCGGGTACCTGACAAACACCTCCCAAGGACTAACAATTTTCGAAATTAATAAAGATAGAAACTTAAAATTACAAAGGTGTCAAGCATATCCCAAGAGGATGCCTCTTTTACGTTCCTGAAATTCGAGTTGAATAAGACAGAAAATGGAAGAAGTTTAAGCAGCTGCCAAAAAAACTTATGGATTTTTATTTTAATTCGAATTATTCAGGTGTAGAGTATTAATAAGTCGGTTGCATCGACTTACTGTTACATTTACTTGTTTTTTATTCTTCTTATCAACTTGTGGTAAAGAAAACAAATTTTTTTTTAGTGGGAAGGTGGGAATCTTCCAAAGACACCAAGAATTTCCCCTTGGTAATGTCAGATTCTTACTGATTAACCCCACCTCCCCCATTAGCCAATATAATGGAATGAAGCCCTTACCTGCGGAAACATTGAATTGGGAGTGGTACTGTAATGAAGCGAGGAATCCGCCTACTATTACTACTATTTTGCTAGCAGTGAATATAGCTGTTACAACAGTTATAACATGCAGTAGTATATAACACCTTATTGCATGAGATAACTATTGAAAGTAACCCTCACTGTCACTGTAGCAGCTATTCTTATTATTATTACAATTATTATTATTATTAATATTACTATGATTATTATTATTACTATTAGTATTTTTATTACCATTAATTATACGATATACATTATTACGATATGATATTACTAGATATTTTTATTTATATTACCTTACCGGGGTTTGAACCAAAGACCCTCCGATTGAAAGGTTGGCGACTTAACCACTACGTCTTGAGTCAAATAAACAAATCAATTACATATCTATCTCCCTTCCACCTAAATGATGGATGCTGATCTTTTTCTTTGACTCTCAATTCGCTCAATTTTTAATACCACCATAGTTATTACTGTAATTTAGTTTATTAATTTTCAGTGGTAAATTTAGCTTTTAGTGAGCTTTTGGTTGTAGCTGTGTTCAATAAGGTCACTTAAAAATATATGTTAACAGTTGAACGTTGTTATAAAATTATAACAACGTTCAACTGTTAATTATTATTAAATATAATTAAAATAAATTAATATTAATAATAATTTTTTTATTTCATAGTGTTGTCAAGATCTAGTTATTTAAATAGTACACTTTTACTTTTGATTTTAATTTTAATTTTAAATAAATTTTAATTTTGTATTAATTTTAATTTTGACTTTAATTTTAACTTTTAGATATTTTAATTGACTTTTAATTCAGATTTTGATCTTGATTAAATTTAAAATTGACTTTAAGTCTAATTTTGATTTGAATTACAACTTAAACTCCGATTTTATTTTAATTTTGATTTTAATTATGTTTATATTTTCGCTTTATATTAATTGTTATCTAACAAAATTACCAATTTTAATGTTAATTTCTGTAACATTCTCGGGTTGCAAACGAATTTTCATGTCGTCGATTGCCATCTTAGCTCAATTAAACCAGCAATCGTAGCCCTATGTGAAACACTAGTCAGTAGCCATATCAGATTCTAAAGAGAAGACGAACTTATTTGCTAAGGAGTTCACTTCCAATTCGGCATTGCCACAGTCAACTCAGATGCCACCTTCCGTTCCAGAGGTTGGCTGTTTCTTCGATAAAATTTACTTTAGGACGCGGGCTGTGATAAAAATTTTGAAGAGTCTGGAAACAAATAAGTCAGCCGGTCCAGATGGTACAAACACCACGCTGCTCAAAAATACCTACTCCAGTATTTCAAAACCACTGTGCAAACTTTTCTTACTCACTTTCACTTCGGGTATTCATCCTACCCAACTTAGGATTGCACATGTTTTTCCAATTCCCAAAAAAGGTAAATAAAATAATAAAAGCGATCGCTAACTACCACCCTACTGCTATAACTTCGGTCGTTTCCAAAGTAATAGAAAAATTGTAAACCAAAAGCTTCTGAAATACCTGGATCACAAAGGTTTTAATAAATATGAACAAATTATATCAACAATTTCCTTCTGCAGGGATAAGGTTTATTTTCAATATACCTCATTTCAAAATTTGGCGAAATATAAGATGTCTTACAATCTAAAAATACGGCAGAGCATATTTGTTTTTCCTTTACTGCACTTCCTATAACATCTATAATTCTATGTATCTGATCAACTGTTGAATGCTGTTGTCCAAAACCAAGTTGGTGGTTTGGTTTTATATTTTCCATTTCTGTTATTGGTTTCAGCCTCTTTAGCAATCATTTTTCGAACAGATTAAAAATTATTAGCAACAATGAGATCAGCTTATAGCGTCCCTTGCCATTTTAATTTTACCCTGTCTTTGTAACATAATCACATCTGCTACTTTCCATATTCTAAGCCAATGTTTTAACTTTATCTCCGGATTCATCAAAAATGTTAGCTTGGTGAGTCTTTTTTTAGAGAGTTGCTTCAGAATTTCAGCTGTTATTAGATCAAACCATGGAGATTTTTTTGAGCACAGTTTCTTAATTTCTTTAACCACTTTTTTTTGTCTACAAGAATTGTATTTTGGTTGCTGACTTCCAGACACTCATTAGACAATATATGATTTCCTTATGACTTCTTGCCCATGTCCCATGTTTTTTTTTAATGGGTGTTGAATAAGGAACATGTCTTTTAATTCTCTAAATTGCGCACCATAAGGATTATTTCATTTGCTTCGTAGCAGCAGATTTTCGAGATATTCTACAATTGATTCTTCAGCCTCTTATTTATAACTACTTTTCCTGCCTCGTCTTCCAGTTGTTGTTTTGTTCTTAACGAGAGCTATTTATTATGTTTTCTAGTTCTTTTTTAAAACTCTTTCAGGCAGTTGTTCTGTTTGAGATAGTTACCTTTTCTTTTCTGCTATCAATTTTTTCGTTTAGTCTTATTATTACTGCTGAGTGATCTGACTTTAAGTTGAAACTCTCCAGAATATTAACAAAATTGCAGATGTTTTGTTGCGAAATGTGGGTCAATAAGTACGTTTTCGAGTAGCTTCCAGTGAATAAGTAGGTTTTACAGTAGTTTCCACTCAATAATTAGGTTTTCTAGTTCCATTTTAATTTTGGATATATGTAATCATTAATTTGCTTGTTGGAGGTTACTTTTTATTTCAATGTATACATATTTAGTTAAATATAATACTAATACATAATTATGAATTGTTCAATTTGTAAAGAAAAATTGATGGACAAAATTCCGCCAAAATTACTTGCTGTGATGTTTCAACTGCACTTCTCTGAGACGTAATTCATTTAATTTGCCTTTGTCATCTGTCAATTACTAATAAACAGTAGCAATTATCAAAAACAAATACTAAGCAGTTAACAACAACAAATATTAATGAATATCATAATAAAAGTCTAAAGGATGTTGCATCATCTAACAGGACAAATACTAATGCTACAACGGAACTTCTTTATGAAAAGAATATGAACATAAAAAAAAAATTAATACCGATTATGTAGCTTCAATCAAGAAGTTGCAAGAGAAAAGCACAATGTTGATAAACAAGATATTCTATTTAGCAAATAAAGTCAGCTGGGTAGAGCAAAAATAAAAACATGATATGATTGAAATTGTTGGTGTTGATAATATTAATAATCAAAATGCTCTGGCATTTAAAAAAAATTTTTGAAGACGGTTTAAATATTAATTTTAAAAGAAATCAAATAGCAAATTGTTATGTAAAACAGATAAAAAGAAAGAAAAATAAAAATAATAACATTCAAAAACCTAGTCGAGTTCTGAGAAACTTAAGTCGTATTTTATTGGGGCCAGTTGGTTGATTGACAATAGTGACAAGGGCTGATAATATTATCCAGTTTTTATTTTGTACTGTACAATTATCAGCCCAAAATATAAAGTTTTTTATATCTCTTTATTGTCTTATAAGGTGATAAATTGAATCAACGATTTGCTCTGCCTTTCTACCAGCTATAGCTACATGCCATACAATACAGTATGCTTTTTTTCTGTATTTTTGTTTAAAGGAGCAAATGTTTCATTAAAAACTACTAGTTTGCTAATAAAAACACTTTATTTATTTCCGGAATTATAGGTAGAAGCAAAACTTTCTGTAAGTCCATAGAATAAACTCTTGTCGACTCAAGAGTAGCTGTGAGATGTCAGAATCTTTCCTAAATTCTAATATAGCTTTATTAACTTTAGTTTGATGTTCACTCAGATTATTGTTAGCAATTTCATTTTGTTGGTTTTTGAAAAAAAACACATTGATCGCATATTTTAAATTCGGGATGATTAAATGAAATATTAATTTCCTTCAAAACTTTACGATATGTTTCAATTTTGCAAAAATTAGCATTTTGCGAAATAAAATGTTGATACATGTCACGTAAAGTTAATTCTCGTGATAAATATAATGTCTCTCCTATAGTGGCTAACACTTGGGTGGTATGATTCAATATGATTATATATTGCTAACCGATCAATTTTCTTTTTAGCTTTTACACCTCTATTTTTTTTAAACCATGCTTCCATAGACCCCGTTTAATTGCGGCTACCTCCTCGGTAATTATGCAGTCATTGGTATAACCCAAAGTATTTAGAAATGTCAAATGACAAACTGACAGTTCTGTAGATATTGGTAAAGGTAATGAAAATTTTCTACTTTCTGTCCTATTTTTAACTGCTTTCATATTTTTCTTTTTACATTGATTAATTTTATATGTTTACTCATCCACTTTCTTCCAGTTGTATAATCCAAGACTCAAAAGTCTTCCCAAATTTGTTACTTTACATGTTGGCATAATATTGCACAATTTTTTTAACTTTACGCAAGCACTTAATTCTAATTGAATGTTTAGCCTTATTTCTTTAAAGCTAATCTTTTTTTCCCCTTATTTAAAATTTCTTTTTCGTTTTGAATTGTTATATTTCCATCGCTTTCTGATTGAAAATTGCCTTATTTCTTTAAAGCTAATTCTTTTTTCCCCTTATTTAAAATTTCTTTTTCGTTTTGAATTGTTATATTTCCATCGCTTTCTGATTGAAAATTGTTAAATTCTTTTGTATGGCATGGATAGATGTTATGATAAACGAACAGCTATAATTTGATGGAACGTGGTTTTTATCAGCTTCACTATCGTCAAAAGTGTAAGTCATCTTCAAGGAGAAATCAAGCTTTTATTAGATTTCTAAAATAATTTAAAAATAATATGTAGTTTTATGATTATGAAATAATTGTTTGTTTATACCTACCAGTGTTCATTCAATTCATCACGTGCTAAAGTAACTATTTTTGCTGCCCTGCTGCTCATTTTGCAAAAAGAATTATTATAAATAAGCACAAATTGTGGATTTACACTAATATCTTTCACTGATAATTAAAATGAAAACTGACCTTTCCTGTCTTTTTATTCTAATTTCTAAGGAAAACTGTTTCTGATCATTGATCAATAACACATTATACGTAAAAATTGTAAATTTGCTGGCAAGTGCATGTATGTTTTTGCAGTGAACAGGTTTACACAAAAATAAATAAAAACTAGAAGCAGCTATTTATTTGGTTTAAAAGAGAATACAAAAAATAAATTTTAGTTTAAAAACACAGTAACAACCAATCCCCAAATTGTACCACAGAAAATGTAAGTAATTACTGTATTTTAATATAGGAATTGTTTGTTGATGTGTTTTACATCTGGAACTATGGTATAGCTAAAGCACTTACTGTGTTTTGAACATGTTGTTTCTCTTTTCTGGTATATAAATACCCGAAACTAAGTATACACAATGTTAGAAAAAGACATATAAAGTTAATTTTCATTCTCAGTAGGTTTTCGTTGATTTTGTCAGTTACTGTATTTTTGTTTGGGGCAGCCGAGTTTACCAAATTACAATTTTTGTGAATTTTAATGATTCTTATGCTTCTGGTGGTGTTGTTTTCGTACGTGATATTTTTGTGTGTGATAACTATAACTTAGTTTCAGCAGATGTTATTAAGATTTGTTCTACAACTGACAGTGAATCCTTTACTTAATTAGTTTCAGCAGATGTTATTAAGTTTTGTTGTACAATTGACAATCAATTCTTTACTTTTTTATGTGTTTATAGGATAAATAGTTCTGCTGTAAATGAATTTTTAAATAAATTTTCGTATCTTTTAGAAAAAATACCTACTAAAAATTTAATTATTTTAGAAGATTTTAATATAAATATTCTGAATAATAGTGAGGCTGTAGAATCTTACTTAAGTATTTTAGCTGAAAATAGTATGTTTTCTTGCATAAATGAATTTGCAAGACCAAGTACAGATAGTTGTTTAGATTATATACATATACGTTTATCCAACATGCCATTGAGTTGTGAGAAACGCAATTTCAATTTTAAAATTATCCATCAGTACATGACGGGGATTATTGATAAAAACTTTGAAATTAAACAAAACATTATAGTTACAGTATACATTCAGTTACAGTGGTAGACTATGAAAAATTAAATAATTTACTGAAATTTGAATTTTGAGATGATGTATATTGTGAAGTTGATGTTTGTATTGTGAGAGCGTGTCATATGCCTGTATTTTGCAGAATTATAGAGAATTTTGCAGAATTATTTGAATTTCATTAATATTAGCTAAGGCCAAATTAATTTTGATAATTCAATGCACTACTCACATATATGATAAACATTACCTAGATAAATCTTTTCATTCAATTTTATGGATAATTAGGAGAAATTTTAGAGTTGGATTCAAAAGCATGGTTAATACGCTTTTTCCAGAATATTTATATATATGTATATGGAAGAATCTGCATTCGGAGGGACTTTAGTGAATTCAAAATCAAAGTTATACGCCTTTTACAGAATATTTATATATATCTAAATGTGACATTCCAAGTTATGAGAGATTTTAGAGTTGGTTACAAAATCAGGGTTTCAATAATTTCTTTAGCGGGAGTTTGGTGTCGGCAGCCCCCACTATTGGAAGTTCTTTATTATTGAAAATATATATTAATATAAAAAAAATATCTAGGAGGAATTTTATAGTTGGTTACAAAATCTGGATTATACGCCTTTTACAGAATATTTATATATATGTATATGTGAGATTCTGAGTAAGGAGAGATTTTAGAGTTGGTTACAAAATCAGGGTTTCAATAATTTGTTTAGCGGGAGTTTGGGGGCGGCAGCCCTCACTATTGGAAGTTCTTTATTATTGAAAATATATATAATTATAAAAAAATATCTAGGAGGAATTTTAAAGTTGGTTACAAAATCTGGATTATACGCTTTCCAGAATATTTATATATACAAAATACATATGTATATGTAAGATTCTGAATTAGGAGGGATTTTAGAGTTGGATTTAAAAGCAGAGTTATACGCCTTTTCCAGAATATGTACTTGTATAACCTACTGTAATGTTACAGAATATGTAATATTTTATTGGTGTTTCATAATTTATAATTTTTTCATAATATTTTTGTTTTTGTATAATAAAATAAACAAAACCAAAATTGATTTTTGATATCTCGTATTTTTGAATACTTACATAATATTATATTTAAAAGTAAACGAGGAAGAGTGCAGTAGAGTAGACTGTGTCAACTCTGGGATACCCGTATGAACGTAATATATCCTGTTTCTATAAAACTTGATCATCTTTTAAAAACATTCAGATGTTGTAGTACCGAAATACAGAGATATATTTATGTAAATTGTGGAGTTGTATGACAGCTACCCGAATCTATTGCGCGTAGCTTCATTAAGTTCCAAGAGGTGCAAGAACCGAACCGGCTGCTCTGGGCCAACCAAATTTTACAAAAGTTGTTGGCCTGTAACTCGACACCTCCTTACTAAATTGCAGGTTTCTAGCTTCAATAGACACTGAGTTATTCTCATTTAAACGGATAAGTTGTATGGCAGCTACCCGAACCCGTCGCACCTCCACAACCAAATTTTGCAAAAGTTGTTGCCATAAAACTTGATCATCATTTGCAAGATTTCAGACGCCTAGCTTCATTAAGTTGCAAGAGGTGCAAGAAGCCTGAACCGGCTGCTCTAGAACAACCAAATTTTACATAAGTTGTTGGCCTGTAACTCGACACCTCTTTACTAAAATGCAGGTTTCTAGCTTCAATAGACACTGAGTTATTCTCATTTAAACGGATAAGTTGTATGCTACCCGAACCCGTCGCACCACCACAACCAAATTTTACGGAAGTTGTTGCCATAAAACTTGATACAAATAGATACTGAGTTATTTCTATATAAAGATAGAAGTTGTATGGCAGCTACTCGAACCCGCCGACCGAAAATGTTGGATTTAAATAGCAAAACTAACAATTTTGTAAAAGTGACGTAAAAAAAATTTCAGCCTCCTAGCTCCTTTATTTTTTGAGTTATCGTGCGGACGGACGGAAGGACGGTTGTACATGGCTTAATCGACTCAGAATTTGGTTCTGAGCCGATCCATACCTTTGACACTATATCTAGCTCGACTCCTTTAAGGTGTCACAAACGTAATGGCTAATTTATTATACCCTTGAACATAGTTCATACGGGTATAAAAAGAATGTAACAAAAAATTCAATTCATTTGTTTTTGTCATGATTTTGGTTTTCAAGAGTTTGTCGCAAAAAGATTGCTTTTTTTTTTCTAGATTTTTTTTTCAAAATTTTGTCGCAAAAAGATTTTGGCTTTCAATATTTTAATTTTCAAGATATCAGGGGTGACCTATAAATTGTACATATAATTAATATTCGGAACTGATGATGGCTTATAAATGTTGCCCATAAAATTATGAAAAGATTAATCATATAGGTAATGTTTATCAGATATGGGAGTAGTGCATCAATTATCAATTAAATTAATTTGGCCTTAGCAAATGAAATACAGGCAAATGAAAATACAGGCAAATGAAATACAGGCAAATGAAATACAGGCAAATGAAATACAGGCAAATGAAATACAGCCAAAAGAAATACAGGCTTGGGATAGTAACCCTTTTATTGTTTATTGTAAATTCATATAAAAAATTAAAAGTCCATGTCAATGTATGTACAGTTGTTAGACCTAGAAATAAAAATAAAAAACTAAAACCTTGGATGAATAATGTTCTTTTAAGAAAAATGAATTTAAAAAAGAAATTAAGGTTTAAATATTACAGATATCCTAATAGTAGAGCATTTAAAGTCAGATACAATACATTATGTAATGTATTATGTTATGTAAAAAAGAGGTTATTAATACTGATTGTCGTAATAACTGCTATAACTCAGAATTTATTAAATGTAAAGGTGATATAAAAGGCGAATGACAATAAATAAATTATTGAAAAAAAATTTAAATAATATTAATAAGAATATTGTATTATCAAAAAATGAGAAAATTATTTGTGATGAAAAATTAATTGCTGAGGAGTTAAATACTCATTTTTATATGTTTTTTTAAATTTGTTATCTTGATTTAATAATTTACAAAACGATTCTGTGCTTGTAGAAGATATTCATGTAACAAATACTTCTTTCTTTGCCAGTTTATCCTCTTTGGAAGTTTTAAAAATTAATAAATTACTTGACAATTCAAATTCTGTTGGTGTTGATGGTATCTCAAATAAATTGCTGAAAAATATTGCTTTAATTATAGTAGATGTTTTAACATATATTTTTAATTTTAGCATTTTATCTGGCGTTTTTCATGATGACTTAAAATCGGAGTCGTTATTCCATTGTTTAAAAAAGGTAATAAACGAGGAAGAATACAGTTGCCTTTGTCAACTCTTAGATACCCGTACGAACCGTTAGTATGTTCACAGCCTGTCACTCTGCTCACAATATTATTTTTTAAATATTTTAGTATTTTAAAATAATTTGGGTGAATTTTATAATTTCTAGAACTATGGGTTGTACATATATTCAAACTATGTGTTTATATGTAAATTCTTCAAAAGCAGATTCTAACCTTTCACATAACGATTATCAATCCAAAACTTTTTCAAATATTCTATAGTACCATTTAATACTAAGCGGTAAATGTATATTAAATTTACTTAGTACAAAATAGTAAATATAATTTTAAATATTATATTATATTATATTTAAATATTCCATTGACAGAATAATTTATTATAAGTACAATAAAATACATATATGTATGTAAATACGGCGCTATATAATATACATATATACTCTTATCATTCATTCACTAGTGACATATACGATATGTAAATAAACATGATATTATATAAGTATGTATATATATTAATATCATATAAATAAAAATTCTTCGAGCAACCGTTATGTTGTTTATTTATTTACATTTTTATGTACTACGCATTATATCCTCAACAATTTCAAATTATCGAGTAAAACAAAATGCAAAAAATTCGTTAAAGAAATTTGTTAGAAAATTTGAAAAAATCAAGTAACACTTTCGTCAATTATAAAGTAACCCTATATAATTAAAAAAAGTTGTTAACAGAAATAAGAGTATAATGTTGAAGCTTTAATTTTTGTGTATTACTTCAAAAAAATTTTAACAGGTGCTCAAGTTACAGTTGTTTAAAAATACGAAATTTTCAGTTTACAGCTCCTAAACGGGGAGTGATACAAAAAAAATTTCTGAAACGCCTCATACTTATTTTCAAAGATCTAACTTCTGTCAAAATTTCAAGTTTCCAACTTAAACCGTTTACAAGATAGAAGGGTTGAAGGATGTTGCAAAATTTGAGTTTCACATAACGGTAAATTAAGACACCGTATGCCACAAATATATATTTATTGTATATATACTTTTAAAGCTAATAAAAGTAGTAATCTTTTGGCGTTTTCAAAATGAAGATATACCTTATACAACTTGTGCTATAACAATTTAAATATAGAGCTTTTTTAAACCTTTGGGGAGCTGTAGCTCCGTAACGGGTGGGGCTACAAAAAAAAGCTATTAAAATAAAATTAATATTTTTGTGAGATCTATCAGTAGTTAAAATTTTATAGCTCTATTGCAAAAAAAAAGTGGGGATCTAAAAGTTAGGTGTTCGAGAGCTACCCTAAGGCTTGGTCCAAACTCAACCAAAAAAAATCGCAGAATATTTTGTGTAAATTTCAAGATTGTAGCTTTCTTAGTTTTCGAGTTAGCGTGCTGACGGACGGACGGATGGACGGACATGGCTCAAAAGTCTTAGAATTTTTTTCTGATCCGATCCATACCTTTGAAGGTATATCTAGCTCGCTTATTTCGAGGTGTTACAAACGGAGGAGTAATTTTATTATACCCGATCCTATCGTACAGGTATAAAAAGTACTAAGGAATTATCGACCACTTTCCTTGCTTCCGACAGTTTCTAAATTTTTTGAGAAAGCCGTGAAAAATAGAATTTTGAATTATTTAAACAATTTAAATTTTTTCAGTGCGTTACAATTTGGTTTTAAGGTACATCAACTGAAGATGCATAGTTGAATTTTTGTTCAAATATCAATAATAAGGGACTTAATGATCATGACATCGGTAGATAGGTAGGCACTTGGGCCCGACAGGTCAGTAGGTCAAGGTCACGCGGAAGTAGGTCAAACCGTAATTAGGTCAGACAGGTTAACGTAATAAAAGTAAACATGGAAATAGTAGGAAAAAATGTTTTTTTTATGCTTACAATTTTGAGATGAATTTATTTTTTTTTTTTTTTCCGTTTTTTTTATGACCAGTATTGACCTTAAACCTTGAGCTTGACCTTGACCTTAAAGAAGAGGAAAGAAAAACCATTAATTAATTGTTATGTAAGAATGTTGAAAAAAATATGAATAAAACAAAAAAAAATTAAAAATATCTAATGTAATACAAGGGTACTTTTTTTTTTTTCTACTTTAAGTATTTAAAGAAGAGGACAGAAAAACTAATAATAACTGTCAGTGTGTCGTATAGGATATTTTTTGTTTTTAAGAATGTTGAAAAAATATGAATGAAAAGAAAACAAACAGGAAATTAAAGCTATGAAAGTGCATCACGATTAACATATTACTTAGGTTCATTGTATGTTGCATAATCTGCAAAGAATAAAATAAGAAAAAAATCCAAGTCATGTTAATTGCATTTGGTATCTATTTTGAAAACAAGAATATAAAAATAAAACAAATTTATTTACATGTTCAAAAATTTTTTTTTTAACTAGAAATATTTTACAATTTTCTAGAAATCTGAGTTGGAAAATTGTTTAAGATGATCAAATGTTAAAATTGGGAAAATAGTGAAATCCAATTTTTCTATATGTTTTTGAAATCTAATTCTGTATATAAATTTGAAAAATCTTAATTTAATATTTTTTCTTTCTTAAGAAATGCATATAGACATTAAAACAATTTTTTACAGTACATCTGAAACTGGTGTTTGTGTAGTGTATAGGACATGTTGATTTAAAATTTTCAATTTTTCATAATGACCGTAAGTCGCTTAGATCTTCTATTTTAACGCTATCAATGTACTTTTCAAGAAAATGTTTTTTTTTGTTCTCCTTTAGCATAACTTTTTTCAGTTGATTCTAAATTGCATTTTATAGGTTTTATGTCTAAATATTCAACTAAACCGTTATTCCATTTAAATCCATTTATTTTATTTTCGCAATACTGGTTATTATAATTTCCCTAAATTTTTTTGCAGGGTATGGTGGTTTGAAGTGATAAACAGTAGGAATTAAACTTCGTTTTTCTAGTATAGCCAGCTTTTTTAGCAAATATTGCTTTTCATTTCCTTAGGTAGGTCAACTACGAAAATTTGATTATCCACGTTGAAGGTTTATCGAAGAATGTTCATTAGAATAACTAAATTTACATTTATATTCACTTCCGAAAAAAAGCTTTTCCTATAAATATAGGTTACCAGTGTTAGTTTTTAACTAATACAACTATGCTGTTTGACCCATTTACTATGGCGGGGCCATCATGCTGTGGCAAAACCATTTTTATTCATAATTTAATAATATATATAAAAGAAAATATACAACCACATATTAATAAAATTATTTGGTGTAATCTAGACAAAAATGCCGTTCCAAAATATACCAAAGATGTAGAAGATGTAAGACAATTCCAGTTTTTAATGATAATCAAAAACCTTTGTTAATTTATTATTATTGATGATATGATCTTAAATTCTCATGATAAGTATGTATGTGATTTATTTACTAAAGGATCACATCATAGAAATTTGACTGTAATATTTATAACAAAATGTTTCTCACCGGGGTAAATTTTCAAGAGATATTTCACTTAAATGTAAAAAAATTTCAAAAATCCAAGAAATAAATCGAAGATATTACCTCTAGATCGCCAAATGTATCCAAATTAAATCAAAGCATTTGATATAGTATATAATGATCTGACAGCAGTCCCATACGGCTATATATAATAGATCTTATTCAAAAAGTTAATGATATATTTCGATTAAGAAGTGATATGTTTGGAAAAGGTTTGTGTTATTGTACGAGAGATCAATTAGAACAATTTGGGGGAAAATGTGAAACGATTGAAAGTCAATCATCATATATTGCACCTATTATAAACCTCTTGACTAAAATTCCAGCAAGTAATTATAAAACACTGTGGCGCTGAAGTAATTAAAATTATTTAATAGCAACAATACAATAATTAATAGCAACAATACAATTACGAAAGTATAAAAAGAAATTAAGATCACTCATTTGCAAAACAACAACATTTAACAAAATGATAATTCTAAAACCTGAGATTTATCAGAAAATAAGCAAAATGCAGACGTTGAACTCAATGAGTTGGATAAAATTATGAAAATAATATTGATAAAACACCTTACGGACACTCAAAAATGGTATTTATACAGACAAAATCTATTTAAAATAAAAAACAAAAAACGAGAACTTCCTAGAAATAAAAACGAAAAAGTAAAATTACGGAAACAAAAGGTACTCAAATTCGTGCAAAACTAATGTATATAGATGCGGAATCTCAGTCGCATTTTCCTAAATATAAAAATGTTAGAATACAAGTTGTACCTGAAGAAGAAGAAGGGCCTAGTACGAAATCTCGACATTTTTAATCTCGCTTTTTAAAATCTCGCTTTTTTAAAATCTCGCCTTTTAAAATCTCGCTTTTTTAAAATCTCGCTTTTCAAAATCTCGCTTTTTCAAAATCACGCTTTTTAAAATCTCGCTTTTCAAAATCTCGCTTTTTTAAATTGCTTTTAGTTTTTGAATTTATATGGGCGCCGCGCCCAAGAAATAAATCAGAAATAAATAAGTAAAAGAAAAGTTCATGGGCTTCGATCAAAAGTGTTTGTTTCTTTAAATACTCCCCTTACCACCAAATATAATTTTTTAGATTTTAAAAATAAGCTTTATTCATTCTAGTTATATTAAATTATAATTCATTCATTCATTACTTAAATTATATTCATTATACATTAATTTTAAAGATTAAAAGGAAAAACAAAAAATATAAATAATGTAAATATATAGTATATAATATAAGCAAAATAAATAATATTAGTATATAATTATAATAGTATAAACCTATAAATGCCCTTAGTAGCCGATGGTTCAATATTGAACTTATATTAAATTTTAATATAAATAAAATAAATAAAAGTGCATATAAAATATTTTTATAAATTATAATCTAATATTTTTATAAAAATAATTAATAATCTAATGATTGTATGTTGATATAATTATTTTAAATTAATTTAAAAGGTTGTGGTTGGTAAATTCCATGTTGGCGTTTATAAATTGGTGAGGGAAATGGGGAAAGAACTTATAGTTGCTCTGATAAGGTTGGAGAAAAAATTTCGTTCCAAATGTGTATGGTGAAGAATGGGAAAAAAGTACTCAAATATTTATTAAAGGTATGCAGAATAAAATTTGTAATATAAAATACGAAAAATCCTAATATAAATATTATTATTTTGTATGTTAATCTAAAAATTATAGGATCACACAGCATTCTGTTAAGATCTTTGACAAAATTATATATCAAAATTATTATTAAAATTTGTAAACTTAAACTTTAATTAAAGTCATAAGTGTCTTTAAATGATAAGATGAAATAAAAAGGAAAGTAATAGAGAAAAAAATTAATTAAAAGCAAGTAAATGAACAAACAGAAATAAAAAATTAAAAAATAAACGTAAAATACAGAAAATATTATAGTAAAATTAAGTACAGAAACATATTATTGTTATAAGTTTATATGAATACAACTAAGCTATATACAAAGTCGAAATGTGTGGTTTTTAAATTACCTGTCATTAGGTACTGATCGTAAATACTTATTTCTCGTTCATTTGTACTGGAAAGCCTACTTGGTCCAAGTATAGGTAAAACATGTTCATTTTGATCTTCTACCCCCGGTGGGTAGGGGATAAGAAATACCCTCAGTAAGGTATGCTTGTGGTACTAGTCCACTAAAATCCAATGAAAAATCCAGGAGCGACTGTTCCAGAATGGACGGCTACCTGGTCTGCGTCTGATCCCAGAGGGGCGGCAGTAAGAAACCCTGGCTGTAGGTATAAAAAGCATATTAAAATAAAAAATAATATAATGTCTTATAATAGTAAAAATTCGGTAAGGATATCTACCAAGGTGTCGGCAGACACCAAGGCTGCCGGCGAGGGCTTGGCTGAATGTTGAAGACGTTCAGATGAGTTGCCAGTGGTTTATAACAATAATAATAATATTAATAACATGTATAATTATGATAAATTAATAAACTCTTTTGTGAAGGGCTCGAAGATTCAAAGAAGTCCATCTAAAAACGAAAATAAGAAAACCGAAGAGGGTAATAAAGAAAAAAAAATGTTCCATGAAGGCAATGTAAAGAAAACCCACGAGGGTAATAATAAAAATCAAAGTTCGTTACTGCAAGACAGTAATATTGAAGTCAACTCCAGAATAATTGAGTTGGAAATCTTGTGTAAAGATTTACAAAGAGAAATCTCCCAGCTTAAGGCAGAAAATTTAAAATTAAAAAAAGAAAAAAATTGTGTGCGAAATGTATCCACTGATACTAAAGTTGGGACATACGATACGGATGAAGAAGAACTAATCAGAGAAACTGATTGGATTCTGAATACGAAAAGAAATCCGAAGAAACGAAAAGCGGATAAGTCTCCTGATGTTAACACATCTTTGGAACCGCAAAGTAAACCTCAAGAGGAAAAATCTAAAGAAAACAATAAGGTCACTAAAAAATATAAACCTCCTCCTGTAATTTTGTGTAATATAAAAAACTATTCCCATATTATAAAAATAATAAAAGAAGAAAATATAAATGTTAAAGTCAACATGATGAATAATGATCAACTGAAAATTAATGTTGGCAACGAAAATGATTATAGAGTTTTAACAAAATCCATAAATAAAGCCAAGTTGGAATGGCATACGTATGAAAACAAACTGACTAGACCAATTACAGTTATGGTAAGAAATCTTCACCCATCATGTGAGCCAGAAGATATTAAAAAAGAACTTCTTAATAGACGTTTTAAATGTCTAGATATGACAAATAAAATTAAAAAAACTATAGATAAAAATATAAAGATTGTAACAAAGCTTCCACTGTTTATGGTATCTTTTGACCACTCGGAGGAAATAAATAAAATATACAAAATAGAGTATTTACAGCACATGAGAGTGAAAATTGAGGCTCTCAGAAGTAGTAAGTCCATTCCTCAATGCAAAAAGTAGGTAACCCTGCACTTTGGGATGGGAAAAAAATTTGACCCATATCGCACGACATGTTGGCCTACATTTTGATTTATGGGTTTAATGTAGGTCATGCTTGGTTAGTAGGTCAAGAACTTGTTTTGATCGTTTTGGTTTAGGTTTTAAGTTAAGTTGTATGTGTGGGTTGTTAACTTATAAGTTCCAAATAGTTTTATAATAGGAAGTGAAGGTTGTTGATATTGTGTAAGTTGTCAGACAGGGTTAATGAACTGAACAATTGATTTTATGTATCTTGGTTACTATAAGCCAAAAATTTGTTTTGGTTTAGATTTTAAGTTAAGTTGTATGTGTGGGTTGTTAACTTATAAGTTCCAAATGGTTTGAAGTCAAGTGTTAAACAATTTAAAGTAGGGTCGGCCCTTAATAAACAAAATTGTATAACTGAAGTTTAAATACTAGGCGCACATATAAAAGTAGTAAGAAAATTTCTTATATGAAAATAAAAAACAGAAAAATTTTTTTTATTTTTAAATCTACAGCGCATCTTTAAATTTGAAAAGAAAAAGTGTAATCCTGTTTGTGTTTTTGTTTTTTTTTTTTTTTTTTTTTGTTAGCATAAAGAAAAAAAATTAAAGTAAGATATAGATTTGATCTCTTCTGGATAGAAGAATTTATAGAAGAAAAGAGGAAACGAAAGTCATTAATTAGCTGACTGCATGTCGTGTAAGATATTTTTTTTATTTTTTAATTAAGAATGTTCAGAAAATATGAATAATAAAAAGAAAACAAACAGCGAATCAAAAATATGGAAATGATGAAACTAAAGATATACTCTTTACCCTTGATATGCATTTATGTTTTTTTGTTTTTGTATGGAATAAAAAATAATTCAAAAATTTCTAGTTTTAAACTAAAAAAAATTTAAGACTTGTTTTTGTTATTTTTAAATTAATATACGAGTATACAAATCACTAGTTATCTAGTCAAAGCAAGGAATTGATATAAAAAGAATATAATGTAAAAGTTGAATGATTCTATGATAGTATAGTTCCTGGTTTTAAAAAATTACAATATTCTAGTAATAACAAGATAATAATTAATAATTTATTAAGATTCTGAAAAATGTAATGATCATAAAAGAAATCGAAAGTATAGAACTGTATAATATGTACGTAAATAATGTCTACTTTTACATGTAGAATTTTGTTGTTTAAATCTTTATTACATTCTTAAAAATTTTAAATTAATATACGAAACAAATATTTTTACAATACAAATAAAAATGTTCAAATTTGAATGAATACTATTTTGATTTACTTATCAACATTTGCTTTTTTCTGTTATATCCATACGGTAAAGAACTACCATCTTCATTAAATTTTCGTTTTTCCGATTTTGGTTCATATTTTTTTATTTCGGGAATCGTAAGTACATCATGATTTTTATTTCGACGAATATTTTCTGAAATGACGTATGTTTCTGCACTATTCAATGAATTTACAACTGCTGCCTTTATGCTATTAAAATTGATTTTTAGAGAAGCTTCATAACTAAGAGAGAATCCTTTAACTTTACAAACAATTTTTTCTGTATTATCTTTTGTACAATAAATTTTGTAAGCGTAGTTCTTGGGAACACCACTTACAAATTCTGTAATATAACTTCCTATTCCATAACATTCTAATTCATCAGTCAGGTCGCCTATAAATTCACCTATTTCTGGTTCATATTCTCCTTCTCGGGTAATATACAACACTGAACCGGTGTCATAATATAATACTCTACTATCCAACTTCTCTAGATCTAGATAACTGTAAAGTTGAAGACGAGCATGTGTTGTTGTATAAGCAGCGATACTTACGTTGACAGTAGATAAAGAAGTTACTGCTTCCTCTTTATATTTCCAGCTAATCACTATGTTTTCTTCATTTACTGGAAATATGTGACATACTTTTACAGAAAGGTTTGTTATTAACTCATAAAGTTTAAAAGGTTGATTTATAATGCTGGTTTGTTGTTGATTTTCTCTTTGCCCAAATTTTCCCTAGAATGAGTTTAAAATAATCTTAGCCAAAGATCTTAAACCAGGATTATTAACTACTTTATCGTATTCTAACTTAATTTCTTCCTTTTCAAAACAACTATCAATGTATTCTTCCTTTTCTTCTTTAAATGTTTAATCTTTATAAATTTATTCATCATTTTAGTGAATAAACCATCAATACCATTGCAATTGTCATATTTTACTGTTTCGTATTCCCAAACTTCATAAATATTTAAAAGTTTATACCCTTTTTCAATTGCTTTTTTAATTTTATCAATTACCCAAGTTCCTAATAATGCTCTTTTATCGTCCGAATGTTTTTCCTTGATATTGTCGTTCGCTACAAGTGTTACATAGTGAGAACATCAATTTATTATTTTTTTTGACAGGTAACATGGGGTGTAAGAGATTTGTTGGTGCTAAGATTTTACATTTAATAATACCGTCAATAGTCATTCTGTTTAACTTGGAGCAAGTATCTTCTCCAACATAAATCTTAGGATGGTTTATGGGAAATTTTGCTCGTTTGCAAACATATTGGTATAAGGAACGTACATCTATGTATTTAATTTTTTCTCCTTGTTTACATTTATAATATGTGTAAGTATTTCCCGTTCTTCCGCCATAAAATGCATCACGAGGATTTAAAGGAACTAAATTAATTAATGAATGACTTTCTAAATATCTTATATTTTCATTGTGTCTCATTAGTTCCCGGAATTCACATTCGCACATCTCAATAACTTTATATCCACATGATTTTAAAAACTCTGATCTCATTAATGTTTTTTCATATCGTAGATTCAAAGTATCGCCAGAGTTATCATGTAATGGTATATCCCTTTGGTTTGTTAAACATTTTGGATGTCCATGATAATAGCAACCGTAAAATTCAAATATTTCTTTAGTCTCTTCGCACAATCCATCGACTTTAACTTTTCCGATTTGTTTTTCTTTTCCATTAAATGCACATTTCAAATCAATTTTTCTCAAATCTTTTTCCCAAATAAGCCATTGTATGGCAATTTTTGACTGATTGTCTACCATCCTATATCCTTTTCTTGGTATAATTCCTATAGTATTCGATTTGAGAAAGTTTCTCCTATATACAAGATTACAGGCGGAAGCTATTGTTGTTGCTTCTAAAAACGGTTCAACGTTACATTCTTCTAAAAAAAATTTCTGAAAACCAGACATGCTTTAGTTAGAATTTCAACATCATTTTTACAGTATTCTAAAATATCTTTCTCCATATTAAATTCTGAGTTTCTATTTTGTTCATACCACATTAAAAATTCATTACGCTCATCTGCTTTCATTGTATTAGAGTTATAGTATTTAATTGCTGGAAGTGTGCCAATGTATTTTTAATTTTCCAATTTATTAAATAGATGTGGAAAATAACCCTTTTTCAAATTGATCGATAAATTAAAAGCTTTCGGTAATTTTGCTAAGGCCATAGGAAAGTAGTTCATAGAATCAATAAATTTAATATTATCAATTATCATAACAATAATTTTTGTACCTCGCATAATTAACTTTGGGTCAAGTACAGTTTTATTATTGTGTATATAATTCAGAATAAACTGATGGTCAAACGCCTGCCCATTATGAGCAATTATGAAAATCTTTTGAATTCCTTTCTTAATTTTAAAATAAATTCCATGAAATCCTCTATCACATTTTTCGTTTTAAAAATTCTTTCTCTTAATTTACATTTTTGACAGAAGTATAGATAATCAATGTTTATACATTTAAAGCATCTCAGTTGAGCCACACATAAACTTGGAACATGTTCTTTTATTTTTGTAGAGTTAATTTCTTCTTGTCTTGTTTCTAAATCATAAAATACGTAAATGCAGTTTTCAAAATTTACTTTTGTTTTGTCTTGCTGAATGAAGCATTTATGGTTTTCAGGAACATGATTATCGCAAATTTTACAAAAATATTCACCACATATATGAGTCCTACAACTTTTATGAACTTTAAAACAAGATTTGCATTTCCTAATTTCTTCACAGGTGCTTCTATTTTTTGAACTGGAAGCCTTATGATTTTCAAAACATGATTGACCACGAAATGCGCGATTGCACTGCATACATAAAATATTTTTAACATTAATTGAACAAGCAGGTGAGTTTTGACAGCAAGGACAACTTTTCGAACACCTATGTTCATTTTTTTAGAATACGGAATATGACATTCTTCACAATAAAATGCTGTGCAAAAAGCAGCTGTGAGCGAAGTTATTACATTATAATGATTATTATGGTATAGCAAGTTAATTTTTTTTCCATTATTAAATCCTTCAAATATTACTTCTGCACCCCTTGTTCCATATTTATATACAACAATTTTGTGTTTATGTAAAAATTTTTGAAATTGATTCAATTCACGAATTCCGCAACCTTCAGATGGAATTGTTATTTTTGATGTTTTTAATAATTTTAAAGCTATTAAAGTTTGAAGTTTTGCTATATTTTTTCGAATTTTTTCATATTCATTAAATTTTTCAATTTTAGCTATTGAAACAACAAGTGCATGTGGTAGAAATAAATTATCGCAGTTTTTTATTGTTATTATTCCTTTCCTTTTTAAGCATTCCTCTTTATAATTTGAATATTTATTATTTCTACCTCTACCAGAGGGTAAACTAACACGGGTAACTGTTAAACTAAAAGTGTCTGTACTTAAGCCTATAGACATAAAATAAAATAGTTTATTATTAAATGAAACAAAAAATGCGTTATAAATAACTACCTTCAGAATTACTTTGAAAAACATTAGAAATTACATCCCAAACGTCGCTAAATTTAAGTTCATGAGCGGATCTAAAATTGAGGTACGCAGAACCTTGATGTTCAAAGCTCTCTCCACAAAATGTTAATCCAATCTTATCAGTCGAATTCACATCTTTTACAGCAATCCTGATTATTTGATGTATAGCATCCTTAATCCAGCTAATTGGTTCTCTATTTTCAGGTACGGATTTAATTAGAATTTTTATTTTATGACCGTTTTTATTAAACCTTTTAACAAATGTCGAATTCTCGCTTTCTATTATGTAAGGCGTTATAGTTTCGGTAAGAAACCTTTGTAAAATAATTTTTTTCGACATTTTCTTTATACGAATTTCAAGATGTTGAATGCTTGAATAACAGAATAATATTAAATTTTCAATACAGATTCATTCTCTTAAATTAAAATGACACTTTAATAAATTTTAGTTGTTTTAACTAGAATCCCATCTTAATCTTAATATGTAAATAGAAAATTCTATGCAACATTGTAATTTTCAAACTACAATTTAATTTAAAATTTATCTTAAAGAAATAAATTGTAATCAAATGACAGTATAATAAATTATATTTCATTAATAATTAGATTCTCATCTTATACGTATTTTAAATAGAAAATAGTATTACAACATTCTAATCAAACGGCAATTTAATAAATTACCCTTTTTCTACATAAAAAGTATTAGCAACATTGTAATCAACTTACATTTTTGATAGATTTTACCCTTTCCACTAGAAAATATTTGCAAGAGTGTCACTAGTTCTAAAGTTTTTATTTTGTTATAATATTACTCGAAATTTGTATATAAATACATCAAGATTTTATAAAAATATTAGTTTAATTTTAAGCAAGCAGGGTGGCACAGGAATTTGATAAAGTTTACGTGCTGGATGATGTAACAATACAGGCGCAAATTCCTACAAAAAAGAAAAAAATGAAAATGCCACTTTATCATGAGCAACAACAACAACAACAACAGCAACATCATCATCAACAAGAGCAACAACAACAACACTCGTTTTATCAGCCAACAGAACAAATTGAACATTTGCTGGCGCATCATTTTCCCTATCATGAAACAACACCAAATTCCACCAAAAAAAGAATACTGGTGGAATTATTTAATACAAAAAAAAAACCTTTAAAAAAATTTTTAAAGGCTAAAGACATGGAGCCAAGTAGGCTCTATAAAATACATAAAATAAAAAAAATTAACACCGTTTACGGTGAAAATGGGTCTTCGTGGCCCTTAATAATATTATATTTATACCGAAACAAAAAGTTGCGGTATTTGAAGATAACAATTTCCGAGAGGAAAACGAAAAAAATACTTTTTTTTTCAATTTCCAACCAAAGAAATTATTAATGAAAATTTTGAAAATTACTCTTTCGGAACTGTACATAATGATAAAATTAATAAAGAATTAAGACAAGTACTAGAAAAGTTTGATGTTATTATAACAAATGAAAAAATAAAGAAGGAGTTTTTAATGAACTACATTAATGAAATAAGTTGAGTGTATGATTTGAGTCAGTTTGAGTCATGAACACTTTAGAAATAATTAGTGTTTTAAAATGTAACAAATTTACAAACAAATATTTTAAGGGAGTTTTTGCTTTAGACAAAATTCCAAAAATAATAGAAAACCAACTTTTTTAATTGTAAACACTGATAAGATAAAAGATGCGGGAACACATTGGTTTGCCCTTTATATTCCAAAGCATGGTTGCACAGAATATTATGATTCGTATGGTGGAGTTCCAGATAAACCGGAAATTTTGAAATACTTAATAATTGGCAGATACAGGGTATTCTTTCAGATGTATGTGGGCAATACTGTTGCGTTTTTGGCTGGTATAAATGTTTTGGTTTAAGTATGAAAACTTATTTGAATGAATTTCACAAAGATAATCATATAGAAAACGACAATCTGATTATTAATATGTTCTATAATTTATTTGGAAATTCAAATTGTTCACAATCTTGTGTACCTCAGCAATATAACTAATATTAAAAAGCTTTAGTTAAAACGTAGTAATGGAAGACCAAGGTTCGAACACAAATTTGTTATTGAGCTATACATATTTTCTCAACAGAATTCAGTCATTAAAAGTTCTTGTTGGTTTTGATACAGAATCTCTTGTAGCAACTTGCATTTTTCACCGTATTGGAAAAAAGCCAGCTATTTTAAAATATCACGATTGGTGTAAGTTCCATCAGCAATTTTGTGAAAGGTACTCGAAACAATCAATAAAGAATACAAAATTATGTTTACAATATGGGTTAAGAATTGTTATTGGTCGATGTCTCAGTATTAACAAGGAGGAAGCTGACACATTTTACAACTTAATTGATTTTCTTCAAACTGTAATGATACACAATAAAAGTGCTGAATCAAATGTGGGGGATATGTTATTAAATATATAAAAACGTGTCAAGAAAACCATGTTATGAAATTGCATGAAGAAATATATATTCCAATACAACGTTATAGTGTTCAATGTAATTATTCTAGATTGTTTTTTGAAATACCTGTACTACTAGAAAATAAAATTTGTAATATTTTAGTCAAGAACAACAATAAATGAAAAATTTGTAAAATTTATTTAATTTGTTTTTATTATGAAATACTTATAGATACATATACATTTATACAAATATTCTTATATATTATTTCTAAAAAATTCTGCAAAATAGTCAGGATCTCCTTCTTGGTTATTTATTTCCCAAATTTGTTGCTCATCTGTATCTTCATCTAAAACTTGAAACGATGGTATGAATTCTTCAGTTTCCATTAATTCCTCGTCATCTCATCTCATTCCTCAATTACACAGTACATGTAATTTCATAAACTTGAACCTCATTTTGTGTACTGACTATTGCAGTTTCCTCAGTAAATGGAAATGTTGTTGAATCAGCTGCCATTTTTGTAAAATATCTTCATATCGTCAAAATTTAAAGTTTTTAGAGTATATAAATAAAGAAGTGTAAAATTGGATTTTTAAAACTAGTTAGATGGTGTAAAAATCATGTCACGATCTCGAATAGTAAAAGAAATACATAGACCAGCTAGAAAAAGGTATCTTAGAAGGAAAGTCAAGCAGAAAGGAGTAAATGATACCTGGCAAATTGATCTAGTGGAAATGATTCCTTATGGAATATTCAACAAAGGTTTTAAATATATGTTAACCGTTATAGATATATTTTCTAAATATGCTTATGCTGAACCAATTAAAACTAAAACTGGTAGTAATGTTTCAAATGCGTTAAAGAAAATTATAAAACGAGCTAAAAACCTACCTAAAAACATTCATTCAGATCAAGGTAAAGAATTTTTCAATTCGATATTTCAAAATTTTGTTGTAAAGAAGGGTATTAATCACTATCATACTTACTCTGAAATGAAAGCATCTATTGTAGAACCCTTTAATCAAACTTTAAAAAATTTAATGTGGAAAATATTTAGTTTACAAGGAAACTCCAAATGGATTAATATATTGCAATCTTTATTAAACACCTATAATTCCACTAAACATAGAACAACTAAATTACCTCCTGAAAAAATTTCTAAGAAAAACGAAAAATTTATTTTAAAAAATGTTTACATGCAACCTAAAATTTCTCTAAAAGCTAATTATAAAGTTGGAGACTATGTTAGAATAAGTAAATACAAAAAAAGTTTTGAAAAAGGTTATTAACCGAATTGGTCTACTGAAATTTTTAAAATTATCAAAGTAAACAGTACCTCTCCGATCACATATCAGCTGGTTGATTATAAAAATGATTCAATATTTGGTGGATTTTATGAGGAGGAACTCACATCTGTTAAACACCCAAACGTATATCTTGTCGAGAAAATTTTAAAGAAAAAAGGCAATAAAGTTTTTGTTAAATGGCTTGGGTTTGACGAAAAACATAACACATGGATAAATTCAACAAATATTGTTTAATATCTGTAAAATAAAACTTTAATAAGGATCTGAAAAACTTGCTAACATCTGAAAAATAAAATAAAATTAAGAACAGTACAAAATTTATTTGAAATGAAATTTTTTATTGAACAAATTCTTTATATAAAAATAAAACTTCATAAAATCTGAAAAATAAAATAAAATCTTAAAATCTGAAAAATAAAATAAAATCCTAACATCTGAAAAATGAAAATAAATTTAGAACAGTACAAAATTTATTTGAAATAAAATTTTTTATTGAACAAATTTTTTATATAAAATGCTTAATATAAAAATATAATTCTTAATATATAATAATTCTTATTCTATAAATGATGTAACATAAAAGCTTAAACTATAATTATTGTTTTGTGGCGAATTGAAAATCACCACGTTCTTCTTTTAAAATTAACTCATTTTTTTCGATTTCCTCTCGGGAATCGTTATCTTCAAATACCGCAACTTTTTGTTTCGGTATAAATATAATATTATTAAGGGCCACGAAGACCCATTTTCACCGTAAACGGTGTTAATTTTTTTTATTTTATGTATTTTATAGAGCCTACTTGGCTCCATGTCTTTAGCCTTTAAAAATTTTTTTAAAGGTTTTTTTTTGTATTAAATAATTCCACCAATTGGAATTTGGTGTTGTTTCATGATAGGGAAAATGATGCGCTAGCAAATGTTCAATTTGCTCTGGTGGCCGATAAAATGAGTGTTGTTGTTGTTGTTGCTCTTGTTGATGATGTTGTTGCTGTTGTTGTTGTTGCTCATGATAAAGTGGCATTTTCGCCATCTTTTTCTTTTTTGTAGGAATTTGCGCCTGTATTGTTACATCATCCAGCACGTAAACTTTATCAAATTCCTGTGCCATCCTGCTTGCTTAAAATTAAACTGATATTTTTATAAAATCTCGATGTATTTATATACAAATTTCGAGTAATATTATAACAAAATAAAAACTTTAGAACTAGTGACACTCTTGCAAATATTTTCTAAGTGAAAGGGTAAAATCTATCAAAAATGTAAGTTGTTAATACTTTGTTGCTAATACTTTTTATGTAGAAAAAGGGTAATTTATTAAATTGCCGTTTGATTAGAATGTTGTAATACTATTTTCTATTTAAAATACGTATAAGATGAGAATCTAATTATTAATGAAATATAATTTATTATACTGTCATTTGATTACAATTTATTTCTTTAAGATAAATTTTAAATTAAATTGTAGTTTGAAAATTACAATGTTGCATAGAATTTTCTATTTACATATTAAGATTAAGATGGGATTCTAGTTAAAACAACTAAAATTTATTAAAGTGTCATTTTAATTTAAGAGAATGAATCTGTATTGAAAATTTAATATTATTCTGTTATTCAAGCATTCAACATCTTGAAATTCGTATAAAGAAAATGTCGAAAAAAATTATTTTACAAAGGTTTCTTACCGAAACTATAACGCCTTACATAATAGAAAGCGAGAATTCGACATTTGTTAAAAGGTTTAATAAAAACGGTCATAAAATAAAAATTCTAATTAAATCCGTACCTGAAAATAGAGAACCAATTAGCTGGATTAAGGATGCTATACATCAAATAATCAGGATTGCTGTAAAAGATGTGAATTCGACTGATAAGATTGGATTAACATTTTGTGGAGAGAGCTTTGAACATCAAGGTTCTGCGTACCTCAGTTTTAGATCCGCTCATGAACTTAAATTTAGCGACGTTTGGGATGTAATTTCTAATGTTTTTCAAAGTAATTCTGAAGGTAGTTATTTATAACGCATTTTTTGTTTCATTTAATAATAAACTATTTTTATTTTATGTCTATAGGCTTAAGTACAGACACTTTTTGTTTAACAGTTACCCGTGTTAGATTACCCTCTGGTAGAGGTAGAAATAATAAATATTCAAATTATAAAGAGGAATGCTTAAAAAGGAAAGGAATAATAACAATAAAAAACAGCGATAATTTATTTCTACCACATGCACTTGTTGTTTCAATAGCTAAAATTGAAAAATTTAATGAATATGAAAAAATTCGAAAAAATATAGCAAAACTTCAAACTTTAATAGCTTTAAAATTATTAAAAACATCAAAAATAACAATTCCATCTGAAGGTTGCGGAATTCGTGAATTGAATCAATTTCAAAAATTTTTACATAAACACAAAATTGTTGTATATAAATATGGAACAAGGGGTGCAGAAGTAATATTTGAAGGATTTAATAATAGAAAAAAAATTAACTTGCTATACCATAATAATCATTATAATGTAATAACTTCGCTCACAGCTGCTTTTTGCACAGCATTTTATTGTGAAGAATGTCATATTCCGTATTCTAAAAAAATGAACATAGGTGTTCGAAAAGTTGTCCTTGCTGTCAAAACTCACCTGCTTGTTCAATTAATGTTAAAAATATTTTATGTATGCAGTGCAATCGCGCATTTCGTGGTCAATCATGTTTTGAAAATCATAAGGCTTCCAGTTCAAAAAATAGAAGCACCTGTGAAGAAATTAGGAAATGCAAATCTTGTTTTAAAGTTCATAAAAGTTGTAGGACTCATATATGTGGTGAATATTTTTGTAAAATTTGCGATAATCATGTTCCTGAAAACCATAAATGCTTCATTCAGCAAGACAAAACAAAAGTAAATTTTGAAAACTGCATTTACGTATTTTATGATTTAGAAACAAGACAAGAAGAAATTAACTCTACAAAAATAAAAGAACATGTTCCAAGTTTATGTGTGGCTCAACTGAGATGCTTTAAATGTATAAACATTGATTATCTATACTTCTGTCAAAAATGTAAATTAAGAGAAAGAATTTTTAAAACGAAAAATGTGATAGAGGATTTCATGGAATTTATTTTAAAATTAAGAAAGGAATTCAAAAAGATTGTCATAATTGCTCATAATGGGCAGGCGTTTGACCATCAGTTTATTCTGAATTATATACACAATAAAACTGTACTTGACCCAAAGTTAATTATGCGATGTACAAAAATTATTGTTATGATAATTGATAATATTAAATTTATTGATTCTATGAACTACTTTCCTATGGCCTTAGCAAAATTACCGAAAGCTTTTAATTTATCGATCAATTTGAAAAAGGGTTATTTTCCACATCTATTTAATAAATTGGAAAATTAAAATTACATTGGCACACTTCCAGCAATTAAATACTATAACTCTAATACAATGAAAGCAGATGAGCGTAATGAATTTTTAATGTGGTATGAACAAAATAGAAACTCAGAATTTAATATGGAGAAAGATATTTTAGAATACTGTAAAAATGATGTTGAAATTCTAACTAAAGCATGTCTGGTTTTCAGAAATTTTTTTTTAGAAGAATGTAATGTTGAACCGTTCTTAGAAGCAACAACCATAGCTTCCGCCTGTAATCTTGTATATAGAAGAAACATTCTCAAATCGAATACTTTAGTTATTCTAGCAAGATAAGGATATAGGATGGTAGACAATCAGTTAAAAATTGCCATGCAATGGCTTATTTGGGAAAAAGATTTGAGAAAAATTGATTTGAAATGTGCATTTAATGGAAAAGAAAAACAAATCGGAAAAGTTAAAGTCGATGGATTGTGCGAAGAGACTAAAGAAATATTTGAATTTTACGGTTGCTATTATCATGGACATCCAAAATGTTTAACAAACCAAAGGGATATACCATTACATGATAACTCTGGCGATACTTTGAATCTACGATATGAAAAAACATTAATGAGATCAGAGTTTATAAAATCATGTGGATATAAAGTTATTGAGATGTGGGAATGTGAATTCCGGGAGCTAATGAGACACAAAGAAAATATGAGATATTTAGAAAATCATTCATTAATTAATTTAGTTCCTTTAAATCCTCGTAATGCATTTTATGGCGGAAGAACGAGAAATACTTACACATATTATAAATGTAAACAAGGAGAAAAAATTAAATACATAGATGTATGTTCCTTATACCCATATGTTTGCAAACGAGCAAAAGTTCTCATAAACCATCCTAAGATTTATGTTGGAGAAGATACTTGCTCCAAGTTAAACAGAATGACTATTGACGGTATTATTAAATGTAAAATCTTACCACCAACAAATCTATTACACTCCGTGTTACCTGTCAAACAAAATAATAAATTGATGTTCTCACTATGTAACACTTGTAGTGAACAACAATATCAAGGAAAATACTGTGAACATACAGACGATAAAAGAGCATTAATACGAACTTGGGTAATTGATGAAATTAAAAAAGCAATTGAAAAAGGGTATAAACTTTTAAATATTTATGAAGTTTGGGAATACGAAACAGTAAAATATGACAATTGCAATGGTATTGATGGTTTATTCACTAAAATAATGAATAAATTTTTAAAGATTAAACAAGAAGCTTCTGGGTGACCAATAAAATGTCAAACTCAAAAAGAAAAGGAAGAATATATTGATATTTTTTTTGAAAAGAAAGAAATTAAATTAGAATACGATACGATACGGTAGTTAATAACCCTGGTTTAAGATGTTTTGCTAAGATTATTTTAAACTCATTCTGGGGAAAATTTGGGCAAAGAGAAAATCAACAACAAACCAGCATTATAAATCAACCTTTTAAACTTTATGAGTTAATAACAAACCCTTCTGTAAAAGTATGTCACATATTTCCAGTAAATGAAGAAAACATAGTGATTATCTGGAAATATAAAGAGGAAGCAGTAACTTCTTTATCTACTGTCAACGTAAGTATCGCTGCTTATACAACAACACATGGTCGTCTTCAACTTTACAGTTATCTAGAGAAGTTGGATAGTAGAGTATTATATTATGACACCGATTCAGTGTTGTATATTAACCGAGAAGGAGAATATGAACCAGAAATAGGTGAATTTATAGGCGACCTGACTGATGAATTAGAATGTTATGGAATAGGAAGTTATATTACAGAATTTGTAAGTGGTGGTCCCAAGAACTACGCTTACAAAATTTACTGTACAAAAGATAATACAGAAAAAATTGCTTGTAAAGTTAAAGATTCTCTCTTAGTTATGAAGCTTCTCTAAAAATCAATTTTAATAGCATAAAGGCAGCAGTTGTAAATTCATTGAATAGTGCAGAAACATACGTCATTTCAGAAAATATTCGTCGAAATAAAAATCATGATGTACTTACGATTCCCGAAATAAAAAAATATGAACCAAAATCGGAAAAACGAAAATTTAATGAAGATGGTAGTTCTTTACCGTATGGACGTAACAGAAAAAAGCAAATGTTGATAAGTAAATCAAAATAGTATTCATTCAAATTTGAACATTTTTATTTGTATTGTAAAAATATTTGTTTTGTATATTAATTTAAAATTTTTAAGAATGTAATAAAGATTTAAACAAAAAAATTCTACATGTAAAAGTAGACATTATTTACATATATATTTCTTCCCCGTCATATGAATTATCCCCCCCTCATTCATATTCATTATATCTATTCATATTATATTGTTTTTTTTTTTTTTCATTAATTTTATTTGTAAGTGGATCCATTGCCATTATATGTACCTATACCTATACCTATACCTATATCTATACATATAAAATTATATTATATAAGAAAAAACAAAAATCATATAAAACACTTTTTTTTTTCATATAAAAAAACAACTTCGGTTTTTCATATAAAAAATGCATGCCCTTTTTTCATATATAAAATTCCATTTTTTCATATAAAAAACGGAAGTTTAAACCTTCGACACTGACTATATATGTATATATAAAAATAAAACTGACTATATATATATAAAAATAAGAATTAAAAAAAAAAAGTTGATAAAAAACTTCGTTTAAAGTTTCGACATACTGACTATATATAAGAAATAAGAAAATTCATATATAAAGAACTTTGTTTTTTCATATAAAAAACTTCGACACTGACTAGTTAGTTGTTAATATACATAAAAAAAAAAAAAATATATCTACCTATAAAGAAAATAAAAGCATTAAATTGGATTCGATCCTCGATAACACTTATAAATATGTTGAACAGATTACAAACATAATCAAATTACAAATAAATAAATATAGAAATTAAAAATAAAATGTTCAACAACAAAAAAAAAAAAACAAAAATCTAACTCATATGTATGTAAGTACATCTAACCAAAGAAAAAAAAATAAGCAAATTCATATAAAAAACTTCATTTTTTCATATAAAAACCTTCGACACCACTCACTAGTTAGTTATATGTATATAAAAAAAATAAAATGTATAAAAAATATAAAAACATTGAATTGAAAAAGTAAAATACAAAAAAAGTAATATTAAAGTATTAGTTAATATATACAATATGTACATACATACACAATATTATTATTATTATTATTATTATTATTATTATTATTATTATTTTTTCATTTGATTTCATTTCAAATTTTATAAGTCGTAGGTGATCTTTGGACTTTTTATTATATATAGTGTTTTATGATATTTTTTATTTTGTATAGAGAAAGATTATTATTGTTTTGTTAGGTTAGGTAGGATTATAGTATAGGAATAGGAATATAGGATTAGGAATATAATTTTAGGATAGATATTAAATACAGTTCTATACTTTCGATTTCTTTTATGATCATTACATTTTTCAGAATCTTAATAAATTATTAATTATTATCTTATTATTACTAGAATATTGTAATTTTTTAAAACCAGGAACTATACTATCATAGAATCATTCAACTTTTACATTATATTCTTTTTATATCAATTCCTTGCTTTGACTAGATAACTAGTGATTTGTATACCGGTATATTAATTTAAAAATAACAAAAACAAGTCTTAAATTTTTTTTTAGTTTAAAACTAGAAATTTTTGAATTATTTTTTATTCCATACAAAAACAAAAAAACATAAATGCATATCAAGAGTAAAGAGTATATCTTTAGTTTAATCAGTTCCATATTTTTGATTTGCTGTTTGTTTTCTTTTTATTATTCATATTTTCTGAACATTCTTAATTAAAAAATAAAAAAAATATCTTACACGACATGCAGTCAGCTAATTAATGACTTTCGTTTTCTCTTTTCTTCTATAAATTCTTCTATCCAGAAGAGATCACATTTTTATGTAAGCAAAAAAAAATCTATATCTTACTTTAATTTTTTTTCTTTATGCTAACAAAAAAAAAACAAAAACACAAACAGGATTACATTTTTTCTTTTCAATTTTAAACATGCGCTGTAGATTTAAAAATAAAAAAATTTTTCTGTTTTTTATTTTCATATAAGAAATTTTCTTACTATAAAATGACTTCCTACTATGACTTCCTACTATAAAACCATTTGGAACTTATAAGTTAACAACCCACACATACAACTTAACTTAGAACCTAAACCAAAACAAATTTTTGGCTTATAGTAACCAAGATACATAAAATCAATTGTTTAGTTCATTAACCCTGTCTGACAACTTACACAATATCAACAACCTTCACTTCCTATTATAAAACTATTTGGAACTTATAAGTTAACAACCCATACATACAACTTGACTTAAAACCTAAACCAAAACGATCAAAACAAGTTCTTGACCTACTAACCAAGCATGACCTACATTAAACCCATAAATCAAAATGTACGTCAACATGTCGTGCGATATGGGTCAAATTTTTTTCCCATCCCAAAGTGCAGGGTTACCTACTGCAAAAGAAGGGTTACCTACTGGAAATACACAAAAATTTTGCCAAAGACGGACTAAATGTGTAAAATGTGCTGGGAATCATATGACAATAGAATATAGTAAAAAAGAAAACTTCCAAGCCATATGTGTAAACTGCAACGAGGCACATCCTGCTAGTTATCGTGGTTGTTTGGTAGCAAAAGAATTACAGAAAAGAAGATTGAATATGCGCAAACCCAAACATTCAAATGTAATAAAAACACCGAAAAAACTACACCGTTTATATCTAATAAAGTTGTGAATGGAGTTTTATACTCCCAAGCCTTAAAATCTAAAACAGAAGAAAATATTCTTAGAGAGAAACAATCTAAGGTTATGAAACCTAAAAATAATGACAAGGATGTGATGCACATGATGCAAAACTTATTGCTAAAAATTGATCAAATCTCCATAAGATTAAATAAAATAGAATAGAAATACATTAATGTATCTCATGAAACCCCTAAAAGAATTGTAAAAAATGTATCTAGATAAAATACGTATTGCAACTTGGAATTCGAATGGTGTCCTAAATAAAAAACATGAACTAGAAATTTTCTTAAGGTCTAGAAATATTGATATATGTCTGATATCAGAGACTCATTTGACAATAAACTTAAACTTTAAGATACTAGGTTATAAATACTATACGGCAGTTCATCCTAGTAATCAGCCGAGAGGAGGTAGTGCAATTCTAATAAAAGGCACTATAAAACATAATGAAGAATTCAAAATTGAGTCTGAAGAAATACAGCTGCCATTATTCGACTGGCAAACCAACTTATAGGCCCACAGACACCAATAAGGTTCCAGATCTAATTGACTTCTTCATAACCAAAAAAATTTCAGGCAACTACTTAAATCTAGAAGATAACCATGATCTAGATTCTGATCACTCTGCTGTTATACTAGATTTGAATGAAAAAATAACTAGAAAACTAAATAAGCCCACACTGACAAATAATACAACAGATTGGTTAACCTTTAAATATGAAATCATAAACAACATTAATTTAGAAATAAATTTACAATCAAAAGAACAATTAGATCTGGAACTTGAAGGCTTTATTAATATAATTCAAAAAGCTGCTTGGTATAACACAAAAATAATTGAATATAGGTCAGCAGCAAATATTTATCCCAGAGAGATAACTGATTTAATAAAACGAAAAAGAAGGGCTAGACGTAGATGGCAACAATCTCGTCACACTGATGATAAGAAGATTTTGAACAGATTATCACAATCTTTTAAAAAAAATCAAGATTATAAAATCAGTAGCATATGAAAATTATATAAAAGGTTTATCGGCAACAAAAGAATCAAATTACTCGTTGTGGAAAGCAACGAAGAGTGTAAAAATTCCGATTAAGCACGCCTCGCCGTTCATGAAAGCAGACGGAACTTGGGCAAAGGATAATAAAGATAAAGTCGAATTATTTACAGATCATTTAGAAAATATATTCAAACCAAACGATATAAATTCTGATCTTTGTTTATTAGACAATGTTATAATAGAAGAAAACACTATTAATCCATTTACACAAGAAGAAATTAGTAAAATAATAAAAACTATAAAGTTGAAAAAAGGTCTTGATCTTATCCAAAACCTTGATGATCCCCAGGTTTTGATCTTATTACAGCTCAGATTACAAAAGAGCTTCCACAAAAAGCCCTAAGATTTTTGAGAAAAATCATAAATGCGGCAGTAAAATTGAGGTACGTTCCGACACTTGGAAAGTGGCAGAAGTTATTATGATAGCAAAACCAGGGAAGACATTAAATGAGGCGAAATCTTATAGGCCAATATCCCTGCTACCCATTATGTCAAAACTTTATGAAAAACTGTTGTTAAAAAGGCTGAAGCCAATTATAGAAAATAAAAATTTAATTCCTAACCATCAATTTGGTTTTATATCCAAGCATGCAACAATTCACCAAGTTCATAGAATAACAAATGTTATAGAAAAAGCATTCGAAGAAAAACAAATATGCTCCAAAATATTTCTAGACGTAGCACAAGCGTTTGCCAAAGTTTGGCACGAAGGTTTAATATTTAAATTAAGAAGATTGATACCGTTACAATATGTAGAGATACTCGAATCGTACTTGTCTGAAAGATTATTTAGAATTAAACAAGATGAAGGGTACTCTACACTAAGAGAAATAAAAGCAGGTGTGCCTCAAGGCAGTATTCTGGGTCCTATATTGTACTTGCTTTATACAAGTGATCTACCAGAAGTAGAAAATGTAACTGTAGCAACATTTGCTGGCGATACTGCAATATTGGCAGTAGGATCGAAAATTGACGAAGCTACAAAAAAATTACAAAAAGCAAGTGAAAAAATATGTTACTGGACTATTAAATGGAAAATCAAACTAAATGAATCTAAATCTGTGCATGTTAATTTTTCTTATAGAAATATAAAGAATCCACCTAAAATAAATTTAAACGGTGTATTTGTATCAATCGAAAATTCTGCAAAATACCTAGGAATGACACTAGATGTCAAGCTAAAGTGGAATGAACACGTTAAAAAGAAAAAACTAGAACTTGAAAATAAATATAGAGAAAATTACTGGCTCCTAGGGCGTAAGTCTAAACTACCAATATATAATAAAGTGTTAATTTACAACCAAGTAATTAAACCTATATGGCTATATGACATTCAACTTTGGGGTTGTGCCAAGAAAACGCATATTGAAAAAATACAATCTTTTCAGAATAAAGTCCTACGTAACATAGTAAGTGCTCCCTGGTATGTACGTAATAGTGACATTCACAGAGATTTACAAATTCCCAAAGTTATAGATGAAATAAGTAGATATGCTACAAAGCATAAAGCTCGTTTAGAAGAGCATATAAATCTTGAAGCTGCTCAACTAATAAATAATCAAATTATTATAGGAAGGCTTAAAAGAAAAAGACCTTTAGATATAGTACGTAGTACAGATTTCCTTAGGGAAAGTACATAAAACCTATATTCAAAACAAGATAGCAAAAAATTAATGGTTAGTCAGTTTAACTAGTTTTAATAAGGGAAGGGTGTGGTTTAGTCGGTAAGAATCCGGCACACACTTCTGCTACGGGGCGGTCTGTATCTTGCGAAGATTCCACACCAATTCACTTAAATAAAAAAATAAAAAAAAAAAATTTTGATGTTCTTCATTTAATTCGCTTCTAATTTCAACTTCAATAGAACCAGGAACATCTTTCAGCCTATTTTATTTTAAATATATTTTGGTCGTCTATATCTTCCGACTCAGTAAGTGCATCCAAATCTGGCGATATAATGTTTATCAAAAATTCTTCCAGATCGTCATTATCATATTCTTCTTCTTGTATTAGACTTTCAATTGCCTCTTCAAGGCCTTTAAAATTGTTTTTTCCAAAAAATATATCTTTATTGTTCATGTTCTAAAATATAAAAATTGTATACATATTATCCGATTGTACTTTTTATAGTACACTCAATTTTATTTCAAGAAAAAACTTTTAAAATAAATTTATTATTCATAAATAATACTTACACTTGTTTTGTATATCTTTAATTTAATTTAATTGATATACATATTTAATTGTATACAAAATTATCTAATTTTTTTTCATTTATTTTGCACTTTACTTTTTTTAAGAATAGAAAAATTATACTTTCTGGATGGTCAAAAATTACACTTTAATTATGACAAATCAGTGTTACCATATAGTGGTATTATTTAAACGTTTTCTAAGTTCATTTTGGTATGAATAAGGTTAAAAAATTCACAATAGTTTAGTCTGAGCAACTGAATAGGTGGCACCTATATTGCTGTACTATATATTGTACAGTCGAAGAAAATGGGTTTCAATTGTTTTGAAAGTTCGCAAAATAGTTCCTCTTTAGCAGAAAAACTCATCAGGTTAATTTGGTTACGATCCATTAACCCTTTTCCGTACAAGGGTTAATGGATCGCTTTTTAACTTACTTTGTTATTGCGCTTAAACGGTTTGATCAATTGAGTTAAAAAATTTACAAAAGTGTAGATCTTCAACCCAGAAGCTCACTCAGTTGATTTGGTTACGATCCATTAACCTAATTAAGTATCTTAAGAATACTATGTTTTAAGTTTCTGTGTTCAAGTTTTATATTCTTATATATTCAAAAAACAGGAATAATCTCCTCCATACGACAATCATCATGTCATCATTCAGGAATGCATTGCTAACATGTGAAGTACCTATATAAGATGTATGTGTATAATATATTTCCCAAAAAATATCATTGAAATATGTACATACTATATTATGTACAATGTACTGTCTGTTTGTTTACAAACCTCCGTCTGTTTACAAACCTTATACACTGTTTAAAAAGAACGATGAAATATTAACCATGTATAGGTATCTTAAAAGAGCAATGTTGTAGAACAACTTTTTATGCAGCCTCACCGTTGCAGCTCCTACAGCACCTACATCTCTTCAAATTTTAAAAAAAGTTCTTTTTAAATGCATGTATTTCAGGTTCTGTTTAACATATTTTTAATACTTTTTTCAGCTTCTGTCATATTCATATTTTTACCTTCTGTCTTAAAATGCAATACTTGTGCCAATTTTTAAAGCACGACAACAAAAAAATAAAAAACTTCATTGCTGAAATACGTTAAAGTATCATAACCGAATCAACTCAGTAAGCTTCTGCGGTAAAGAGCTATACTTTTGCAAATTTTTAACTCAACGACAACAAAGAAATTAAAAACCATTATTGAGCCCTAGTGTCGAAACGGGTTAATGTAACGTAACCAAATCAACTCAGTAAGCTTCTGTGGTAAAAACATACACTTTTGCAAGTTTTCTACTCAATTGGTCGAACCGTTTAACCGCGACAACAAAGAAATTAAAAAACCTCATCGGGCCCTGGTGTCGAAACGGTTTAATGGATCGCAACTAAATCAACTGAGTGAGGTTCTGGGGTGAAGAGCTAAACTTTTTATAAATTTGCAACTCAATTGGTCAAACCGTTTAAGCGTGACAATAAAGTAAATTAAAAAACTTATTTGACTGTAGCCTGAGCTGTCTGGTCTGATAAAGTTCATTAAAAATAATATTCATTAAAAATAATAAAGTTCATTAAAAAATAATATTAAACATAATAATAAAACAAATAAAAATAATAATACCTATTATCTATATATGTATATGAAAAGTTTTTACATTTTTTTTGTTTTTACTTTTTCTTTTTTTTTAAATAAACTAAGACTACAAATTTAAATTTAATCCATATATGACTAAATGTTTAAATAGAATACAATACAACAACTAATATAACAGATAACATTCCCTCGACCTTCCCTTTATTTTCTCACTTTTTTGTTTTATTTATTTTTTAACTTTCTAACACAAATGCTTTAATCCGGGTTTTAAACGTAGGTAGATTCGCAATCTGTTTAAGACTTGCCGGAAGTTCATATGCTTTTAAACAATTATACAGCCCATTATTACTATGGTTATTTGTACGAAACAATGATAAATAATAGTTCGCTTTGTTACGTGTATTGTGGTTATGAATGTTAATCAATCTATTCAAGATAAAATTATGCTTTATATCATTATTTACAACCTTGAAAGCCAAGACATATAGCTCATATTTACAAATGTTTGCTAAACTAATATACTGGGAACAATATAATAAACTTGTTGGATGTTGAGTCGGGTACCGATTAATTATCTGTATGCTTTTTTTATGTAATATGTGTAACTTGTTCAAATAATCTTTGGCAGCTCTTCCCCAGATTGGGTTTAGATAACAAATATGAGATTTTATATAGGAATTGGAGATCGTATATAGGGCTTTGTTAGATAAAAAGTTTTTCAATCTATGCTGGCTAAATATGTATGGCGCTATTCTTTTTTTTACATAATCGATGCGATTGCTTCAGTTAAGTTTATAATCTAAATTTAAACCTAAAAAATTAGAGTTTTTGACAAATTAAATTTATTCATTTCTAAAGAGAATATTTGTACCTAAGTTCCATGGTTTATTGGCAAAGAGAAATATTTTAGTTTTCTTAATATTTAGACTGATCCTATGTTTATTAGTAGTAATAGTAGCGCTTTGGCATGGGAAAATAATTATGCAAATTAGGTCAAAGTAATAGTAGCGCTTTGGCATGGGAAAATAATTATGCAAATTAGGTCAATGACCTTGGGCGTTTACTTTGTTGTTGAGAGCTTTTTTAAGGAATGTTGTAGTGTAAAAAAACAGGTAGCAAATTAGATGTCGTGATTGGCGTTTGCATAATTAGTTTCCGGAAAAGTGTTTGTAAATAATATAGAAAGTCAACTAGATAATGTGGAACAAGTAGATAGTGCAATGACCTAAACAGGTGTGTAGTATTTCTACCGGTTGCATGATTAGTTTCCGGAAAAAGCTTTTATAAATAATACAAGTAAGTGCAATGATCTTGTTGTGATAGTATATAGTAACATAGATTATTGTAAATAATAAGAATTTATTTTATTTTTTAATAAAAAGCTTTCACGGTCAATCAGTTATTTTAACACAAGAATGCAGTTGTTATTTATGAGATAAATAAAATGCAGATATTGACCTTGATATTGTATCTTATTTTTAAAGTAATTTAAAAAAAATGTATTTATTGATTAATTGTTGTGTTTATTGCAGAAAAAATTTTTAAAGAAAAAATCCAGGTGTTTGAGAAAAATTTATGTTAATGTTAATTGATTTATTATATTAACTACTTTGTATTTTGCAAATAAAAAAGTCAGTTATTCTTAAATTTTTTGCTACTTTGTATAAGTAAATTAAATTTTCTGTTATTGTAGATACAAATTAAAGCATTATAAAATCAAATAGATTTATTGTGTTGCAGACAAAATTTTTAAAGAAAAAATGCAGGTGTTTGATATGAATTTATGTTAATGTTAATTGAATTATTATATTAACTACTTTGTATTTTGCGAATAAATAAACGTCAACTATTAGTATTTTTACATTGCAAATTTGAAGTGAGTTATGGCTAGCTATAAATGTGCAAAAAAAAAAAAAAAAATTAAAAATAAAAAAGCAAATTAGTTTCATATAATATCGTTTTTATTTACCCAAGAATTGTGATCTTTATCAAAACCTAACCATTTAACAAAAACCTGATTTCCTTTTCTTTTCAATATTTTTTCAACAAGAAAAGTGTCAGGATTTTTGACGCGAGTAAGTTCATACTCGTAAAAAGAACCTGAAATCGGTGTTTTTGTATAATCAAGTAAGTTGTAAGTAATTGGATCTGTGCGTTTTACTTCTTTAATTGTAAATATTTCTGTTGACCAGTTTGGTTGATAACCTTTTGCAAAGTTTCTTTTGTATTTACTTATGCGTACATAATCTCCAACTTTATATTTTGCTTTCTGATAAAATTTCGGTTGCATGTAAATGTTCTTCAAAATATATTTCTCGTTTGCTTTTGTAACTTTTTTAGGTTGAAGTTTAATTGTCCGATGATATGTTGAGTTGTATTTCTCAATAAGTGAGGGTAAAATAGATATCCATTTATAATTACCCTGAAAACTAAACTGCTTCCACATTGAATTTTTTAAAGTACGGTTAAAACGTTCTACTATGGATGCTTTCATTTCAGAATATGTATGATAATGATTAATTTTTTTTCTTTCCATAAGTTTTCTAAATTCTTTGTTAAAAAATTCTTTACCTTGATCAGATTGAATATTTTTTGGGAGTGTTCCAGCACGTTTGAAAATGTTTTGCATACCAAGTAAAACGTTATTAGCATTTTTAGTTTTAATTGGTTCAGCATAAGCATATTTCGAAAAGATGTCTATTACAATTAATAAATATTTATTTCCTTTGTTATACTTTGCATATGGAATCATTTCTACTAAATCAATTTGCCATGTATCGTTTAAACCTTTCTGATTAAATTTTCTTCGACGAAAGTTTCGTCTGGCTGGTCTATGTATTTCCGATACTATTTGTGCTCGTGACATTATACTTGTACCATTTAATCAGATTTTCCAATTCTATTTTATAATTTTCTATAGAGCAACAGTTACATGTATCCGGTCCAGATGACGAGTTGTCGTAAGCCCAAGGACAAAGAGCAAAATGAGTTCCGTATATTGACGTAAATTTTTCTGTTATTGAAAATTCTTTAATGTATTTATACATGTGAAAAATACGTTGCTTATGCTCATTTAATAACACAGAGGAATATGATTTTAAAAACTCTTCCACTTCTTTTACCTCCATCTTTTAAATTGAGAATAAGTTATACACGTTTTTGCTTTTATATATTTGAAGAGCAAATCTAATTACCTTTCAATGACTTTTAAAACGCGAACCAATAATGATATATTTTAATCATCCATTTACAATGATGGTGGCGGGACCATCTGGATGTGGGAAAACAACATTTGTTTGCAACTTGATCAAAAATATTACTAGATTGATACATCCCAAAATTGAAAAAATAAAATGGTGTAACCCAGAAATTTCTGCGGTTCCAAGAAATATAGATTTCCCTGATATAGATTTTTATGCCGGCATTCCGGAAAAGCTTAGTGAAAATGAAAATAAACCTACTTTAATTGTTTTAGATGATTTAATGTTAGATTCAGCAAACAAACAAGTATGTGAACTTTTTACTAAAGGTTCGCACCACCGTAATTTGTCTATTATATTATTAACGCAAAACATTTTTCATCAGGGGAAATTCTCACGAGATATTTCATTAAATTGTAAATATTTGGTACTTTTTAAAAACCCTCGAGATAAATCACAGATTTTTCCTCTAGCTAGACAACTATATCCGGAAAATATAAAAGGCTTCCTGGGGGTATATAATGAATCAACATCAAACCCACATGGTTATATTGTATTAGATTTAACACAAGACATTAGCGATTTGTTTCGAATTAGAACCAACATATTCTCAGAGGAATATTGCGTTTGTTTTTGTGCTACCAAAGATTTAAACAATTGCTTAAAATATGAAACGGTTGAAGAAAAACCGACATATGTTACATGTACTAGAAAAATGCAACAACAAGAATTTTCGTAAAAATATTCTAAAATATTGTGATGATGATATAATAAAAACTATTGCTGAAATTGCAATTAATGTGTTAAACGGGAACAATAAAATATCACCATCACAAAAAACAAAACTAAAAAAATATAAAAAACAATTAAGACTCTTAGCGTGTCCACAAAAAGGTATAAAAGCTAAACGAAAAATGTTAATTCAACATGGAGGATTTTTACCTACATTAATTGGTACTATATTATCTGGTATAATAGGAAAACTTCTCAGTAAGACATAATGCAGCGAATGATTGTTATGTCACCAGAAATATTTTCAAAATTTAGCAAATTATTTCAAGATGATAAAAACTTAGATTTATTGGATCAAAAAATGAAAAAAGTTTTATATGATAAAAAATTAAAACCATTGCAAAAATGGTATTTATATCGTCAAAATCTCATTAAATACGGAATTAACAAAAGGCATACAAAAAAATTACCAGAAAAGTTAAATAATGTTACATTTAATACAGGTACTCAAACAAAATTCTTTTCTAAGCGAAATGCATATACAGAAACTGAATTACCTAAATACAAATCAACGTCAACACAAACTAAATTTTTACCATTAGTTACTGATGATGTGTTTGAATATGACCCTAAAAAAGAACATTCAAATATGGATGTTGATTTAACAAATTACGATTTAGATGATGAAAATTCATTTAAAAAATTAGCTCAAACTGAAATGTTGAAAGATGAAAAATTAGTCGAAAGACCATCTCTAAGCTCTGATTATCGAATGTTTGAAACACCAAGTGGTGATGTAATTACCGTTGCTGTACCATCTCCTGAAAAAAAGAAGACACTAAGATCGGCTGGTAGTTCAATTTCCTCAACTATACTTTCACAGTTTCCTGAAACAAAAAAACGAAAACTAAAACCTTTACTAAGAAGTCCAAAACTAAGAACTTCATCAACACCGGAGTGGACAACATATAAATAGTACAACATTTTATGTTTTAGAAGAAGTTAACAAAGATGGATAGTCAAGATGACTTCTATGTAACATTGTTTAGTAATGATAATCTAAAACTGTTTCCAGACAACACTTTAGCTTCATTCGAAAATAAATTACCTATTCACTTTGATTTAAGAAATGGTAATTGGAAAGTTGGTCTTTCAGAAATTTATCTGAACGATTTCCTACAAACAGAACAATTTAACAAAGAGAATTGTGCTTTTATTAATATTGGACAGTATAATGTTTATGTAAGAAACATTGAAAAACCTCTTGAAAAAATCAAAGTAACCAAATCTATAGGCTACACATATTATTCATATAACGATTCGGAATTACATTTAGATGATTGGAAGTTTAATTTTTTGCCAACGCTTATTAAAAATATAACTCCTAATCCCGGATTTACTCGAAACCAAGTTTTTACTGAATTTTTTAATGAAGTTTTGACATATATTTCTAATCCTAAAAATTATGATGATGTAACATTTAAAAAAGTGTCAGAATCTAACCGAGAGACTTAATTCGAATATCGCAGACTTTTGATGAAGATAGTTTTTATATAAAAGTTAATCAGAGTTATAATGTAAAAACATTATTAACTGAATTATTTCAACAGAAAAAAAATATAAAAAATTTCAAAACAAAATTACCTGAACTATTCAAATTAGCTGTTGCTAAAAATAAAGATGAATTGAATGGAATGGTGTTGATTTATTCAGATATAGTTCAATCTTCTGTTTTTGGAAGTAGCAAAGTTCGGGCGTTGAGAGCTATCAACATAGAAAATTGTAGAATACCTACAAATACTGAATTTAAAAACGTCCATTACATACCTATAGAAAAAAATATTTTTGAAACAATAGCAATTAAAATTTGCAATCAATACGGTGATGGAATAAATTTTGTTTCCAGTTACTATCCAACAAAAATTGTATTACACTTTAAAAAGCATTGATTCCCCAAAAACAATATAAATACTACTACTCAAATATGATATCCTATCAAACATGGAAAGAGCTTACGTGAGATATTATTCCTCTCAGGTAGGAGGGGGAATCAACGATATTGGGCCTTTATTACAATTTTATCCAGCTATACAAAAAGGTCGTGGTTTTGGAAATATATTCGGAAGTTTAATTCGTTACTTAAAGCCAGTTTTTACATCAGGTTGGGACTTAATTAAAAAAGAGGCTGTAAACACAAGTAAAAATATTTTTAATGATATAGCATCTGGTGCAAACATAAAAGAAGCTGTAATTGATCAAAGTAAAGGCGGTATAAAAAATTTACGGAAATCAGTAGTTAACCAACTGCATTCGATGTATGGTGGAAGACAAAGAACTATAAAAAGACAAAGAGCTATTAAAAGACAAACAGTTTCTAAAAAGACACATTTGAAGTCGAAACGACGAAAAAAGCAAAGTAAAACATCCGACATATTCAACTAAAAATGGAATGTATGAAATCTGAACTTGATCTTTTTGCGTCATTACCCGTACAAACAAGTATTTTGCGTTCAGAAGAGGTAGCATACAATCCTTTAGCTTCTTTAGAGGCATCACCGTCAACTATTGAATTTGTTTCCCTTGGAAATGGAGATACATATCGAGATTTATCCTCCACCTATATAAAATTTAAAGTTCAAATATTAAAAAAAGATGGATCAGTTTGGAGTGCAAATGATAAAGTAGGAACCGGAACTGAAGCAAGACCAGCTCCGCAGCCCAGTGTTGTAAATAATTTATTACACTCTTTAATTAAACAATGTAATGTAACTCTAAACGGAAAAAACATCACTCCTTCAGACTCCTTATACCATTATAAAGCATACTTAACTACTTTACTAAATTATGGTACAGATTCCAGTCAAACACATTTGGAAGCATCTGGTTGGGAATTGGATAAACCAAATGTAAATGATTTTAGTAATTCTGGTTCTAAATCAAGACAAAAATCATACAACAATTCTACTGTAGTAGAATTAATGGGAAAATTACATGTAGATTTCTTCAATACTCCTAAATTACTTTTAAATAATGTTGACATTCGAATTGCTTTAGCCCTAGAAAAACAGGATTTTTTTATTTTCTTTAACGATGCCGATGAAAGCTATTTAAAAATTCTCGAAGCTACGTTATACATGAAACATTTAACAATTAATCCTAGTATATTGATAGCACATAATACTGTATTGGAAAAGGCTAACGCGAAATATTTTTATACCAGAAGTGAAATCAAAACATTTACAATTCCAGCTAACACATCTAACATATCATTGGATAATATATTTATAGGGCAAATACCAAAAGCTCTAGTATTTTGTATGGTTAATAATGAAAACTTCAATGGTAAGAGATCAAAAAATCCATACCATTTCGACCATCAAAATCTCACACAATTTCAATTATATGTGAATGGAGTGCCTACACCAAACTCTGCAATTGAAACAAGTTTTACACCGAATAATTCTTGTAATTCTCGAGCATATTTAACATTATTTAGCGGAACAGGTATACATCATTCTGATAGAGGACATCAAATTTCAAAAGAATTATTTTCAAAAGGTTATACAATACTGGCTTTTGATTTATCACCAGACGGCTCGGGAACAGATACATGTCAGAGTTTATTAAACCAGGGAGTAGTAAAGATTGAAGCAAGACTCAGCTCTCCATTAACTTCAACATTAACTTGTATTGTATTTGCAGAATTCGATGCTAATATCGAAATTGATAAAAATCGTAACGTCTACGTGAACATATAAAAGGAAGTTTAGCGAACCATCTCTATTCATTTCACAATGACATGTGCTCTAGTAGATTTATCGTTCTGTACGGACGATAACAATACAATATTTGTAAAAAATATTGCTGTGGCTGGTATTAAAGAAAAATGTAAAACTATTGTAAAAGAATTAAAGTATAAATTTCCTGTCAGAGATTTGAAAAAAACAGATATTGAGAATTACTCTTTTGGACATATCGATAACGAAAAAGTAACTAATAACTTAATAAATTTGCTTGAAAAATTCGATATAGTCTTAACAAATGGAAAACTTAAAGCAGAATTTTTAACAACATTTGTACGAGGAAATACTCGACTAATTGATATTTCCCGTTTGCAAGAAAATGAATACACTTCAGATTTCAAAGGTTCTGAAATGTAATAAGTTAACACATAAAATATTTAGAGGCGTTTATGCTCTTGATAAATTACCAAAACAAGTTTCAAAACCTAGTATTTTGGTGGTAAATACCGATAATTCTAATGAAAAGGGAACACATTGGTTAGCAATATTTGTTCCAGTTCAAGGGTGTGCAGAATATTTTGATTCATTTGGAAATCCCCCGTTTCACAATGAGATTATAAAATTTCTACAAAATCAATCAACATGTTTTGTTTTCAACAATAAGCGTTTACAAAGTAATTTAACATCTGTTTGCGGACATTATTGTTGTGTATATCTATGGATGCGAAGTTCCTGTAAAAGCATAAAATATTTTCTTAATTTATTCGACACATCATCCCCACTTAAAAACGATAAAAAAATACAAAGAATATTTCGAAAAATTTTTAAAAAATGAGGGAGAAAAAATATAAATACAAAATTCTAAAATAGAATTCATCAGTTAAAACAAGAAAAATGGAGCAATCAACAAATTCGGAAGTCATTGAAAAACAAAAAAGTGAACCTCCGCAAAATCTTTTGTTAAGCTATATCTATTATTTGGATAAAAAACAAACAACAAAAATACAAATTGGATTTAATGTTGAAAATTTTGCTGCAACAATAATTTTCCAACGTCATCAAAAAGTCATTTGTGAGATGAATTATTTGGCGTGGTATGCCTTTTATCAAGATTTTACTAACAACCAACATAAATTAAATTCAAAAGGATTTGCGCTAACATTTAATCATACCGGGAAAACTAAAAAAATTACATTGCAGTTAGATGAGTACACCCGCTTTTGTCTTATGTTAGACTTTATACAAGCAGTGATGTCATATAACAACGGAGCTGAACTTAATATAAGAGAATATGTATTCAAATATTTTGAGAGATGTATTGAAAAGAATAAACTAAGATTGGAACAAGAAGATTTCTACATTCCAATGAATTTACACATAGCTCAGTGTAATTATTCCAGACTATTTTATGAAATACCTATGTTTTTGTCAGAAAAATTATCTTGGTCAACAATAAATAAAACAAATATTTTTTAAAACCAATTATTTTCTTTTATTAAATACATATATAAATTCATACAATTTTTTACAGCACATCTTTTTAAATTTTCAGTAATGTTATGGTGAGGGCAAATGGTTGTGAAATTCTTTAGTTTCTGAAGAGATGGAATGTCATTATCTAAGTTGATAACTTCTACTGAACTCGAAACAAATTTATCTAAAAATTCCTTTTTCTGGTACCCCTTTACGTAAACGACGTCGAATGAATTTAAATGTTCCTTTAAGGTATTTTTAATTGCTGAATATTCTATAAAGCCATCATCCCAGTCAAGACCATTTATTTGTGTTTTATTGAATTCATTTTGCTGTTTAACATCAGTATTTAACTCTTCGAACGAATAAGGTGCTTTAAACATAAATAGCATTGGTATCAGTGACCCATCAGCTATCAAAGCAAATTCCTTCAAGAAATATTGCTTTTTATTTCCAACAGTAAATTGTAAATCTGCTACTGCCTTCCTGCTGCTCATTTTGTACCTGACTATTTTAAAATAGCTTGAAATCCTATAATTTATAACTAATACGATTTAAAAAGAGTGGAAAAAAAAGGGGAAGGGAGCCTTTAGCAGTAGCATAAACCGATACCGAACCCTCAAAGACAGATACCGGACATCCGGGGACCCCATCCAGAATCAAGAAAAGGGGCGCCTGATTCAGGCCCCGCTTTAAAGAGACCGAACCTCAGGGGACCGGATATCGACTCTCCAGAAACAAGGGTTGATTTAAATGGATTAACCTGGAAAAAAAAAAAAAAACGTGCAAAGAGTTACAAAAATCTTGCTGACTAATATTTTAACTCCTCTACATAGTGATTTTTATATTGGTAGCTACAAAGTATTTTAAATCTTAGACATAGTTTAGAGAATATACAGTCATTAATTATTAATGAAAATGCAAAAATATAATTTGAATATTTTAGAAAGTATTATGTATGATGCAAAATATTATGTATGTTGCATAAAAAGTATAAATTGATTTAAGTTTTTAAATTATTTTTAATTAATAATGGAAGTACAGGAGCCGTTTGAAGAAATAATTGGAAAATGCGATATTTTCCAATTAGAAAGAACATTAACATTCAATTACGAAATTGAAATAATAAAAAATTGATTAAACTTCTTTTTAAAAAAAACTTTATTTTTTTCTTTTAAATCCAAATGGTACAGAACTATAATTTTCATAAAACCTTCGTTTTTCTGCTTTTAACCTGTATATCTTTGTTTCTGGAACTGTAATTACCCTATGATCATTTGTTCTTCGAAAATTTTTGTACAGAATATTTACACCGGCTTTATCGTTCAATAAAACCATTTCCTTAATTTTTTCAAAATTGACTAGTTTTGAATTATTATAATCTAGTTTAATTCCTTTTACTTTACAAACTACTGCATCGCTTTGTTTGTCAGAAGAAAATGCTTTATATGCATAATTTTTTGGTCCACCGCTAACGAATTCTTTTATGTAGCTGTCAGATCCAAATGATTCTAGTTCATTAGTCATATCTCCGATAAAATTGCCTATGACAGGTTCATATTCACCTTCTTTTGACACATATATGACGGAATCAGTGTCATAATATAAAACTCGTTCTTGTAAATTTTCCAAATATTCATACAATTTTAAACGAGCCTGTGCAGTTGTATAACTTGCAATACATACGTTCACTGTACGCAATGAATCTAAATCTTCATTTTTATATTTCCAGTTAACTAAAACCGTTGCAGAATTGATAATCATTATGTGCAATACATCTTTGCTTGGATTTGTCAATATAGAATAAAAAGTAGCTGGACTTTTTATTATTTGCGTTTTTGTCTGATTTTCTCGTTGACCAAATTTTCCCCAGAAAGAGTTCAATATAAGCTTACTGTATGATCTTTTTCCAGGGTTTTTGTAAATATTTTCTGTATCAAGTTTAATATTTTCTTGTTGGAAAAATTGTTCCAAATAATTTTGTTTTAATTCTTCTGTGTTGCAATCTTTAGGCCATCCAGAAGCTTCCTGTTTAGTTTTAAGAAATTTGTCCATCATCTCTGTAAATAATCCAGGTTCACAGTTGTCTTTGTTATATTGTTGTACCTTATAACGCCAAATTTCATGAAATTCAAATATTTTATACCCCTTTTTTACAGCTTTTACTACTTCGTCTATAACCCAAGTTCCTGTCAGAGTTCTTTCTTTATCAGAATGAAGGCATTCATCTTGATATGTTTCAAGGCTGCAAGTGAAACAAAGCGTAAACATTAATTTATTATTTTGTTTTATTGGAAGAACAGGGTGAATCAAATCAGTTGGTGGAAGAATATCACATTTTATTAAACCATTAGTATTTTCTAAGTCAACTTTAGAACATATTTCATGGCCCACTAAAACTTCAGGATGTCCTACTGGAAATTTCCCATATTTGCACACATAGGGATATAATGAGCAAATATCTATGTATTTTATTTTTTCATTTTCTTTTGCTTTGTAATACATAAAAGTGTTTCCAGTTCTACCTCCATAAAAAGCATCTCGTGGTTCTAAAGGAACGTTTTTTAAAAGGGGGTGATTTATAAGATATGACATCTCATCTTCTTTTTCTATCAATTGTTCTCTAAAATCACATTCCCACATTTCGATCACTTGATATCCAAATGATTTTAATCGTTCTGTTCTTGTTATGGTATTTTCAAATCTGATATCAAGAGTATCATGTTTGTTTCCTTGTATTGATTCATTCCTCTTATATGGAAAACATTTTGGATGGCCATGAAAATAGCACCCATGGAATTGAAAAATTTGTTTTGTTTCTGAACAAAAACCATCTACTTTTATATTTTTTATAATTGCTTCTTTTTTCTTTGCTGCATGTTGAATATTAATCTTTCTTTGATCCTCTTCCCAAATTAGCCATTGAAGAGCAATTTTTGATTGATTGTCTGCAAATCTGTAACCTTTTTTGGGTATCAATCCTATAGTTTCCGGTTTCAAAAAATTTCTTCGAAAAACTAAATTGCATGCTGAAGCAATGGTTGTAGCCTCAGTGAAAGGACATACATTATTTTCTTCCAATAGGAGTTTTCTAAATTTAATGCAGGCTTCAGTTAAAATATGTACATCATTTTTGCAATATTCTATCAAATCACGTTTCATATTGAACTCGGTATTTTTGCTTTGTTCATACCAATCAATAAACATTTTTCGATTTTCTTCTGTCATTGTATCAGGACTATAGTAGTGCATAAGTGGTATTGGCCCAACATAATTTATATTTTCTGATGTATTGAACAAATGAGGAAAATAACCTTTTTTTAAATCAGTTGATAAATCGAAAGCTTTAGGAAGTTGTGATAGTGGCATTGCAAAATAATTAATAGAATCTAAAAACCTTATATTTTTTATCTGCATCTGAATAATTTTTGTACCCCTCATGATTAATTTTGGCTCTATCTCACTTTTATGCAGCAATTCATTTAAAATAAACTGGTGATCAAAACTTTGTCCATTATGAGCTATTACAACAACTTGTTTAAATTTTTTAGCCATTTTAAAAATGTAATCAACTAAATTTGGAATTACATTTGTGTCAAAAACTGTTGTTCTAAAACCACATTTAGAACAAAAATGTAACTTCTCTTCTTTTATGCAATGATGACATCTTATACTAAGAACACATAAATTAGGTTCATGTAGTTTAATATCTTCATTATTGTTTTTAACTAGCGTTTTTTCTTGCATTGTTTCTAGATCGTAAAAGATAAACACAAAATCATTAATTTTTGGTTTGCTCTTATCTACAATAATATAACAAAAATGATTTTTTTCTACACTTTTGTTACAATTTTTACAAAAAACAGTATCACATTTATGTGGTGAATCAATCTTTCTAAAATATATTTTAAAACAAATTAAGCATTTGTGAAATTTTTGACATGTAGTAACTGTTTTATGATTTTCAAAACATTTTCCACCTCGGAATGATCGTTTGCAATAGTTGCATGTAATAGTTGTAGGTATATTATTACATGCAGGAGACTGTCGACAACAAATACAGATACCTTCACAATTATGATAATTTGCGTAACCTACATTACATTTTTTACAGTAATGGTTAATGCAAAAAACCGCTGTCAGCGAAATAATAACGTTAAAGTGATTTTCGTAATATAATAAATTAATTCTTTTGCCATCGTTTTTACCTTCAAAAATTATATTTTTGTTATTAGCATAATCGTAAACAACGATGTTATATTCATCCCCATAATAATCCTGTATTTTTTTAAGTTCAGATATTCCTGCACTTTGCGTTATATTTAATTTTGTTTTTACCATCAGCTCTAATGCTAGATTTTTCTGCATCTTCTGTGTATCTTGGCGAATTTTTTTATAATTCATGTCACCATCTATAAAAGCTTTTCCTACTACAATAGCTCGGAGTAAGCAAAGATTATCATTATTTTTAATGACAACAATGCCTTTTCGTTTTAAACTTTCTTCATTGAAAGTAAAATAATTTCTCCCTCGTCCACTTCCAGAAGGCAACCGTACAGTTGTAGTTGTTAGTTGAAAAGAATCAGTATTCAGGCCCTCCGAATTACTTTGGAATATTTTACTTATTAGTTCCCAAATATCTTCAAACTTCACTGAACTTGCAAGCTTAAAATTCATCCAACCTGGAGTTCTCTGTTGAAAGTTATCAGCAAAAAATACTATACCAATGAGATCATTCGGTTCAACGTTTTCCACCGAATATATAACTATTTGATTAATGGCTTCTTTAGTATATGCCAATATATCTTCTTCATTTGGAGCTTTTCTTATTTTGAATGTAATTTTTCTCGACATAAGTCCAAACTTTTTCAAAAACTGACTTTTTTCTTCTATAATTATGAATTTGGAAGACTCCTCTAAATATTTCTCTAATATTTGTTTCTTGGCCATTTTTCTCAGTATTGATTTGGTATGTTTATACGACTTTTTTTTTTGTTAATGATAATATATAACTAATTAACCATGTTTTTATACCAATATTAAAAGGGATAGGAAATTTTCCATACATATTTTTAAAAACTAGGAAATGAATCAAATAGACAATAAAATTAACATTACCACTCCACATTACAGCTTGTTTACATTTTACAACTCAAATTTGCATAATACTAGTAATTTCCTAGAACATAATAACTCTTGTTATATATTATAAAAATTTTTCAAATTATATTTCAATTATATTAATTCATATTATATAAAAATTAATTTACGTGTTTTTCGTTTTACAATTCATTATTAAATTATTTGCATAATACATAGTTGTTATTAATAACATATCTCAAATTTGCATAATAGAAAGTAATTTACAAGAATCTATAATAAATCTTGTTCTATATTAAAATTTTTCTTATTTTTTTTTATAAAACATAACAATTAATCACTAAATACAAATTTTTTCTCTCGATTTTATACATACAACCTATACTATAAATTATTTTTTGTTTTTTTTCTTTTTTTTTTTATATCGTTCAGATTAAAATAAAAACTAAGATACAATAACAAGTTCAATATCTGCATTTTATTTATCTCATAAATAACAACTGTATTTTTTGCGCTAATATTATGTTACAATACCTGGTTGACCGTGAAAGCTTTTTATTGAAAAAATAAGATACATTTTTATTATTTAAAATAACCTATATGTTACTATACTATCATAACAAGATCATTGCACTTACTTATCCTACATTATCTCGTTTACCTTCTATATTATTTACAAAAGCTTTTTCCGGAAACTAATTATGCAACCGGTAACAAATACTAGATATTATAACACCTGTTTAGATCATTGCACTTACTTGTTCTACATTATTTAGTTTACCTTTCAATATTATTTCCAAACACACTTAGTAAAAGCTTTTTATTAAAAAATAAAATAAATTCTTGCATATTATTTATATAGTCTATGTTATTATAGTACAACACCTGTTTAGGTCATTGCACTATCTACTTGTTCCACATTATCTAGTTGACCTTCTATATTATTTACAAACACTTTTCCGGAAACTAATTATGCAAACGCCAATCACGACATCTAATTTGCTACCTGTTTTTTTACACTACAACATTCCTTAAAAAAGCTCTCAACAACAAAGTAAACGCCCAAGGTCATTGACCTAATTTGCATAATTATTTTCCCATGCCAAAGCGCTACTATTACTTTGACCTAATTTGCATAATTATTTTCCCATGCCAAAGCGCTACTATTACTACTTTTATTTACCCACCCTTGAAAGAAAACACAACTGGTATATTTTTTCCTGTCAATACTTTTTGATATGAAATATGTTAGATTTAGACAAGCAGATGTGGTGTTAGATTTTGATTGAAAACCAAACTGCTGTTCACTCAAGATATCATTAGAGTAAAAAAGTTAGATAATCTATTCTTTATCACAATTTCAAAAATTTTTGAAATTGCTGGGAGAATAGAAATAGGCCTGTAGTTTGAGCAGTCAGTTATATTTTCGTCTTTATAAATAGGAGTTACAATTGCAGTTTTGAGTTTTTTTGGAAAAATGCCGTTACTAAATGATTTATTAATTAATTTAACAAATATAGGGACTAATCGGTCCGCAAAACAATTGATGAATTTGGTAGAAATATTGTCGATTGCTCTAGCTGCTGCATCATTTAATGAGCTGACCTAATTGATAAAATTTTAATTTTTTTAAATTGCATTTTTTGCAACATTGTTGTATTTAAAAACATAAACTTGTAATGCAAGTTGTTTATTATTGTAATAAATATAGTAATTGATAATAATAAAACTATAATGTTTTTAAATAGCATTTTTTGCAACATAGTTGCGTTTAACAATGCTCTAAAGTTAAGAAAAAATCTGCCTTTTCGTTTTAAAATTTTTTCAATTAAATAAGCATTAGGGTCTTTGACACTAGTTAGTTCATGTTCATAAAAACCACCACGAATTAATTTATTTTTATAATCTTTTAAACTATATGTAGTCGGGTTTGTCTTGTTTTTGAAAGCTATTATAAAATCTTCAGTTGAATAGCTAGGTTGATATTCTTTTTGAAATGTACCTTTAGACCTTGCAATTCTAACAAAATCACCCACATTAAATTTCCCCTTATTAAATATTTTAGAGTAATTGTAAATTGAACGATTATTTTGTTTTTAATTTTGTGATGTAACTTGGTTTAATTTTAACTTAATTGAACTGGGTTTTGTGTTATTGTATTTATCAATTAGTTTTGCTAAAAGTTATATCCATTTAAAATTTCCTTGAAAACTAAACTGTTTCCACATAATTGATTTTAATGTTCTGTTAAACCTTTCACAAACACTAGCCTTCACTTCTGAATAAGTATGATATTGATTTATTTTATAGCCTTTCATTAAATTTTGGAGTTTTTTGTTAAAAAATTCTTTTCCCTGGTCAGAATGAATATTTTGTGGAGACTTCCTCTCCCTTTTAAAAATATTTCCATACTTTTAACTATGTCATCTGTTGCCTTTGATTTAACTTTTTCGGCATATGCCATGTATCATTTAACCCTCTTTGAGATATTTTTCGTCTTCGAAATCTACGTCTAACTGGACGATGAATTTCAGATACTATTTGTACTGTTGATATTATTATTGAAAAGTTAAACTGCAACTATGAATTTGAATAGCACCAGTAATATATATGTAAATAAATTTTTGATTATATTCTGAAAATTAAAAACGGTAAAATTAGAACATTTTTTTTCCAATACTGTAATTTAATAGTTTAATACAAAATTTTTATAATATATGAACAATAATTTTTAAATTTTTTTCTTTTGAACTTATAAGGAACTGAAGTATAATCATCTGCAAAAACTCGTTTTCTGAAATTTATTCGATATGACTTTGTTTCAGGAACAGTGATGACTCTGTGATCGTATGTTTGATGGGTACTAGGAAATGTTATATTTATTTGCTGAACATTGTTTAATTTTTTAACTAATTGTTTCATAGAGCCAAAAGTTATTTCTTGTGAAGCATTATAATTTAAACGAATATCTTTAACTTTGCAAACAGTTTTTCCGCATTTGGAGTTGGTACTATATATTTTGTATGCATAGATCTTTGCATCCCCACTGACAAATTCTGTAATGTAACTTCTAATTCCATATTCTTCAAGCTTAACTGTCATATCTCTTATGAAAACTCCTGTTAGAGGGTTATATTCTCCTTCACGTGCTACATATATTATTGAAACAGTATTGCAATACAAAACTCGTTCTTTTAAATTTTTTAAGTAAGAATACAATTTTAAACGAGCTTGCATGGTAGTGTAAGCAGCTATACAAACGTTAACTCTTAAGCTGGTTCGACTTTATATTCCCAATTTTTGTTTATTGATTGAGTTATTTGATTAACATTCTTGAAAGGATCATTAAGAAGAGTAAATAATTCATAAGGCTCATTTATGATTTCAGTTTTAATTGTTTTTCTCTCTGCCCAAATTTACCCTAGAAAGACATGATCTAAGTCCAGAATTTTTTCTATTTCGTTAAACTGTAAATTTTTGCCTTCCACTTTGAAAAATTTTTCTAAATATTTTCACTTTTCCTTTAGTGTTCTACAAAAGGTAGGCCAGCCTGAAGCTTCTTGTTTAATTTTAAGGAACTTGTTCATGATTTCGGTGAAAATCCCTTTTCGTGATGTAAGGGTATTGAATTGTTTAACAGTATACTCCCATAACTCGTATATTTCCAGAATTTTGTATCCCTACTTAACAGCTCTGCTTACTTCATCTTTAACCCATGTTCCTAAAATTGACCTACTACGATTGTCATGAGAGCCGTCATCATTATTAATTTACATGTTTAACAGCAGGAAAACAATAGATTATTATTTTGATTTATAGGCAAAACCGGGTGGTAGAGTTTTCCTGGAGGAAATATCAATGCCTTTATTAATCCTTCGGTTTCATTTAAATTTAACTTATGGCACTCAGTTTGTCCAACATGAACTTTTGGATGACCTAGTGGAAATTTTCCGTATTTACACACCCATAGATGGATATAAGTGATCATATATTTATATGCATTATTTTCTCACCAGGTTCAAATTTATAATATGGTAATAACAGCCATAAAACTCAAATATTTCTTTTGTGTTTGTGTAATATCCGTCAACACGAAGACCAAAAATAACTTTTTCTTTTCTATTACCACTATGCTGAATTTTTCTTTTTCTTTGTTTTTCGTCTCAGATTAACAATTTTATGGCAATGATTGACTGGTTCTCTGATAAGCGATATCCTTGTTTAGGTACAAGTTGAATTGTATAATAATAATATTAATGATGATGATGATAATAATAATAATAATAATAATAACACTAATGATAATAATAATAATAATAATGATAACGATAATAATAATAATAATAATAATAATAATAATAATAATAATAATAATAATAATAATAATAATAATAATAATAATAATAATAATAATAATAATAATAATAATAATAATAATAATAATAATAATAATAATAATAATAATAATAATAATAATAATAATAATAATAATAATAATAATAATAATAATAATAATAATAATAATAATAATAATAATAATAATAATAATAATAATAATAATAATAATAATAATAATAATAATAATAATAATAATAATAATAATAATAATAATAATAATAATAATAATAATAATAATAATAATAATAATAATAATAATAATAATAATAATAATAATAATAATAATAATAATAATAATAATAATAATAATAATAATAATAATAATAATAATAATAATAATAATAATAATAATAATAATAATAATAATAATAATAATAATAATAATAATAATAATAATAATAATAATAATAATAATAATAATAATAATAATAATAATAATAATAATAATAATAATAATAATAATAATAATAATAATAATAATAATAATAATAATAATAATAATAATAATAATAATAATAATAATAATAATAATAATAATAATAATAATAATAATAATAATAATAATAATAATAATAATAATAATAATAATAATAATAACAATAATAATAATAATAATAATAATAATAATAATAATAATAATAATAATAACAATAATAATAACAATAATAATAATAACTCTTCTGCTACAGTAGAGCTATCTTTATTTATATCATGCAAGTAAGGTGTTATATACTGCTGTACATTTTAATCCACTGATGGCCTTGACTCTGTAGTAAAATAATAATAATATTAATAATAATACCATTAATAACAGCCGCTATAGTGGTAGTGGGAGTTGTCTTCAATAATTACCTCATGTAGTCAGATGTAGTATCTACATGTTGTAGGTGTTGTAACGGCTATAGTCACTGTTAGCAAAATAGTAATAATAATAGGCGTATTCATTGTTTCCTTACAGTCCTACTCCCAATTCAATGTTTACTTATCCATTTCCTATCCTTTCCTATCCCTACTCCCTAGCCAATATAGTGCGTTCGCTGGTAAGGGTTTCATCCCATTATATTGGCTAAAGGGGGAGATCAGTTTGGCCACTAAGAATCTGAGACTACAAAGGGGGAAATTCTTGGTGTCTTCAGAAGATTCCCACCTCCCTTAGGAAACAAAAAAAAAACTTCAATTGTATACGGTTTTAAAAAATTCCTTCTAAAAACCAAATTACACGCTAAAGCAATTGTAGTGGCCTCTAAAAATGGCTCAACCTTACATTGCTCCAAAAATAGTTGTCTGAATTGAATACAGGCTGCTCTCAAAATTTTTACGTCATTCATACAATATTCTATAAGTTCATTTTGGAGGTTGAAACACTTGTTTTTATTTTCTTCATACCACTAAAGAAATTGTTTTCTTTCCGATGCACTTATTGAATTATAACAGTAATATATACGATCAGGTAACTTCCCATTATATTTTATGTTGCTTTCACTATTAAACTTATGAGGAAAATGTCCTTTTTTCAAATTTATGTCTAAATCAAATGCTTTCGGTAAACTAGATACTGGCATTGGAAAATAGTTTAATGAATCAAAAATTTCACGTATCTAACAGCATTAAAATTATCTTTGTTCCCTCATAATTAGTTTTGGTTTGATGATGGTTTTCTCTAAGATATAGTTTAATAAAAACTGATTATCAAATGCTTGTCCATTATGTGCAATAACTACAAGTTTTTCATATATTTATCTTTGGTTGAGTATTAATTCTAAAAACATTTGTATTGGATTTTGTTTCAACACATGTTGTCGAAATCCATAAAAATTGCATCTTTCAACATTAGATAATATACAATAGGTGCAACGTTGTTCAAAAATACATAAATCAGGCTGATGTTCATTTATATCCATTATTGCAACACCTTCATGAAGTTTCTTCCCGATAATATCATCTTAAGTTGTTTCGAAATCGTAGAAAATATATAATATATTCTTAAGTTCAGCTAATTATTTACATGGTGTAATAAAGCATTTGGTGATCTGATCTGTAAGAGTACAAATAAATGTTTTATTTGAAGATGATGTTGCATACATTGATTGCATACATCACAAATACATTTTGCAGACATTGACATCATACATCGATTGCATACATCACAATTAATGATTGAAAAATTTACGTCACATGCTGGAGATGATTTACAAAAGAAACACGACTGTTTACATCCCTGAAACAATCAATTGTTATACGGTACATTACATGTTTGGCAAAAGTAATCACAACTAAATGCTGCTGTTAATGATGTAATTACATTGAAGTGAACTTCGTATAACAAATTTAATCTTTTTTACTTATCTTCTCCACCTTGAAAAATAATCGATTTTCCTTTTCCTCTGAAATCAAAAACTACAATTTGATATTTAGAGAGGCACAGTTGAAATTTTTTGAGCTCACTGATACTAACTCCTTTTGCTGGAATGCTTACATTTGAAGTTTTTATTAGTTGTAACGCTTCTTTCAATTGAAGTTGATCTATATCTTTTCGCATTTTACATTAACTGATTTTTCTATGAATGAGATAGCAACAAGTAACGCACGTGGTAAGCATAAATCATCTCTGTTTTTAATTGAAATTAAGCTTCTTCTTTTTTACATTTTTCTTCAAAATTGTTGTATCTTTTTAGTACTTTTGTAACACTTATTCAGAACGTATCTATAGATAATACTTCGGACTTGCTTTGGAACATTTTTGAAATAACTTCCCAAATTTCCTAAATGTCAAGGTCTTTTGCGTCATTAAAATTGATCGAACCACGTTCATGAAAACTTTGGCATCCAAAAGTGGCATCAATTTTGTCACTAGGGTGAAAATCTTCAGTTAAATTGTTCAATAATTTTTCAATACCAGTTTTAATCCAATCTATTGGATCATTGTTCTCTGGTACTGGATGTATTAAAAACTATTTTTTACATCATTCACTGATTTTATAGATTTTATTGTGAACTTTTCTGTATTGATTTTTAGTTATTTAATTTCCGGGTTTTTATTTCAAGACGAACGCGAAAGTTTCTAACTTTAGAATTTTCACTCTATTAACAATTTTTTAACTTTTTACAAAATTTATACATAATGTCTTGCTCGTTATTTAAAAAAATTATTTCCAACATATAAACAAATCTGTTTTATTTTTATACTTTTATGTACCACTTTGGTATCAATTCAATCAATTCAATCAATTCAATCAATTAATTTATTTTGAATCGCTTTTATTCCTTTTTTTTCTTGTTTTTCAACATTCTTACATAACAATAACATCTTATACGGTAAAACTTTTGCTTTCCGCTTCTTTAAATATAGAAAATCTTTAAATATATAGAAAAAAGAAAACAACAAGAAATAAATTCATCTCAAAATTGCATCAATTTTGTCAAAGTTGAATCTTTATGTAAGATTTAAATAATTAGTTTGCGCTTTTTCTTTTAATTTTTAAAAATAGTTTTAAAATTTTAAAGAAAGGTATTTATACTTATTTTGTGCTGTTTTCATTTTTCTCTTTAAATTTTATAAAGCATTATTTTCTTTTATTTTAATATGCGCCTATTACTTAAACTAAGTATATATGAATGAGAAGTAAACCTGTACCACATTAGATATTTTTGATTTCCTGTTTTTTTTCTTTTTATTCATATTCTTTTTCAACATTCTTACATAACAATCAATTAATGGTTTTTCTTTCCTCTTCTTTAAATATTTGTCATAAAAAAAAAACAACAAATAAATTGATCTCAAAATTGCAAGCATAAAAAAAAATGCTTTTTTCTTACTATTTCCATGCTTCCCTGTTACTTAAAACAAGTATACAATCTTTATAAACAACTAGACTTGTCTGACGGGCGCCTTCCTGTCTAACCTAATTACGGTTTGACCTACTTACGGGTGACCTTGACCTACAGACCTGTCTGGCTCAAGTACTTACCTATCTACTGACATTCTCTTGAAAAAAATGGCTGTAGCAGATTTTCATAACTTTATATTTGATTGGTTTGGGTCGTATCTTAACGGAAGAACACAAAGAATTAAAGTAGATAAAATATTTAGTAGTTTAAGGAAAATTAATTTAGGTTTACTTTAAGGTTCTGGTTTGGTGCCAATCCTTTTTCTCATTTACGTAAATATAATAAAAAAATCAATAATAAAAAAAATAAAATAATAAAATAAAAAAAAAAATCAATTCAACTTCATTATAAATATTAGGCACATTTATAAAAATTCAATTAAAAAAAAATAAGTTCAAATTATCATAAAAATTAAATAAAAAATTAGTTTTATACTATTATAAAAATTAAATGTACAACTTATTGTAAATAAAAAAAATTTAATTTAACAATATTGTAATTTCTTTTAAAATATATATTCAAATTTGCTACTTATTCTTCGTCTTGATGCTAGCTCGTCTTTTTTAAGAAGAAGGCAGAATTGTCAAATTATAAAACTGGTTCTTGTTGCTTGTTTTATTTTATTTTTCTTTAAATCTTTTTCAGCATGTGTTTTGCCTGTTAGCATTTTTAGAGTGACCAGATTATCCCATTAATATATTGTTGGTATTAATTGAATCCCACATAAATTCTTTGTTAAATCAAAAATTTAATGGTAATTTAACTGTATTTGGAGATGACATTTCATTGACAGATTGTATCATACTGTTACAACAGTCCTCTAAACTTGATTTGTGATATTAACTGTAATTTAAGTATTTTTAGGAACTGGTTTTCAAAACAAAACATTTTTTTTAATTAAGAAAGATGTATTTCCAAAGTGTAATATTAATGTTTTAATATGGAATTTTCCACTCCAAATTGCAACACGGGATTATTTGTTGGGGTGACACGTATCGCAATAAGATTCAACCGTTACTTATATTACGAAAACCTGTAATTAGAAAAATTTGCAATAGAAATAAATACAGTATGGAAATGTATAAAGCTCGCTGATGATACAGCTAATTTATTCTCCACTAACTTCATCACATCTTTGAATTTTCTTCCTTTACGCCACTTTTTGCTAAATCTTACAATAATAATATTGTATTTGATTTTCTGCCGATTGTAATGCCGATTATCAAAGCATTAATAATGCTTTAGCGGTTATTGATTGGGACGAATTGTTAACACAGCACAACATTGACTCAACAGTATCTATTTTCTATATGAAAGTATTTCATATAATCAACTCCTTTGTACCTAAAATATTTAAAAAAGATAAAGCCACAGAAATGTGGCTTAACAGAGAACTTAGGACTTCGCGTAATTAGTGTATTAACTTTATAAAAAAAATGAAACTTACAAAGGAGCCTGACACTAATTTACTCAACATGCACAAAAATCTCGCTTTAGAATTTAAACATAAATCAAATTTGGCATACGACAATTATGTCTCTCAGATTGGTATTAAATTAATTACGGATCTAAAAAAGTTTTTTAATTTTGTTAATACAAAACAAAAGACTGTTTCTATCTCGGTTAATAGTACTGATTCGATTATAAAAGATTTGTATACTTAGGAAAATGAAATATATGAAACAATTATCGATCCTAAAAAAGACTTGGGCCCTGATTTAATTCCTCCTTTTTTTATACAACTGCGTCAGTTATTTGCTTCAAAGCTTCTGTCGAAAACTATCCAGCAATAGCCATCCTTTCAACTATTCCAAAATTGTTAATGCTTATTTACTATAAACCTCGTAGTAAACACTTCTGAAATCTTAAATGAAATGGAGAAAGATTATCAAGTCGACGCTATATGCGGACTTTAGCAAAGCTTTTGATCGTGTTGATCATAATATTTTGCTGAAGAACCTCGAAACTTTGGGTATCTCTGGTTTTTTCCTGACAAGGCTTGGCTCTTATCTTACTGAAAGAACTCAAAATATTAAATTCCAAGGTTATTTATAAACCCAATTAACGTTACTTCTGGTGTGCCTCAAGGTAGCCATTTAGGCCCACTTCTATTCATTTTAAATATTTCTGAAAAACTAATATGTGTGTCACACATTGCATTTGCTGACGACTTTAAAATTTTCCACGCTATTAAGAACTATTAATAACTCTGGTGCAGAATTACTTCAAGAAAATACATATTCTTTACATGAATGGTGCATATCCAATAGTTTAGAACTAAATATTGAGAAATGCAAGATCATAAGCTTTACTCGTAAAAGAAATACAATACTTTTCGATTATTCAATAGACAATATAGCTCTCAAAAAGGTGAATAGCATGACCTATCTTGGGATTCTTTTAGATGATAAATTAAATTTCAATCTTCACTACAAACACATGATTACTAAGGCAAAAAAATTTTTAGGCTTCATTAAAAGAAGGGCGAAAGAGTTTAATGACGTAGCAGTAACAAAAGCACTTTATTGGTCTTTGGGCCGATCTATTTTAGAATATGGTCACATTGTTTGGGATCCGGCATTTCAGACACACTATTAAAGAATTGAATCTGTTCAAAAACAGTTTCTTTTATTTTCTCTAAGAAACCAATATGATCCTTCAGAATATTCTAGTTTTCCAAGTTACATGACAAGACTAAATAGCTTGAAAATGTTAACTCTTGCTTCGTGCAGGGAAATACTTTCATCCTGCTTTACTTTCGACATCTTAAATAAAAATATTGATATTCAGTTTCTAACAAATAGAGTCAGAATAAATAACGAAGTTACACAAACAAGAAACACTAAAATTTTGATTGAAAATACTCACAGAACTCAATACGCAAATAATGAACCTATAAACAGATGTTGCACTACATTTAATAAACATAGTTATCTTTTTTCAACAGACATATCAACGAACGCTTTTAATATGAACTAAAGCAAACATTCATCAAATACATATTATCATATTATATCATAAATAATGACGCTCTCACAGTGGTTTTCTTCTGTAAGTATTAATTTTTCTTTTCATTTTATTTTCATAAAATTTTTTAAGACCTAATTGTGTTCTCTTTTTTTTTCTTGTTAGTAGATAGGTAGACACTTGGGCCAGACAGGTCAGTAGGTCAAGGTCACCCGGAAGTAGGTCAAACCGTAATTAGGTGGGACAGGAAGTAGGTTAATATCATAAAAGTAGGTCAGACAGGCGGTCGCCAGACAAGTCTAGTTGTTTATGAGGACTGTGTACTTGTTTTAAGTAGTAACATGGAAATAGTAAGAAAAAATGCTTTTTTTATGTTTGCATTTTTGAGATGAGATTATTTCTTGTTTGTTTTTTTTTCATTTTTTTTTTCTGACAAGTATTTAAAAAAGAGGAAGGCAAAACCATTAATTAATTGTTATAATGTTGAAAAAAAAATATGAATAAAAAGAAAAAAACAGGAAATCATAAATATGGAACGTGGTACAGGTTTACTTCTTATTCATGGTACAGGTTTACTTCTTATTCTTATTCATGTATTGGTAAGTAATATGAGTTATAATAATTGGTAACTAATAGGAGCATATGAAAAAAATATGCTTTAAAAAATTTAAAGAGAAAAATGAAAACAGAACAAAATAAGTGTAACTACGTTTCTTTAAAATTTTGCAACTATTTTTAAAAACCAAAAGAAAAAGTGCAAACTGGTTATTTAAACTTTACATAAAGATTCAACCTTGACAAAATTTTGAAATGAATTTATTTCTTCTTTTGTATTTTTTTCTATGAAGTATTTAAAGAAGAGGAAAGAAAAAAAAAGGATTAAAAAGCGATTCAAAATAAGTTACGAGTAATTGCTTTTGGTACCTATAGTGGTACATAATAGTATAAAATTAAAAAAAAACAAGTAAAAGTAACAGTAAGTCGATACAACCGACCCTACACCTAAAAAATTCAAATTAAATTAAAAATCCATAAGTTATTTTAGTTAGGTATTTAATATAGCTAAGCTAAAAAAAAAAATGCTTTTACAACCTTTGTACAAAATTTCAGATTTCTATCTTTATTAAATTCGAAAATGTGCTTGTTAGGTCTTAGGTAGGAAGTGTGTGAAGGCACGCGGACCACCACCCAATTCATCTCAAATTTTAGAGACATCAACAGGGTAGAACATTCTTATATCAAAGTTTATATATTTATTAATTTCGAAGATATGCTTGTTTGGTCTTAGGAGTTGTGTGGCAGATATCCGAACAACCATTCTAATTCATCTTAAATTTTGTACAAATCAGGGATTTAGGAAACAGCATCCTCGTATCAAATTTGAAGTTCCTATCTTTATTAATTTCGATGATATGCTTGTTCGATTTTGGGAGTTGTATGGGAGGTACCCGAACAGCTCCTCAAATTCATCTCAAATTTTCGACAAATAAGGAATTCAGGAAACAACACTCTAGTACCAAATTTGAAGTTTCTATCTTTATTAATTTCGAATATATGCTTGTTCGGTTTTGGGATTTGTATGGGAAGTACTCGAACGCATGGCCCATTTGCTATCCCCCCTTACCTTAGTCATTGTTAACCTACAGTATAAATTTCATCAAGATAGCCTCATTATTTTTTGAGTTATCGTGCGTACGGACGGACGGACATCGCTAAATCGACTCAGAAGGTGATCCTGATTCAGAATATATATACATGTCTATACCTAACTCGCTTCCTTTTGGTGGTTACAAACACCATACTAAAGTTAATATACCCAATACTTAATGTGTAGGGTATAATAAAACTGATTTGTTTATATGTTTGAAATAATTTTTTCATATAACAAGCAAGACATTAGGTATAAATTGTGTAAAAAGTTAAAAAATTGTTAATAGAGTGAAAATTCTAGAATTAGAAATGTTTGCGGTCGGTTGTCTTAATAAAATAAAAATCGAAAATTAAAAAAAAGAAATAAAAATGAATACAGAAAAATTCACGATAAAATCAATAAAATTAGTGAATGTAAAACGATACAAAATTTTTGGAAAAAAATTGGAGTTTATAATAAATCCAGTACCAGACAACAAAGATCCAATAGATTGGATTAAAACCGGTGTTGAAGAATTATTTAGCAATTTAATTGAAAATGTTGACCCTAATGGCAAAATAGGTGTCACTTCTGTATGCCAAAGTTTTCATGAAGGTGGTCGAGCCTGGATCAATTTTAAAGAAGCAAAAGACCTTGACATTTAGGAAATTTGGGAAGTTATTTCAAAAAATTTCCAAAGCAACTCTGAAGAATTATCTACAGATATGTTCTGTATAACATTACATATGTACGACTTCCAGCACGAAGAAGTAGAGGAAAAAGATACAACAATTTTGAAGAAAAATGTAATAAAAGAAGAGGCATGATTTCAATTAAAAACAAAGATAATCTATGCTTACCACGTGGGTTAGCTGTTGCTATCTCATTCAAAGAAAAATCTGTTGACTACTGTGAAATGTAGGTCAACTTCAATTGAAAGCAGCGTTACAACTAATTAGAAATTCAAATGTAAGCATCCCAGCAAAAGGAGCTAGTATCATTAAGCTCAAAAACTTTCAACTGTGCCTCTCTAAATATCAAATTGCAGTTTTTGATTTCAGAGGAAAAGGAATTTGATATCCGATGAAGGTCACTTCAATGTAATTACATCATTAACAGCAGCATTTAGTTGTGATGCCAAACATGTAATGTTCCGTATAACAATAGATTGCCTCATAGATGTAAACAGTCGTGTTTCTTTTGTAAATCATCTCCAGCATGTGACGTAAATTTTCCAAATATTAAATATAATGTGTGCAATCAAAGTTTTAAAGGTCACACTTGTTTTGATAATCATAAAGCAATATCATCTACAAATAAAATATCTATTTGTACTCTTATAAATTCCTGTACGAAATGCTTTAAAGCATGCAGAGTCGATGTAAATCATATATGCTATGGACATTTGTGTACACACTGTAATATAAATGTAGCTTCAGATTACCAATGCTTTATTACACCATTACACCACCATCTGAACTTAAGAATATATTATATATTTTCTACGATCTCGAAACAACTCAAGATGATATTATAGAGAAGAAACTTCATGAAGGTGTTGCAATAGGGGATATAATTGAACATCAGCCTAATTTATGTATTTTTGAACAACGTTGTACCTATTGTATATTATCTAATGTTGAAAGATGCAATTTTTGGGGACTTCGATAATATGTGTTGAAACAAAATTCAATATAAATGTTTTTAGAATATATACTCAACCAAAGAAAAATATATGAAAAAGTTGTAGTTATTGCACATAATGGACAAGCATTTGATAATCAGTTTTTATTAAACTATATCTTAGAGAACACCATCATCAAACCAAAACTAATTATGAGGGGAACAAAGATAATTTTAATGCTGTTAAATAACGTGAAATTTATTGATTCATTACACTATTTTCCAATGCCGTTATCTAGTTTACCGAAAGCGTTTGATTTAGACATACATTTGAAAAAAGGATATTTTTCTCATATGTTTAATCGTAAAAAGAATATAAAATATTATGGAAAGTTACATGATTCTAAATATTTCTGTTAGAATTCAATGAGTGCATCGGAAAGAAAACAATTTCTTTAGTGGTATGAAGAAAATAAAAACAAGTGTTTTAACCTCCAAAATGAACTTATATAATATTGTATGAATGACGAAAAATTTTGACAGCAGCCTATATTCAATTCAGACAACTATTTTTGGAGCAATGTAAGGTTGAGCCATTTTTAGAGGCCACTGCAATTGCTCCAGCGTGTAATTTTGTTTTTAGAAGGAATTTTTTAAAACCGTATACAGTTGGACTTATACCTAAACAAGGATATCGCTTATACAAAAACCAGGAAACATTGTCCACATTACCATAAAATTTTTAACGTGGGAACAAAAACAATGAAAAAGAAAAGTTCAGCATACTGGTAATGGAAAAGAAAAGGTTATTTTTGGTCTTCGTGTTGACGGATATTGTACAGACACAAAACAAATATTTGAGTTTTGTGGCTGTTATTACCATGGCCATCCAAAATGTTTCAAAAATAATAATGATAAAAAATATGAAACACGTTATGAGGCTACATTATCCAAAGCCAATAAATTACGCACTTTAGGTTATCAAGTAATGGAAAAGTGCGAATGTGAATTTCGAAACGAAATGAGATCAAAAGAATACATAACATTTTTCGCAAAATTGGAGAACGAAAGATTGATACCATTTAAACCACGTGACGCGTTTTATGACGGTAGAACCGGAAACACAATAACATATAAATGTGCACCTGGTGAGAAAATATTGTATATAGATATATGATCACTATATCCCTTGGTGTGTAAATATACTGAAGGATTAATAAAGGCATTGATACTTCCTCCAGAAAAACTCTATCACCCGATTTTGCTTATAAATTAAAATAATAAGCATTAGCGGCCTCAGTGGCCTAGTGGGTAAGAACGTATGAAATACGCTGTAAACGCCGAGGGAGTACGGGTTCGAATCCCACACACGTCGTAAGATTTATACCTCCTTACGACACTTAAGACATCACGCCTGAACAGGAAAGGTTGTGTTATTTCCTGCCCACATTTATGTGGCAGAGAAATGCAATAAAAAACAAAAATAATAAGCTAATGTTTTCCTGATGTCAAACATGTAGCTTGGAAATGAATAATGATGACGGCTCTCATGACAATCGTAGTAGGTCAATTTTAGAAACATGGGTTAAAGATGAAGTAAGAAGAGCTGTTAAGCAGGGATACAAAATTCTGGAAATATACGAGTTATGGGAGTATACTGTTAAACAATTCAATCCCCTTACATCACGAAAAGGGATTTTCACTGAAATCATGAACAAGTTCCTTAAAATTAAACAAGAAGCTTCAAGCTGGCCTACCTTATGTAGAACACTAAGGGAAAAGTGAAAATATTCAGAAAAAATTTCCAAAATGGAAGGCAAAAATTTACAGTTTAACGAAATAGAAAAAAATCCTGGACTTAGATCATGTCTTTCTAGGGTAAATTTGGGCAGAGAGAAAAACAATTAAAAACTGAAATCATAAATGAGCCTTATGAATTATTTACTCTTCTTAATGATCCTTTCAAGAATGTTAATCAAATAACTCAATCAATAAACAAAAATTGGGAATATAAAGAACCAGCTTAAGAGTTTACGTTTGTATAGCTGCTTACACTACCACACAAGCTGAAGTTCCTATCTTTATTAATTTCGATGATATGCTTGTTCGGTTTTGGGAGTTGTATGGGAGGTACCCGAACAGCTCCTCAAATTCATCTCAAATTTTCGACAAATAAGGAATTCAGGAAACAACACTCTAGTACCAAATTTGAAGTTTCTATCTTTATTAATTTCGAATATATGCTTGTTCGGTTTTGGGATTTGTATGGAAAGTACTCGAACGCATGGCCCATTTGCTATCCCCCCTTACCTTAGTCATTGTTAACCTACAGTATAAATTTCATCAAGATAGCCTCATTATTTTTTGAGTTATCGTGCGTACGGACGGACGGACATCGCTAAATCGACTCAGAAGGTGATCCTGATTCAGAATATATATACATGTCTATACTAACTCGCTTCCTTTTGGTGGTTACAAACACCATACTAAAGTTAATATACCCAATACTTAATGTGTAGGGTATAATAAAACTGATTTGTTTATATGTTTGAAATAATTTTTTCATATAACAAGCAAGACATTAGGTATAAATTGTGTAAAAAGTTAAAAAATTGTTAATAGAGTGAAAATTCTAGAATTAGAAATGTTTGCGGTCGGTTGTCTTAATAAAATAAAAATCGAAAATTAAAAAAAAGAAATAAAAATGAATACAGAAAAATTCACGATAAAATCAATAAAATTAGTGAATGTAAAACGATACAAAATTTTTGGAAAAAAATTGGAGTTTATAATAAATCCAGTACCAGACAACAAAGATCCAATAGATTGGATTAAAACCGGTGTTGAAGAATTATTTAGCAATTTAATTGAAAATGTTGACCCTAATGGCAAAATAGGTGTCACTTCTGTATGCCAAAGTTTTCATGAAGGTGGTCGAGCCTGGATCAATTTTAAAGAAGCAAAAGACCTTGACATTTAGGAAATTTGGGAAGTTATTTCAAAAAATTTCCAAAGCAACTCTGAAGAATTATCTACAGATATGTTCTGTATAACATTACATATGTACGACTTCCAGCACGAAGAAGTAGAGGAAAAAGATACAACAATTTTGAAGAAAAATGTAATAAAAGAAGAGGCATGATTTCAATTAAAAACAAAGATAATCTATGCTTACCACGTGGGTTAGCTGTTGCTATCTCATTCAAAGAAAAATCTGTTGACTACTGTGAAATGTAGGTCAACTTCAATTGAAAGCAGCGTTACAACTAATTAGAAATTCAAATGTAAGCATCCCAGCAAAAGGAGCTAGTATCATTAAGCTCAAAAACTTTCAACTGTGCCTCTCTAAATATCAAATTGCAGTTTTTGATTTCAGAGGAAAAGGAATTTGATATCCGATGAAGGTCACTTCAATGTAATTACATCATTAACAGCAGCATTTAGTTGTGATGCCAAACATGTAATGTTCCGTATAACAATAGATTGCCTCATAGATGTAAACAGTCGTTTTTCTTTTGTAAATCATCTCCAGCATGTGACGTAAATTTTCCAAATATTAAATATAATGTGTGCAATCAAAGTTTTAAAGGTCACACTTGTTTTGATAATCATAAAGCAATATCATCTACAAATAAAATATCTATTTGTACTCTTATAAATTCCTGTACGAAATGCTTTAAAGCATGCAGAGTCGATGTAAATCATATATGCTATGGACATTTGTGTACACACTGTAATATAAATGAAGCTTCAGATTACCAATGCTTTATTACACCATTACACCACCATCTGAACTTAAGAATATATTATATATTTTCTACGATCTCGAAACAACTCAAGATGATATTATAGGGAAGAAACTTCATGAAGGTGTTGCAATAGGGGATATAATTGAACATCAGCCTAATTTATGTATTTTTGAACAACGTTGTACCTATTGTATATTATCTAATGTTGAAAGATGCAATTTTTGGGGACTTCGGTAATATGTGTTGAAACAAAATTCAATATAAATGTTTTTAGAATATATACTCAACCAAAGAAAAATATATGAAAAAGTTGTAGTTATTGCACATAATGGACAAGCATTTGATAATCAGTTTTTATTAAACTATATCTTAGAGAACACCATCATCAAACCAAAACTAATTATGAGGGGAACAAAGATAATTTTAATGCTGTTAAATAACGTGAAATTTATTGATTCATTACACTATTTTCCAATGCCGTTATCTAGTTTACCGAAAGCGTTTGATTTAGACATACATTTGAAAAAAGGATATTTTTCTCATATGTTTAATCGTAAAAAGAATATAAAATATTATGGAAAGTTACATGATTCTAAATATTTCTGTTAGAATTCAATGAGTGCATCGGAAAGAAAACAATTTCTTTAGTGGTATGAAGAAAATAAAAACAAGTGTTTTAACCTCCAAAATGAACTTATATAATATTGTATGAATGACGAAAAATTTTGACAGCAGCCTATATTCAATTCAGACAACTATTTTTGGAGCAATGTAAGGTTGAGCTATTTTTAGAGGCCACTGCAATTGCTCCAGCGTGTAATTTTGTTTTTAGAAGGAATTTTTTAAAACCGTATACAGTTGGACTTATACCTAAACAAGGATATCACTTATACAAAAACCAGGAAACATTGTCCACATTACCATAAAATTTTTAACGTGGGAACAAAAACAATGAAAAAGAAAAGTTCAGCATACTGGTAATGGAAAAGAAAAGGTTATTTTTGGTCTTCGTGTTGACGGATATTGTACAGACACAAAACAAATATTTGAGTTTTGTGGCTGTTATTACCATGGCCATCCAAAATATTTCAAAAATAATAATGATAAAAAATATGAAACACGTTATGAGGCTACATTATCCAAAGCCAATAAATTACGCACTTTAGGTTATCAAGTAATGGAAAAGTGCGAATGTGAATTTCGAAACGAAATGAGATCAAAAGAATACATAACATTTTTCGCAAAATTGGAGAACGAAAGATTGATACCATTTAAACCACGTGACGCGTTTTATGACGGTAGAACCGGAAACACAATAACATATAAATGTGCACCTGGTGAGAAAATATTGTATATAGATATATGATCACTATATCCCTGGGTGTGTAAATATACTGAAGGATTAATAAAGGCATTGATACTTCCTCCAGAAAAACTCTATCACCCGATTTTGCTTATAAATTAAAATAATAAGCATTAGCGGCCTCAGTGGCCTAGTGGGTAAGAACGTATGAAATACGCTGTAAACGCCGAGGGAGTACGGGTTCGAATCCCACACACGTCGTAAGATTTATACCTCCTTACGACACTTAAGACATCACGCCTGAACAGGAAAGGTTGTGTTATTTCCTGCCCACATTTATGTGGCAGAGAAATGCAATAAAAAACAAAAATAATAAGCTAATGTTTTCCTGATGTCAAACATGTAGCTTGGAAATGAATAATGATGATTGCTCTCATGACAATCGCAGTAGGTCAATTTTAGAAACATGGGTTAAAGATGAAGTAAGAAGAGCTGTTAAGCAGGGATACAAAATTCTGGAAATATACGAGTTATGGGAGTATACTGTTAAACAATTCAATCCCCTTACATCACGAAAAGGGATTTTCACTGAAATCATGAACAAGTTCCTTAAAATTAAACAAGAAGCTTCAAGCTGGCCTACCTTATGTAGAACACTAAGGGAAAAGTGAAAATATTCAGAAAAAATTTCCAAAGTGGAAGGCAAAAATTTACAGTTTAACGAAATAGAAAAAAATCCTGGACTTAGATCATGTCTTTCTAGGGTAAATTTGGGCAGAGAGAAAAACAATTAAAAACTGAAATCATAAATGAGCCTTATGAATTATTTACTCTTCTTAATGATCCTTTCAAGAATGTTAATCAAATAACTCAATCAATAAACAAAAATTGGGAATATAAAGAACCAGCTTAAGAGTTTACGTTTGTATAGCTGCTTACACTACCACACAAGCTGAAGTTCCTATCTTTATTAATTTCGATGATATGCTTGTTCGGTTTTGGGAGTTGTATGGGAGGTACCCGAACAGCTCCTCAAATTCATCTCAAATTTTCGACAAATAAGGAATTCAGGAAACAACACTCTAGTACCAAATTTGAAGTTTCTATCTTTATTAATTTCGAATATATGCTTGTTCGGTTTTGGGATTTGTATGGGAAGTACTCGAACGCATGGCCCATTTGCTATCCCCCCTTACCTTAGTCATTGTTAACCTACAGTATAAATTTCATCAAGATAGCCTCATTATTTTTTGAGTTATCGTGCGTACGGACGGACGGACATCGCTAAATCGACTCAGAAGGTGATCCTGATTCAGAATATATATACATGTCTATACCTAACTCGCTTCCTTTTGGTGGTTACAAACACCATACTAAAGTTAATATACCCAATACTTAATGTGTAGGGTATAATAAAACTGATTTGTTTATATGTTTGAAATAATTTTTTCATATAACAAGCAAGACATTAGGTATAAATTGTGTAAAAAGTTAAAAAATTGTTAATAGAGTGAAAATTCTAGAATTAGAAATGTTTGCGGTCGGTTGTCTTAATAAAATAAAAATCGAAAATTAAAAAAAGAAATAAAAATGAATACAGAAAAATTCACGATAAAATCAATAAAATTAGTGAATGTAAAACGATACAAAATTTTTGGAAAAAAATTGGAGTTTATAATAAATCCAGTACCAGACAACAAAGATCCAATAGATTGGATTAAAACCGGTGTTGAAGAATTATTTAGCAATTTAATTGAAAATGTTGACCCTAATGGCAAAATAGGTGTCACTTCTGTATGCCAAAGTTTTCATGAAGGTGGTCGAGCCTGGATCAATTTTAAAGAAGCAAAAGACCTTGACATTTAGGAAATTTGGGAAGTTATTTCAAAAAATTTCCAAAGCAACTCTGAAGAATTATCTACAGATATGTTCTGTATAACATTACATATGTACGACTTCCAGCACGAAGAAGTAGAGGAAAAAGATACAACAATTTTGAAGAAAAATGTAATAAAAGAAGAGGCATGATTTCAATTAAAAACAAAGATAATCTATGCTTACCACGTGGGTTAGCTGTTGCTATCTCATTCAAAGAAAAATCTGTTGACTACTGTGAAATGTAGGTCAACTTCAATTGAAAGCAGCGTTACAACTAATTAGAAATTCAAATGTAAGCATCCCAGCAAAAGGAGCTAGTATCATTAAGCTCAAAAACTTTCAACTGTGCCTCTCTAAATATCAAATTGCAGTTTTTGATTTCAGAGGAAAAGGAATTTGATATCCGATGAAGGTCACTTCAATGTAATTACATCATTAACAGCAGCATTTAGTTGTGATGCCAAACATGTAATGTTCCGTATAACAATAGATTGCCTCATAGATGTAAACAGTCGTGTTTCTTTTGTAAATCATCTCCAGCATGTGACGTAAATTTTCCAAATATTAAATATAATGTGTGCAATCAAAGTTTTAAAGGTCACACTTGTTTTGATAATCATAAAGCAATATCATCTACAAATAAAATATCTATTTGTACTCTTATAAATTCCTGTACGAAATACTTTAAAGCATGCAGAGTCGATGTAAATCATATATGCTATGGACATTTGTGTACACACTGTAATATAAATGTAGCTTCAGATTACCAATGCTTTATTACACCATTACACCACCATCTGAACTTAAGAATATATTATATATTTTCTACGATCTCGAAACAACTCAAGATGATATTATAGGGAAGAAACTTCATGAAGGTGTTGCAATAGGGGATATAATTGAACATCAGCCTAATTTATGTATTTTTGAACAACGTTGTACCTATTGTATATTATCTAATGTTGAAAGATGCAATTTTTGGGGACTTCGATAATATGTGTTGAAACAAAATTCAATATAAATGTTTTTAGAATATATACTCAACCAAAGAAAAATATATGAAAAAGTTGTAGTTATTGCACATAATGGACAAGCATTTGATAATCAGTTTTTATTAAACTATATCTTAGAGAACACCATCATCAAACCAAAACTAATTATGAGGGGAACAAAGATAATTTTAATGCTGTTAAATAACGTGAAATTTATTGATTCATTACACTATTTTCCAATGCCGTTATCTAGTTTACCGAAAGCGTTTGATTTAGACATACATTTGAAAAAAGGATATTTTTCTCATATGTTTAATCGTAAAAAGAATATAAAATATTATGGAAAGTTACATGATTCTAAATATTTCTGTTAGAATTCAATGAGTGCATCGGAAAGAAAACAATTTCTTTAGTGGTATGAAGAAAATAAAAACAAGTGTTTTAACCTCCAAAATGAACTTATATAATATTGTATGAATGACGAAAAATTTTGACAGCAGCCTATATTCAATTCAGACAACTATTTTTGGAGCAATGTAAGGTTGAGCCATTTTTAGAGGCCACTGCAATTGCTCCAGCGTGTAATTTTGTTTTTAGAAGGAATTTTTTAAAACCGTATACAGTTGGACTTATACCTAAACAAGGATATCGCTTATACAAAAACCAGGAAACATTGTCCACATTACCATAAAATTTTTAACGTGGGAACAAAAACAATGAAAAAGAAAAGTTCAGCATACTGGTAATGGAAAAGAAAAGGTTATTTTTGGTCTTCGTGTTGACGGATATTGTACAGACACAAAACAAATATTTGAGTTTTGTGGCTGTTATTACCATGGCCATCCAAAATGTTTCAAAAATAATAATGATAAAAAATATGAAACACGTTATGAGGCTACATTATCCAAAGCCAATAAATTACGCACTTTAGGTTATCAAGTAATGGAAAAGTGCGAATGTGAATTTCGAAACGAAATGAGATCAAAAGAATACATAACATTTTTCGCAAAATTGGAGAACGAAAGATTGATACCATTTAAACCACGTGACGCGTTTTATGACGGTAGAACCGGAAACACAATAACATATAAATGTGCACCTGGTGAGAAAATATTGTATATAGATATATGATCACTATATCCCTGGGTGTGTAAATATACTGAAGGATTAATAAAGGCATTGATACTTCCTCCAGAAAAACTCTATCACCCGATTTTGCTTATAAATTAAAATAATAAGCATTAGCGGCCTCAGTGGCCTAGTGGGTAAGAAACGTATGAAATGACAATGACATGAAATCTCATGACAATCGTAGTAGGTCAATTTTAGAAACATGGGTTAAAGATGAAGTAAGAAGAGCTGTTAAGCAGGGATACAAAATTCTGGAAATATACGAGTTATGGGAGTATACTGTTAAACAATTCAATCCCCTTACATCACGAAAAGGGATTTTCACTGAAATCATGAACAAGTTCCTTAAAATTAAACAAGAAGCTTCAAGCTGGCCTACCTTATGTAGAACACTAAGGGAAAAGTGAAAATATTTAGAAAAAATTTCCAAAGTGGAAGGCAAAAATTTACAGTTTAACGAAATAGAAAAAAATCCTGGACTTAGATCATGTCTTTCTAGGGTAAATTTGGGCAGAGAGAAAAACAATTAAAAACTGAAATCATAAATGAGCCTTATGAATTATTTACTCTTCTTAATGATCCTTTCAAGAATGTTAATCAAATAACTCAATCAATAAACAAAAATTGGGAATATAAAGAACCAGCTTAAGAGTTTACGTTTGTATAGCTGCTTACACTACCACACAAGCTCATTTAAAATTGTATTCTCACTTAAACAATTTAAAAGAACGAGTTTTGTATTACGATACTGATTCAATAATATATGTAGCACGTGAAGGAGAATATAACCCTCTAACAGGAGTTTTCATAAGAGATATGACAGATGAGCTTGAAGAATATGGAATTGGAAGTTACATTACAGAATTTGTCAGTGGGGGTTAAAAGAACTATACATACAAAATATATAGTACCAACTTCAAATGCGAAAAAACTGTTTGCAAAGTCAAAGGTATTAGTTTAAATTATAATGCTTCACAAGAAATAAATGTTGGCTCTATGAAACAATTATTCGTCGAACATACGATCACAGAGTCATCACTGTTCCTGAAAGAAAGATATATCGAATAAATTCCAGAAAACAAGTTTTGCAGATGATTATACTTCAGTTCCTTATGGCTTCAAAAAGAAAAAAATTTAAAAATGATTGTTCATATATTGTAAAAATTTTGTATTTAACTATTAAATTACAGTATTGAAAAAAAAAAAATGTTTTAATCTTACCGTTTTCAATTTTCAGAATATAGTCGAAAATTTATTTACATAATATATATATACTGATTTTATTCAAATTCACAGTTGCAGTTTAACTTTTCAATAATAATGTCAAAAGCACAAATTGTATCTGAAATTCATCGTCTAGTAAGATGTAGATTTCGAAGCCGAAAAATATCTCAAAAAGGGTTAAATGTTAATGCGAAACTGATCTTGTATAGATATGTCGGCCTATCAAAAGGTGAGTAATGGATACAAGTTCCTCTTAACTGTTATCGATATTTTTTCAAAATATGCATATGCCGAAAAAGTTAAATCAAAGGCAGCAGATGACGTAGTTAAAAGTATGGAAGAGATTTATAAAAGGCGGTGGAAGTCTCCAAAAAAAAATCCTTCTGATCAGGGAAAAGAATTTTTTAACAAAAAACTCCAAAATTTAATGAACAGCTATAAAATAAATCACTATCATACTTATTCAGAAGTGAAGGCTAGTGTTTGTGAAAGGTTTAACAGAACATCAAAATCAATTAACATCGAAACCAAATCAAGTTACATCGCAAAATGAAAAACAAATTCTTTGTTTAATTTACAATTACCCTAAAATATTTAATAAGGGAAAATTTAATGTTGGTGATTTTGTTAGAATTGCAAGGTCTAAAGGTACTTTTCAAAAAGGATATGAATCTAACTATTAAACTGAAGTTTTTAAAATAGCTTTCAAAAACAAGACAGACCCGATTACATATAGTTTAAAAGATTATAAAAATAAATTAGTTCGTGGTGGCTTCTATGAACATGAACTAACTAGTGTTAAAGACTCCAATACTTATTTAATTGAAAAAATTTTAAAACGAAAAGCCAATAAAGTATATGTGAAATATTTAGGCTTTGATAATAGTCATAATCAATGGATAAGTAAATATGATATTCTTTCATAAAAAAGTATAATTATAATTTATGTAAAAGATTTTTTCTTAACTTTAGAGCACTGTTAAATACAACAATGTTGTAAAACTGTTAATAGAAAAAATAAAAATAGAAAAATATTTACTAATAAAAATAAATAATTTGGGAATAGGTAAATAAAAAATAATATTCTTTCATAAAAAAGTATAATTAGAATTTATGTAAAAGATTTTTTCTTAACTTTAGAACACTGTTAAATGCAACAATGTTGCAAAAAATGCTATTTAAAAAAATTATAGTTTTATTAATATCAATTACAATTTATTACATTAAGAAACAACTTACTTTAGAACTTTTTGTTTTTAACTAGTCTTCTTAACGATTTAGAAGAAAAATTTAGTTTAAATAAAGTGGGATCGTTCTTAAGATATATCAATTCAAAGAAAGAGCTCAACATAATAACACAACAAGAGAGCAAAATGGAAAGCACAGCAGAAATTTTCACCTACGCTCAACAAATAGAGCCAACACAGAAGTTGACCCAATTAAACGAAAAAGAATAAGAACTCAACAAAAACCGCAGACACATTATCAACAACAACAACAACCACAACAGCAACAACATCAACAATTTCAACAACATTAAAAAGAAATCATTCTTCTTCAAGAAGAAGAACCACCAGCAAAAAAAAGCTTCAAAAAAGCTTTTAATAAGAAAGATATTGAAACTAGCAAGAGTTTCTTAAAAACAAAAGATATGGAGCAAGACACTCTATATTACATAATAAATGCAAAACAAATCAAAACCATTTATGGTCTTAAGTTGGTCTTAGAGACACGCAATTTAATTATATTTGTACCTCAAAAATATACTGATATTTTTGAGAATTCTGATTTTGTTAACAAAATAAAAGAAAAAGAATATTTTATATATAATGATAAAAGTTCAAAATTAAGTAATATAGATATATCTGAGTCTTTTGGCAAAATATATGCAAATTACCAGTCAATGATGTAAATTGGTTTGTAGTTATAAGTTTTTATTATTCATAAATAAATATAAAATTTAAAAAACGGTATAAAATTCTTTTATTTAGTTGCTTTATTTTTCAGATTCAGGTTTATATGTACCTAAATAGTTACAAAATTGATTTATTTAATATTTTTTTCGTAAAAACACAGGTATTTCATAAAAGAGTAATATAAATCTCTAATTTCAACATTATAACATTTGACATGATTTTTACGCCATCTAATTACTTTTTAAAATCCAATTTTACATTTCTTTATTTATATACTCTGAAAACTTCAACTTTGACTGGGATCTACAATATATAACGCAGTTCAATTTTATTGGTAAATCATTTTACAAAAATGGAAGCTGATTCAACAACATTTCCATTTACTGAGGAAACTGCAATCAGTATAAAAATGAAATTACAAATTACATCCACTGTAGATGAGGAGGAATTAATGGAAACTGAAGAATTCACACCACCGTTTCAAGACTCAAATGAAGATATAGTGGAGCAACAAATTTGGAAAATAAATAACCAAGAAGGAGATCCTGACTCTTTTACAGAACTTTTTAGAAATAATTTATAGCCTAAAACATTATATAAGAATATTTGTATAAATGTATATGTATCTACTATATACAAGTTATTAATAATAAAAAACAAATTAAATAAAATTTAAAAATTTTTTCATTTATTGTTGTTCTTGTTTAAAATATTAGAAATTTTATTTTCTAGTAGTACAGGTATTTCAAAAAAACAATCTAGAATAATTGCATTAAACACTACAACGTTGTATTGGAATATATACTTCGTCGTGCAATTTCATAACATGTTTTTCTTGATAAGTTTTTATATATTTAATAACATATTCCCGTACGATTGATTCAACATTTTTATTGTGCATCATTACAGCTTGCAGAAAATCAATTAAGTTGTAAAATGTGTCAGCTTCCTCTTTGTTAATGCTAAGACATCGGCCAATAACCATTCTTAACCCATATTGTAAACATAATTTTGTATTCTTTATTGATTGTTACGAGTACCTTTCATAAATTTACTGATCGAATTTACCCAAATCACGATATTTTAAAATAGCTGACTTTTTTCCAATACGATGAAAAATGCAAGTCAGTAGGTATAGGGGCACTTTGGCATGGGAAAAAATAAGCCCATATCGCACGACCTAGCTTTTAATAAACAATATCGCCGACTCAAATTAACCTATATTTGAATGACCTTGAGTTTTAGAGAAACCGGAAGTGTTGTGACCTGCATTCTGTTAGAAGTTGGGGTAAAACAAGTCTTTTAGAGCTCTTTGATTGTATATTATAATAGGTCAACATGAAAATAGTTAGCAAAACTATTATATGTAAATATTAAAGCACGTGTTATTTAACGTGTTGGTGAACTAGTTTTAAAGTGTATCTTTAAGGAATGCGTGTTTTTTTTTTTTTTTGGTGTTGGTTTACAAAATAACAATTAGCATCTTCGTTTTTTTTTTTTATCAGAATATCTGGTTTAGATTACTATATAGTATTTTAAAAAGGTAGAAAAAGAAAGAGGCAAGAAAAGTTGGATGCAAATAGATTGGAATAGTATAGTATAGTAAGAACGAAAATATATATCTACATATATATGTTGCATAAAAAGGTTAAAAAATTAGAAGTCAAAATAGAAATTAGCGTCCACATGTACCTTTTTCTTTTTTTCGTTTAAAAATACAAAAAAAGGTAAAAGAATAAATTGAATTATCATGATAAATTTATTAAGAATATATTGCATTCTTAAATTTCTGAATACCTGGTATAGGATGGCTTATATGTTATGAAATTAGAAGGTCAAAATAAAAAGGAAAATCAAAAGGGTATTAATTTCTATGTAGAAAATTCTAAAATAGAAACTATGTAATCAGAAGATTTAAATTTAAATTTGTAATTATGTCATACAGATGGTAGACAAATTACGTTTTCGTTATGTATTAAGTTGAGTATGCTTATTTTTTCTAATTTTCATTTTAAAAATAAATTTCTCGTTTTACTTTTTTTCGTTCTAATTAGGTGATACGAAACATAATGGTACATTGCCTACTTATATTGAATCAACTATTCTAATTTTTTTTTTTTTGTGTTGGTTAACTAGTTTTACTATAGGAAGAAATACAAAATAACAATTAGCATCTTCGTTTTTTTTTTAGCAGAATATCTGTTTAGATTACTATGTAGTATTTTAAAAAGGTAGAAAAAGAAAGAGGCAAGAAAAGTTGAATGCAAGTAGATTGGTATAGTATAGTAAGAACGTAGAATATATATCTACATATATATGTTGCATATAAAAAGGTTAAAAAGAAATTCAAACTTTATTAACTTTAATGTACAAAATATAAAGTGCGTTTTATTTTTAGAGTATTACAAAAATCTCTTTTTTTAAATATGTTTTTACGATGACAACTACTTAAAATTGTAAATATGATGGGTTCAATGATCTTTATTCGCCTTTGAAATCTCATTCTATCAATTGCATATTGTTGCCAATGATTTTTCCGAGAAGAATTGTAAGCAAAGCTCCATACATACATAACTTTAATTTGTAAAGTTGAATTAAATCGTACTTTTTTAGTTGGATTATTTAATTCGATATGATCTATATATTTATGTTACAAATAAAAATTATTTATTTTGTTTTTTTTTTGTTTTTTATTTTAACACGTTTTCTTTAAGTAAGTACATATAGATATTAAAACTATTTTTAATTGCACATCTTAAACTTGAACTTACATTATGTGTACATTATGTGAAAATTTGTTGGTTATCCATTATGAATGTTGATGAATGAATAACATTTTGAGTGAATGAAGCGGGATTTTATATTCTCTTTCTGAGTGTACATTTTGGTATAAATATAGGTTTGCTATCATGAATAATTAATTATTTAATTATGTTTTTTCATCCATTTATAATGATGGTGGCTGGGCCAACTTGTTGTGGAAAAACTACTTTTATTCATAACCTAATAAAATTAAAAAATAAAATCATACATCCGCAAATCAATAAAATTATTTGGTGTAACCCAGATAAAAACGTCGTACCGAATGATATAACAGATCTTGAGTATAGCAACAGTATTCCTGATGTTAGTGATAATAGAAACTCTGTATTAATTGTGATAGATGATATGATGTTAAATTCTTATGATAGACATGTCTGCGAACTATTTACTAGAGGATCGCATCATAGAAATTTATCGGTAATATTTGTAACCCAAAATATATTTCATCAAGGTAAATTTTCCAGAGATATTTCACTGAATTGCAAATACATAATTCTTTTTAAGAATCCTAGAGATAAATCACAGATATTACCATTAGCCCGTCAAATATATCCGAATCAGTTCAAGGAATTTGAGAAAGTATATAATGAAGTAACATCTAAGCCATATGGTTATATATTAATAGATCTTACTCAAGAAGTTAATGATTTATTTAGATTGAGAAGTGACATTTTCGAGCAAGATTTGTGTTATTGTACAACAAATCAGTTGGAACAATATGCAAAAGAATATGAAAAGATTGAAAATCAACCGACATATATTGCACCTGTTAAAAAATTCTAAACCGAAATTCCAAAGAGTTATTATAAAACATTGTGAACCAGATGTAATTAAAACAATTTGTGAAATATCGTTAAATATTTTAAATGGTAACTGTAAGTTGAATAAAAAAAAACAAAAAATCAATTAAAAAGATATAAAAGGGAGTTAAGATCACTCATTTGTTATAAAAAATCAATAAATAATAAACGAAAAATTATTGTTCAAAAAGGAGAATTTTTACCTAATCTTCTTGGTGCAGTTCTTTCAGTGTTGATTGGAAATTTTATAAAATGAATAATTCATCATTTAATAAAATGATAATTCTCAAACCGGAAATATATGAAAAACTTAAACAAAATTCTAATCTTGAAATTAACCAGTTGGATAAAAATATGAAAAAAATTATGTTAAATAAGCAATTGACTGATATTCAGAAATGGTATTTTTTACGGCAAAACTTGTTTAAAAAACAAAATCAGAGCAGAACTCTTCCACAAACCAGAGAAAAAGGAAAAACGATACTAATGGAATCAAAAAGTACTCAAACACGTGTAAAACCATTACTTAAAATGCAAAGGTACAATCAGATTTTGTTAAATATAGAGACATTAAAATGCAATTCCCTGAGGAAGAAATATATGAGGATACCCCTGATAATGTGTTTGATGACAAAGAAAATGAAGAAAATGTTTTATCAAAAGCAATGTCTGCTTCAACAGCGGGGGAACGGTTAAGAAAACGAAAATCAATTAAGAGTAAAAATGTTCAAATATTTGAAACAGATACTGGTGATATAATAACAGTTCCATTAGATAGCCCAAGTCCACCAACGAAAAAGGAAAAAACTATAAATAGATCTCCAAAACGTTTATTGCGATCAGCGAAAGCAGGTGATACTCAAACACAACTTAATTTTCTAATTCGTAAAAATAAATCTACAAGTTCATGGACAACGTACAAGTAAATGATGAATTTTACGTCACATTACTCAGTGATTCATCTATGAATTTTTACCCCGAAAACACATTATCAACTTTTACGAATAAAATGGATAAATATATGATCGATTCTAATTGGAAAGTTGGTGTATCTGAAATATATGCTAATGATTTTATTCCAAATGTGTATGGTGAGGAATGGGAAAAAAGTACTCAAATATATATCACTGGTATGCAGACAAACAGTATTGGTGTTGGGACTACTTATATACCATATAGTAACGATCAAATTATATGCGATTGGAAGGTTCTGTTACTTCCTACTTTAATTCAAAATATTCGACCATTATTAGGATTTTCAAGAAAAGAAGTTTTAAGTCAACTAATTTGGGATATTTTTAACTTTATAAATGACGATATAAACTATGTAATACCAAACAAAGCTGAGGAGTTTCCAAAAACTTTATTATACACTACTATCTGTTTAAGTAAGCGAAAAGTTAACCTCAAATTAAGAACAAATTTCACTTACAGCTTAGATGGACTTTTAAAAACATGTTTTGATCAAGCTTTCGTAAAATTAACTGACCCTAAAAAATATAAACCTCGTGTAATTGAAGTTTTTAAATTGTTTATTGATAGCATGAATTTAATTCCTGTAGAGAAACCAGATATGTTTTTTATATACACTGATATTATTGAACCACAAAATATAGGTGGTAAAAATGTAAGATGTTTAAGAACTGTTAATACAGAAAATGCTTTTACTAACACAGTAAAAGAATTTAACATAATTTAATATTGTAATGTTGAAAAATCATTTGATAGTATTTCAATGCTCTTTTGTGATAAATATGCTTATAAAATAAATTTTAGTGATAGTAGTATTCCTACAAAAATTGTATTACATTTTAAAAAACTATAAATAAATGTCAGTTTTTAAATTTTAATATTAATTTTATTTTAAACGTAATGGAGAAAGTGTATTACAGATATTATTTAGTACAATCCGGAAGAGGTCTTGATGACATTGGGCCTTTATTGCATTCTACCATACCTTACCAAGGACGTCGAGGATTAGGAAGTTTTTTTGGAGGTCTTTTTAAGTATTTGAAACCTATATTTGCTTCAGGTGCTAATATATTTAAAAAAGAGGTCATTAACTCTGGTATTAGCGATTTATCTGATATTGCATCAGGGGCAAATGTAAAGGAAGTTGTTCAAGATAGAGGTAAAGAAATTATGGAAAATGTAAGACGCGGAGCTGTTAGGAAGCTTAATGAAATGTATGGATCTGGTAAAAGAAAAAGGAAAACTATAAAAGACTTAACATTAGCAATTCAAATTATTCTATGTCAAAACGGCGTAAAGTTAATAAGAAAAAGAAACTAAAAGATATTTTTAACTAATCATGGTGGAATGTATGAAATCCGATTTGTATGAAATGAATGTATGAAATATTTGTTTACAATATTTATATATTATTTAAAAAATACAAAAAAAGGTAAAAGAATAAATTGAATTATTATGATAAATTTATTAAGAATATATTGCATTCTTAAATTTCTGAATATCTGGTATAGGATGGCTTGTATGTTATGAAATTAGAAGGTCAAAACAAAAAGGAAAATCAAAAGGGTATTAATTTCTATGTAGAAAATTCTAAAATAGAAACTATGTAATCAGAAGATTTAAATTGAAATTTGTAATTATGTCATACAGATGGTAGACAAATTACGTTTTCGTTATGTATTAAGTTGATATGCTTATTTTTTCTAATTTTCATTTTAAAAATAAATTTCTCGTTTTACTTTTTTTCGTTCTAATTAGGTGATACGAAACATAATGGTACATTGCCTACTTATATTGAATCATCTATTCTAATTTTTTTTTTTTTTGTGTTGGTTAACTAGTTTTACTATAGGAAGAAATACAAAATAACAATTAGCATCTTCGTTTTTTTTTTTTAGCAGAATATCTGTTTAGATTACTATGTAGTATTTTAAAAAGGTAGAAAAAGAAAGAGGCAAGAAAAGTTGAATGCAAGTAGATTGGTATAGTATAGTAAGAACGTAGAATATATATCTACATATATATGTTGCATATAAAAAGGTTAAAAAGAAATTCAAACTTTATTAACTTTAATGTACAAAATATAAAGTGCGTTTTATTTTTAGAGTATTACAAAAATCTCTTTTTTTAAATATGTTTTTACGATGACTACTACTTAAAATTGTAAATATGATGGGTTCAATGATCTTTATTCGCCTTTGAAATCTCATTCTATCAATTGCATATTCTTGCCAATGATTTTTCCGAGAAGAATTGTAAGCAAAGCTCCATACATACATAACTTTAATTTGTAAAGTTGAATTAAATCGTACTTTTTTAGTTGGATTATTTAATTCGATATGATCTATATATTTATGTTACAAATAAAAATTATTTATTTTGTTTTTTTTTTGTTTTTTATTTTAAGACGTTTTCTTTAAGTAAGTACATATAGATATTAAAACTATTTTTAATTGCACATCTTAAACTTGAACTTACATTATGTGTACATTATGTGAAAATTTGTTGGTTATCCATTATGAATGTTGATGAATGAATAACATTTTGAGTGAATGAAGCGGGATTTTATATTCTCTTTCTGAGTGTACATTTTGGTATAAATATAGGTTTGCTATCATGAATAATTAATTATTTAATTATGTTTTTTCATCCATTTATAATGATGGTGGCTGGGCCAACTTGTTGTGGAAAAACTACTTTTATTCATAACCTAATAAAATTAAAAAATAAAATCATACATCCGCAAATCAATAAAATTATTTGGTGTAACCCAGATAAAAACGTCGTACCGAATGATATAACAGATCTTGAGTATAGCAACAGTATTCCTGATGTTAGTGATAATAGAAACTCTGTATTAATTGTGATAGATGATATGATGTTAAATTCTTATGATAGACATGTCTGCGAACTATTTACTAGAGGATCGCATCATAGAAATTTATCGGTAATATTTGTAACCCAAAATATATTTCATCAAGGTAAATTTTCCAGAGATATTTCACTGAATTGCAAATACATAATTCTTTTTAAGAATCCTAGAGATAAATCACAGATATTACCATTAGCCCGTCAAATATATCCGAATCAGGTCAAGGATTTTGAGAAAGTATATAATGAAGTAACATCTAAGCCATATGGTTATATATTAATAGATCTTACTCAAGAAGTTAATGATTTATTTAGATTGAGAAGTGACATTTTCGAGCAAGATTTGTGTTATTGTACAACAAATCAGTTGGAACAATATGCAAAAGAATATGAAAAGATTGAAAATCAACCGACATATATTGCACCTGTTAAAAAATTCTAAACCGAAATTCCAAAGAGTTATTATAAAACATTGTGAACCAGATGTAATTAAAACAATTTGTGAAATATCGTTAAATATTTTAAATGGTAACTGTAAGTTGAATAAAAAAAAACAAAAAATCAATTAAAAAGATATAAAAGGGAGTTAAGATCACTCATTTGTTATAAAAAATCAATAAATAATAAACGAAAAATTATTGTTCAAAAAGGAGAATTTTTACCTAATCTTCTTGGTGCAGTTCTTTCAGAGTTGATTGGAAATTTTATAAAATGAATAATTCATCATTTAATAAAATGATAATTCTCAAACCGGAAATATATGAAAAACTTAAACAAAATTCTAATCTTGAAATTAACCAGTTGGATAAAAATATGAAAAAAATTATGTTAAATAAGCATTTGACTGATATTCAGAAATGGTATTTTTTACGGCAAAACTTGTTTAAAAAACAAAATCAGAGCAGAACTCTTCCACAAAACAGAGAAAAAGGAAAAACGATACTAATGGAATCAAAAAGTACTCAAACACGTGTAAAACCATTACTTAAAATGCAAAGGTACAATCAGATTTTGTTAAATATAGAGACATTAAAATGCAATTCCCTGAGGAAGAAATATATGAGGATACCCCTGATAATGTGTTTGAAGACGAAGAAAATGAAGAAAATGTTTTATCAAAAGCAATGTCTTCATTCAACAGCGGGGGAACGGTTAAGAAAACGAAAATCAATTAGGAGTAAAAATGTTCAAATATTTGAAACAGATACTGGTGATATAATAACAGTTCCATTAGATAGCCCAAGTCCACCAACGAAAAAGGAAAAAACTATAAATAGATCTCCAAAACGTTTATTGCGATCAGCGAAAGCAGGTGATACTCAAACACAACTTAATTTTCTAATTCGTAAAAATAAATCTACAAGTTCATGGACAACGTACAAGTAAATGATGAATTTTACGTCACATTACTCAGTGATTCATCTATGAATTTTTACCCCGAAAACACATTATCAACTTTTACGAATAAAATGGATAAATATATGATCGATTCTAATTGGAAAGTTGGTGTATCTGAAATATATGCTAATGATTTTATTCCAAATGTGTATGGTGAGGAATGGGAAAAAAGTACTCAAATTTATATCACTGGTATGCAGACAAACAGTATTGGTGTTGGGACTACTTATATACCATATAGTAACGATCAAATGATATGCGATTGGAAGGTTCTGTTACTTCCTACTTTAATTCAAAATATTCGACCATTATTAGGATTTTCAAGAAAAGAAGTTTTAGGTCAACTAATTTGGGATATTTTTAACTTTATAAATGACGATATAAACTATGTAATACCAAACAAAGCTGAGGAGTTTCCAAAAACTTTATTATACACTACTATCTGTTTAAGTAAACCAAAAGTTAACCTCAAATTAAGAACAAATTTCACTTACAGCTTAGATGGACTTTTAAAAACATGTTTTGATCAAGCTTTCGTAAAATTAACTGACCCTAAAAAATATAAACCTCGTGTAATTGAAGTTTTTAAATTGTTTATTGATAGCATGAATTTAATTCCTGTAGAGAAACCAGATATGTTTTTTATATACACTGATATTATTGAACCACAAAATATAGGTGGTAAAAATGTAAGATGTTTAAGAACTGTTAATACAGAAAATGCTTTTACTAACACAGTAAAAGAATTTAACATAATTTAATATTGTAATGTTGAAAAATCATTTGATAGTATTTCAATGCTCTTTTGTGATAAATATGCTTATAAAATAAATTTTAGTGATAGTAGTATTCCTACAAAAATTGTATTACATTTTAAAAAAGTATAAATAAATGTCAGTTTTTAAATTTTAATATTAATTTTATTTTAAACGTAATGGAGAAAGTGTATTACAGATATTATTTAGTACAATCCGGAAGAGGTCTTGATGACATTGTGCCTTTATTGCATTCTACCATACCTTACCAAGGACGTCGTGGATTAGGAAGTTTTTTTGGAGGTCTTTTTAAGTATTTGAAACCTATATTTGCTTCAGGTGCTAATATATTTAAAAAAGAGGTCATTAACTCTGGTATTAGCGCTTTATCTGATATTGCATCAGGGGCAAATGTAAAGGAAGTTGTTCAAGATAGAGGTAAAGAAATTATGGAAAATGTAAGACGCGGAGCTGTTAGGAAGCTTAATGAAATGTATGGATCTGGTAAAAGAAAAAGGAAAACTATAAAAAGACTTAACATTAGCAATTCAAATTATTCTATGTCAAAACGGCGTAAAGTTAATAAGAAAAAGAAACTAAAAGATATTTTTAACTAATCATGGTGGAATGTATGAAATCTGAATTAGATATTTTTAAAACTCAACCTATTCAATCCAGTATTTTACGATCTGAGGAGGTTTCTTACAATCCAATTGCTTCCCTAGACAATCCGTCAACAATCGAATTTCTATCATTAGGTCATGGTGATACATATAGAGATTTATCTTCTGTATATTTACGATTAAAAGTACAAATTTAAAAAAAAGATGGAACTCATTGGAATAATGATAAAGGAACTGATTTATGACTAATAGCACAACCAAGTGTTGTTAATAATCTTCCTCACTCTCTAATAAAACATATATATATAACAATGGTTATATATTAATAGATCTTACTCAAGAAGTTAATGATTTATTTAGATTGAGAAGTGACATTTTCGAGCAAGATTTGTGTTATTGTACAACAAATCAGTTGGAACAATATGCAAAAGAATATGAAAAGATTGAAAATCAACCGACATATATTGCACCTGTTAAAAAATTCTAAACCGAAATTCCAAAGAGTTATTATAAAACATTGTGAACCAGATGTAATTAAAACAATTTGTGAAATATCGTTAAATATTTTAAATGGTAACTGTAAGTTGAATAAAAAAAAACAAAAAATCAATTAAAAAGATATAAAAGGGAGTTAAGATCACTCATTTGTTATAAAAAATCAATAAATAATAAACGAAAAATTATTGTTCAAAAAGGAGAATTTTTACCTAATCTTCTTGGTGCAGTTCTTTCAGAGTTGATTGGAAATTTTATAAAATGAATAATTCATCATTTAATAAAATGATAATTCTCAAACCGGAAATATATGAAAAACTTAAACAAAATTCTAATCTTGAAATTAACCAGTTGGATAAAAATATGAAAAAAATTATGTTAAATAAGCATTTGACTGATATTCAGAAATGGTATTTTTTACGGCAAAACTTGTTTAAAAAACAAAATCAGAGCAGAACTCTTCCACAAAACAGAGAAAAAGGAAAAACGATACTAATGGAATCAAAAAGTACTCAAACACGTGTAAAACCATTACTTAAAATGCAAAGGTACAATCAGATTTTGTTAAATATAGAGACATTAAAATGCAATTCCCTGAGGAAGAAATATATGAGGATACCCCTGATAATGTGTTTGAAGACGAAGAAAATGAAGAAAATGTTTTATCAAAAGCAATGTCTTCATTCAACAGCGGGGGAACGGTTAAGAAAACGAAAATCAATTAGGAGTAAAAATGTTCAAATATTTGAAACAGATACTGGTGATATAATAACAGTTCCATTAGATAGCCCAAGTCCACCAACGAAAAAGGAAAAAACTATAAATAGATCTCCAAAACGTTTATTGCGATCAGCGAAAGCAGGTGATACTCAAACACAACTTAATTTTCTAATTCGTAAAAATAAATCTACAAGTTCATGGACAACGTACAAGTAAATGATGAATTTTACGTCACATTACTCAGTGATTCATCTATGAATTTTTACCCCGAAAACACATTATCAACTTTTACGAATAAAATGGATAAATATATGATCGATTCTAATTGGAAAGTTGGTGTATCTGAAATATATGCTAATGATTTTATTCCAAATGTGTATGGTGAGGAATGGGAAAAAAGTACTCAAATTTATATCACTGGTATGCAGACAAACAGTATTGGTGTTGGGACTACTTATATACCATATAGTAACGATCAAATGATATGCGATTGGAAGGTTCTGTTACTTCCTACTTTAATTCAAAATATTCGACCATTATTAGGATTTTCAAGAAAAGAAGTTTTAGGTCAACTAATTTGGGATATTTTTAACTTTATAAATGACGATATAAACTATGTAATACCAAACAAAGCTGAGGAGTTTCCAAAAACTTTATTATACACTACTATCTGTTTAAGTAAACCAAAAGTTAACCTCAAATTAAGAACAAATTTCACTTACAGCTTAGATGGACTTTTAAAAACATGTTTTGATCAAGCTTTCGTAAAATTAACTGACCCTAAAAAATATAAACCTCGTGTAATTGAAGTTTTTAAATTGTTTATTGATAGCATGAATTTAATTCCTGTAGAGAAACCAGATATGTTTTTTATATACACTGATATTATTGAACCACAAAATATAGGTGGTAAAAATGTAAGATGTTTAAGAACTGTTAATACAGAAAATGCTTTTACTAACACAGTAAAAGAATTTAACATAATTTAATATTGTAATGTTGAAAAATCATTTGATAGTATTTCAATGCTCTTTTGTGATAAATATGCTTATAAAATAAATTTTAGTGATAGTAGTATTCCTACAAAAATTGTATTACATTTTAAAAAAGTATAAATAAATGTCAGTTTTTAAATTTTAATATTAATTTTATTTTAAACGTAATGGAGAAAGTGTATTACAGATATTATTTAGTACAATCCGGAAGAGGTCTTGATGACATTGTGCCTTTATTGCATTCTACCATACCTTACCAAGGACGTCGTGGATTAGGAAGTTTTTTTGGAGGTCTTTTTAAGTATTTGAAACCTATATTTGCTTCAGGTGCTAATATATTTAAAAAAGAGGTCATTAACTCTGGTATTAGCGCTTTATCTGATATTGCATCAGGGGCAAATGTAAAGGAAGTTGTTCAAGATAGAGGTAAAGAAATTATGGAAAATGTAAGACGCGGAGCTGTTAGGAAGCTTAATGAAATGTATGGATCTGGTAAAAGAAAAAGGAAAACTATAAAAAGACTTAACATTAGCAATTCAAATTATTCTATGTCAAAACGGCGTAAAGTTAATAAGAAAAAGAAACTAAAAGATATTTTTAACTAATCATGGTGGAATGTATGAAATCTGAATTAGATATTTTTAAAACTCAACCTATTCAATCCAGTATTTTACGATCTGAGGAGGTTTCTTACAATCCAATTGCTTCCCTAGACAATCCGTCAACAATCGAATTTCTATCATTAGGTCATGGTGATACATATAGAGATTTATCTTCTGTATATTTACGATTAAAAGTACAAATTTAAAAAAAAGATGGAACTCATTGGAATAATGATAAAGGAACTGATTTATGACTAATAGCACAACCAAGTGTTGTTAATAATCTTCCTCACTCTCTAATAAAACAGTGTAATGTACAGTTCAATGGTAAAAATATAATCCCCTCAGACGGTAATTACCACTACAGAGCTTACATTGAATCATTATTAAATTATGGTACAGATGCAGCAACAACACATTTGGAATGTGCCGGTTGGAATCTGGATAAACCAAATATAACAAAATTTGACAATGTTAGTTCAAAGGAGCGCCAAAAAGCTTACCAAAATAGCAATGTTGTAGAGCTTATGGGCAAATTACATGTAGATATGTTCAATGAGCCAACTCTTCTGATAAATAATGTTGATGTTAGAATAGTTTTAACATTAGAAAAACCAGATTTTTTCTTTTTCGGAGATGATTTTGATGAATATCAATTAAAAATTGTAGAAGCAACATTGTTTATGAGACATGCAACTATTAATCCTAGTGTATTATTAGCACATAATGCTGTTATTGAGAAGTCGAACGCCAAATATAATTATAAACGGGTAGAAGTAAAAAGTTTTACGATTCCTTCTAATAGTACAACTATTTCGCTTGATAATGTATTTATTGGGCAGTTACCAAACACGATATTATTTTGTATGACAGAGAATGCCGTGGAGTACAAATGGAGTACAAATGTAAATGGAGCACAAATACCTAATACAATAATTGAAACCAGTTTTACGGAAGAAAATATTTGTTATACACGTGCATATCATACGCTATTTTCTGGTACAGGCATATATCATAATGATAAAGGTCATCAGATAACAAAATCTATGTTTAGCAATGGATTCTTTATATTAGCTTTTGATTTAACTCCAGATGCATCAGGAAATGAAGTGTGTCATGGATTACTTAATCAAGGCACTGTCCGAATTGAAGCAAGGCTATCAAAATCGCTTCCATCAACTCTATCTGCTATAGTTTATGGAGAATTTGATGCAAGTTTATAAATTGATAAAAATCGAAATGTGTTCACAAATCTATAAATAGATTACTTAAGACTTGAATTTGAGTATTTGTTAAGATGTCATTAACCTGTGCACTTGTAGATGTAACATTTTGTTGTGATGATAAAAACAACTTATTCGCGAAAGATATTTGCTTACTTGGAATTAAAGAACCTTGTAAAAAATTAATAAAAGAGTTTACATACAAATTTCCAACAAAAGAACTTTTAAATTATCATCTTGAAAATTATACTTTTGGAACTGTTCACATTAATAAAATAAATAACTATCTTAGATAGATATTGGAGAAATTTGATATTATTATAACAAATGAAAAAATAAAAAAAGATTTCATAATAAATTACACTAACGAAACAAGTAAAGTGTATGATTTAAGTAAATTTGATTCATGAATACTTTAGAATTAACTAATATATTAAGATGTAACAAATACACAAACAAATTTTTGAAAGGAGTTTTTGCTTTGGATAAATTACCTAATATAGTTGAAAGGCCAACATCCATGATTGTAAACACTGATAGCGCCAAAGATCCTGGAACACATTTGTTAGTTATTTTTATTCGAAAAGATGGTTATATAGAATATTTTGATTCTTACGGTGGCACACCAGATAAACCAGAAATTCTTAATTATTTAAAAAACCAATGCATAATATTTAATGATAGACAATTACAATGTAACTTTTCAGATGTATGTGGACAATATTGTTGTGTTTACGCTTGGTGTAAGTGTAATAATATAAGTATGAATAAATTTTTAACACAATTTAGTAGTGTTAGTTATATCCATAATGATAATCTAATTTTAAAACTTTATAACAGCATATTTGGGAAAAAGTATATTCAGAGCTGTGTTTCTAAACAAAAAATATAAATATATATATCTAAAATATTGCGGTTTTTTAACTCATTTTAAAACAACTGTGGGAGGAATAGTATCATATACAATATGTTATTGGCCTATACCTACTTTTTAAACGAAGCACATACGGTAAAAATTGTTGTTGGTTTTCATACAGAATTAATAGAAGCAACAATTTCATTACACCGCATTGGGAAAAAATTAATGTTTATTAATTATGAAGATTGGTTGGAATTTTATCAGCAATATCATCTACATCCTAAAAATAAAGTTTCCTGCTTACAATTTGGTATAAAAGCTGGAAAACCACGGTCATTTGTACTAAAAGATGAGGAAATTGATAAATTTCGTAATCTATTTAATTTTATCCATTTAGTAATGGTTTACAACAAAAATGCTGAAGGATGTGTAAAAGAATACGTAATAAAATATATTAGAACGTGTGTGGAAAACCAGCAAACTATATTAAAAGATGAAATATACATTCCATTAAACCGATTTAATGTTCAATGTAATTATTCTAGATTATTTTTTGAGATTCCATTTTTATTAAAAGAATTAATAGATAAATATTTAAATATAAATCAAGAGAATAAAATGTTAGAATAAGATTAAACTGTAAAATAAATTTATAATAAAAAATTTTAAATAAACTTTATTTACTTTTGTTTTTACAATTACAATAAAATATGGCAATAGCAAAAACAACACAATAAATAAACAAAAATGTAAAAAATAATATTAAACATCTACAATAATACGGATATAATATGGTTGGTTGCAAATTCTCTTTATCATTGTCCAAAGATTCAGAAACTTGCCCTCTTTCTACAAAATTACTGTCCATTTGAAATGTTAAAATGTTGAATAACCAGACTTTTTGAGAAAATTAAGTATTTTTTTTTATTAATTTGCAGTGTTACTAAGATTAGAACTGACAACTGACTGAATAAAAATTCAAATTTTGAAAAGGTATAAAAAGAATGCATTATCTTTATTGGTATTTATTTTAACAATGGATGTAAAAGATTTCTTAGAAAAATACTCATTTACATTATTAGATGAACACAAAACTTATATTTCAAATTTATACAATTATTTAGAAAAATTTGTTGGTAAAGAACAGTACTGTTCAAAATATGGTACACATTTTAGTTGCTGTCCTTGGGCTTATAATAATTGTACGTCAGGGCTTGACACTTGTGAATGCTATTTTGTAGAAAAATATAACAAAGAATTAGAAAAGTTAATTAAATGGTATAAGCATAATGTCAAAAGCTCAAATTGTAATGGAAATTCATAGACCAGCAAGGAGTAGATATCCTAGAAGGAAATTCTTACAAAGAGGTTTAAATGATACTTGGCAAATTGATTTAGTTGAAATGATACCATACGCAAAGTTTAATAATGGCTTTAAATATATGTTAACTGCCATAGATATATTTTCTAAATACGCATATGCTGAACCTGTAAAAACAAAGAATGCTGAAAATGTTTTAAATGTCCTGAAATCAATTTTTGAGCGCGCTAAAGTTATACCCAAAAATATTCACTCTGATCAAGGCAAAGAGTTTTTTAATTCACAATTCCAAAACTATATGAGAGAAAAATAATCAATCAGTATCATACATACAGTGAATTAAAAGCATCAATTTGAACGATTTAATCGTACAATGAAAAATTCTATGTGGAAAAAATTTAGTCTAAATGGAAATTATAAATGGTTATCTACTCTGCAATCAATAATAAAAGATTATAATTCAAGAAAACATTCTACAATAAAGCTTCCACCTGAAAAAGTTGAAAAAATGAAAGAAATATATTGAAAAATATATATATGCAACCTAAAATTTTTCAAAAAAGTAAATATTAGGTTGGTGAATATGTAAATATAAAGGTCACTTTGAAAAAGGCTATCAACCAAATTGGTCAACTGAAATATTTAAAATTGATAAGATCAATAATACCTATCCAGTTACATATCAATTATCAGATTATAAAAATAATCCTATTTTAGGTGGTTTCTACAAAGAGGAACTCACTCCTGTTAAATATCCTGGTAGAAATGCTTAGCTGGTAGAAAATATTATTAAAAAACAAGGTAATAAAGTTTTTGTTAAATGGTTAGGGTTCAATGATGATCATAATACTTGGATTAATAAAAAAAAATAGTATTTAATAAAAAAATTATTAAATATTTAAATTTGAACATATTTGATATTTATTTGCCATAGGGAAATGAACTACCATCTTCCATAAATTTACGTTTTTCTAACCTAGTTTGATATTTTTTTATTTCAGGAACTGTGATAACTTTATGCTCTTTATTAAGTCGAATATTTTGTGAAAGTATGTATATATCGTTGTCTTCCTTCACATTTAGCACCGCTTCTTTAATTGTATTAAAATAAATTTTTTGGGAGGCTGTATAGTTTAAACAAATTCCTTTAACTTTACAAACTAGTTTTTCTTCATTGTCTTTCGTACTGGGAACTTTATATACATAGTTTTTAGGGCCTCCACTTACAAATTCAGTAATGTAACTTCCAACACCATAACATTCTAGTTCATCGGTCATATCTCCTATAAAATCCCCTGTTTGGGGTTCATATTCTCCTGTACGACTTATATATATTACGGAATCAGTGTCATAATATAAAACTCTATCCTTTAGTTTTTCTAAATAACTATATAATTTTAATCGAGCTTGAGTAGTTGTGTAAGCTGCAATACATACATTTACAGTAGATAATGATTCACCTGCTTCTTCTTTGTACTGCCAATTAACTATAATGTTTTCCTCACTTACTGGAAGAATACCACAAACGTCTATAGATGGAGTTGTTAACATATCATATAAATCCTTAGGTTGATTAATAATTATTGTTTTTTGTAAGTTTTCTCTCTGTCCAAATTTACCCCAAAAAGAATTAAGCATTAATTTTGTAAAAGATCGTAGTCCCTGATTAAAAGATCGTGATCATTAAATTCTAGTTGAATATTTTTTTTTTTTTTTTTTATTTATTATTAATTTCAGACAATTTATATAAAAAATTGTGTATAAGAAATTAAATTCTAAACTAAATCTAAACTAATAATACTAATTCTAAAAACTAAAAGTTTATAAATCACATTACAATTTTTTTTTTTTTTATCTTGAACAATAGCTAATTTCTAAAGTTTTTTAAATATTTCTTAAGTCTATGTTTAAATTCATGTAAGTTTTGGCTCCGTTTTAGTTGGATAGGTAGAGCGTTAAACATCTTTATTGCACTACATTTTAATCCTTGTAGCTTCTTAGTTGTAGTTGCTTTAGGTACTACAAGATGTCCTCTATATCTAGTGTTGTAGTTGTGCACGTTATCTCTTGTTATAATTGTTAATGAAGATTTCATTTTCTTGTTTATTATTTTATACACATATTTACATTTTTCGAAGTATATTAACTGGTTTATGTCAAGTTCATTTGTGGTTATATACAATTCCTTTGTACTCAATCTAGGGTTCAATTTGTATAATGTTTTTAACGATTTTTTCATAATCATACCCATTTGATTGACATGGAATTTTGTACTGTTACTCCAACTGCATATATTGTAACGAATTTTTGACAAGATGCATCCATTGTAAATTAATTTGGCGGCTTTGATTGGAACACCACCTGCTCTTTTGATTGCCATTATGATCGGTATTATGCTTTTCTTTAATTGTTTAATATGTTTATCCCATTTAAGATTTTCATCTATAGTCATTCCGAGATATTTCATATGTTGAACTCGTTCTACCGTGACACCTCTTGCTTTTATTGTAATTTCATGATATTTTTTCCTAAGTGTTTTGAATACAATATAATATGTCTTTTTGGGATTCATACAGAGACCATTACCGTCCAGCCAATTACCGTATATTTCCATATCTTTATTTAGGTTATTTTCTAGTTGGATTAGAGTTTTAGCCTTACATATAAAATTTGTGTCATCTGCATAAATTGTATACTTTGATTCAAAGTTACACTTTGAGAGATTCGTTACATATAATAAATAAAGAAGTGGGCCCAATATCGATCCTTGTGGGACTCCAGTATTAATCACTAGTTCAGAGCTTACAGTATTTTCAATTCGCACACAATGAGTTCTATTTGACAAATAACTCCTAAATAACCTATTTGCTATACCTCTAATTCCCAAGTCTTCAAGAAAATCTAGGAGTTTGCCATGATTGACAACATCAAATGCTTTACTTAGATCAATAAACATTGCCGCAACATAGTACCCTTCATCTAATGCGTCATGAATTTGGTCTATTGTAACCGACACAGCAGAATCTGTACCACTTCCTTCTATAAATCCATATTGATTCGAATCGAAGCCAATAGTTTGCTTAATAAATTATCTTATTCTTGTATCGATAACTCTTTCATATATTTTACTGATTGAATTTAATAACGATATGGGCCTATAATTTCCACAATCTGTTTTTTGTCCACCTTTGTGAATTGACACAATGACGGCTTGTTTTAAGCACTCTGGGTAAATTCCATCTGCAAGGCATGAATTTATCATTTTACATAAAATATTCTTGATAATATGTATCAGCTCTTGTAGATCTTTTACAGTAATTTTATCAGCCCCTGGAGCTGAATTTCTATGAAGATTCATAACAATTGTAACAATTTCATGTTCTGTCACGGGCGTTAAATATACTGATCTTAGATTTATGGAATTGCGCATTGTATTTAGCACTCTGCTAGTTCTATTCTTTTTTATGATATTTTCTCCTATTTCATTAAAATATTTGTTTAGTGTATTAGCAGTTTCAATATCGCTTGTGGTAATTTCTCCATTTTCTTTAATCAGATTACCAATATAGTCGTTCTTTTCATCCTCTTTATTTTTTATTGTGTAATTTACAACTTTCCATAGTTTTCTATTATCATATCCTGCTTTTTCAATGCAATTGTTAATGTGGCTATTCTTGGCTTCCAGAATGACATTTTTCATCTTTTTCTTATATTTTAAGTATTTTTCTTTTTTAACCATGTTACTTGGATCTTTTTTGTGCGCTTTATATAACGAACGTCTAATTTTTAATTTGTCAAGAATAACTGGTGTAATTCAATTATTATTTCTTGATCTTATTTCATATGTTACTGTACTGCCTTGTTTTGCTTCTTGTATGATTCCAACAAGTTCATCAACTTCAGTAATTTGTTTCTCAGTTAATTTATTAGCAACTCTATTACAGAATTTATGATAGTCTGCTCTGCTATGTGAAAGCTTTAAATAAGGTTTTAATGAAGTTTTTATCATTTGAATACACACTAGGGCACTCTTATGATCAGATATTTCATTATCTTCAATTTTATATGAAATTTTATGTTGATCCTCCATATTTGATATAATATGATCAATTAGCGTATTAGTTGTAGCTGTTTGTCTTGTACTATATGTTTTATTTATGATTTTATAGCCGGAAATGTTTAACATGTCTACATATTTAATAACAGTTGTTGTTTTTTCAAATAAATTTAGATTTATATCAGCAAAAAAGATACAGTGTGAGAATCGATCTACCTTTTTTTGTAAATATTCAATAAATAAAGTGCTATTTTCATTAGAAGCTTTATAGAAAGTACCTATTTTTAGTTTAGGTTGCATATTTAACATTTCAATAACAGTGAAGTTTTTCATCTTTTTCAACTTCATTATATTTAAACTTATTATTGACAAAGATTGCAGTTCCACCTCCTCTTCTTTCATTTCTACAGTTAAATATTGCATTAAAGTTTTGTATGTTGTATGTATTAACCTCATTTTCAAAAATCCACACTTCTGTAAGAACGACGATATCAATATCTTTATAACTATGAATTAATGCTTCAAGTTCCAGTAATTTTTTATGTCTTATGCTACAAATGTTTAAGTATAAAATATTTAAGTTTCCTATATTTATTTTGTTTGATTCTGTATTCATAAAACTTGTATTATTAATCATTATGGATTACTTATCATATAATTTCTCCAAGATTCTCTGATTTTTTGCAGATGTTCCCTGTACTTATTATCAATGTGCCGCCTGTATGAAGTTAAATCTTTAGCAACCTCTTCATTAGAAATACCTATACTTTCATGATACTGTTTATATAATTTACTTAATTCTTGATAGTCAGTCGGTAGACCTTCCTGGTTGATAAGTACTTTGATGTTTGTTTGAGTTATCCCATTATAACAAATATCATTCTGGTCATAAAAATAAGACAAGTATAATCTCACGTTATTATATATTCTGTGTTCACGAAAACGTGAAAGAGCGTATATACTATCTCCTTTCTCAATCCCATTTTTGGTCATTCTAACTATTGGAGGAATCATTGGATCAATGAAAATGCTTTTTTTGTTTTCTTGAGATGGAATTTTCTTTGTTTCTTCTATGTTTTTACTTAGTGGATTTAATGTTTCTCCTTTAATCCAGTTGCCTTGGTTAGTATCTCTCTTTATTTCAGCGTTTTTATTGCTAACTTTATTCTCAATAGTAATACTTTTTATATTTTTAGTAGACGAATTTTCATGTTTGCTATTAATTTTCGTACTACTATCGGTAATATTATTCGTATTGTTGTTATAACTTGAGCTAATATTTGCGCCATATTTAAAGTTATCACAAGAAGAACTTTTGCTTTTTTGTTTATTAATTTTTGAATTTGTTCTTGTCCAAAATTTAGGAATGTAACTAAATATTTTTATTGCTTTTTCTTTACTTTTGACTTTTATTGCTTTTTCTTTACTTCTAATTTCACTGTTACGAGTAACATGATCTATTGAATTTTTTACAGGTTTATCCATAACAGATTCTTTTTCTTTTTTGTTATTTATATTAATAATGGAATTTTCATTTTGTACATATTTGGTACTAACGAAATTAACTACCTTAACATTTTCATTTCTAAGAAAATCCGTTATATACTTCTCTTTCTCTTCCTTTGTTATACAGTTACTAGGCCATCCCGATGCCTGTTGTTTTTAAAAATTTGTTCATCATTTGTGTGAAAAGACCATCTGTTTTTGTTACACCATTGTATTAACATATGTTATAACTCCATATTTCATGAATTTCTAATATTTTATATTTTAATTCAAGAGCTTTTAACACTTCATCAATAATCCATGTTCCAAGTAAAGCTCTTTCGTTATCATTATGTAAACAAAATTCATTCATTCATTCATTTTTTCCTCACTACATGTACGACATAAAGAAAACATTAATTTGTTGTTTTGTTTTATAGGTAATACTGGATGTATAAGATTTTCTGGTGGTAAAATTTTACATTTTATAAGTGCATTCAAATCTTTTAAATTTTGTTTAGTACAATTAACGTTTCCTACATAAACATCTAGATGGCCGAGAGAAAATTTTGCATATTTCCAAACCCATGGATATAAAGAACAAATATCTATATATTTTATTTTTTCTCCTTTTTTACATTTGTAGTAGTTATAAACATTATCTGTACGACCACCATAAAAAGAATCCCGAGGTTTTAATGGTAAAAGTTGTACTAATGGATGTTTATTTAAGTAATTCATTTTGCTTTTACTTATTTGAGAATAAAAATCACATTCCCACATTTCAATTACATTGTAATCTAATCTTTTCAACCTATCAGATTTTCTAATAGTTCTATCATATCGTTCATTCATTGTATCATTTTTATCATTATATAAATATGAATTACGATTACGTGGAAAACAGTTAGGATGATAATAACATCCATAAAACCGTGTTTTCATCCATTATATCCATTAGGACCGTGATAATAACATCCATAAAATTCAAAAACTTGATTAGTTTCTGAACAAAAATCATCAACTTTTACACCGGCTACGAGAGCTTCTTTTTGTTTAGCAGCATGTCTAATGTTAATATTCCGTTTTTCCTCCTCCCAAACCAACCATTGAATAGCTGCCTTTGATTGGTTATCTGAATACCTATACCCGTTTTTGGGTATTAAACCAATCGTATCTGGTTTTAAAAAATTACGTCTAAATGCAAGATTACAAGCAGACGCTATAGTTGTGGCCTCTAGAAAAGGTTAAACGTTACATTCTCTAAGAAAAAATTCTCTGAACTTTAAGCATGATTGCTTTAGTATTGCTACGTCATTTATACAATATTTTATAATATCATTTTCCATATAGAATTCATAATTTTTGTGATCTTCATACCATTTCAGAAATACTTCACGTTCGTTAGTTTTCATGGTATCTGGGTTATAATATTCAACAGGTGATTTAGCCGTTTTTCAGGTTCAATTCCTTCAAATATTACCTCTCTGCCTCTTGTTCCCCATTTGTACACAACAATTTTATAATTTTTCAAATATTCTTGAAACTTTTTGAGTTCCTGTATTCCACAACCTTTATTTGGAATTTTTACTCCTGCATTTTTAGTTAGTTCGATAGCTTTTAAAGTTTGTAATTTTCCTGTATCATTACGAATTTTGTGTTTGTAGTTCTTATCATTTTTAGTTTGTGATATTGCCACAATTAAGGCCTGAGGTAGACATAAATTGTTTTTGTTTTTAATGCAAATTATTCCCTTTCGCTTTAAGCTTTCCTCATCATATGATGAATATTTTTGTGATCTTCTTCTCCCAAATGGTAGCCTTACTGAAGTAACTGAAAGACAAAATGTCTCTGTGCTTAAACCTGTAACATAAAAACAAAATAAAAGTATTAATAATAAAAATAATAATGAAGTATTTATTTAGTAGTTACCTTCAGAATTACTTTGAAAAATTTTTGATATCATTTCCCATACATCAGAAAATGTTAGATCCCCTGCATTTCTAAAACTTAGCCATCCAGGACCATGTTGCTGGAAGCTTTTTCCACAGAATGTTAATCCTACCTTATCTAGAGGGTGCAAATCAGTTGTAACATCTTGAATTATTTTATACAATGCGTTTTTTATCCAGTTAACCGGTTCTACGTTATTAGGAACTGAATTAATTATAAATTTGACTTTACGTCCGAGTACGTTAAAACGTTTAACTACTGATGCTGAATCACTTTCAATCCTATAAGGAAGTGATTCTATCTCCGGTGAATGATTAAAAAATCTTTCTAATAAAATTTTTTTTGACATTTTTTATTTTTTTTTTGTATTGACTCGCTCGCTGCAGCTATTTGACCAAACTAACCAAAACTAATTTAAATATTTCGTTTTTAGAGTAAAAAAAAAAATTCTTCAAGCAAATATTTGCAACAATGTTTGTAAGATGTATGAATTCTAAAAAAGTAATTACAATAAATTCAATTTTAATTAAATATAAGTTAGTAGATTGTATATATTGCATGCAATTGCATTTGATATAAATTATCGAAAAGGAATTTATAGAATAAATTCAGGTTTAAACACAAATATTTTGTTTTTACAGTAAACACCTATCTTCAAACAAAGTATTTGCAAAATTGTATTTTTAATAAATTATATCTTCCTTTTTTTCTAATTAAAACTACCTACATCTTTTTGAATCTTTCTTTCAAATAGAAAATATTTCAACAATGTAGTTTGATTTATGAAGCAGAAAGCAGTTACAATAAATTAAAATTTTAATTAATATGCTTTGGTAAATTCTATAGATTTCTAACAATTTTATTTAATATAAATACTGCAGAATTTTATAGAAGAAATCATAGTCTTACTTAAAATCAAGCAAAGTAAACAACATAATCAAGCATGGACAACAACACTGAAGACATATTTTTCTTTACACAACCAACACAGGTTGTGCTTCCACCGAAGAGGAAGAAATCCCAGCATCAGCAACAACCTCAACACCAACAAGCATCACAGCACCAGCAACAATTACAGCACCAGCAACAATCCCAACAACAACAATACGAACAACAGCAATCATATGAGCAACCAAAAAGAAAAAGATGTTTGAATCATTTAATGCAAAAATAAAAAGAAAAACTTTTTTAAAGGTAAAAGATATGGAGCCAGATGCGCTCTATACAATTAAAAAAGTTAAACTATTACCAACAGTTAATGGACCATCTTGGGTTTTTGAAACAGAAAATTACATAATTTTCATACCAAAAACCTATCTGGACCTATTCGAAGATAAGGAATTCCGGGAGGAAATTATAAAAGGAGATCTCTATTTAATAAGAGATAGCACTGGAAATTTAAAACTGCTTGATGAAACAAGCAATAAACATTTAGCAATTAACCAATAAAATTGTAATAAAAATAAAATTAATAAATAAAAAAAATTTAATAAGAAAAACAAAATTCTGTATTTTACTTGTTTACACTTTTTTTTTTTGCTTTTAAATTTTTCTTTTTTACAGCTATTTAGATTATATATTTTAATTATAAATAATAGATGTTTAAAAAAAATGTTTAATAAAGAGAAAGTAATTACTTATATTTAATAAAAAACGTTTGCATTTTATTTACATTTTTTTTCTCAGGCTTTTCAGTTTAAGCTCTGTGAGAGGTACTTTTTAAAATACTACATAGTAATCTAAACCAGATATTCTGCTAAAAAAAAAAACGAAAATGCTAATTGCTTTTTTGTATTTCTTCCTATAGTAAAACTAGTTAACCAACACAAAAAAAAAAAAAAAATTAGAATAGATGATTCAATATAAGTAGGCAATGTACCATTATATTTCGTATCACCTAATTAGAACGAAAAAAAGTAAAACGAGAAATTTATTTTTAAAATGAAAATTAGAAAAAATAAGCATACTCAACCTAATACATAACGAAAACGTAATTTGTCTACCATCTGTATGACATACATAATTACATATTTCAATTTAAATCTTCTGATTACATAGTTTCTATTTTAGAATTTTCTACATAGAAATTAATACCCTTTTGATTTTCCTTTTTGTTTTGACCTTCTAATTTCATAACATACAAGCCATCCTATACCAGGTATTCAGAAATTTAAGAATGTAATATATTCTTAATAAATTTATCTTCATAATTCAATTTATTCTTTTATCTTTTTTTCTATCTTTTAAATAATATACAAATATTTTAAACAAAACCAGATTTAATCAAACGAAAAAAAGAAAAAGGTACATGTGGACGCTAATTTCTATTTTGAATTTCTTTTTAACCTTTTTATATGCAACATATATATGTAGATATATATTCTACGTTCTTACTATACTATACTATTCCAATCTATTTGCATTCAACTTTTCTTGCCTCTTTCTTTTTCCACCTTTTCAAAATACTACATAGTAATCTAAACCAAATATTCTGATAAAAAAAAAAAAAAAAAAACGAAGATGCTAATTGTTATTTTGTAAACACCAAAAAAAAAAAAAAACACGCATTCCTTAAAGATACACTTTAAAACTAGTTCACCAACATTAAATAACACGTGCTTTAATATTTACATATAATATTTTTGCTAACTATTTTCATTTTGACCTATTATAATATACAATCAAAGAGCTCTAAAAAACTTGTTTTACCCCAACTTCTAACAGAATCCAGGTCACAACACTTCGGGTTTCTCTAAAACTTAAGGTCATTGAAATGTAAGTTAATTTGCATGGGCGTGCGATATGGTTTAATAAAAACTAGGTCGTGCAATATGGGTTTATTTTTTCCCATGCCAAAATGCCCCTATACCTACTCAAGTCGCTACTAGAGATTCTGTATCAAAACCAACAAGAACTTTTAATGACCGATTTTTGTTGAAAAAATATTTATAACACAACTCAAATTTGTGTTCGAACCTCGATCTTCCATTACTACGTTTTAACTAAAGCTTTTTAATATTAATTATATTGCTTACACAAGATTGTGAAAAATTTAAATTCCCAAATAAGTTGTAAAAAATATTAATAATCAGATTGTCGTTTTTTATATAATTATCTTTGCTAAATTCATTCAAAAAAGTTTTCATACTTAAACCAAAACATCTATACTTGCCATTAACGCAACAGTATTGTCCACATACAATCAAAAGGACACCCTGTATCTGCCAATTATTAAAAACTATACACTGATTTTTTAAATATTTCAAAATTTTTGGTTTATCTGGAACTCCACCTCCACCAATCAAAATATTCTGTGCAACCATGCTTTGGAATATAAAGCGCAAACCAATGTGTTCCTGAATCTTTTATATTGTCAGTGTTTACAATTAAAAAAGTAGGTTTTCTATTATTTTTGGAATTTTGTCTAAAGCAAAAACTCCCTTAAAATATTTGTTTGTAAATTTGTTACATTTTAAAACACTAGTTATTTCTAAAGTGTTAAAACTGACTCAAATCATACACTCTACTTATTTCATTAACCTAATTCAATAAAAACTCCTTTTTTATTGTCCATTTGTTATAATAACAACAAATTTTTCTAGCACATGTCTTAATTCTTCATAAATTTTATCATTGTGTACAGTTCCAAAAGAGTAATTTTCGGAATTTTCATTTATAATTTCTATTGTTGGAAATTTGTAAGTAAACTCTTTTACAAATTTTTTGCAGGGTTGTTTAATTCCAACTAAACAAATATGTTTTACAAATAAAGTATTTTTATCATCACAACAAAACTTCCCATCCACAAGTGCACAGGGCGATGACATCTTGTTGAATATTCAAATACATGTTTCAATATTTTATTTATAGATTTGTGAATATATTTCGATTTTTATCAATTTCTATGTTTGCATCAAATTCTCCATAAACAATAGCAGTTAGTGTAGATGCAAGTGATTTTTATAGCCTTGCCTCAATACTAACTGTGTCCTGGTTTAATAAACCTTGACATACTTCATTTCCAGATGTATCTGGAGTAAAATCTAAGGCTAGTTTGAAAAATCCATTACTAAACATAGACTTTGTTATCTGATGACTTTTATCATTGTGGAAAATTCCAGTTCCTGAAAAAAGTGTACTGTATGCCCTTGTACAGAAATTATTTTCATCTGAAAAACTCGTTTCAATTAATTTATCGTTTCAATTAATTTACTCGTTTCAATTAATTTATTAATTTAATCTAATTTCGTGCTGAATTAGGTATTTGAACACCATTTACGTTTAACACAAATTGTGAAATATCAAAATGTTTAAAATTGTATGGGTTTTTTGATTTTTCTCCAGAGTAACCCACATTTTCTGTCATACAAAAAATTATTGTGTTTGGCAATTGTCCAATAAAAAGAATATCAAATGATATTGATGAACTGTTCATTGGAATTGTAAAACTTTTTACTTTTACTTTTTTTTTGTTTTATAATAATTTATTTAATTTCAGATAATTTTACAATATAAATATAAAATTATGTATAAGAAATTAAAATTTAAATACAAATTAATTTTAATTATCACTAATTTTACTTTTAAATATAATTTAACTACTATAATTTCTAAAATTTTTTATATATTTTTTAAGTTTATTTTTTAATAATCACCACATTTTGGCAATTTTTAATTTCCGTGGGCAAAGAGTTGAATGTTTCAATATTTTTTCTATGTCTAGTAAAATAATTATGTACATTCTCCCTATTATTTAGAATTAATTTTTATTTAAAATTACTATTTAGTATATTATAAATGTATTTACATTTATCAAAATAAATTAGTTGATTTATATCAAGTACATTAGTTACTTTGTATAATTTCCTAGTACTAGTTTTAGGATTTATTTTAAATAAAATTTTTAATGCCTTATTCATTATAGTTCGAATCGAATTTACGTCAAATTTTGAACAGTGACTCCAGCTGCATATATTATATCTAATTCTTGATAAAATATGACCATTGTAAACAAGTTTAGCTGCATGATACGGAATGCCACCAGATCTTTTTATAGCCATACATATAGAGATAATTTGTTTCTTAATTTTTTTAATGTGTTTATGCCATCTTATATTTTCATCAAATATCATTCCTAAATATTTAACGCTATCCACTCTTTGAATTATATTATTTCTTATCTTCAGAGTAATATCATCATATTTTTTTTCTGGGTTTTGAATATTATGTAATTATTTTTTTTGGCATTTATACTTAGCCCATTATACTCAAAACCAATTTCATAATGTTTCCAAGTCCTTATTTAGTACATCTTCCAATTCTTTCATTGTTTTAGCTTTTGCAACCAGGTTGGTGTCATTCGCATAAACATTGTAGTTTGACATGATATTATTTTTTGGTATGTTCATTATATATAGTAAGTATAAAAACCGCCCAAGAAGAGACCCTTGTGGTACACCTGTTTTTATTAATAGTTCATCGTTAAAAATTTGGTTTATTTTAACGCATTGGGTGCTATTTGTTAAATAACTTTCTAATAAAAGATTACTATTTCGTCTTATTCCCATGTTCTCTAAGAAATTAAGTAATCTGGAATGATTTACCATGTCAAATCAAATGTGCTTTTGTTAAATCAATAAATATCGCACCTACACAGAAACCATCATCTAATGCATCACAAATTTTTTCCAATGTTGCTGTAATGACTGACTCTGTGCCACTATTTTCTAAGAAACCATATTGATTGGTATCAAAACCAATTGTTTGTGTAATAAAATTTCTAATTCTTATATTAATTGCTTTTTCATATATTTTTGATATAGAATTTAAAATTGAGATTGGCCTATAATTATTACAATCTTCTTTAACCCAGATTTATGTATGGGAACTATAAAGGCTTTTTTAAATTGATCTGAAAATATTCCTTCTGTAAAACATTTATTGATTATTATCTCTAAAGGTTGTTTTAAAACATTAACCAATTCCTGTAAGTCTTTTACTGTTATTTTATCTAATCCTGGAGTTGTATTTTTATTTAATTTCATGATAATTTGATAGATTGCAGCTTGTGTAACTGGAGTAAGAAATAACGATTTAATATCATATATTTTATAGGCAGCGTTATTAACTGTACTAGAATTCCAACTCTCAGTTAGAATACATTTAAATATTTCGTTAAAAAATTTATTAATAGTATCTGCCGTCTCATTTTCATTAATTGTTTTCTCGCCATTTTTCTTTAAAATGTAAGTAATAGTTTCAGTTTTTGGTTATTATTATTTTTTATAGTATTATTTAATAATTTTCATAGTTTCCCAGAGTCATTCCTTGCTTTTTCAATACTTTTAATAACATGTTTATTTTTAGCTTCCTTTATTAATTTTTCGCTTTTTCTTTTTGAGTAAAATATATTTTACTCTTTTTTCCTTATTGTTTGGATCTTTTGTATGTGCATCATATAGGGATTTTCTAATTTTAAGTTTAAGCATAGGTTTTTTTCTTAACATTAATTGCTTTGATTGATGTTACGGCTATTTATTGATCAGATAAACTGTTATCCTTTATTGTGAAAAAAACCTGATATTTTTAATTAAAGTTTGTTATTATATGATGTATTAGAGTTTTAGATTGAATTGTATTTCTTGTACTTTGCCTCTTATTAAGTATATAATATCCAGAAGTAGCTATCATATCTTTGTATCTTATTAGTAAGTTGGTATTATCAAACAAATTTAAGTTAGTATCAGCAAAAATGTGTGATTTGAATTATCCTCCATTTTGGTTTCTAAGTATTTGTAGTGACCCAGTTCACTAACCTTGTCACAATTCTCAAATCACCCTACACATAATTTTTAATAAATAAATTAATGTTTCATTACTATACATATTAATTATTATTTTGTACCGCATGTTAATTATTACCCATGTAATCACTATTGGTCAATGACACTGGTCAGAAACGCGTTATCGTCCAGATGGGTTTATTTTATATTTAGTAAAGAAGGAAAATACCAAACTTAAAATTAAGTAAAAATCAAATTGTATCAATTTAAATCAAATTATTAAAGTTTCCCCTTAGGATTGTATCAAAAATTGAAATACAAAATTAAAACTTTTATATATATATAATAATTTATAAACTACATGTGTTTTTAATTCTGCAATTGGTGACCCCGGAAAAAAAGATATATTAAACTAAAAACTTAATTTTGATTTAAAAAAAAAATTTTTTTTTAAATAAAAGTTAATTTAAATTAAAATAAAAACAAGTAAATGTAACAGTAAATCAATGCAACCGACTTATTAATACCCTACACCTGAATAATTCGAATTAAATTAAAAATCCATAAGTTTTTTTGGCAGCTGCTTGAACTCTTTCCCTTTTCTGTGTTATTCAACTCGAATTTCAGGAACGTAAAAGAGGCATCCTCTTGGGATATGCTTGACACCTTTGTAAAAAATTTTAAGTTTCTATCTTTATTAATTTCGAAGATTGTTAGTCCTTGGGAGGTGTGTGTCAGGTACCCGAATTGCCACTCCAATTCATCGAATCCATCTCAGGAACATAAAGAAAACATGCCAGAGCACCATTGTGATTGTGATTGTTAAATTTGAAGGTTATATCTTTGTTGTTTTTGGAGATAATCTCATTTGCTCTGGTGCTCGTTTGGAAGCTTCCAAGATTTGAACCCGTGGACCAAATCCTCACAAATTTCAGAAACATAAATCAAACATGAAGGAACACCATTCTCCCTAATTTAAAGGTTATATCTTTGTTGCTTTTAGAGATAATATCATTTGCTCTGAGGCTCGTTCGGAAGCTTCCAAAATCTGAACCCAAGGACCAAATCCTATCAAATTTCAGAGACCTAAATCAAACATGAAAGAACACCATTCTGCCGAATTTAAAGGTTATATCTTTGTTGTTTTTGGAGAAAATCTCATTTGCTCTGGGGCTCGTTCGGAAGCTTCCAAAATCCAAACTCATGGACCATATCCTCTTAAGTTTCAGAGACATAAATCAAACGGGAAGGAACATCATTGTAAAAAATTTAAAGGTTAGTTAAGATTTCTAAGTAGGTGAACTTCTAGGTAATTCCCCGTTTTTTTGCTTGTTTTTAGGTGCTTTTATTATGAACCTTTTCCAGTTTTTCTTATAATTGTCATTAAGTTCATTATAAGTGTTTCTAAATAATATGCTTTCGCACTTGTTAAAATTAATTTTTAGCAGCCATACTTTACAGAAATGTATAATAATGTTGAACATAATGTTGTATATTTCAATAGAAATCCGAATTGGTTTTCGGGTAAGGTGTTTTTTGTGTTAAGATGATTTATTTACCATTTATTAAGACTTCATAAATTTTACATATGCTTGGTAGCAAGCTTATCGGCCGGTAATTACTGGGGTTTGTTGGTTCTTTACCCGGTTTTTTAAATACCAATACACGAGCTAATTTCCAAGTTGGTGGACAATACGAGTGGTTTAGCGCGTTAATTAATAATATCACATATTTATTTATTAATTTATCGCTCAAATTCTTTATAACAAGATTCGGAATTCTATTTGCATCATATGAGGTTTTGTTTTTTAAATTTGTCATTATATTTTTTATTTCATTAAAATCTGTGAAATAATTGCTTCTATTTTTTTGTTGTGAAGATTTATTGTTCACACTAAATTTACATATTGTTATATTATTTTGTTTGTTGATTTTGTTCATATTTCTAAATTCATTTATTTTATTTTTTATGCGATTATGGAAGATATCTGGAATACTTATTTTGTGTGTATTTTCGATATATGAACTAAATACATTTAAAATATCTTTTCCTTTTAATATATATTTAATGTCATCTGTTCTACTGAGTTTAGCCACATCTATACTTTTAAGATGTGTTTTATAGTACTTTAAACATTAGTTTTTATATATTACATGGTCGTCGACAATTTTTTCAATTTCTATTTTTCTGAATTTATAATGGTTTTAACCTCCCCGAGGGTCTTTTATAAATGTTATGCCAGTCGCTTATTCTATGTCTATTTCTTGTCTGTTTTTATTTATAGAATTTATAGTTTTTTCTTTTACCTTTAGAATTCTATTATAGATATGTTCATACTCTGTGTCTTTTATTTTCCCATTTATATTTTCTCCTCTACTGTGTCAAGGTCAACTCTATCATCGTGTATAAATAATCGTATATGCTCGTTGATTGTATTATGAAATCTTTCAATGTCCGAGTTCGATGTGTGGTTGTTGTTAAATATATAATGGATTTCAGCATGTTGGTTTCGCAAAAATTCTCTGAATGGAAGGGCCTTAAGACCCAGTTCATTGTCGGCTATAATCTTTTTTATGTATCCAACAATTGACAGATATTGCAGTTAGTTCGTGAGTTTATTTTGATTGCTTCTGCAAACTTTGTGAACTTGTCGATGACAGTTACAAATAACGTTTGTTCTAAACTATAGAAGACATCGATATGTACTATTTGTTTGGGACGTGTAGGTGTTTCCGTAATTTTTAGTTTCAGTTTAACGGGTTTTTTGTCATATTTTTCTATATTTATCAGATCTCACAGTTTAGGGTTATAATATTTTAATTGCCTCTCTCTAGAAACCTCTACAATTCCTCTATGGTTGTTTCTGAGATGTTCTTCTTCTATTAATTCGGCGAATTTCTCTTCCTCTGCATATACTGCATTTAACAACTTAGGGTTGTTACTCTTATAACTCTACTCCAAAATGATTTTGGAGTAGTTATTACGGTTTCTCTATCTAAATATTGGTATGGATTATTTTTTTAGATTTATTGAAAATTGTTAACTTTTTTTATTGTTAAGGACTCTGAATTAGGTTTTTGAATGATTATTTGTTTTTTAAACAAATTTAAAGCAGATTTCCTTAGATTTTTTTTTTTTTTTTTACACGCTACCCAAACTCTAGGAAAATTTTCCTTTTTGCAAAATTATTGTAGGTTTGAGCAAGAAGCAGACGAGTTCAGGGAAAATATGAATATAAAAGAGAATTGGCGGGTAAATTGGAGACAAACCTGAATAGATTCGTTTTGAAAAGTTGCAAATTGTATAATGGACCGTTTGTATCAGAAGGGAACACGTTGGATGGAAGCATATTCCACATTTTAGCGGTTCTCACAATAAAAGAGTTTTAAACCACCTAGGAATTTCCACGGTGTAGGAATTAGCACTTGAGGCTCCCCTAGTGATTCGTTGGAATTGTGGAGGCATTATTGATTTCAATTCAATAGAACAAGTGTCATTACCTACAAGATATCTATAAAAGAGAGGTAAAGTTCCAATATTTCGACGTGAGCTAAGAGGAGTAAAGATACCCTGAACAGGGTCGCCAATCAGGCGTAAGACGCAATTTTGGATTTTGTCCAGGTAACCTAATGTGCAGCGCCAGCCCATAAGTGAGAATTATACTCCATCTTAGGTCGAATATATGTGTTATAGATATTAGTCAGATCACTACGGGAAAAATAAGCTTTACAGCTAAAAAGAAAACCTAAACAAAACCTAAATTTAGCGGCTTTTTTGGCTATATCAAAAATATGCTCATCCCACAATATTTTTTGATTAAGCTGCATGCCTAAAATCTTTAAATTTTCAGACCGCTGTATATTTTCCCCTTGGAACCGTAGAATTGGTATGGATTGATCTCTTTTGCAAGAGATCTGACAGCTTTGAGTTTTGGAAATGTTGAACTCAACTCTGTTTTTGACACCCCAATCAGCTATTTTCGCCAGGTCGTGGTTAACTGAACTAGTCATAATTTCCCTTTTTAAACTGATTGCGGTTGGAGTAGCTTTCGATTTCTTTAAAAAATCATAAGATGCCACCAGAGTGCTGTCATCGGCAAAACTTTGGATTGGATTGAGAGTAGAACTGAGTAGGTCGTTAATGAAAATTAAGAAGAGAGTGGGATATAATACAGAGCCTTGTGGAACATCAGCATTTATTTTATGAGAGTCAAACATAAAACTGTCGACAAGGATATGAATACGACGATTCGAAAGAAAATCCTCAATCCATGCACAGAAGGAGCTGCTCAACCCAATTACCTGACATTTGCTCAGAAGAGCAGAATGCCATACTCGATCAAAGACCTTTGAGATATCGAGAGCAACAACCTCAGATTCACCAAAACAATGAATGCTGGTGTTGAGCTTCTCTCAGAGACAAGTTAAAAGATCACCTGTAGATCGATGACTGCGAAAGCCGTATTGGCGATCGTTTAAAATACGCGAGCTATTCAGGTATATCAAAAGCCTTTTGTTTACCAAAATTTCCATAATTTTGGAGAAGACCGAAGTGATGGCGATTGGTCGGTAGTTTGAAGAGTCGCTTTTGTCACCTTTTTTGGGAATTGGAGAAACGTGTGCAACTTTCCATTGACTGGGATATTTACCACTCAAAAATGAGAGTGCGAAAAGATTGCGCAGAGGTTTCGAAATGGGAGACGCTATATGTTTGAGAACTATAGCTGGAATTCCATCAGAACTAGTGGACTTTCTAACATTCAGATTCGTTACCACTTACACTACAGCACGTGATCTGAAGTATACCCTTTGAAGAATTTTAACCTTAGTAGGATTAACAAGAGGGTATACTGGAGGTAATTGAGTTGTAAGAGGGAGTCTAGAATTTGCTGCAAAAATTTTTGCGAACAAATTAGCTTTACCAATACAATCGGAAATGATAGAGTTGCCGGTATCAATCAGCGGAGGAAACAATGATCCACAAAAGTTGTTCTTTACACTTTTTGCAAAAATGAAATAAGTGAAATCAAAATATAATTAAAATTAAGAAGTTCCAAAATTAAAATTAAAAGTTGAATGAAAAAAAGAAAAAAATTGAATTAAAAGATTAAAGTTTCTAATAGATACAAAATAAAACTAAAGAAATTAATTAAAAAAATAAAAATATAAAATTAGAGAAAACTAAAATTATTGAATTTGAAATAGAATTAGATGATCCAGTATTTTCATTTATTAACCAGCCAGATAAAAATTATTTTCGTTAGTTTCTTCGGTTAAATTGATTTCGATATGTGATAATGCATCCGAATTTCCGTTCTGAATTCTGTTTTTATATTTTATCTCATAGTCAAACTCTGATAGTTTAAGATGCCATCTCACAAGTTATCAATTTGGCTCTTTCATTGAGAATAACCAGTGTATTGGCCTGTGGTCGGTTTCTATAAGGAATTTACGACCGAATATATATGGGCGAAAGTATTTTGTAGACCATAGCACATCTAACAGTTCTTTTTCGATGGTACTATAATGTAATTTGTGGTCGTTAAGCGTACGACTCGCGTAACATACTGGATGCCTTTCTTGAGAAAGTATGGCACCTAAAGCATACTGACTCGCATTCGTTGTGACCTTGAACATTTTGCAATTTGGGTATTTTAGAATTGGTTCATTTGTAAAAATTTTTTCAGAATTTCAAAATTTGATTTATATGATATGGTTTGATGATATTCATTTTTGAGTTCTGATATATATGATAGTTCTGATATATAAATATATTTTTGAGTTCTGATAGTTTTGAGATATTTTGTAATGAGTTTAGCTATTTTCGAATAGTCTTTTATAAACTTCCTACAGTAGCCTGTTAAACCAAGAAATTGTTTTATCTGTTTCGTAGTTTTCGGAATTGGGAATTCTTTCACGAATTGTATTTTCTTAGAATTTGGTTTTATCCCTTCTAAAGTGACAACGTGTCCTAAGAATTCTATTTTTCTTTTAAGAACTTCAGATTTATCTAGTTGTATCATTAAATTCACTTTTTTAATCTTTTAAAAATTTTGGTCAAGGAATCTAAGTGTTCTTCAAGTGAAGAAGAAAAAATTATAATGTCGTCTATGTATGAAAGACAGATTTTATTTATATAGTCTTTGAGAATATAGTTTATTAATCTTTGGAACGTTGCCGGGGCTGTTTTTAACCAAAATGACCTTCGTACAAACTCGTAGTGTCCATTTTAGACACTGAGAACTGTTTTGTGAATGTCGCTCTCATAGATCTCAATTTGGTGAAAACCTTTTGCCAGATCGTGGGTTGTGAAATATTGACACTTTCCCAGTTTTCCTACGATATCATCTATTTTGAGAATAGGATTTCTATCATCTATCGTAACTACATTTAATTTACTATAGTCGATGACGAGTCGCCACTTAGCCTTTCCGTTGGCGTCCTGCTTCTTCGGTACTATCCATACATGGCCTGAGAAGGGTGAGCTACTGTGTCTTATGATACCTTTTTTCTAACATACCTAATATATACCTAACATATACCTAACATATTTGAGATTTGGTTTTGTGCTTCTTCTTTATGAATCTATGGGTACCGGTATGATCTTGCAAAGATTTGGACATTTTTTTTCGTATTTATTGTGCGAATCTCATATTTTATAACATTTGTAAAAGATAAATCTGACTCTTCCTGGTAAAAGATTTTTGAGAATTTTTTAATTAATAAATAAAAATATAAAAGATTGAGATTTTATACTGTGCTTGAATTTTTTGACTATTTATATGTTCAATTCTTATTTGATCAAATATATTTTTGTGTTCAGGTTCTTGGATTATATTAAAATTTTTTATGTGTTTAATATTGTAAAATATTTATATTTATATTTTATATTTAAAATTTTTATGGGTTATTGATAAAATTGTCATTATTATTATCGACATTAAAATTGGCTTCTACTTTATAGTTTTCAACATTATAAATGCCATCTTAAAAGGTGACAGTGCCATCTATGGGCTTCTTCTCCTTCAGATAAGCTAAACTTTCTCTTTGTTGGACTCGTATAGGTAATTTGTAATTTCCTTTCGTTTCTATTTGATAGCTAAAATTTTCTTCTTCATCAGAAAAAAGTAATTTTATTTTGTTATCATTTATTATTAGAGTTTCTTTTTCGTAATATATTTTTGCCTTAAGTGGTGTTAAAATATTGTTCTCTATTATACCATCGTAAATTTCATGGAAGGAAAATACGTAAAATGCAACTTTTGTTGCTGTGCTACCGAGTTCTTTAAATAATTGGATAATAGCTTTCTGATTTATTTGAACCTTTTGTTGGATTGTTTTTAATATGATGTTACTATTTTTTAATTATTTTGGTTGGCAGAAATTGGGATTTATTATAGAATGAGTAGCTCCCGAATCTATTTATTTATAAAATATACCGAATCTATTTATTTATAAATACATATATTAAATATATCTATTTATTTTTAAAATAGAATAAATTTTAAAAGTCTTGCATTACTGCTAACTATTATATGGGGAAGTTTGTAGTCAAGGCTACTAAGTGAAAATTTTGTGCTTGTGGGGTTCTCTATTTTGGTTTTTTGTTGGGCTCTGTTAATATTAATATCCATCGGTTCTGATGTCGGATCGGGAGAGTAGAAATTTTTTCTAAAGGGGTTTTGGGGTAGAGTTGTTGTTTGTTGATGTTGTACCTGTTGACTTGAATTTTGGTTTCCCTGATATGGGTAAGCAGATATTCTTTTATGTAAATTATTGTAGCTATTATTATTATTGTAATTATAGTTATTGCCTGTTCTGCTGCGCGAAGATCATCTCCAAGTGAGTGTATTCTCTTTACGTTGAGTCTTCATAAAGCAGTTTTTATTTCATTATAAAATTCTATGCAACTTGTTCTGAATTTTTTACTACGTAACTCATCGAAGAGTTCTTCCAAACAGGTACGATCCCTTGCCCTTCATTTTAATTCGGATTTTATTGTATGGGAGAAGATACTTTGGCTTAAATTATCGTATCTTAACAATAACAGATGTATTTTGTCTATAAGATTTGAGAAGCTTTGTAGTTCCCTGAAATCTCCATAAAAGTCGGGTAATTTCCCTATATACTTTAGGGGGTCAATAGTGAAAGTAAGGAGTTGAGGGTCATTTTGTCCTGGATTTGGATTCATTATTGAATTTTATTTAATTTTTTTTATTTATTTATTAATTTAATATAATTACAGTACATTCTGACAATTTTATTTTTATTTTTAACAACTAATAAATAAGATTAAACTATACTGTAATGAATTTAACCATTATTGGTGTATAGCTAAAACATTCTAAACATAAAAACTAAAACATTTTTTTTAAATTATACATTTTTATTAGTTAGTTGTGGGGTTATTTCTTTTAAAATTAAATTGCTTAGTTAATGTTTTTATAATTAATAAATTATTATAACTAATTTCTAAATATTAAGATTTAACTTAAATTATACAGAAATTTTTACAATATCTACATATATAATTGATTTTTAACGTAATAATTAAAGCAATGTACAAATTTTAATTGGATTGTAAAATATTAAGTATATGTATGATACGGGTATCAACTGTATGAGTAATTTAGTAATATTATGTTAATTACATTAAAAAAGAAGAATAAATGAGAGTTAACTTAACAAAATTGATGAAGATAAAGTTTACAGGTGATAGATTGCATTTCGTTGTGGTTAATACTTAAAAGCCATATTTTAGAAACTTTTGAATATTTTTTTAATTTATTTATTATTTTTATATGATGCGGAAGATTACTAAAGTATTTTGGTGCCAAATTTAAGTAAAATTTTTTAAAATAAGTTTTGCGGCAGGGAGTTGAGCGTAGTAGAAGATTATTTATTCGTAAATTATATGAATTATAGCTTCTGTAGCTGATTATAGCTTCTGTATAATTATAGCTTCTGTAGACTCTTATCTTTAACAAACTGAAGCAAAGAACGGTGGGCATATTGATGTCTCAGAGGTAGTATACTTGATTCTTGAAAAAGGGGAAAACTGCTACATAACCTACTTTGCCGTTAATTATTCTAAGAATACATTTTTGAGCCTTCAGAATAGGGGTTATAGTAGTTAAGTAGGTTCCACCCAAACTTGTTATACCATATTTTATTTTTGAATGTACTAATGTATAATAAATTTTTAATAAAAGTTTTTTGGAACAATATTGCCTTAGCGAATAGAATTTTCTGATACATAAAAGTAAATATTTGTATAACTTGTCAATAAGAAATTTCCAATTTAAATTCTTATCTATAATTGCACCTAAATATTTATAATTGGAAACCGACTCAATATGAAAGCAATTTTTTGAGCAGGAGTTATTAACAGTTGAGAAGTTCATTCAAGAGTTTGGTACATTATCACCCATAGACAAAGCACAATCACCACTCTGAAATTTATGCCGTATAGGTTAGAATTTCTTAAACTGTATACAATTAATTTGGTTTTGTCACTGATAAGAAGGTTATGATATGAAAACCAGTTTTTAAGTAGAATTACGTCATATTCCAAAGATTTATTGTGAAAATCAACATTTTTATCACTGTCACTAGAGCACAGTCATCAGCGAAACCAGTAATTTTATATTTCAGCTGTTGTAAAAATAGAGAGTTATTATATATTAAAAATAATAAGAGATCCATTACAGAGCTATGTTAATATTGTTGATTTCGCTAAAGTTGTTATTTAACTTAACACGTTGTTTTCAATCTTTTAAATAAGATTTTAAAAATTCAAGTACAAAACCTCTAAAACCCGCCTTTTCAAGTTTTTCAATAAGAATACAGTGGTCAATAGTATCGAAAGCTTTGGATATATCGATGAACAAAGCAACAGTTTTATTATTTTCATTTAAACTAGTATGAACATGTATATGATCAGAACATAATTTTAAAATCGCTTCTTCTGGTAAAAAATCGTATTGTTTATTGTCAAAAAATTTTATATCTAGTAGAAAATTCAACATTCTAGTTTTAATTAGTTTTTCAAATAATTTAACCATGGTCGGTATTAAGGAAATATGTCTATAATTCGACAATAAAAGTTTTAAGCCTTTTTTAAATAAAGGTATTACTTCCGCATTTTTTAACGGATTAGGCCAGACACTAATATAAACTTGACGATTGAATATAAAACATAAAACAACTGCTACATACGGCGCTGTTCTTTTTAATAAAGTATTATTGATTTTGTCTTCCGTACAAGAAGTTTTGTTATTCAAATGATGAATATTGGAAATCAATTCATTAGGAGTAATTTCTACATATCCAAAAGAATTTATTTGAAAAATATCGTCTTTTATATTATTTAAATTTTGCTGACTTACATTATTTTGACCTACTAAAACTTTTGTGCAATTTGTGAAGAAATTGTTAAATTCATTTGTAATTTGAACACAATCAGTATTTATTTAATTATTAACTAAAATTTCTTTAACAGTATTATCAGATTTGTATTCATTTAGAATGCCATTAACAATATTCCATTCTCGTTTAGAATTACCGCTGTTTTTATTTAATTCCCTTGAATAGTATAATGATTTACATTCCTTTACCTTTATGACAACTCTTTTTTTTAAAACATTGTAGTAATTTTTTAATGATAAATTAAAATTTATCATTAATTTAAATGACTTTTAATTTTTAACCGAATTTATTTTTAATTTAATTAAATTTGGAAGATTATCGGTCATTCATGCCATGATTATTTTGAAAGTTTATTGAATATAAGCATATATTAATACAATTATTTAGAATATTGGATCATCTTCGTTGTAAACTTGCTACCATTGCTCAGTTTCAAGAAGATTACACAGATTATCTAAATCTATTTTGTTAAAAAAGGTGGAATAATTAGTGTTTTGTACTGGATATATAAAATTTTGTTTAGTTTTTCATATTATCATATTATGATCACTTATTCCAAAATTAATATTCTCTGTGAAAATTTCTAAATTTAGTTTTTTGCTTAAAATTTTGACAAAAATGTGATCAATACACGTGCTACTATATTCAGTAACTCTTTATTAATGAATTTAAACCATGTGATAACATCATTAACAAGTAATTTTTTTTTTTAAATTAGAATTTGTAAGTAGGTATGTCTATATTCATGTCTCCAATTACTATAACATTGTTTTTTTTTCCTATTTGAGAATGTCATCAAAATCGTTTAAAAAATGTCAACAAATAGAATTTGCACCATATATTCTATATATGCAAAAAATTGTAAAGACAAAACTTTTCATTGAACTATTTATTTTTATTATGTCAGCAGAATTTAAATAAATGGAAGTACAACAACCCGAAAAACCATTTTTTAAGTAAACCGATATGCCACTTGAAGCATAATGATCATTACAATTGGAAATTAAACTATAACCTATTAACTATTGAACTATTGAATTGTTCATCAGTACAAATCCAAACTTGGGAAATAACTATAATTGTAGGAAGATTATTTAAAGTTTCTAGATGTGAGAGAAAAACATCAACATTTTTCTTTAAACTACCAATGTAGGTATGTCTATAAAAAAATCATTTACTCTAATGACACTTGAATTTTCATATACTGAATTGGAAGATGAAGAAAAGTTTGAATTAAGAAAATTATTCATTTCCTTGTATTTGTAAATTATTTAACGAATCAAAGTTTTTTATTAAAACTCTATCTTTTTCTTCATCTTCCCTCAGATATATATTCCCGTTATTAATCCATAAAAATTTATATTTATTTGTTTTCTTAAATTCTAAAGCCGATTTATATAATTTACTGTTAAACCTAGTTAAACTATGATTAATATAAATTTGATTACCTGCTGCATTTTGGACTTTACCTTTATCCTTTTTCTTTTTTAGAACATCAGCTTTGGTATGACGGGATTTAAAGTGAATTCTGACGCAATATAAACTTTAGCCTTTCATTTTCCAATAGTGGAAATTTTCATTATGTTGTTCAGTAATTTGACTAAAGAACCTTCTTTATTCTCCTTATCAATTTCAGCTACATTAACTACATCTACGCCATTTTTAGGCTAGATTGTTCTAAGAAATTCACTTTATGTTTCAACCTTCTTTTTTAGCTCAATTGTTTCTTTTTTTAGAGCAAGAAGATCTTTTGCGTAGGTTTGATGAATTTCTTGTATTTTTACCATGAATGCGTAGATTGAAGCCATGTTAATTTCAATTTAAGCGAGGTGCCTAGTTCGTAATGAGATATTACTCAATAAACTTGTTAATTCGCCTACAAGAATGTCTTTTAAAATAAGCTAATAGAGATTTTATTATGAATTTCTAATTACTTTTTAAGTTAGTATTCAAACAAGAAACATATTATAGATTTATTTATTACGATAAAAGTTTCTGAAAATAATTTTTCAAAAATCCAAGTAAAACTAAAGATTTACCAATATTGAAATTATTATGTCAAAGATATTTCTCTATATTTTCCTTTTTTTATTTAATAAGTAATTTATTTAATAATGTAATATAATAAAAAAAATGTATACTATATAATTTGTTAAAATATAAATATTTCAAAGATAGTTTGCAAATGATATAAGTAGTAAGGATAAGGGGGTCTTATTCCAAGGAGCGATAAGCTAATTTTAATATGTACTTGGCTGAGTAATTTACAAGCTCTCACAATTAATCTTGTCTGCTTTTGTTAGTATCAAATTATTTGATTATAACATTTTGTTATATAAAATTTTATTATTAATATCTCTTATTAATATTGAATTAGTTTTATGGTAATGAATTTATTGGAAAAATTTTTGTTTTAAAAACCAATTTTTTTTAACTTCTTATTTATATAAAATCTTAAAACTAATTTAACTAACCTAACTTAATTTAATTGCTAGTTACAACTACTATCTAACCTACCTTAAATCTAAATTCTGCCAAAAGTGTGGTTTTCTATGATAAAGTTTTTCTTTTGCAAGTGTATACATATCATACTTAAACAATTCGTTATTTTTAATGTTTAGTGAGTTTAAATTTGATGATATATTTTTAAGGAAACCGTGTCTGTTATAATGATACAGAATCGGAATATGCTAATTATTTTCTATATATTTATAGAAGGCCTCAGAAAGGAAAAAGCGTGTTTTTAAGCAGTTTTTTATGTATTCAAAATTTTCATACCACAGGTGACTGATTAATGAGCTCTCGGTAGTTTCACTACTCCTTTGAATGTGGCTACATATGAGATGAATGATGAGATCTAAACGCTAAACACATAAATGGGGAACAAAACCACTATCTCTCGAGGTTCCATGCTCGAAAAATTTATAGAACAATTTGAGTCTATGTACAAAATTAAATTATACTACTCCGATATACCGTTTTTCCCAGAGGAGGATCGTACATCGACCTATTCCTTGCTGACGTAAGAATAAAACTACAATCAAATGGGAAGAACAAAATAAAAACATGTTGTTATGATAGCACTTGCCATTTAGCACTTGGCTCCGGAATTATTTGTAATAATAGCGATGAATTTTTAGAGACTCCATCTACTGAGAAAAAGTACTTACATAATAAAGTTAATTGGAAGAAGTTTCAAAAAGTTCTTAATAATTTATTGCGATCCGTTGATGCTATTAAAAAATGTCAAACAATAAAAACTTATCAGAACAAGAAATCGATTCTTATATTACTAAAATCGAAAATTTTATTCAGAAAGCAATGGCATCCACAATCCACAATTTATTTAAATCCTACCATTATAAGGCTCAAAAAATACAAAAGTGAATTACTTGCATCCAAATTTAAATTAATTAAAATAAAAATAGACAAAAACGCTCCATCATTTTTAAGAATTAATTCATTAATGAAAAACATAAACTCCTCAATAAAACAAAACATAAAACTGGCAATAAATAAATATTGGAATAATAGAATAAAAAACATAAAAATATCTAATAATAAAAACATGTTTAATGAAATTATAAAAATTTATAAAAAATAAAACACAAATATAATCGATCATTTAAAAGTGCGAACGAGCAATGCACAAATTTTACGAGATGCTAATATAAACTTAAGTAAATTAAAAATTGACAATTATAACTACTTAATTCAAGAAAACAATCAAATAAATGAAGTGATGACAGCCCATTTATTCCAAGTTCAGACTCAAGTTAAGGACCGTGTTTCACCGATAAGTAATTGTGTAGAACTATTAAGTAATAAGATAAGTAATAGTGTATAAAATATTTTTAATTAAGTTCAACAATAATTTAAAATAAAATAAACTATTAGAAATTGAAACGTTAAATAATTATTTCATAACACAGGAAGAACTTAAGGAAATAGTAGCTAATTTAAAGGGTAAAACATCTTCTGGTATTGATAAAATCCCTAATATAGTGATAAAATATCTTCCTATCTCTATAATCAATCTTTACGCAATAATTTTTAACAATTGTCTTAATATAAGCCACTTCCCTAATAAGTGGAGAAAATCGATTGCTATTACAATAAAAAAACCAGCAAAAAGTGCTTCAGACTCTGGAAGTTATAGACCAATAAGTTCATTATCTAATATAGGAAAAATCGTAGAAATAATCATAAATAGATTTATTGTCAAAATAACTGAGAGCAAAAATAGAATACCATCAAATTAGTTTGATTTTCGATATAAACACAGCAAAATACATGCCATGACCAAACTTTCATCAGATATTTGCAGAAATATAAATGATGATAAAGTGGTAGAAACATGTTTTGTGGAATTCGAAAAAGCATTTAATATAATCTGGATTGATGGTATTATATACAAACTATTAAAATATCAATATCCTTTACATCTAGTGCTCCTGATTAATAACATGATTAGAGGTAAAACTTTTAGAGCATGTGGGGTTGATAATCATTTATCAAAAGAATTTCAATTATTCAATGGTCTACAACAGGGAACCGTAAATTCTCTAATGCTATACAACATATATATTAGCGATCTGCTGAATTCTCTAAATAAATACAGCGGATGATCTGACAATTTATACAGCTAATAATAACCTTAGAGATGCACAACACATTTTACAAAAAATGTTTAACAAAGTGCTTAATTATACTAATCGCTGGAAGCTAAAAGTAAACTGTGAAACTATATTATTTAGGAACACTATCAATAAGGTAAAATATAATATTAAAACATGCTGGAGAGATTTTTATATACTTACTCCAAACAAGACAAAGATTAAAAACGCCATAAATTTTAAATATTTAGGAGTTCATTATTCATTATATTTGTTTAATTTCAATCATCATTTTCAAAAACAAATAAGTCGAGCAAATATCGCCTTTTTAAATTTAGCTAAACTGTTCTTTTCTAGAACACTTTGTAACAAAAATTACTCTGTTACAAAACCTTAATCAACGCAAGTGTTTGTACAAATTATAATAGAAAGCCTTCAACAGGTTTTGTGCATTTTTATTCAAACAAATTTATTTACAATAAGGCGAACATAATTAGCAATGGGTATTCTAATACATGAAGCGAAGAGGAAATTTTAAAGGAAGTTTTGAATGCTTTGTGGCGGTGGCTGGTGGCGGTTTCTGGTAACTGTGGTAATATAGCTGTATAATATATTGGGCTTTTAATTTAAAATTTTTGCATACATTGTGGATGTGTTATGAAATCTAAAACATTGAAAAAAATAATAAAAACAAAAAAAAAAAATTAAAAAGTCATCATGTATAAAATCGTATCGTGTTATGATAATTTTTAATCTTAAAATTAGCCTTTTATACAATTTTGAATATGAAAAAGTAGTTTTCATGCTTCTTATGATCTTATTCAGAGAAGATTTTTTTTGCTAAGAAGCTTATATATTATTCAAAAATTGTATAAAAGGTTAATTTTAAGATTAAAAAGTGTTATAAGACGGTAAGTTTAGCACGTGAAAAAATCAAAATGTTTGGGTTGATAACATTTTACATGGTTATAAATATTATATTTGTGGCAAATATTCCACGAATTTTTGGAGATATATCTAACTCCAGAAGGGGGAGTAAAGATATGTGTTTTAAAAATTAGAAATGGTGAGTCAATAAATAATTAATTATTTTTATCTCCATTCGATTGGCAACATATAAAAATTAAAGTATATGGTGGTGATATTTTGGTACAATCAGACAATCAAGTAACCAACAAAAATCAAGTAACCAACAGTTTTGGAGGTGATTGTCCTTTTGCTGAAAAAGATGATTGGGATTTGGGAGTTTATTGAGAAAAATATTTCAAATGTATTACCAAAAGGTAGGAATAAAAGAATTTCAGAACAAATTCAATCATATTCCATGAAAACAAATGAATATGAAGAAAATCAAAATGAGATGAAAAAGTCTATGATGATGAAGCGAATTGATGATGGAAATATATTTATAACATCAATACAGAATACATATAATGAAAAAAATAATAAATCAAAAATTGGGGATATGTTAACTAATTTAAGAAAATTTCTTGAAAGTTTAAAAGAGGTATTTAGATTAGAGGTAAGAGATATTTAGATTATATGGAAGCTTTTTTAGATGGAAGAGATCGTTATTTACCACTTTTTATGTATGTTTGTTCTATTATAAGTCAAGTAAAGTTTGTACACAAAAAAGAAATTTCGAGAAAATAAAATGTATAAGTAATATATTTTTAACTTCTAACAAATCATTATTTCGTGTTTGATGAAGACAAATCATATTTTTTTTAAAACGATGATATCATATACCATATTTATATTCAGTTTGTTAACTATACAAACCAATTCAATCCCGATTCCTTATGTCCAGTTAGATGAATCAGCTTTTGGAAGCACTTATTTTAATATATTACTTCTAAATAATGAAAGCGTTAAAATAAATTTATTTAAAATATTCAATTTCTCATGAACTAAGTAAAGTATCGTCAATTAGTACAACTATATCCACACCAATAACTACTTTGAAAGCTGATGATTATTTACTTGAAGAAAAAGCTGATTTTGATCCTCAATATGTATATATTGATGAAGCCATTGAAGTTTTTAGTCAAAAACTGATATTAAAAGAACGTAATATAGGTGGAATAATAAATAGTGATTATGTGTTCTACAGACATTTTAAATTAGAATACGCTGCTGATAAAGAAATAATTGTCCGATGTGCATGTGATCGTAATTTCAAACAAAAATTCCTCAAAATTCAATGCTTTGAATACCGCGAAATTTTAGCAGATAGAATATCAGATACTATCAGATACTATCAGGTAGAATCAGTTCTACTTATGGATACAGATTATAAATGTGAATATACAGTTCTAGATTTGCGGTCAATAAAACCAAAGTCATCATACCAAATGGAAATTTCATAATTTTTAAAAATAAAATAAAATAAAATAATATATTATGTAATTGTAAATTAATAAATACAGATTATAAATCTGAATATACAGTTCTAGATTTGCGGTCAATAAAACCAAAGTCATCATATCAAATAGAAATTTCATAATTTTTAAAAATAAAATAAAATAATATATTATGAATATTTATAAATAAAAAAAAATTTTTTTTATAATACATCATTTTTATTTATCCATGAATTATGATTAGTAGAAAACAATTAACATAAATTTTATCATCGTTAGTTTTAAAGGGGCCTCTGTGGTCTAGTGGGTAAAAGCGTATAAAATATGCTGTAAACACCGAGGCAGTTTGGATTCGAATCCCACACACGTCGTAAGAGTTATTACCCCTTACGACATTTACAGCCATGCCTGAACAGAAAAGGCTATGTAAAATCCTGTCCACATTTATGTGGCAGAGAAATGCATTTAAAAAAAAAAAAAAATTAGTTTTAAGAATTTTTTCAATCAAGTATACGTGTTTTTGATTAGCTTTTAATAGTTCATATTCATAGAAGCTTCCCGTTATTAGTTGACCTTGATAATCTTCTAATAAATATGTTACAGGGTTGATAATTTGAACTTTCTTGATTTTAAACATTTCAGTTGTCCAATTTGGTGTATAACCTTTTTCAAAAATACGTTTATATTTGGTTATTCGAACTGAATCACCAACTTTAAATTTAGCAGGTGGAACTATTTTTATATGATTGTACACATTTTTAAGTAAATTCTTAGCTTCTTTCTTCTTATATTTATTTACATCTGAGGGATGTTTCTTAATTGTTCGATGTTTACTATTGTTATATTGTTTAACTAGTTCATCAATTATATTAATCCATTTATAATTGCCGTTAAAACTAAATTCTTTCCACTTCTTTTCTTTTAAAATTCTATTAAAACGTTCTACAATAGATGCTTTTAATGTGTTGAATAATATGTTGAATAATATATAAATAGTTGTTGTTTATATATTAGTTATATAATATATAAATAATATATAAATAGTTGAATAAATATCATATAAACCATATGTTGAATAATAATTTATATGATATTTATGCATTAATTTTTGAAATATTTTATTAAAAAATTCTTTTCCATCGTCGGTTTGTAAATTTTGAGGTTGTCTTTTACAGTTTACAAAAATATTTTGCATTGCTTCTGTAACGTTCTCTGAAAGACAGTTAATAAAAATTTAAAACCTTTGTTCTCTTTAGCATATAAACCCATTTCTACTAAATCAGCTTGCCAAAGATCCTTCCAAATCAAATCCTTTCATTATAACTCCACGTCGTTTAAAATTTCTCATGCTTTCTCATTTTTACAATAACTAACATACCTCTCTTTTACTGATTTATAAATAAAATCTATAACAAAAAAAGAACAAACAATAAATGCTTAATATATTAAAATTTATATCCTTTATTTGTTTAACAGTTTGCAAGTATGTAAAGTTTTATTATAACTTATTTTCTATTCTTTTATATAATTTCATTAGTTTGGAATATTGTAACATGTAGTTTTCTGCTGAATGACATGAACAAGTATCTGGAGGATTGTAATATTATCTGATGGGACATATAGGGACATATATCCCAATGATATTAATTTTCTTTTGTTTCAATTTGAATAGAATTTTGAAATAATTTCAAAAATTTGAAATGTCTTTTTAACTCTTCATAATGCTCATAATGCTTCATAATGCTCTGGTAAAATATCCTCATATTTATTTAAAAAATTGTTTAAAGAATATCCGATTTGATGTATATCCATTTTGGAAGTTAAATGAAAACTAACCACAATTAATTCCTTGAATTATTAATTAAATCTAATGCTGATTGAGCTTTAGCTTCAGCGTTTTCTAGTCGTGCATTAATAAATCCAATTGGTTTTTTAACTTGAAATTCAATAAAATCATTCATTTTAGAAAATTTTTAATTTAACGTTACAGAAAATTTGATCTGGATTTTCTCTAAACTGTCTTGCATTTTTTCTTCTAATATTCTCAATTTTTGTTCTGCTAATTTAAGTTCTATAGACACTGCTGTCTCTGTATGATCAAACATTTCACTTATCTCTTTTTGTAATAGTTTTTTGTGAAAGAAAATTTGGTTATTCAGAAATGGTTTGCATTGCTGCATCATTTCGGTCAACTGCTTTTTGAACATTTGGTAAAATTTAGTTATTTAAATCACAATTTCCTTTGGAAGTTAATTTGAAACCTATATCTGAAGTACCTTGAGTATATAGTTTTCTAGAAGTAGCTGAAGTCATACTACGTCCAAACTTATCAAGCGACATTCTGATTTTTACTGATTGTTAATGTAAAATGTTATTGAATTATATTTGCTTCTCTCAGTTCTTCAATTATAGATACAATTTCATTATCACCAGCTGTTTCTGATGCAATTAAAAGCCTTAATCTATCAACTAACTCATTAGGATATGTTATTATTAGGATAATAAACATATTGATTTGATTGATTTGTAAAATTTAATTGAGTTTTTGGTGAAAAAGTAAAAAGTTAGTAAAATTTTTTTTTGAATAACTTGAACCAGTTTTTTATGTTTAGTGTTGTAATCATGTTCATAATATATTCTTATATTTTAAACCACTATTCCCTTTTATTTGTTCTAAATGATTATAATTTCTTCTATGTGTATTTGTTTTGCTATGTATTTGATGGTATGCACTTAAATCACTTTCAGTATATTTTATAGGCTTTTTTAACAACATTCATTAATTTTTGCAATGGTTTTATAATTGGAGTAAATGCTTCTTCTTGATTATCATTTTCTGATAGCTTTGCAAATTTTAAAGATTAAAATTTCTTTTTTAAGCTTCTACAAGTTTTAATTAAATTTTCCATAAGTTGTTCATCTATTTTTATATCCGTTCAATTATTAACTAGAAATTATCAACTGAATTGCTATGTTGGTAACTGCCAACTACTAAAAGACCAGTACCGTTAATAACTATTACCTACTGTCGGACCTTATTCTCTTAATAACTAAAATTTAGCAACTGTATCAACATTTTTTCTATAGCGACCATTATTTAAACTGCTATCTTTATCAATTAATAGAAAACCATAATTATCATTCCAGCAGCATGTACTAAATTTTTTAAAATCAATGTAAGACATATCAGAATTTACATGATCGTTATAGATATGTTTTAAATTTAAATTATCTTGCTTCAATATAAGCAAAAAGTTTGCATTATCTCTAACTAAATACTTTGGAATTGTCGTATAAGATTGACATAAATAGAAGCTATCTACTCCTTGATGACGCCCCATACAAAAATAGGCTCTTATGCTATCTTACTTATCGCAAGCTACATCATCAAATATAAATATCGAGTCTGGCTGAGATTCTGATGGATTTATTATACAAACATTATTTTAAAATTCATTATATCCCATTCCTTTGATTAGTTTTATTCGTTTTTTTAAATATTAATATTTCGGTTGATGCAATGATTTTAAGTAAATATGTATATTTTTAAATTTAAGCCCTTTTGGATCTAGAAGCATACTCATCATAACATTTGCTTTATCACAATTTGACGGTCCAAGTATTAATCCTCTTATAGTCTTATACTATTTGAAAATAATTCTCCATGTTTTTTGATCAAAATTTTTTACTTTTATCGCATTATCTACTTTTATAAATTTCATCTTTAAACTAATAGAAAAATGATATTAACGTTGTTCTAAATGATATTAATGAGTTTCTTTGAAAGGTGTTTAATATTTGATTAACTCTTTTAAACTACAAATCATATTTGTCAAGAATAAAAATTCAAACAGTAATAAAAAATCTATTAAAGGAAAGGGATTCTTTTATTCTTTAATAAATACATTGCCATTGCGCATTTATCTGGTTATAATTATTGTGGACCTGCATCAAATGGTTTATCTGGTTATAATTATGTGGACCTACAGGCAAATCGCTTAGCTCGAGGTGATAAAGGAATTAATCGTTTATATGGGGCTTGTCTTGACCATGTTATAGTATATTCTCAAAATACTGATCAAAATAAATGTCATGTAGTTGATAACATACTTGCAGAAAAAGCTTGGCAAAGAGTCAAAGTTAAAGATTCAAGTTTAGTAGAAAAAATAAATGCTCTTTTAGTTACAAACGCTATGAAAGCTAGAGTTAAATTCTGTATGGGGTTGAAAAAGAAAACTGTAAAAAAACAAAAACATAAAAAAACCATTGAAAAATGTTATAAAAGAAGCAAAAACAGCAGTTCAGACTTTAAAAAAGCCAATGAATGATGGAAATATTATAAAAATTGCTTTCCATGCAGATCGAAAACTTTCAAAAGGACAAAAAAAGCAATTGATATACCTCGAATTTTTCCAGTGCCTAAAATTGGTGGTATTTTACCTTTAATTCCAATATTTGCTGGCTTATCATTGGAGCGCTTACAGGTGGCGCTGCAGGAATAGCTAAGGCTGTAAATCATGCTAAAACTGCATGCTAATTATAATAAATATCAAAACTGTAATACATATAATTGTGGTCATTTATGTTTAAAATTTTTATTTTTTATTGTTAAAATGGGATTTCATAGAATTCATTGTTCTAAAAGATGCTTTTTTAATTATATTAATGTTTGCAGCTTGGAAAATGTTTACTTATTAAAATGGTTGATTTAAGCAATTCAAAAGTATTTAAGGAGAGAAGGCATCAGAAACATTCATTTTACTATTGATAGTCTACAGATAAAAATTAACAAAAGTTTTCAATAAAAATCAAATGATTATAAGAAATTAGTTAACACTTCATCAGAATCTCCTAAAAAATGGGAAGAAGAAGTTTTTTTTTTTTATATATACTTTATGTAGCTTTCTTATTTTCTATTACAAATTCTTATATATATTCTTTTTTTTTGGTAAAAACAATTTATTTTGGTATAAAATAACACAGATTAACCTAAACAAAACAATTGATTTTGGTATAAAATAACACAGTTTAACCTAAAGCTAAACTAAATAAAGCTAAGCAAAAATATAGAAGTATACATATATATAAGATATGGAAATATAATTATTAAAGTTATAATATTAATTACTTATTATTATGTTAATACAATTATTCATTCTGCATGACACTGTCAAGCAATATGGTATCACGCTTTATTAAGCACTTAAGCAAATAATTTGATGTTAAAGCTCTGTTTAAGATCATGTGGTAGCTTATTATAGATTCTTATAGCTAATAATAGTCGCTGCTGTGGGATAACTCCGTTCTAGATCTTGTATGATTTAAATAGCTTCTTCAAGCTTCTGGTGTTTTAGTTATGTACACTATTTCTTTTCGTAATATGAATATTCTTCCTGTAAATTCCTTTTTGCAGTTTAAAAATTAATTTGGCTTTTTCCATAATAATAATTTCTGGAAGCATCAAATAACCAGTTTTTTTATAAACTTCGGCTTGTATAAAGTTTTTATAGCTTTGTTAATCAAAATACTGACCTTTACTTTCAGCCATGTAGCGCAACTGGACCAGTTATATGTATTATACCTAATATGTTACATGATATGAGCATGTTATATATTATTGGCTGCTTGTCTGTTTCCACTTCTTTTAATGGCACCTAACAATGACGCAATTTTTGATGCTATTTTATTGAAATGATTTACCCATCTTAGCTTTTCATCAATTATTATCATAAGGTATTTTATGTATCAACTCTTTCGATTTGGACATTGTTTATCAATATTTTTAGATTTATATCAACTTTATTCCTCACTTTATATGTCATAAATTTGGTTTTATCAGCATTTATACTTAATTTGTTGCCTTTAAGGCAATTAATGTATTTGAATCCTCATTTATTATTCCTTTTAATTCATCTCTGGTTTTAGCATTCTAAATTAGCAATGTGTCATCTGCAAATATCTTGTAATCGTCTTGTAAATTAGCACATTGGATGTTATGGATATAAAGTAGATATAAAGTAGGTTCGAGTACTGATCCTTGCGGAACACGAATATTTATAGTACGCTGGTCATTTAATACATCATTAATTCTTGTAGTTATTTTCCTATTTTGTAAATAAGATCTAAGAAGATCAAGAGCTTTTCCCTTTATATCGATTTCATAGAATCTGTTTAACAGGATGTTATGATCCACTGTATCGAATGCTTTTTTTTTAAAGCGACGAATACTGAACATACAAGTTCCCTGCATCTAATTTGCTTACTATAAAATTGGCAGATGCTAAGACTGCAAAATCGGTTCCAATATCTTTTTGAAATCCAAATTGATTATCATCAAAATTTACTACCTTTTGAATAAAATTCTGTATTCTATTATTTATTATTTTTTCAAATATTTTTCCCAAGCAGCTTGTTAAAGTAATAGGCCTGTAATTTGATATATCTCAAGTTGACCCTGATTTGTGTATTGGCACAACCATACTTGATTTTAAACATTCAGGATAAATGCCAGTCGTTAAACAATTATTTATTAGGTAACCGAGCTTGGGTGCTATAATAGTTGCCGCATGCTTTAGATTGATGCTGTTATACTATCAACTTCTGGCGAACATTTTTTAGCAGCTTAATGATTTTTTTTTTTTTTATTTATTTATTTTAATTTCAGATAATTTTACAATGTATATAAAATTATGTATAAGAAATTAAATTAAAACTAAAACTACAAACTAATAACAAAAATTTACAAAATTTAAATTACATTTTTTTGGTTTAACTTGCTTTTTATTTATTTCAACCTTTACTTTCTAAAATTTTTTACATGTTCTTTAAGTTTTCTATTGAATATTTGCAATTTCTGACATTTTATAATTTCTATTGGCAATGAATTAAACATTTTAATGCCACTGCATCTTAAACTTTTTTTGTTTCATTGTTGTTCTAGCCTTAGGAATTTCAATATTTTTTTTATTTCTAGTGTTGTATTTATGAATATTTTCTCTATTTTTTAAAATTAAGTTTGATTTAAGATTAGTATTTAGAATTTTATATATATATTTGCATTTTTCAAAGTAGATTAATTGGTTTATATCCAATTCATTAATAGTTTTATATAGATAATTAGTACTAGTTCTGGGATTAAATTTGAAAAGAATTTTAAGAGCTTTGTTCATTAAAATACCAATTTGGTTAATATGAAAATTTGAGCAATGGCTCCAACTACATATATTATACCTTATTCTTGAAAGAATGTGCCCATTTTAGATAAGCTTAGCTGCATATACGGGAATGCGGCCAGATCATTTTATAGCCAATATAAAATCACTTTTTTCTTCATATTTTTTATATGATTGTCCCATTTCAAATTATCATCAATTGTTATTCCAAGATATTTTACATTACTCTTTCAATTGTTGTATCTCTTATCTTAAGATATTTTCATATAATTTTTTTTTATTTTTAAATAATAATTAATTGGTTTTAAGATTACAATCAAGCCAATTGCATATTGTATTAAGATCCTGATTTAGTATGTTTTCTAGTTCTTTTACCGATTTAGCTTTTGCTATGATATTAGTATCATCTGCATATACATTATAAAATGAAATAATATTACTCTTTGGTATATTCATAATATATAAGAGATATAACAAAGGTCCTAGGAGAGAACCTTGTGGTACACCAATTTTTATAGTAAGTGCACCACTTAAAACTTCGTTCACTTTAACACACTAAGTTCGATTTGTTAAGTAACTTTTTAATAAAAGATTACAATTACCTCTTATACCCAACTTGTCTAGGAAACTAACTAGTCTACAATGATTTACTACATCGAAGGCTTTTGTAAGATCGATAAATACTGCACCCACAAAATAACCTTCATCAAGTGCATCATAAATTTGTTCCAACGTAACTGTAATTGCGGATTCTGTACCACTATTTTGTAGGAAACTATATTGATTTGGATCAAAACCCACTGTTTTTGAAATAAACTTTTTTATCCTTATATTAATTGCTTTTTTAAAAATTTTGGAAATTGAATTCAATATGGAAATCGGTCTATAATTTTCACATTCATTTTTTGAACCATTTTTGTGAATCGGAACTATTTATGCTTTTTTTAAATAAATCTGGGAATGTTCCTTCCATAAAGCATTTATTGATCAATTTTGCTATAGGTTGTTTGATGATGTTAGCTAATTCTTGTAAATCCTTTACTGTTATTTTAACTAGTCCTGTTGCTGAATTACAGTTTAAGTTCATAAACATTTTATAAATCTCTGTTTCCGTAACTGGGAATAAAACTAACGTTTGGTTATTTCTTTTATGTTGAACAGAATTATTATCTACATGATTTTTTTTTTATTCCTTTAATGACGGATTCTCCTACTTCATTAAAATATGCATTTAACGTATTTTGCCGTTTCATTTTCATCCTTTGTCTTTTCTCCGTTTATTTATACCACACTAATAATATGTTCAGAAATATAGTCGTTAGATTTCCTTATAGTATTATTTAATACTTTCCACAGTTTTCTAGAGCTACTTCCGGCATTCTTAATACTTCTATTGATATGGTTTCTTTTTGCCTCCTTTATTAATTTTTGCACCTTTTTCTTGAATTTTTTATATTTTACCCTTTTAGCAGTGTTCTCTGGATCTTTTTTATGGTTATCATATAGTGTTTTTCTCATTTTTAATTTTTCATATATCAACGGCGTTACCCAAGAATTATTTTTAGTCCTCACTGACACTGAAGTTGTACATAAAACTTTTGCTTCCTGTATTATCTTAAATAACGTATCAATTTCAAAAATATTTGTATTTTCTATTTTATTATTTACAATTTGAGACATCTGGTTATAATCAGTCTTACTTATAGTATGTTTTTTCATTGAAGTTTTCATAATCCTATTTGTTTTTAGTGATACTATTGCTAATTGGTGATCAGATAGATTATTATTTTCTATTGAAAAAGTAATATTACATTTCTCGGTAAAGTTTGTTATAATGTGATCAATTAAGGTATTGGAGTGAACTGTATTTCTGGTACTTTGTGTTGTATTTACTATACTATAACCAGATGTGGCTATCATATCTTTATACTTAATTACTACATTAGAGTTATCGAAAAGATTTAAATTGGTATCAGCAAAAAATATGTAGTTACCTTTATTCCTTAGTTTATTTTCCAAATAATCTATAAATATGTTGCTATTTTCCGCTGGGGCTTTATAAAATGCACCAATTCTTAGGTTAGGTTGAGCATTTACAATTTGGATTAAGTTCAAATTATAATTTTCATCTTTTAATACTTCAGTAAAGCTAATATTATCTTTTATAAAGATGACCGTTCCCCCGCCTCGTTTTTCATCTCTGCAATTAAAAACTGCCTTAGAGTTTGGAATATTATAATCAGGATTTCATTCCTGTATATCCATACTTCTGTAAGGATTACTATATCAATTGTAAAATATTCATTAATTACTGATTCTAATTCAAATATCTTATTTCTCAAGCTGCATATATTTAGATACAAAATTTTTAAATTACCGATTTGTATATTATTTTTAGTATGAACTGTCATTACGGGCTACCAATCAAATAATTTTGCCAGGAATCCCTAATTTTTTAAAGATGTTCTCTGTATTTATTGTAAGTGTGTTGTCTATATGCTGCTAGGTCTTTTTGTATCTCTTTACTGGAGAGACCTATACTTTTATGATATTGGTAATATAATTCACTCAGTTCCTGATAATTCGTTGGTAATCCTTCCTGATTTATTAATACTTTGATATTCGTTTTCGTTATACCTTCATAACAAATATCTTCTTTGTCATGGAAAAATGATGAATATAATCTTACATTATTATATATTCTATAATCTCGCAATCATGATAATATATATATACTATCACAATTTTCAACCGCTCTTTTAGTAAGTTTAACTGTTGGAGGAACCATTGGATTTAAAAAACTTTTATTTACAACCTGTGAACTGCTATTATATGAAACATTTTCCACTTCTTCGTTTTGCGGTAATAGTGTTTCTCCTTTGTTCCAGTTGTGATATTTGGACACCTTTGTTACATTTGAATTGTCTTTATTGCTAACGTTTTCTTATTCTTTATTGCTAACAATCATTAAATTCAACTATTTTTCTACTATTATTAATTTCATCTATTTTATTTTTACTAACATTGTTATTACCACTATTTTTAACATTACTATTATAATTATTATCATTATTATTATTGCTGTTACTATTATTAATTTCATCACTCTTATTACAAGATACATTCCTACAGTTAATGTTTTTATTACTATTATTCCTAACATTATTATCCTTATTATAATTTTTATCAATTATGCTTTTATTTTTATTATTATTACTAACTTTATCATTCATTAAAATTCTATTTGTTTTTGACCAATTTAGGAATATAAGTAAGTATGCTAATGTGACTTTTCTTATGCTTTGTATTACATATTTTAGAGTTCTTATTTTCATTATTGATTTCTTCATTAATATCTATCAAACTAGCATTATTATAACTATTATTAATATTATTATTATTATTATTGTAATTAGATACCTTATTTTTCGTGTCATCTAAATTATTATTATGACTAATTGTAGTGCTATAACTATTTGAATTATTATTTTTATCACTAATATCATTACGATTATTAAATTTATCAATATCATGATTTTTATTAACATTTTTTTTTATCAAATTTGAAACACATATTTAATCTGTAAATGACAGACATTTAAAACCCTTTTACTCAAAGATTTACCAACCAACTTTCATTTTTTTCTTTTTATGTGATAAATATTCAGTACAGCTAACTTACATGATGAATCTTTTTCGAAAATTTTCTGATTTTCATTAATAATTTTCCATTTTTATAAAAAATCCATGTAAAGAATGTTCATATGTATCATATAGTATATATAATCTATACCTATATACATATTCAAAAACGACGCCCTTTTATTCCATTGAATTTTAAATTTTGCTTTTTTGTTTTTGCTTTTTGTTTCTTTTCTAAATACATAAATAAAATTTTAAAATATAGTTTGCATGGTAGAAAATAGGAATTTTACAATATATCTGAATATAAACAAACAAACTTCAGTTGGGGGTTTGGTGCAGTGGTAGAGTGGCCGATTCTTGAACTTAGAACTCTTTAGTTTGCAAGTTCGATTCGATTCTATTTTTTTTTTTTTTGGTAATGTTTCTAATATTTTAAACGAAATAAATTTTTAGATATCATAATATTTAATCTGTAAATGACAGACATTTAAAACCCTTTTACTCAATGATTCACCAGCCAACCACTTTCATTTTTTTTTTTTTTTTTAGTGCATTTCTCTGCCACATAAATGTGAACAGGAAATTACACAGCCTTTTCTTTACAGGTGTGGCTGTAAATGTCGTAAGGGGGAATAACTCTTACAACGTGTGTAGGATTCGAACCCACACTCCCTCGGTGTTTACAGCGTATTTTATACGCTCTTACACACTAGGCCACCGAGGCCCCCTCTTTCATTTTTTTGTTTTTAAATGATAAATATTCAGTACAGCCATTTTACAAGATCAATATTTTTCGAAAATTTTCTGATTTTCATTAATAATTTTCCATTGTTACAAAACACCCATGTAAAGAATATACATATGTATCATATAGTATGTATAATCTATACTTATAATATACATATTCAAAAACGACGCTCTTTTATTTCGGGAAATTTTTGATTTTTTTTTTTCGATTAAAAATTTTAAAATATAGGTTGTATGGTAGGAGTAGGAATTTTACAATATAACTGAATGTAAACGTGGAAAATACAGTTTAGTGTTTAGTGCAGTGGTGGAGTATGCGGTTCTTGTTAGGTGCTTTTTGCAAGTTCGATTCAGTTCAGTACTGTTTCTTTTTTTTTATATTTTAAACGAAATAAATTCTTACATATCATAATATTTAATCTGTTTAATCATTTTACTCAATGATTTACCATCTTAGGCATCTTATAAACTGCATCTTATAATATACATATATAATAGGTATGTATATATTGAGTTTTCAATACTCAATAAATCAAGATCATCTTCTAAAAGATAATAATAACCGTGTTTTTTCAAAAAATATGATTTGCAAAGAAATTTTAAATTCATAAAGGCATTAGTTATTGAAAATTGTATTTACTGTATATACTGTATATATAGTTTCTTTATGATAAAAAATATACCTTATTTCGTTTTTAACTCAAAATGGAGAATTAAAATCAAATATAAATAAAGCCCTTTGGACGGCTACCAAATACTTAGAGTAAATTAAAAAAAATTATAAATATTGGCTACGGATAATTGTGTTTAACCAGAGTTATTTATCAAACAATCTCAAATTTCGAGTTCAACGTATAAATAAAAAAAACAATAATAATACAAAAATCTTTTTCAGATTATCTAGAACATAACCAATTTCTAAAGTGTCTGAAATCGTGGTTATATCTATAGAAGTATCACACCATTTAAAAGTTTTATAAGGTAAATGATTACATATAGCCCAACCATAAAGATTTACTGCATCAAGATATATAATGAATTTTGAAGGTTGACCCACATTAAAATTTTCATCCATAAATTTATTGTTAGCTACTGAATGTCGCAAACTACATTGACTTATTCCACCTCTCATTCCTTTTTTAATGAAGTTGTACATATTTATATCAGTAAATAATTCAATTTTATTGAATTTTAACATAGCTTGCATCGAAAGACCCGGTGCAGTATATAAATTGGCTGGATCTAAATTATATTATAGATTACAATTTTCGGAAATTTTCAAAACACATCTGTCAAAATTAAAACATCGGTTTTTAAATAAATTTTTAAATAATCTAACAAATTGCTACATTTAAAAATTTCCCAAACTGTCACTGCGTGTCTATAATCATCGTCTGAACAAGGTGTTTCTGTTAATTTATTGTAAAATTTATCTTGTGATGGTAGCACACCCTTCAACTTTTCTCAACTATCTAAGTATTCGTAAGGAAATGTACCTTTTTTTGTTATCAGATTACAGTTTGGACCAAAAGCTTTTTTAAAGTGAATAGCTTCGGAATTGCCTAAAGTGTGAAATAAAGAATCAAGACTAAAGCTAATGAATCTAAAATGATCAAGAAATCTCAAAGTGAAATTAACATTTTCTCCTGGAATACTAATTCGTAGTTTTAAAAAATATGTAGTTTTCCTAATTTAAATTTTTACATCACCGTGAATCACATTTAAGGATTTTAAAAACATACCGAAAAATTATGAAAAAATATAAGAAAAAATGATGGTTTTTTAAAATATAAATTACATTAAAAATGAGCAGGACCTCTATAGTGGGCAGTAAAATGACAGTTATCTCTAACTCTAATTTGAAAATCTAAATTCTTACCATATATATGACAATTTTCTTCTGTAAGATGTCTCAATTCTTCGCCTAATGTTAATGGCTTCATCGGTTTGATATTTAAAAAATTATTTTTATAAAGTCGTACATAATCTTCTGTTAATGATAAAACAAATTTCTCCACACAATCTTCAGCTACGCACTTTTGATATTTATTTAGGCGATCATCAAAGGAACATTTTATATAATAAGCGAAAGCTACTGATATATGCTGTTTGATATTGGTTGTTGATGATTTTTCGCTATTAGGTATACACGTTTGTATGGGTTTTAGCATACTTTCACAATCTGCATATATTTTAAAAGGTGTTTCCATTTGTTGATGATAATTTCGAAATGTTAGTATACTATCCCCTTCTGCTACCATTTCAGTTACAATTTTACCACATTCATTTTTATGTTTTTCATAATTTTGAATATTTGAAATATGTTGCAAGCAGCTATTACATAAATAAATTTAACTAAAATGAAAGTTTACATTGTTTTCCATCAAAAGCAAATTAATGTGATGTTGCTTCTCACATTTTGTTAAATAATATGGACCAATCAATTCATAATCAGATCCATTAATTAAAAGACCAAAGTACCAATTTCAAGTTTCAATAGAATTTCAATAGTAATTAGACCAATACTAATTTCTGAATTATTTTGTTCAAGTATATTAATTTCTTTTATTTTAACTGGAAATTCCATCCCTTAAAAATTTGAAAGATTCACTTTTCCATTTTCTAAATAAATTTCATCTGCTTCAATATTATCAATGTTGTAAGACGTTAGCGTATCTTGACGAACAATTGTTGGTTTCAATGCTGATATTAATGCCCACTTGAAGCAAAATTCATCTGAGTTTTTTACATTGATACAAGCACGTTTTGGTTTTACTTTTACTGGTAAATCTATAAATCTAGAATCTCAATAGGTTGATATTTATTTATGTTAATTTCTAGATTGATTATTCTTGCTATAGCCCAACCGCTATCTATCTCTTGAAAATCTGCCGTTTTCGTATAAACTTTCTCTGCAATTTGAACAATAGCCGCATTAATATGTTCTTCATTCAAGACTGGAGTTATTTTTGATTGAAAAGATTTAATACTTAATTGTAAATCATCTGTATCATGAGCGTTAACCTTCATATACTCTGCAAAAAATTCACTGTTTATTTTAAAATTTCCATGTTCAAGCAGTGCATTGCGAAGTAATATTATCACTTGTTGTCGTATTTTATTTAAAAATATTGTTGGATCAAGAACTCCTTCATCATCGTTATCAATTAAAAATTTTCCTTTGAATTCTCCGTTCAAATGTGTCTTTAATTAAATTTGCATTCGGTTTCAGCTCTTCAGCAGCTTTCCTTTTATGTTCATTTGTTCTGAGATGATAACTCCAATTCAATGTAAAAATATTACATGTAATGCAATATTTGTGAATTTTAGAATGCCGCTCCAAATTATATTTTATTTGAAATGTTTTTTGAAATACATTACATTCAAATTTTTTACTTAATTTCAACTTTTTTGCTTGTACTTCCATTATCAAAAATAAAGATAAAAAACTGCAATAAATTAAAAGCACGTATGGATACTAATACATGATAGTATTTTCAAACTGAAACTACTTTAAAACACATTTTTTATATATATATTTTAACTAAACGAACGTCATTTACATTTTATATTTCATTTTTTTATTCACATTACATTACTATTGACAACCACAGTTACAAGAAACCGCCACAAAGCATTCACAAATATGTTTCAAATTACTTAAACTTATTTATTACTTAATATCCAACGTTACAATCACCGACCACAACCTTTATTATCCACCCTACACTTTCAGCCTAACTGTATGCTATGTTCTGCAAAATTACCACTTCGCTTCATGTATTAGAATCGCCAGGGGCAGGAGTTCGATTTGAACCCTTGTACAAGAAGGTCGTTGTGTACTAAATTTTTGAAAAAATAAAAATAACAATATAAATTTCGTACTGATTATTAAGATATTAAAATCAGTATTATTTATTACCTTTTAATTTTTAAAGTTAAATAATAAAATTTATTTAACTACATTTAACAACACGAACTTAATTCATACAACCGCATCGAATGCAGGTTGAAAATAATATAAATCAAAATGGTCTAAGAGATAATATTAACCTAAAAATTTGTGAAATTATGAATAAGCAAAAAGCAAAAGCTTCCACAAGCAATGTAAAAGGCTCAACAATGTCGAAAAAACAACAAAGAGAAGTGGACAAAATAAAAAGTGAAAGTTAAAAATTAAAAACCGAGATTGAAAAGCTAAAAACCCTAATACAAAGTATTACCGGCAAAAAAAATGAAAGTGAACCACAAGTTGATAATAACATTTTTAGCCCATTTATGGAGCTGGAGGAAGAAGAAAATAATAAAACGAGTCTACCAAAGCCAGAGCAACAGCAAAAAACTACTCAGGCTGTCGAAGAAGAAGACTTAATTGAAATTTTATCACAAAAAAACCAAGCAAAAAAGAGGAAAATTTTATCAAACAAAAACAACAACAATAATGAAATTGTAGAAAAAAATTACCAACCAGTAACTCCAATTGCAAGCACACAGCATACTCAAAATCAAGGTAACCAAACCTTACTTGCAACCAATGATCAAGAAACAACACAAATTAAAGAAAAAATACCATCAATTAGTGTATATAATACAGATGTACTATATTTATATAAAAAATAAATTGAATATCGAAAATTTTCTGATCAAAGAAATTAATGAGACACACTTTATGCTTTACACAAAAAACTTACGAGAATTTAAACTGATTTGTGACTTACTAAAAAAAGCTGATACAAACTTTTATACTTACACACCAAAATCAGAAAAAAAACTTACCTTTGTCCTAAAAGGCTTAAATAATACATACACATGTGATGAAGTATTAAAAGCACTTAAATATGTAGAAACTCCAACTATAAAATTTGAAAAAGTTACAAGATTAAGCACAAGACTATCAACAAAACAGAACAAAACGCTACCACTTTATATTGTTCAAACCAGCCCAAATAGTAACCAAAATGAAATATTTAAAATTAAAACACTTGATCACCAAATTATAAAATTTGAAAAACTCAAGAAGCAAAATATATTACAATATACCAGATGCCAGCGCTTTTCCCACACCGCTTCTTATTGTAATATGGAATACAGATGTGTGAAATGTGGAAAAAACCATGACATCGGAAAGTGTAAAATTAAGGAAACCGATGAAAAAGATAAATTATTTTGTATTCTATGCGAAGAATTTGGACACCCAGCTTCGTATAAAGGCGGCACAAAGTATAGCTCTAGAATCCAACAGCGCGAAGAATTAAAAACACTGATGAGGCAAAAAATTTTAAATAGAAAGCAGCTGGTCAATAATTATATTCAACCGAAAGTATCTTTTTCAAGTATGTTAAAAAATAATAACCAAAATACTAACTCTAATCACAACTTCAATAATTTTAGTAATACTAACACTTCCTATAATACTTCTAATAATAACAACACTAACACAATAAATAACAATAATATAGATTTAAATAATATTATATTAGAAATTAAAAACGATATAAGTTTAATACAAAATAAGTTTGATATATTTGAAAAAACATTAAATGATAACACAAATAGAATTAATTATATATATGAAATGTTCAATGTTCTACCTAACCAACAAATATGATAAACACAATAAGTCTTATTTCAATAAATGTCAATTCATTAATCTCCAACAACAAAAAAATATCTCTTATGCACTTTCTTGATAATAGCAAGCCTGATATAATGTGTATGAGCGAAACAAACCTAATGCAGTTAATAACATGTACATCGATAATTACAATCTAATCAGACGAGATCGCATCTGCCAAATTGAACGTGGTGGCGTTGCCATATGCATAAAAAAATGTATTAAATTTAATTATGTCAATCATAAAATTTTTGATAATTTTAAATGCTTAGAACCATGAGTAATAAGTATAGAATTAAAACAAAAAAGAAAAATATATATTATTTCGTTATACGCACCAAACAGAAATTCTAACTATTTTCTCACCGAGTTAGAAAAAATTTTCGTAGAACTAGATTTGACAAACCTTAATAACTTCTATGTATTAACAAGTGATTTTAATGCTAAGCATAAAAATTGGTGTAATGCATATAATGATTCAAGAGGTATTCAACTTTATAATTGGATACAAAGCAAAAATATTAAGTATAAACTTAAATTACACAAAACTGATGGCCCAACTTTAACAAGAGCGAATTCATACATTGATTTAATGTTCACTGATATTAGATTAAATGTATCATATCCAAACAGTGATAATAAACTATCAACAGTACCTTACGACAGTGATCATAATGCCATTAAAATAGAATTTTCAATCCCAAATAATAATTTATCACTTCAAAATCTGTCAGAAATTAATAAATATAGATTTAACAGCACCAATTGGGGCACATTTAAAAAAAACTCGATAAAAATTACGAAACCGAATATCTTAATAATACAGATAAAATACACGACAACGCCAATTTATCAATAGAAGAAATTGATAATCACTTAATAAAACTAGATAATATCATTCTGAAAACAATGAATGAATCTGTTCCATTAAATAAAAGTTGCTGCCACCTAAAAAAATTTTATTCACCAGTACTTAAAAAATTGTTGAAAAAAAAAACTACATTGATGAACGATATACACAAAATTCGAAAACAAAATCTGAATTTATCCACACAACAAATGCAATTACTAAAAAGTCTACTCAATAACACTAATTCGCTAATTAAAAAGCAATTGAAAATAGAAATAAATAAATACTGGAACAATAGAATTAGCAAAATTACACCAAAAAATAAAAATATATTCCCCGAAATCAAAAAAATTTTCAAAACAAAGTCCAACACAAATATTAGTAGTCTACACATCGGGTTAAATGAGCTCGTCTTAAACAACATTAACAGCTCTTTGCTTAGCAAAACTAATGACAATAAATATATTCTACAAAATCAAAAAGATATATACAGGGTTCTAGGCGCATTTATTGAAAATACTCACAAAGTTAATGTTCCTGCGCATAATTTTCATAAGAAAGTTAAAAATAAGATTTGCTCTTTGAAACGACATTATGAAATACAAAGATTAAACCAAATCACCCTCTCCAATTTCAGTGATAATAATAAAGCCTCACAACAAAATAAAGAGCTAAAAGCTATAATAAGAAGCATTAACGGAAAAACTTCTTTTGGTAATAATGGCATACCAAATATTGTTCTTAAAAACTTAAGTGATAAAGTAATTTTAAGTTATGCGATTCTATTCAACAATGCGCTCAACCACTCGTACTTCCCAAGTGCGTGGAAAATAGCACGTGTAGTTTTAATCAAAAAACCAGGCAAAACCCCTACGAATCCAAGTAATTACCGGCCAATAAGCTTATTACCCAGCATAAGCAAAATATATGAAGCCCTTATCAACAATAAAATCACAAAATTCGTCAATGAAAACCACATTTTACCTGAAAACCAATTTGGCTTTAGACACAGGCACAGCACTGTACACGCCATAACAAAGCTGACTTCGGATATTTGTTGGCATATAAACAAAGGGTCCGGAGTAGGTGCATGTTTAATAGATTTGGAGAAGGCATTCAACTCAGTTTGGATTGAAGGTTTAATCTATAAATTAGTGAAATTTAAATTCCCGATTTGCGTAGTAAATTTAATTCACAGTATGATCACTGAAAACAAATTTTATATAGATGCAAATAATATGGCGATAAATGTCAAAATACGGAAGCTATCGAATGGGTTACAGCAAGGTGCGGTGAATTCGCCAATTTTGTTTTCATTGTACATAACAGAGTTGCTAGATTTACTGCAACGCATTAAAGGTGCAAACTACACAATCGCATTCGCCGACGACACAATAATTTACGCAGCTGACAACAATATTAAAAACATTCAAAATCACATACAAAAAAGTTTCAATTTAACCACAGAGTATTGTAAAATATGGCTACTAAAAATTAATATTGAAAAATGTGAAACGATACTTTTTAGAAACACATATAGGTACCTTAATTCAGATATGAAAGCTAATTGGAAAAATTTTAAAATTAAAGGACCTAATTCAAGTTTCCTAGCAGTTAAAAATACTGTAAAATACCTAGGTGTTCACTTACAACAAGACTTAAAATATATCAAACATGTAAAAATGGCAATCGAAAAGGGAAACAAAGCCTTCCAATCATGCAAAAAGCTTTTCTATAACAAAATAATTAATCCAAGAGTGAAGGTCATAGCATACCAAACTTTTATAAGACCAACACTGACATATGGCAGCCCGATCTGGTATAACATAAGTGCCAGCCTTATGGAAAAGTTGCGTAAATTTGAAAGAAAGTGCATAAGAGTATGTATAAACAAGTCACGTAAGCCCGAATCTGACTACAAGCATTACTACTCTAACAAATACTTGTACAAAGAATCAAACATAAACAGAATCGATAGTTTTATGATAAAACTTATTCGAAATCATTATGATAGAGCACTAAACACTCCAGAAAATGGTTTAATATCACATATATTCTACCACAATGAGGAGTACATTAGAAAGACTTTGCTCACAGGCTATATAGCCCCTGAGCATTTCATCTTTCTAGATAAAAATGGCTATATTCAAAGCCAAAATCATGTCCCCCTGTTATATCACTATAACAGGCGGGCTACATGTAAAGCTATAGAATATAGTCCGGGCAATATTCGGAGAATATCTAAAATACGACATGTCTATTCCGGATAAAGACAAAGTAATAACGAGGAAGAATACAGTTGACTTTGTCAACTCTTAGATACCCGTCCGAACCGTTAGTATGTTCACAGCCTGTCACTCTGCTTACAATATTATTTTTTTTGATATTTTAGTATTTTAAAATAATTTGGGCGAATTTTATAATTTCTAGAACTATGGGTCGTACATATATTCAAACTATATGTTTATATGTACATTCTTCAAAAGCAGATTCTAACCTTCCACATAACGATTATCAATCCAAAACTTTTTCAAATATTCTATAGTACCGTTTAATACTAAGCGGTAAATTTATATTAAATTTACTAAGTACAAAACAGTAAATATAATTTTAAATATTATATTATATTATATTTAAATATTGCATTGACAGAATAATTTCTTATAAGTACAATAAAATACATATATGTATGTAAATACGGCGCTATATAATATACATCTATACTCTTATCATTCATTCACTAGTGACATATACGATATGTAAATAAACATGATATTATATAAGTATGTATATATATCAATATCATATAAATAAAAATTCTTCAAGCAACCGTTATGTTGTTTATTTAATTACATTTTTTTGTACTACGCATTGTATCCTCAACAATTTCAAATTATCGAGTAAAACAAAATGGAAAAAATTCGTTAAAGAAATTTGTTAGAAAATTTGAAAAAATCAAGTAACACTTTCGTCAATTATAAAGTAACCCTATATTATTAAAAAAAGTTGTTAACAGAAATAAAAGTATAATGTTGGAGCTTTAATTTTTGTGTATTACTTTAAAAAAATTTTAACAGGTGTTCAAGTTACAGGTGTTTCAAAATAGAAAATTTTCAGTTTTTGACCTCTTACAGCTCCTAAACGGGGGGTGATAAAAAAAAATTTCTGAAATGACTCATACTAATTTTCAAAGATCTAACTTCTGTCAAAATTTGAAGTTTCCAACTTTAACCGTTTAGAAGATGGAAGGGTTAAAGAATTTTGCAAAATTTTAGTTTCGCATAACGGTAAATTAAGACACCGTATGCCAAAAATATATATTTATTGTATATATACTTTTAAAGCTAATGAAAGAAGTAATCGTTTGGCGTTTTCAAAATGAAGATATACCTTATACAACTTGTGCTATAACAATTTAAATATAGAGCTTTTTTGAACCTTTGGGGAGCTGTAGCTCCGTAACGGGTGGGGCTACAAAAAAAAGTTATTAAAAATAAAATTATTATTTTTGTGAGATCTATCAGCAGTTAAAATTTCATAGCTCTATTTCAAAAAAAATGTCGGGATCTAAAAGTTAGGTGTTCGAGAGCTATCCTAAGGCTTGGTCCAAACTCAACCAAAAAAAAATAGGGAACCTACAAATTACTCCCAAAATATTTTGTGTAAATTTCAAGATTCTAGCTTTCTTAGTTTTTGAGTTAGCGTGCTGACGGACGGACGGACGGACGGACGGACATGGCTCAAAAGTCTTAGAATTTTTTTCTGATCCGATCCATACCTTTGAAGGTATATCTAGCTCGCTTATTTCGAGGTGTTACAAACGGAGGAGTAATTTTATTATACCCGATCCTATCGTACGGGTATAAAAAGAGAATATTGGTGGTTAGATAACATACACTAATGTGATGAGAGTTCTTTCATCACATATTAGGTTGTAAATAATAGGCTAAGTTATTTAAGTAGGTTAAGTAGGCTAGTATTGGTTAAGTTGCTTTTATTTTAAAAAATAAGATAAAATATTGATTTTTAAAACCAACATTTTTGGAATAAAAAAAACAAAAAAAAAATATTATTATATAATACAAATATTTTGAGAAGAATTTATCAATAATTTTTTAAAAAAATCAACATAAAAAATTACAAATTAATTTAAATGTTAGTATAATTATGATAAAATGCTGTTTTTCGAAACTTTTTTCTAAGCTAAGTTAAATTAAGAGTGTAATTAAAAGGTATAAATAAAAAAGTTAATTAAAAAAAAAAAAAAAAAAAAAAATCGCCAGGGGCTTCGGTAGCTTAGTGGGTAGGCGTGTGGCGTATTAACTGAAGGAGTGTGGGTTCGATCCCTGCACAGGTCTTAAGTTTTTTCTTTACATACCCCCCTTACGACCTAATATAATGTAAATATATAGTATATAATATAAACAAAATAAATAATATTAGTATATAATTTAATAATAGTATAAAAACCTATAATGGCCTTAGTAGCCGATGGTTCAATAATATTGCACTACATTAATGTATGTAATATTAATATAAATAAATAAATAAATAAAGAATCGCCAATATAATTAACTTTAACTTTTAAGTTATTTAAATATATTAGAGCAAATTATTAGACCAGACCAAAAAAAAATTGTGCAAATAAACTTACATTAGGATGTCTTTAAATAGACAAATGAAAAAACATATGTATTAATCAATGTATGTCAACATAAACATTTAAAATCAATCTTTTCCATTATACTTCTAAATAAGAATATCTAATTCAAGTAAATTCAAATTTTGATAAAAATTATTTAGAAATATTTACAAGTTTACTGTATTTGAAAATACTATTCGTAAATAAAAAAAAATAAAGTATTCACCTAATAACAGTTAACTTAAATTTTAACCCACAATTTTCTAAAATTTTTATAAATAGACACCTATTGTCTTCACATTATATTATTTTTGACTTAGTTTTTAGTTGAATAGTTTTATTTTTCGGTTTAATTAAATATTTGCATGCATTAGAAAGAATTTAGAATTTAGTTGAACAGAGAAAAAGCGAATTTGAAAGAGAAATAAAGATTACAGAAATACAGATTACACAATGACTGCCGAATGCAGACTAGAAAAAAATATATAGGCTGTCCGCTGTAGTGTAATATCCGTAGACTGTATGTAGTGACTAGTGTGTTACGTATTTATTTTTATAGTTACGTATTATTATTAAGGCTGTATTCAACTTTGTAATTCACTTTTTTTATTATTGTTTTCTCCGTTTTTTTTTCTTTAATATTTTTTCTCTTTGTTTGTTCTTTCTTTCTTAGTCTTGCAAATTTGTAAAAAGAATAAGACTGAAGAAGCAAAGTTTTGCTTGCTTCCATTCCAAGCGAATTAAAATATGTATTCATATTATTAAACCTAGGGCCCTCGGTGGCCTAGTGGGTAAGAGCGTATAAAATACGCTGTAATCACCGAGGAAGGGTGGGTTCGAATCCCACACACGTCGTAAGAGTTATTCCTTCTTACGACATTTACATCCACGCCTGAACAGGAAAGGTTGTGAAGTTTCCTGTCCACATTTATGTAGCAGAGAAATGCATTAAAAATAAAATTATTATACGCTTTTTATTTGTTTTTTCTTTTTGTTTTCTTTTTACTTATTGTATTATTTATATTGTTGATTGAATTCAATAATAAAATTGCTGCCATCGACTTTACTTTATAATATAGAAAATTTTTGCGTTTGTTTCATTTTAATTTTTATTTTATCTTGAAGAGAAAGGCATTGTACTAAGAAGAGAATAAGAGAAGTGATTTTTGTTGTTTTAGTGTTTATCTATGTGTAGTATATCTCGACTGTACTGTAATTACCAAAACATAAAAATAAAAAATAAAATTATTATCTAATAACAATAAAGCTGACCTAACATTTTCAATTACTAACATCTGTTTGTATTTTACAATAACAAGTGCAGTCACTTGTTTAGTATATGAATATTGAATGAAAATAAATAAAGATGATCGGGTTACAATTTTTGTACGATATTTTAAATAAGTAATCCGATTGCATGAAATGAAAATAATGTATTTCGATAATAATATTTTGGTTGATAATTGGTACATATGGTAATTATATTGTAAATGAATTCTAGGCCAAGATATTGCTTTCTTTTGTCACAAATAAAATTCTTTGTAATAAAGCAATAAATTATTATAATTTATTGTCTTTGATAAAAATTTGTATTGAATTTGGTAAAAACCAAATAGTATATAAGGCTTTACTTTTGTAAAATAAAATCAGATATATTCATATCAGAAAACAAAATAGTTAATAATTTTATACTATTAATTTGTACAAACCAGCAATTCACTTTGCAGGAACGTAAAAATTAAATAGCTATATAATTTATTATTTTAATATTGGCATGCCGTGCTGAAAAGTAGGCAATTAAAATATATGAAGGAAATTTTACTTTTAACCAGGCCGTTAAAATATATGAAGTTTCTGCCTCATAAATTTGGCGAACATCTAAGTATGCTCATATTTCCATATTATGCTGAGATATGAAGATAATAATATTAAAACAAATTTTCTTTTTAGCACATTTTCAAAAAAAATTTTGCTTTTAATAAAATTGGTATTTAAAAATGTATAAAAATATAAAGATTGTAAATAATAATTTATTTATTTACCCAAGGGGCTTGGTAGCCTAGTGGGTAGGCGTGTGGCGTATTAATCGAAGCAGTGTGGGTTCGATCCCTGCACAGGTCGTAAGTGTTTTTTTCTTTACATGCCCCCGTTACGACCAAATATAATGTAAATATATAAATAGTATATAATATAAACAAAATAAATAATATTAGTATATAATTTAATAATAGTATAAAAACCTATAATGGTCTTAGTAGCCGATGGTTCAATAATATTGCATTACATTTATGTATGTAATATTAATATAAATAAATAAATAGGATCGCCATTGCTCATCGCTCCTTGGAATAGAACTCCCTAATCCTTACTACTTATATCATTTGCAAACTATCTTTAAAATATTTATATTTTAACAAATTATATATAGTATAAAATTTTTTTATTATATTACATTGTTATATTTATTATATTACATTATTAAATAAATTACTTATTAAATAAAAAAGAAATATAGAGACATATATATATGTATAGACACATATAGAGAGATATATTTCAATATTGGTAAATCTTTAGTTCTACTTGGATTTTTGAAAAATAATTTGAGAAAATTTTATTGTAATAAATATGTCTATAATATGTTTCTTGTTTGAATACTAACTTAAAAAGTAATTAGAAATTCATAATAAAAGCTCTATTATCTTATGTTAAAAGACATTCTTGTAGATGAATTAACAAGTTTATTGAATAATATCTCATTACGAACTAGGCACCTTGCTGATAGGAATCAAATCAATAATAACAATAGCCAAAATTCAATCAAAATCCTGGACAAAATGACCCTCAACTCCTTACTCTCAGTATTGACCCCTTAAAGTATAAGTTATTATAGTCCATTACATTAACCAAAAAATAAAAAAAAAAATCATTTCTAATCATAATAATAATAATAAATTTTTAACTAGCAAAATGTTATTTCTTTAACAAACAATTAAATAAATCAATTGTTAATATTATTTTGAACTTGAAATAATTTCTTATTTAATCATTTTTACTTAATAGACATTTAAATAAAATTGTAAACGAATGAGTAATTATTAAAGTAAAGAACCTTAATTTATAAACAAAGCAAATATTTTTAACCAAATAAAAAATTGTCATAAATTGAAATTCGAATACTTTGTTATTAAATTACATTTAAAAGAAAATAAACAACAACAAAATTACATTTAAAAAAAAAATACTTTCTTATTTTAAAAACAAGTAAATGTAGCAGTAACTCGATGCAACCGACTTATTTATACCCTACACCTAAAAAATTCAAATTAAATTAAAAATCCATAAGTTATTTTAATTAGGTACTTAATATAAGCTAAAAAAATAAATGCTTTTACAACCTTTGTACAAAATTTCGGGTTTCTATCTTTATTAAATTCGAAGATATGCTTGTTAGGACTTGGGAAGTGTGTGAAGGCACCCGGACCATCTCCACAATTCATGCCAAATTTTAGAGACATTATTAGAACAGAGTAGAATACTCTTATATCAAATTTGAAGTTTTTATATTTATTAATTTCGAAGATATGCTTGTTCGGTCTTGAGAGTTGTGTGGGAGATACCCAACAACCATTCTAATTCATCTGAAATTTTAGGCAAATCAGGGATTCAGGAAACCACACCCTCGTATCAAATTTGCAGTTTCTATCTTTATTAACTTAAAATATTAAAGAAAAAATTAAGATTGTAGAGTTGTTAAATCACTCTTATTAAAATTGCTAAATTAAAAGAAAACGCCAAAGAAAAGTAAAATTAAAACAACTAAAAGAAAATAAAAAAAATTAAATTTTTTAAAAGAAATTAAATTTTTAAAGTAATAAGATTTTTGTTAGAGTTTCCGTCAATAAGTATCCGCATCTGTACGGAGAAAAGGAAACTCTAATTAAAAATATCTTAAAATTAAAAGGTCAGTTAGAGATAAAAAGTTTTTGGGAAATCCATCCGCATTTGTACGGAAAAAAAGGAGAATACTAAAAAATGTTTATCCATAAAAAGCGCTATATAAAAAATTTTTTTTTCAAATAGAATCCGTAGTAATTAGTTCTATCTGTAGTTGTATTAAAACATAGTTTTACTAATTGATTAAAATAATTTAATATGCCATTTAAGGCATATAGAATATTCATATTAATAAAATTAGACTTTTTATAAATCTTATATTTTTTATCTCATAAGAAAATTTTATGATTAAATTTCAACAATCAATAATTTAAGTCAATTATAATAATATTATTTTATAAGTCTAAAGGTAATTTTGTAGAGTTTAAATTTTTATAAAAATAATCTATTTTAGTATTTTATCAATTAAATACAATTTGGTTAAAATAAAAAAAAAGAAAGGAAAAAACTTTGGTCAGATAGAGCAACCAAAAAATTTTTAAATTGAATTAAAATAAACAATTTAATAAAAAAAAAAGGAAAAAAAGTATTTTTTTTTTGACAATACGAATATTTTTAATAAAATTTCTATAAAATTTTGTTTTCTTGGCAAACGAATATTTTTTATAAAATTTCTATGAACTTTAGTTTTTTACTTACTGACTATTCTATTATATTAAGCAATTTATATTAGCAATATAAAATTTTATCATTTTATCACATAAACATTCTTTTTATCAAATTAATAGTGACAATTTTAGTTTTTTTGTCTAAGAGACCTATCTCTTAGTATCCTATTGGTATTAGCTACTTTTTTAACAACTAAAATATTAAAGAAACCCCATTTTTATTATTAACAAAAATATATAAAAATGTCAAGACCTATACCTTTTGGCAGACAAGAATTAATTGCCTCTACTCCCGAAAATGAAGACCCAAATTTAAGTCCAATTGAAAAAGAGGGGGAAATGATCACGGAAAACTTCCAAATTTAAGTGAAACTTTCAAACAAATTGTGCAACACGAAACGCAGAAAGTATTAGGAAACAATGATTTCCAAGGAGAAGAAGAGGAATTGGCAATAGATTTTGGCGATGGCTATAATTTAGAGAGAATAAATAAGATTCCAGTTAAAAGTTTGCGACAATTTTCAGGTGAACCTGGCGAATACGGGTCATGGAAGAAGAATGTGGAAAGAATATTGAGAATTTTTAACCATTTCAGAAATACTCCCAAATACTATGGAATTCTAATCGCGGTACGTAATAAAATTACGGGAGAAGCTGATAACACCCTAGAATCTTACAGTACACCATTATGCTGGGAAAGAATTGTTGTTTGTCTAGATCTACACTATGCCGATAAACGGGACATAGGTATCTTAGAACATTATATGACTACAATGAGACAGAAAAATAGTACCTTTCAAGAATTTTACAAAGCAGTTTATCAAAATCTTTCTATGATACTTGATAAACTTCCATCAATAGGATTAAAGCAAGAAGCTTTAACTGCTATGACGCGTTTTCATCGTGAAAAAGCACTCGATACATTCATCAGAGGATTAAATGGAGACCTACCAGGATTATTGAGCATAAAAGAACCCAAGGATCTTCCTCAGGCATTGCATATGTGTACGAAATTACAAAATATAAATCAACGAACATAAATGGTTTTTCAATTTGAGTGATATGATTTCTGAGTGAAGTGACGTTTCGACCATTTGTCAGTAGTATGTCATGATCTGTAATTTTTTTTATTTTATTCAGTAATGTTTGCAATTTGATCATGGAGAGATATACAAGAACAACGTTTACAAATTATTCAATTTTATTATCAAAATAATCGTTCTCCAATTGTAACTTTTCGTGCGTTTAATTTGGTGTGGTTTTCGGTCTGGTGGAATCATCGGTCCGTACTTCTTTCGAAATGAAGCTGGTAACACCGTTACTGTCAATGGAGGACGGTATAGATCGATTATAACCAACTTTTTATGGCCGAAATTGGAAGAAGTTGATCTTGACAACATCTGGTTCCAACAAGATGGGGCTACGTGCTACATAGCACGTGCAACAACCGAGTTATTGCCAGAAAAGTTTGGAGATTCGATTATTTTAAGAAATTGTGTCATTGAATGGCTTCCAAGAAGTTGTGATTTAACACCATTAGACTATTTCTTGTTGTGGGGTTATTTGAAGTTATTGGTCTTTAGCAATAAACCAGACTCTCTTCAAGCTTGAGAAGTCAATATTGAACGTGCTATTCATGACATACGACTTGATTTAGTGGAAAAAGTGTTCGAAAATTGGGTTCATCGAATTCGTTCCTGCAAAAGAAGTCGTGGAGGCCATTTGAATGACGTTTTATTCAGAACTTAATTGTATCGATTGTACTTCACATTAAATAAAAAACATTTTAATTTCCTTAACAATTAGTGTTTTTTTTTTTTAAAGAAATCATATCACTCAAATTGGAAAACCTTTTATTTTGGGAATAAAATGGGCACACAACAAATTAGTCAACTTCGCATTCTTCACTAAATGGAAATAACCCCCGCAATACTCAACAATAATTTGCTAGACCTTATAATAGAGGAAATTTTAATCAGCAATGTCAGAATAATACATGGAAATAGTGATGCGGTGATATTTTAGTAACAGTGATTCAGTCACTGTGATTTATAAGTAGCAATCACTGCCTGCTATCATTATCGCCAATCAGCAGTGATTGTGATTAGCTATTTTGTATGAAATTTTTTTTTGTATTATTCTACAAGTTATTAATGTAGAATATTACAAATAGCAAATATAAAAATATTACTAATTAAACTACTACAATATTTTTATAATTTACACAAATCCTGCCTTACCTATCTTATTTAAACGAAAACTAAATGTAAGTTTCTTAGTAAATATTAAATATTTTTACTCTCAGCATTAAATACAAGTACACTGTGGTCTCTAATATATATACTACATAGTATGTAATAAAATAAAGTATGCAAACAAATTAATGCAAGTAAAAATATAATAACTGAATATGTATATATATGAAAAGAACACATTAATCTCTCGATATGCCAATTAGTTGCTGAGAAATTGGCATCTAGTTTAAATGGGTTAAAGTAGCGTTTGTATAAATTGTAAAAATGTAATGTAAACGAGACTCACATCAATTTAAATAATAAATTACGATGTTATGTTATGAAGTTAAATCGTATTATATTTTTATATTAAAAATTAAATAAATTAATATTTATAATATTATAATTTATTACTAAAATAAATTATTCTTTTATTTCAAATATTAATATGTAGAAAAAAATTAACAGTTAAATGATAATAAAAAAATTTCAAAAATCAATAAAAAACAGTGATTGAAATCACTGTGATTTGTCACAGTGATTTAAAAGTAGCAATCGCCGTTGGTAACAGTGATGCGAAAATCACTCTTTTTTCCATCCCTACATGGAAACCAAATTCCCAATCAAATCCTAATTCTAATTTTCATAATAGTAAACCAAATTTTCAAATAAATTACAATAAGCAAAATTTTCAGTCTAATAAATTCAATTTGCAATCCAATAAAGCCAATTTCCAATCTAAATTCAATAAATCCAGTTACAACAAACCCATTTATCAACAAAACTTTACATCCGGTTCTCAACAAATAGATAATTTAACCAGACGATATGCTGGTCGCACCTACAATAAAAATAATAATTATCAAAACTTAGGAAACTTTAATAGACGCTCCTCGTCGTATTATCCGCAAAGACAAAACGATTCACAAAAAATTAATCGCACTAATTCAAGCAAAGATGATGAATTAGAACAAAATCAAGATAAAGGAAAAGGATAAAATTTCCTGTATTCAGTGCTTATCATTAAACTGCAACCTTAATCTTTTTTCTAGATTAAAACATTCCTCGCTCCCTTATATTGAACAATTAGTGGGAAATGGGGAAATAATTAAATTTCTAAAAGATACTGGTTCAAATAAAAATTACATTCATCCTAAAACTGATAAAACATCCATTACTCAATGAAAATAATTTTCAAGCTAAGGTACAAAAAGGAAATTTTCGGCTAATTCACACAATCGACTTGGGTATTTTACGATCTTCATTAGATGAAATTATTGCTGTCCTAAATGATATCAAAACACATGGACTTTACCCATACTTGGAATATGAAGCCCATCTAATACCTGATTTACGAGATGAGTTTAATATTCCCCGAAAACCAAGAGCCATAAATGCGATCTGTACTGCCTGGAAATGGATACCAGGTACTCCAGATCAAGATGACTATAAAATGATAAAGAAAAAAGTGAATAATATGTTAAATAATAATAACAAACAGGTAATTAATAAATAAACAAAACTTATAATGACAGGATAAATAACATTACTGAAATAACTAACAAAATTTTAGAAAATTTAAAAAACAAAATTATAATGGTAATCATTCTGTTCTTCAAATTCAATATAAATTTAAATTGATTAAAGAAGAAATAGTTAATTCAAAATATGCCATTTATTGGGCAAAATTAGGTGTAATAAATCCTATATTATTGTCAAAATCAGAAATAGAAATTTTAGTCGAAATATTAGATAAAGAAAATTTTCCATATGAAAATGTTGAAGAAGCATCAGATTTTTCTAATGTAAAGGTTATAAGTAATGGTACCTGGTTGTTCTATCTCATTGAAGTTCCTTTAACTTCAAATGAAATATTTGTAAAATTATTAATTAAAGCAATAAAAATTGAAAACGTAGTAGTAAAAATTGATTATGAACAAATTTTATTAAATAAAGAAGAAATATTAAGTATAAAATCAAAAAATTGTTAAGTAATTAATTCTATAACAATATGTAACGAAAATGAAATAATGGACATAACTAACTTTATCTGCATTCCGAACATCATAAAAGGCAAAAATTCAGCATGTATTACGACAAACAACAATCATATCCCATCAGTGGAACTAGTAGCAGAGGGCATATTATTGCTGAATCAATTCACAGTGATAGTTGTCGATGATAGTTACAAACAACGTTTGATCTAAACTATAGAAAACATCGATATGCACTATTTGGCTGGGACGTGAAGGTGTTTCCGTAATTTTATGTTTCGGTTTTATGGGTTTTCTGTTATATTTTTCTATATTCCAGATTTCACAGTTGTTTATAAACTGCGGAATGCTGTCGTATATTTAGGGTTATAATATTTTAATTGCATTAATTACATTAATTAATTATCTTTAGAAACCTCTACAATTCCTCTATGGTTGTTTCTGAGATGTTCTTCTTCTATCACTTCGCCGAGTTACTCTTCGTTTATAGTGTCTTGTAAATTTTGCACCACTGAATGATTTTTGTTTGAGAAAAGTGGTTATGGTGAACCTGTTGAATTCTTTTGAGAAATTTTTGGTCTTCTACATATACTGCATTTCACAACTTAGGGTCAAAATGGTTTTGGAGTAGAGTTATTGTGGTTTCTCTATCTAAATATTTGGTACGGATTATTATTCTAGATTTATTGAAAATTGTTAAGTTTTTTATTATTAAGGACCCTGAATTAGGTTTTTGAATGATTTTTTGTTTTTTAAACATTAAAGATTTAAAGATTTACTTATATTAAAATTAGTGTGATTTCGATATGTAATAATGCGTCGCATTTCAATTCTGAGTTTCTTGTTATATTTTATCTCATAGTCAAACTCTGATAGTTTAAGACGCCATCTCACGAGGTTTCAATTTGGCTTTTTTATTGGGAATGTGGTCTTTTTATTGGCCTGTGGTCGGTTTCTATAAGGAATTTACGACCGAATATATATGGACGAAAGTATTTTGTAGCTCATACCACACCTAACAGTTCTTTTTCAATGGTACTATAATGTAATTCGTGGTCGTTAAACGTATTTTGTTTTTATTTCATTATAAAATTCTATGCAACTTGTTCAGAATTTTTTACTACGTAACTCTCGAAGAGCTCTTCCAAACTGGTACGATCCCCGAAATTATTGATTAGTATTTCCTTAATTTCTAACCTGTAACGTTATTTATTTCGACTGCTTCTCTTGCCCTTCCTTTTAATTTGAATTTTATTGTATTGGAGAAGATACTCTGGCTTAAATGATCGTATCTTAATGATAACAGATGTATTTTGTCTATAAGATTTGTGAAGTTTTGTAGTTCCTTGAAATCTCCATAAAAGTCGGGTAATTTTCCTATATCAATTTGTTATCATCAATCATGAATCAAAATTTAAAAATGAAATTCATTTAATTATATTTCATAATTCATCCAGCCATTAGTGCAGTGGTTGACGCACCGCTTCTCATTCATGAGAGAATGGGAAATCTCGGGTTCGATTCCCGGCTGGGTACAATAATTATAATATAAAAAAACAATATTCATATAACGCAATATATAAATACTGAATATATAACATAATATCTCGTACATCCCATATTCCTACCAGGAAACAGGGGTTTTAGCTACCTGGAATTTATGTACCACGGTACCTGTATATAAATAAATAAATAAATAAATATTTCATAACTCAACAGTAACAGTAAACCAAAAAACTTATTCTTCAAAGGAAATTCCAACAGACAAAGTATTACCAGCTATTCTTCAACCTGAATTCATTAAAAAGGAACTACAAGAACATCTATCACTATAACTACTCCGCCATATTCATATCAATAACACTAAAGAAATTAATTTATTAAAAGAAAAAACACTTACTGATCAAGTTTTGAGTGTCATTGAAATAGGACCAACAATGCTAATTACCTTATTATTAATAACAACAATTATCATACTAACTTTAAAGAAAAAAAATAATAAAGTAATCATCAATAACAAACATGGCGAAACACCGCATCCGAAGAATCGATAAAAGAATTTCAAGATCACACTGACATATCAATAGTCAAAGAAAGCAAAATACAACATGAAAATGCTAAACAATCGTCATCTGCAATTCCGTTGACACCAAAATTAAGCAAACTAAACAACCAATCGCTGCCAAAAAAAATTCATATAAAACATCATTTTTTTTAAAAATGCAGTCAAATGAGGACTTTTGATTTTTAAGCGGAGAAGAGTTATGATAGTCCATTACATTAACCAATAAATAAAAATATGTTACTCCTAACAATAATACAGCTTCTTGTTCTACAATTATTCCAAGTACAATGCCAAACAATTGAAATGCAGAATTTAAATGACAACAATGGTTATACAACTATTAAATTGGGAGTCGTCAGAATAAAAAGAAATTACAAAAAATCCTACGCACCATCAATATTACAGAATATGTAAATACAAAAGACATAATTTACAACAATATTATATCGATAAACCCTACAACTCCAATGTACAATATACTCGTACATAACTATCATTCTCTAAAACAGAAAATATATAATATAAGACCGCACCGAAGACAAAAACGTTACCTTATTAATGTCTTATTGCATAATATTTAAATAATTTCAACGAAAACTACAAAAACAAACTTATAGAAGACAACCTAGACATAAAAGATAAATTTATACATAGAAGACTTAAACAGATACATTCAAAAAATCTACCAAATAAACTATGATATATAATTATTAAAAAACTATATAGAAAAGATTGAAGATATAGTACTCACAAGTAAACTAGGTATACTAATAAGAAATATACTATCGGAACAGGAAATGGATCTAATTCCTGATTTCGAAGGATTTAAAAATTGCGGTGGGCTTTTATTTAGACCACCTCATTATTATATTACTGTAAAACTAAATTATAAACTTATATAATTTACTCAATTTTGCGATCGGGTAAACAACACAAATATAAAATACTGCTTACCTTAATTTTATATAAAAATTTAATCAGCTGTCATGAATTAGTACAGTAATATTTCTTTTTGAATTTAAACCATTATAGTATTTAACCTGATGAGTTAAAGTACATAACATTATAGAAGTAATACAAATTTTAATATATTATTGTAAAATACCTTTTGAATTAAATAATTTAATAAAATTATTAACATTGGTTATGTGCCTAGACGAGACCATAAAACTATAATATTAAAATCAATTATAAAATCATTAGTATAAGATAAATATTTAAAACGGGAAAATATATAATTCGTAAGTCGATATAAATTTTTACTAAAAAGTAAAATACGTGGGTTGAGTTTCGTGTATCGCTGTCTTATAAATTTTTAAATCTTGAATTATCGTATTAATCAAGTGCTATGGCATCGGGGTTATATGCTATCGAGAAGCTGAACAGTGTGAACTATGTCACATGGTGTATACAAATGAAGAGTATCCTGGTATATCGCGAGAATTAGTCACATGTTCAGGCCGAAAAAAGGTTCCAAGAGATGTTGAAGATGATGCTACAAAATTAGAAAAATGGAAAAGTGTTGATCAAAAGGCGTTGGCCAAAATTACATTAAATAAAAATTAAGATTGTAGAGTTGTTAAATCACTCTTATTAAAATTACTAAATTAAAAGAAAACGCCGAAGAAAAGTAAAATTAAAATTAAAACAACTAAAAGAAAATAAAAAAAATTAAATTTTTTAAAAGAAATTAAATTTTTAAAGTAATAAGATTTTTGTTAGAGTTTCCGTCAATAAGTATCCGCATCTGTACGGAGAAAAGGAAACACTAATTAAAAATATCTTAAAATTAAAAGGTCAGTTAAAGATTAAAAGTTTTTGGGAAATCCATCCGCATTTGTACGGAAAAAAGGAGAATACTAAAAAATTTTTATCCATAAAAAGCGCTATATAAAAATTTTTTTTTTCAAATAGAATCCGTAGTAATTAGTTCTATCTGTAGTTGTATTAAAACATAGTTTTACTAATTGATTAAAATAATTTAATATGCCATTTAAGGCATATAGAATATTCATATTAATAAAATTAGACTTTTTATAAATCTTATATTTTTTATCTCATAAGAAAATTTTATGATTAAATTTCAACAATCAATAATTTAAGTCAATTATAATAATATTATTTTATAAGTCTAAAGGTAATTTTGTAGAGTTTAAATTTTTATAAAAATAATCTATTTTAGTATTTTATCAATTAAATACAATTTGGTTAAAATAAAAAAAAAAGAAAGGAAAAAACTTTGGTCAGATAGAGCAAAAAAATTTTTAAAATGAATTAAAATAAACAATATAATAACAAAAAAAGGAAAAAATATATTTTTTTTTTGACAATACGAATATTTTTAATAAAATTTCTATAAAATTTTGTTTTCTTGGCAACACGAATATTTTTTATAAAATTTCTATAAACTTTAGTTTTTTACTTACTGACTATTCTATTATATTCTAGCAATATAAAATTTTATCATTTTATCACATAAACATTCTTTTTATCAAATTAATAGTGACAATTTTAATTTTTTTGTCTAAGAGACCTATCTCTTAGTATCCTATTGGTATTAGCTCCTTTTTTAACAACTAAAATATTAAAGAAACCCCATTTTTATTAATAACAAAAATATATAAAAATGTCAAGACCTATACCTTTTGGCAGAAGAGAACTAATTGCCTCTACTCCCGAAAATGCAGACCCAAATTGAAGTCCTACTCCCGAAAATGAAGTCCCAAATTTAAGTCCAATTGAAAAAGAGGGGGAAATGATCACGGAAAACTTCCAAATTTAAGTGAAACTTTCAAACAAATTGTGCAACACGAAACGCAGAAAGTATTAGGAAACAATGATTTCCAAGGAGAAGAAGAGGAATTGGCAATAGATTTTGGCGATGGCTATAATTTAGAGAGAATAAATAAGATTCCAGTTAAAAGTTTGCGACAATTTTCAGGTGAACCTGGCGAATACGGGTCATGGAAGAAGAATGTGGAAAGAATATTGAGAATTTTTAACGATTTCAGAAATACTCCCAAATACTATAGAATTCTAATCGCGGTACGTAATAAAATTACGGGAGAAGCTGATAACACCCTAGAATCTTACAGTACACCATTATGCTGGGAAAGAATTGTTGTTTGTCTAGATCTACACTATGCCGATAAACGGGACATAGGTATCTTAGAACATTATATGACTACAATGAGACAGAAAAATAGTACCTTTCAAGAATTTTACAAAGCAGTTTATCAAAATCTTTCTATGATACTTGATAAACTTCCATCAATAGGATTAAAGCAAGAAGCTTTAATTGCTATGACGCGTTTTCATCGTGAAAAAGCACTCGATACATTCATCAGAGAATTAAATGGAGACCTACCAGGATTATTGAGCATAAAAGAACCCAAGGATCTTCCTCAGGCATTACATATGTGTACGAAATTACAAAATATAAATCAACGAACATAAATGGTTTTTCAATTTGAGTGATATGATTTCTGAGTGAAGTGACGTTTCGACCATTTGTCAGTAGTATGTCATGATCTGTAATTTTTTTTATTGTATTCAGTAATGTTTGCAATTTGATCATGGAGAGATATACGCAAGAACAACGTTTACAAATTATTCAATTTTATTATCAAAATAATCGTTCTCCAATTGTAACTTTTCGTGCGTTTAATTTGGTGTGGTTTTCGGTCTGGTGGAATCATCGGTCCGTACTTCTTTCGAAATGAAGCTGGTAACACCGTTACTGTCAATGGAGGACGGTATAGATCGATTATAACCAACTTTTTATGGCCGAAATTGGAAGAAGTTGATCTTGACAACATCTGGTTCCAACAAGATGGGGCTACGTGCTACACAGCACGTGCAACAACCGAGTTATTGCCAGAAAAGTTTGGAGATTCGATTATTTTAAGAAATTGTGTCATTGGATGGCTTCCAAGAAGTTGTGATTTAACACCATTAGACTATTTCTTGTTGTGGGGTTATTTGAAGTTATTGGTCTTTAGCAATAAACCAGAGAAGCTTGATAAGTCTTGAGTCAATAAACTTGAGAAGTCAATATTGAACGTGCTATTCATGACATACGACTTGATTTAGTGGAAAAAGTGTTCGAAAATTGGGTTCATCGAATTCGTTCCTGCAAAAGAAGTCGTGGAGGCCATTTGAATGACGTTTTATTCAGAACTTAATTGTATCGATTGTACTTCACATTAAATAAAAAACATTTTAATTTCCTTAACAATTAGTGTTTTTTTTTTTTAAAGAAATCATATCACTCAAATTGGAAAACCTTTTATTTTGGGAATAAAATGGGCAAACAACAAATTAGTCAACTTCGCATTCTTCACTAAATGGAAATAACCCCCGCAATACTCAACAATAATTTGCTAGACCTTATAATAGAGGAAATTTTAATCGGCAATGTCAGAATAATACATGGAAATAGTGATGCGGTGATATTTTAGTAACAGTGATTCAGTCACTGTGATTTATAAGTAGCAATCACTGCCTGCTATCATTATCGCCAATCAGCAGTGATTGTGATTAGCTATTTTGTATGAAATTTTTTTTGTATTATTCTACAAGTTATTAATATAGCATATTACAAATAGCAAATATAAAAATATTACTAATTAAACTACTACAATATTTTTATAATTTACACAAATCCTGCCTTACCTATCTTATTTAAACGAAAACTAAATGTAAGTTTCTTAGTAAATATTAAATATTTTTACTCTCAGCATTAAATACAAGTACACTGTGGTCTCTAATATATATATTACATAGTATGTAATAAAATAAAGTATGCAAATAAATTAATGCAAGTAAAAATATAATAACTGAATATGTATATGTATGAAAAGAACACATTAATCTCTCGATATGCCAATTAGTTGCTGAGAAATTGGCATCTAGTTTAAATGGGTTAAAGTAGCGTTTGTATAAATTGTAAAAATGTAATGTAAACGAGACTCACATCAATTTAAATAATAAATTACGATGTTATGTTATGAAGTTAAATCGTATTATATTTTTATATTAAAAATGAAACAAATTAATATTTATAATATTATAATTTATTACTAAAATAAATTATTCTTTTATTTCAAATATTAATATGTAGAAAAAAATTAACAGTTAAATGACAATAAAAAAATTTCAAAAATCAATAAAAAACAGTGATTGAAATCACTGTGATTTGTCATAGTGATTTAAAAGTAGCAATCGCCGTTGGTAACAGTGATGCGAAAATCACTCTTTTTTCCATCCCTACATGGAAACCAAATTCCCAATCAAATCCTAATTCCAATTTTCATAATAGTAAACCAAATTTTCAAAAAAATTACAATAAGCAAAATTTTCAGTCGAATAAATTCAATTTGCAATCCAATAAAGCCAATTTCCAATCTAAATTCAATAAATCCAGTTACAACAAACCCATTTATCAACAAAACTTTACATCCGGTTCTCAACAAATAGATAATTTAACCAGACGATATGCTGGTCGCACCTACAATAAAAATAATAATTATCAAAACTTAGGAAACTTTAATAGACGCTCCTCGTCGTATTATCCGCAAAGACAACACGATTCACAAAAAATTAATCGCACTAATTCAAGCAAAGATGATGAATTAGAACAAAATCAAGATAAAGGAAAAGGATAAAATTTCCTGTATTCAGTGCTTATCATTAAACTGCAACCTTAATCTTTTTTCTAGATTAAAACATTCCTCGCTCCCTTATATTGAACAATTAGTGGGAAATGGGGAAATAATTAAATTTCTAAAAGATACTGGTTCAAATAAAAATTACATTCATCCTAAAACTGATAAAACATCCATTACTCAATGAAAATAATTTTCAAGCTAAGGTACAAAAAGGAAATTTTCGGCTAATTCACACAATCGACTTGGGTATTTTACGATCTTCATTAGATGAAATTATTGCTGTCCTAAATGATATCAAAACACATGGACTTTACCCATACTTGGAATATGAAGCCCATCAAATACCTGATTTACGAGATGAGTTTAATATTCCCCGAAAACCAAGAGCCATAAATGCGATCTGTACTGCCTGGAAATGGATACCAGGTACTCCAGATCAAGATGACTATATTATGATAAAGAAAAAAGTGAATAATATGTTAAATAATAATAACAAACAGGTAATTAATAAATAAACAAAACTTATAATGACAGGATAAATAACATTACTGAAATAACTAACAAAATTTTAGAAAATTTAAAAAACAAAATTATAATGGTAATCATTCTGTTCTTCAAATTCAATATAAATTTAAATTGATTAAAGAAGAAATAGTTAATTCAAAATATGCCATTTATTGGGCAAAATTAGGTGTAATAAATCCTATATTATTGTCAAAATCAGAAATAGAAATTTTAGTCGAAATATTAGATAAAGAAAATTTTCCATATGAAAATGTTGAAGAAGCATCAGATTTTTCTAATGTAAAGGTTATAAGTAATGGTACCTGCTTGTTCTATCTCATTGAAGTTCCTTTAACTTCAAATGAAATATTTGTAAAATTATTAATTAAAGCAATAAAAATTGAAAACGTAGTAGTAAAAATTGATTATGAACAAATTTTATTAAATAAAGAAGAAATATTAAGTATAAAATCAAAAAATTGTTAAGTAATTAATTCTATAACAATATGTAACGAAAATGAAATAATGGACATACCTAACTTTATCTGCATTACGAACATCATAAAAGGCAAAAATTCAGCATGTAATACGACAAACAACAATCATATCCCATCAGTGGAACTAGTAGCAGAGGGCATATTATTGCTGAATCAATTCACAGTGATAGTTGTCGATGATAGTTACAAATAACGTTTGATTTAAACTATAGAAAACATCGATATGCTTATTTGGCTGGGACGTGAAGTTGTTTCCGTAATTTTATGTTTCGGTTTTATGGGTTTTCTGTCATATTTTTCTATATTCCAGATTTCACAGTTGTTTATAAACTGCGGAATGCTGTCGTATATTTAGGGTTATAATATTTTAATTGCATTAATTACATTAATTAATTATCTTTAGACACCTCTACAATTCCTCTATGGTTGTTTCTGAGATGTTCTTCTTCTATCACTTCGCCGAGTTACTCTTCGTTTATAGGGTCTAGTAAATTTTGCAACACTGAATGATTTTTGTTTGAGAAAAGTGGTTATGGTGAACCTGTTGAATTCTTTTGAGAAATTTTTGGTCTTCTACATATACTGCATTTCACAACTTAGGGTCAAAATGGTTTTGGAGTAGAGTTATTGTAGTTTCTCTATCTAAATATTTGGTACGGATTATTATTCTAGATTTATTGAAAATTGTTAAGTTTTTTATTGTAAAGGACCCTGAATTAGGTTTTTGAATGATTTTTTGTTTTTTAAACATTAAAGATTTAAAGATTTACTTATATTAAAATTAGTTTCGTTAGTTTCTTCACTTAAATTGATTTCGATATGTGATAATGCGTCGCATTTCAATTCTGAGTTTCTTTTTATATTTTATCTCATAGTCAAACTCTGATAGTTTAAGACGCCATCTCACGAGGTTTCAATTTGGCTTTTTTATTGAGAATGTGGTCTTTTTATTGGCCAGTGGTCGGTTTCTATAAGGAATTTACGACCGAATATATATGGACGAAAGTATTTTGTAGCTCATACCACACCTAACAGTTCTTTTTCAATGGTACTATAATGTAATTCGTGGTCGTTAAGCGTATTTTGTTGTTATTTCATTATAAAATTCTATGCAACTTGTTCAGAATTTTTTACTACGTAACTCTCGAAGAGCTCTTCCAAACTGGTACGATCCCCGAAATTATTGATTAGTATTTCCTTAATTTCTAACCTGTAACGTTATTTATTTCGACTGCTTCTCTTGCCCTTCCTTTTAATTTGGATTTTATTGTATTGGAGAAGATACTCTGGCTTAAATGATCGTATCTTAATGATAACAGATGTATTTTGTCTATAAGATTTGTGAAGTTTTGTAGTTCCTTGAAATCTCCATAAAAGTCGGGTAATTTTCCTATATCAATTAGTTATCATCAATCATGAATCAAAATTTAAAAATGAAATTCATTTAATTATATTTCATAATTCATCCAGCCATGAATTATAAATGTATATAAATAAATAAATATTTCATAACTCAACAGTAACAGTAAACCAAAAAACTTATTCTTCAAAGGAAATTCCAACAGACAAAGTATTACCAGCTATTCTTCAACCTGAATTCATTAAAAAGGAACTACAAGAACATCTATCACTATAACTACTCCGCCATATTCATATCAATAACACTAAAGAAATTAATTTATTAAAAGAAAAAACATTTACTGATCAAGTTTTTAGTGTCATTGAAATAGGACCAACAATGCTAATTACCTTATTATTAATAACAACAATTATCATACTAACTTTAAAGAAAAAAAATAATAAAGTAATCATCAATAACAAACATGGCGAAACACCGCATCCGAAGAATCGATAAAAGAATTTCAAGATCACACTGACATATCAATAGTCAAAGAAAGCAAAATACAACATGAAAATGCTAAACAATCGTCATCTGCAATTCCGTTGACACCAAAATTAAGCAAACTAAACAGCCAATCGCTGCCAAAAAAAATTCATATAAAACATCATTTTTTTTAAAAATGCAGTCAAATGAGGACTTTTGATTTTTAAGCGGAGAAGAGTTATGATAGTCCATTACATTAACCAATAAATAAAAATATGTTACTCCTAACAATAATACAGCTTCTTGTTCTACAATTATTCCAAGTACAATGCCAAACAATTGAAATGCAGAATTTAAATGACAACAATGGTTATACAACTATTAAATTGGGAGTCGTCAGAATAAAAAGAAATTACAAAAAATCCTACGCACCGTCAATATTACAGAATATGTAAATACAAAAGACATAATTTACAACAATATTATATCGATAAACCCTACAACTCCAATGTACAATATACTCGTACATAACTATCATTCTCTAAAACAGAAAATATATAATATTAGACCGCACCGAAGACAAAAACGTTACCTTATTAATGTCTTATTGCATAATATTTAAATAATTTCAACGAAAACTACAAAAACAAACTTATAGAAGACAACCTAGACATAAAAGATAAATTTATACATAGAAGACTTAAACAGATACATTCAAAAAATCTACCAAATAAACTATGATATATAATTATTAAAAAACTATATAGAAAAGATTGAAGATATAGTACTCACAAGTAAACTAGGTATACTAATAAGAAATATACTATCGGAACAGGAAATGGATCTAATTCCTGATTTCGAAGGATTTAAAAATTGCGGTGGGCTTTTATTTAGACCACCTCATTATTATATTACTGTAAAACTAAATTATAAACTTATATAATTTACTCAATTTTGCGATCGGGTAAACAACACAAATATAAAATACTGCTTACCTTAATTTTATATAAAAATTTAATCAGCTGTCATGAATTAGTACAGTAATATTTCTTTTTGAATTTAAACCATTATAGTATTTAACCTGATGAGTTAAAGTACATAACATTATAGAAGTAATACAAATTTTAATATATTATTGTAAAATACCTTTTGAATTAAATAATTTAATAAAATTATTAACATTGGTTATGTGCCTAGACGAGACCATAAAACTATAATATTAAAATCAATTATAAAATCATTAGTATAAGATAAATATTTAAAACGGGAAAATATATAATTCGTAAGTCGATATAAATTTTTACTAAAAAGTAAAATACGTGGGTTGAGTTTCGTGTATCGCTGTCTTATAAATTTTTAAATCTTGAATTATCGTATTAATCAAGTGCTATGGCATCGGGGTTATATGCTATCGAGAAGCTGAACAGTGTGAACTATGTCACATGGTGTATACAAATGAAGAGTATCCTGGTATATCGCGAGAATTAGTCACATGTTCAGGCCGAAAAAAGGTTCCAAGAGATGTTGAAGATGATGCTACAAAATTAGAAAAATGGAAAAGTGTTGATCAAAAGGCGTTGGCCAAAATTACATTAAATAAAAATTAAGATTGTAGAGTTGTTAAATCACTCTTATTAAAATTACTAAATTAAAAGAAAACGCCGAAGAAAAGTAAAATTAAAATTAAAACAACTAAAAGAAAATAAAAAAAATTAAATTTTTTAAAAGAAATTAAATTTTTAAAGTAATAAGATTTTTGTTAGAGTTTCCGTCAATAAGTATCCGCATCTGTACGGAGAAAAGGAAACACTAATTAAAAATATCTTAAAATTAAAAGGTCAGTTAAAGATTAAAAGTTTTTGGGAAATCCATCCGCATTTGTACGGAAAAAAGGAGAATACTAAAAAATTTTTATCCATAAAAAGCGCTATATAAAAAATTTTTTTTTCAAATAGAATCCGTAGTAATTAGTTCTATCTGTAGTTGTATTAAAACATAGTTTTACTAATTGATTAAAATAATTTAATATGCCATTTAAGGCATATAGAATATTCATATTAATAAAATTAGACTTTTTATAAATCTTATATTTTTTATCTCATAAGAAAATTTTATGATTAAATTTCAACAATCAATAATTTAAGTCAATTATAATAATATTATTTTATAAGTCTAAAGGTAATTTTGTAGAGTTTAAATTTTTATAAAAATAATCTATTTTAGTATTTTATCAATTAAATACAATTTGGTTAAAATAAAAAAAAAAGAAAGGAAAAAACTTTGGTCAGATAGAGCAAAAAAATTTTTAAAATGAATTAAAATAAACAATATAATAACAAAAAAAGGAAAAAATATATTTTTTTTTTGACAATACGAATATTTTTAATAAAATTTCTATAAAATTTTGTTTTCTTGGCAACACGAATATTTTTTATAAAATTTCTATAAACTTTAGTTTTTTACTTACTGACTATTCTATTATATTCTAGCAATATAAAATTTTATCATTTTATCACATAAACATTCTTTTTATCAAATTAATAGTGACAATTTTAATTTTTTTGTCTAAGAGACCTATCTCTTAGTATCCTATTGGTATTAGCTCCTTTTTTAACAACTAAAATATTAAAGAAACCCCATTTTTATTAATAACAAAAATATATAAAAATGTCAAGACCTATACCTTTTGGCAGAAGAGAACTAATTGCCTCTACTCCCGAAAATGCAGACCCAAATTGAAGTCCTACTCCCGAAAATGAAGTCCCAAATTTAAGTCCAATTGAAAAAGAGGGGGAAATGATCACGGAAAACTTCCAAATTTAAGTGAAACTTTCAAACAAATTGTGCAACACGAAACGCAGAAAGTATTAGGAAACAATGATTTCCAAGGAGAAGAAGAGGAATTGGCAATAGATTTTGGCGATGGCTATAATTTAGAGAGAATAAATAAGATTCCAGTTAAAAGTTTGCGACAATTTTCAGGTGAACCTGGCGAATACGGGTCATGGAAGAAGAATGTGGAAAGAATATTGAGAATTTTTAACGATTTCAGAAATACTCCCAAATACTATAGAATTCTAATCGCGGTACGTAATAAAATTACGGGAGAAGCTGATAACACCCTAGAATCTTACAGTACACCATTATGCTGGGAAAGAATTGTTGTTTGTCTAGATCTACACTATGCCGATAAACGGGACATAGGTATCTTAGAACATTATATGACTACAATGAGACAGAAAAATAGTACCTTTCAAGAATTTTACAAAGCAGTTTATCAAAATCTTTCTATGATACTTGATAAACTTCCATCAATAGGATTAATAAAAAAGAAGAAGCTTTAATTGCTATGACGCGTTTTCATCGTGAAAAAGCACTCGATACATTCATCAGAGAATTAAATGGAGACCTACCAGGATTATTGAGCATAAAAGAACCCAAGGATCTTCCTCAGGCATTACATATGTGTACGAAATTACAAAATATAAATCAACGAACATAAATGGTTTTTCAATTTGAGTGATATGATTTCTAAGTGAAGTGACGTTTCGACCATTTGTCAGTAGTATGTCATGATCTGTAATTTTTTTTATTGTATTCAGTAATGTTTGCAATTTGATCATGGAGAGATATACGCAAGAACAACGTTTACAAATTATTCAATTTTATTATCAAAATAATCGTTCTCCAATTGTAACTTTTCGTGCGTTTAATTTGGTGTGGTTTTCGGTCTGGTGGAATCATCGGTCCGTACTTCTTTCGAAATGAAGCTGGTAACACCGTTACTGTCAATGGAGGACGGTATAGATCGATTATAACCAACTTTTTATGGCCGAAATTGGAAGAAGTTGATCTTGACAACATCTGGTTCCAACAAGATGGGGCTACGTGCTACACAGCACGTGCAACAACCGAGTTATTGCCAGAAAAGTTTGGAGATTCGATTATTTTAAGAAATTGTGTCATTGGATGGCTTCCAAGAAGTTGTGATTTAACACCATTAGACTATTTCTTGTTGTGGGGTTATTTGAAGTTATTGGTCTTTAGCAATAAACCAGAGAAGCTTGATAAGTCTTGAGTCAATAAACTTGAGAAGTCAATATTGAACGTGCTATTCATGACATACGACTTGATTTAGTGGAAAAAGTGTTCGAAAATTGGGTTCATCGAATTCGTTCCTGCAAAAGAAGTCGTGGAGGCCATTTGAATGACGTTTTATTCAGAACTTAATTGTATCGATTGTACTTCACATTAAATAAAAAACATTTTAATTTCCTTAACAATTAGTGTTTTTTTTTTAAAGAAATCATATCACTCAAATTGGAAAACCTTTTATTTTGGGAATAAAATGGGCACACAACAAATTAGTCAACTTCGCATTCTTCACTAAATGGAAATAACCCCCGCAATACTCAACAATAATTTGCTAGACCTTATAATAGAGGAAATTTTAATCGGCAATGTCAGAATAATACATGGAAATAGTGATGCGGTGATATTTTAGTAACAGTGATTCAGTCACTGTGATTTATAAGTAGCAATCACTGCCTGCTATCATTATCGCCAATCAGCAGTGATTGTGATTAGCTATTTTGTATGAAATTTTTTTTGTATTATTCTACAAGTTATTAATATAGCATATTACAAATAGCAAATATAAAAATATTACTAATTAAACTACTACAATATTTTTATAATTTACACAAATCCTGCCTTACCTATCTTATTTAAACGAAAACTAAATGTAAGTTTCTTAGTAAATATTAAATATTTTTACTCTCAGCATTAAATACAAGTACACTGTGGTCTCTAATATATATATTACATAGTATGTAATAAAATAAAGTATGCAAATAAATTAATGCAAGTAAAAATATAATAACTGAATATGTATATGTATGAAAAGAACACATTAATCTCTCGATATGCCAATTAGTTGCTGAGAAATTGGCATCTAGTTTAAATGGGTTAAAGTAGCGTTTGTATAAATTGTAAAAATGTAATGTAAACGAGACTCACATCAATTTAAATAATAAATTACGATGTTATGTTATGAAGTTAAATCGTATTATATTTTTATATTAAAAATGAAACAAATTAATATTTATAATATTATAATTTATTACTAAAATAAATTATTCTTTTATTTCAAATATTAATATGTAGAAAAAAATTAAATGACAATAAAAAAAAACAGTTAAATGACAATAAAAAAATTTCAAAAATCAATAAAAAACAGTGATTGAAATCACTGTGATTTGTCATAGTGATTTAAAAGTAGCAATCGCCATTGGTAACAGTGATGCGAAAATCACTCTTTTTTCCATCTCTACATGGAAACCAAATTCCCAATCAAATCCTAATTCCAATTTTCATAATAGTATACCAAATTTTCAAAAAAATTACAATAAGCAAAATTTTCAGTCGAATAAATTCAATTTGCAATCCAATAAAGCCAATTTCCAATCTAAATTCAATAAATCCAGTTACAACAAACCCATTTATCAACAAAACTTTACATCCGGTTCTCAACAAATAGATAATTTAACCAGACGATATGCTGGTCGCACCTACAATAAAAATAATAATTATCAAAACTTAGGAAACTTTAATAGACGCTCCTCGTCGTATTATCCGCAAAGACAACACGATTCACAAAAAATTAATCGCACTAATTCAAGCAAAGATGATGAATTAGAACAAAATCAAGATAAAGGAAAAGGATAAAATTTCCTGTATTCAGTGCTTATCATTAAACTGCAACCTTAATCTTTTTTCTAGATTAAAACATTCCTCGCTCCCTTATATTGAACAATTAGTGGGAAATGGGGAAATAATTAAATTTCTAAAAGATACTGGTTCAAATAAAAATTACATTCATCCTAAAACTGATAAAACATCCATTACTCAATGAAAATAATTTTCAAGCTAAGGTACAAAAAGGAAATTTTCGGCTAATTCACACAATCGACTTGGGTATTTTACGATCTTCATTAGATGAAATTATTGCTGTCCTAAATGATATCAAAACACATGGACTTTACCCATACTTGGAATATGAAGCCCATCAAATACCTGATTTACGAGATGAGTTTAATATTCCCCGAAAACCAAGAGCCATAAATGCGATCTGTACTGCCTGGAAATGGATACCAGGTACTCCAGATCAAGATGACTATATTATGATAAAGAAAAAAGTGAATAATATGTTAAATAATAATAACAAACAGGTAATTAATAAATAAACAAAACTTATAATGACAGGATAAATAACATTACTGAAATAACTAACAAAATTTTAGAAAATTTAAAAAACAAAATTATAATGGTAATCATTCTGTTCTTCAAATTCAATATAAATTTAAATTGATTAAAGAAGAAATAGTTAATTCAAAATATGCCATTTATTGGGCAAAATTAGGTGTAATAAATCCTATATTATTGTCAAAATCAGAAATAGAAATTTTAGTCGAAATATTAGATAAAGAAAATTTTCCATATGAAAATGTTGAAGAAGCATCAGATTTTTCTAATGTAAAGGTTATAAGTAATGGTACCTGTTTGTTCTATCTCATTGAAGTTCCTTTAACTTCAAATGAAATATTTGTAAAATTATTAATTAAAGCAATAAAAATTGAAAACGTAGTAGTAAAAATTGATTATGAACAAATTTTATTAAATAAAGAAGAAATATTAAGTATAAAATCAAAAAATTGTTAAGTAATTAATTCTATAACAATATGTAACGAAAATGAAATAATGGACATACCTAACTTTATCTGCATTACGAACATCATAAAAGGCAAAAATTCAGCATGTAATACGACAAACAACAATCATATCCCATTAGTGGAACTAGTAGCAGAGGGCATATTATTGCTGAATCAATTCACAGTGATAGTTGTCGATGATAGTTACAAATAACGTTTGATTTAAACTATAGAAAACATCGATATGCTTATTTGGCTGGGACGTGAAGTTGTTTCCGTAATTTTATGTTTCGGTTTTATGGGTTTTCTGTCATATTTTTCTATATTCCAGATTTCACAGTTGTTTATAAACTGCGGAATGCTGTCGTATATTTAGGGTTATAATATTTTATTGCATTAATTACATTAATTAATTATCTTTAGACACCTCTACAATTCCTCTATGGTTGTTTCTGAGATGTTCTTCTTCTATCACTTCGCCGAGTTACTCTTCGTTTATAGGGTCTAGTAAATTTTGCAACACTGAATGATTTTTGTTTGAGAAAAGTGGTTATGGTGAACCTGTTGAATTCTTTTGAGAAATTTTTGGTCTTCTACATATACTACATTTCACAACTTAGGGTCAAAATGGTTTTGGAGTAGAGTTATTGTAGTTTCTCTATCTAAATATTTGGTACGGATTATTATTCTAGATTTATTGAAAATTGTTAAGTTTTTTATTGTAAAGGACCCTGAATTAGGTTTTTGAATGATTTTTTGTTTTTTAAACATTAAAGATTTAAAGATTTACTTATATTAAATTTAGTTTCGTTAGTTTCTTCACTTAAATTGATTTCGATATGTGATAATGCGTCGCATTTCAATTCTGAGTTTCTTTTTATATTTTATCTCATAGTCAAACTCTGATAGTTTAAGACGCCATCTCACGAGGTTTCAATTTGGCTTTTTTATTGAGAATGTGGTCTTTTTATTGGCCTGTGGTCGGTTTCTATAAGGAATTTACGACCGAATATATATGGACGAAAGTATTTTGTAGCTCATACCACACCTAACAGTTCTTTTTCAATGGTACTATAATGTAATTCGTGGTCGTTAAGCGTATTTTGTTGTTATTTCATTATAAAATTCTATGCAACTTGTTCAGAATTTTTTACTACGTAACTCTCGAAGAGCTCTTCCAAACTGGTACGATCCCCGAAATTATTGATTAGTATTTCCTTAATTTCTAACCTGTAACGTTATTTATTTCGACTGCTTCTCTTGCCCTTCCTTTTAATTTGGATTTTATTGTATTGGAGAAGATACTCTGGCTTAAATGATCGTATCTTAATGATAACAGATGTATTTTGTCTATAAGATTTGTGAAGTTTTGTAGTTCCTTGAAATCTCCATAAAAGTCGGGTAATTTTCCTATATCAATTAGTTATCATCAATCATGAATCAAAATTTAAAAATGAAATTCATTTAATTATATTTCATAATTCATCCAGCCATGAATTATAAATGTATATAAATAAATAAATATTTCATAACTCAACAGTAACAGTAAACCAAAAAACTTATTCTTCAAAGGAAATTCCAACAGACAAAGTATTACCAGCTATTCTTCAACCTGAATTCATTAAAAAGGAACTACAAGAACATCTATCACTATAACTACTCCGCCATATTCATATCAATAACACTAAAGAAATTAATTTATTAAAAGAAAAAACATTTACTGATCAAGTTTTTAGTGTCATTGAAATAGGACCAACAATGCTAATTACCTTATTATTAATAACAACAATTATCATACTAACTTTAAAGAAAAAAAATAATAAAGTAATCATCAATAACAAACATGGCGAAACACCGCATCCGAAGAATCGATAAAAGAATTTCAAGATCACACTGACATATCAATAGTCAAAGAAAGCAAAATACAACATGAAAATGCTAAACAATCGTCATCTGCAATTCCGTTGACACCAAAATTAAGCAAACTAAACAGCCAATCGCTGCCAAAAAAAATTCATATAAAACATCATTTTTTTTAAAAATGCAGTCAAATGAGGACTTTTGATTTTTAAGCGGAGAAGAGTTATGATAGTCCATTACATTAACCAATAAATAAAAATATGTTACTCCTAACAATAATACAGCTTCTTGTTCTACAATTATTCCAAGTACAATGCCAAACAATTGAAATGCAGAATTTAAATGACAACAATGGTTATACAACTATTAAATTGGGAGTCGTCAGAATAAAAAGAAATTACAAAAAATTCTACGCACCATCAATATTACAGAATATGTAAATACAAAAGACATAATTTACAACAATATTATATCGATAAACCCTACAACTCCAATGTACAATATACTCGTACATAACTATCATTCTCTAAAACAGAAAATATATAATATAAGACCGCACCGAAGACAAAAACGTTACCTTATTAATGTCTTATTGCATAATATTTAAATAATTTCAACGAAAACTACAAAAACAAACTTATAGAAGACAACCTAGACATAAAAGATAAATTTATACATAGAAGACTTAAACAGATACATCCAAAAAATCTACCAAATAAACTATGATATATAATTATTAAAAAACTATATAGAAAAGATTGAAGATATAGTACTCACAAGTAAACTAGGTATACTAATAAGAAATATACTATCGGAACAGGAAATGGATCTTATTCCTGATTTCGAAGGATTTAAAAATTGCGGTGGGCTTTTATTTAGACCACCTCATTATTATATTACTGTAAAACTAAATTATAAACTTATATAATTTACTCAATTTTGCGATCGGGTAAACAACACAAATATAAAATACTGCTTACCTTAATTTTATATAAAAATTTAATCAGCTGTCATGAATTAGTACAGTAATATTTCTTTTTGAATTTAAAGCATTATAGTATTTAACCTGATGAGTTAAAGTACATAACATTATAGAAGTAATACAAATTTTAATATATTATTGTAAAATACCTTTTGAATTAAATAATTTAATAAAATTATTAACATTGGTTATGTGCCTAGACGAGACCATAAAACTATAATATTAAAATCAATTATAAAATCATTAGTATAAGATAAATATTTAAAACGGGAAAATATATAATTCGTAAGTCGATATAAATTTTTACTAAAAAGTAAAATACGTGGGTTGAGTTTCGTGTATCGCTGTATTATAAATTTTTAAATCTTGAATTATCGTATTAATCAAGTGCTATGGCATCGGGGTTATATGCTATCGAGAAGCTGAACAGTGTGAACTATGTCACATGGTGTATACAAATGAAGAGTATCCTGGTATATCGCGAGAATTAGTCACATGTTCAGGCCGAAAAAAGGTTCCAAGAGATGTTGAAGATGATGCTACAAAATTAGAAAAATGGAAAAGTGTTGATCAAAAGGCGTTGGCCAAAATTACATTAAGTATAAATTCAACAGAACTTATTCATATAAAAAATTGTAAATCGTCGAATCAGGCGTGGGAAAAATTACGAGCTGCTTTTCAACCAAGTGATCCAGCTAGTATGGTAGCTATATTCAGGTAATTGTTACATTTTAATATAAATGTTGAAAATAAAATGTCAGATCAATTAAACAAATTCTATGAAATTTTAGACAAATTAAGTTTAATTGATATCAAGGCGGACGAAGATCTTCTTACCTTTTGAGTATAAGAGTATGAAAGTTTCGAGATAGCTGTCGAAAGTAGAGATAAATTAGATGCATTAAAGATTAAATTGATTGAAAAAGATCAGAGGCGAAGTGAAAAAATTGAATGTGATAAGAAAGGTGATCGTGTTTTCGTGGCAAATACAAGAGGAGCTCCAAAGAAATATAATAATAATAAAAAATTCTTTAAATGTTTTAAATGTGAAAAGCAAGGACATTAAGCTGTAAATTGTTAGAAAAAGGAAGATCAACATAAAGAAAAAATTGCATGTGTTTTAAGTATTACAGACAATTTGGCTGGTTCAGAAAAAAGAAATAAATTATGCAGAGACAAAACATTGTTTAATAATTTTTATGATGAAGAACATAGGGTTGAATTGGCATCTGGTGAATTAATAACTGCAACAGGAGAATAACTGTAACTGTAAAGGAGAAATTAAATTAAAATCAAAATTTGCTGACATATGTTACAACAATAGGTAGTGATTAAAGTTAATAAAATAATTAAAAATAGAAATCATGTTAATTTTAAAGATAATAGTGCTATTGTTAAGGATAAATATTATGATAAAATTTTCAAAGCTAATTGTGTCAATGGTTTATATATAGCGAAGTTTAATACAAATTAATGGGATATTAATTAATATTAACTTAATGGGAATTATAACATCAAAAATTGATTTCGAACATTGGCATAAAAGGTTAGGCCATGTCAATTATGACACATTTAAAAAATTGGGTAAGGATCAAGAAGTAATTAGAGGTTTACAAGTAAGTAATATGCAGAAAAATTTTAATTGCAAAACATGTGCTTTGGGTAAAATGAAATCTAATCCATTTGATAAATATAATAAAATATATACCAAACAAGTTTTAGAAATTATACATACCGACATATGAGGCCCTATGAGAAAAATACCAGCTGGAGATGCACAGACCTTTATTACGTTTACTGATGATATTTCTAGAAAAATTGATGTGTATTTTTTAAAGGCAAAAATGAGGCGATGAAAGCATTTAAAGATTATAAAATTATCTCGGAGAACGAGACAGGTGTAAAAATTAAAATTCTTAGAAGCAATAATGGTACAGAATATGTTAATAATGAATTTAATGAATACTTAAGAAGAAATGGAATAAAACATCAAGTGACTGTCAGTTATACATCCCAACAAAATGAAGTGTCAGAAAGGTGTAATCGAACTTTAATAGAAAAGGCTAGATGTGTAATGATACAATCAGGGGACCCGAATATTTATGGTCAGAAGCCATAAACACAGCCGCTATTTCAAATAATCGAATTTCTAAGAAAATTTTAGGTGACAAAATTTGATGTGCTACACAGATGCTGATTGGGGTTCAGATGCAACTGATAGAAAATCATAGAGTGGATATATTTTATGTGTACATGTGGCACTTGGCCGTGGGAATTTTGTGCCAGAAAGAGATAGTAATAGTTATGCAAATGAGTTCACAACAAAGGCGTTTGAACTTTTAAGGAATGTTGTTTGTAGAAATATTTATGCAAATTAGATGTCGTGATTGGCGCTTGCATAATTAGTTTCCGGAAAAGTTTTTGTTAATAGTATAGAAGGTTAACTAGATAATGTATAACAAGTAAGTGCAATGATGTGTTTTATGTTTTATATTTTTCCGGAAATGCTTTTGTAAAAAATATAGAAGGTTAACTAGATAATGTATAACAACTAAGTGCAATGATGTGTTTTATGTTTTATATTGATCTAAAAACAGGTGTTGTACTATAATAACATAGACTATGTAAATAATATGCAAGAATTTATTTTGTTTTTTAAAAAAAAAACTTTTATGGTGTGTTTATAAATAATAGACAAGGTAAACAAGATAAATGTAGAACAAGTAAGCGCAATAACCTTGTTGTGATAGTATTTTTTTCTTGTTAGTAATTTTGAAGATTAACTGGTTAATGTAGAACAAGTAAGTGTAATGATGTTGTTGTTATAGTATATTAAATTTATTTTTTAATAAAAAGATTTCACGGCCCACCGGTTATTGTAACATAATATTACCGCAAAAATGCAGTTGTTATTTATAAGATAAACAAAATGTAGATATTGACTTTGTTATTGTATCTTAGTTTTAAAGTAATTTAAAGTAAAAAATGTATACATCATTTTTACAGTAATCTTCTATTTCATGTTGCATATTAAATTCAATTTGCTTGTTTTGCTCATGCCAATCCAAAAATTCTTTACGTTCTACTTCTTTCATTGAATCTGGACTATAATAATGTAGTGCAGGTAAAAGTCCAATGTATTTAGCATTTTCTCTAGAATAAATGTGGAAAGTGACATGTTTTAATGTTAACCGGTAATTCAAAAGCTTTTGGCAGTTGAGCCAGAGCCATTGGCAAATAATTTAAAGAATCTAAAAACTTGATGTTATTTATTTTCATTCAAATAATTTTTGTTCCTCTCATAATTAATTTTGATTCTAAATTACTTTTATTCAATAATTCATTTAAAATGAATTGATAGTTAAAGCTTTGTCCGTTATGAACCAAAACCATAACTTTCTTGAATTTGTTTGCCAACTTTAAAATATAATCAACAAAACTTGAAATTACATTTGTTTTTAAAATTATTGTCCTATAACCACATTGTAAGCAAAAGTACAACTGGGACTCATCTATACAACAATGGCATCTTGTTGATATAACACACAGGTTTGGTTCAAGTAATTTAACATCGTAACTTTGCTTTTGGTACAGTGTTGTTTCCTGCATTGTTTCTAAATCAAAAAATCCAAAAAAAAAATTCTCGACATTAGACGTTCTTGCATCAACATTAATGAAACAAAAATGATTTCTTTTTGCAAGTTTGTAACAATGTTTGCAAAAAACAGAATCGCATGTGTGTAAAGAACCAGTTGAATATAATTTAAAGCATTTTAAGCATTTATGAACTTGTGAACAAATAGTATTAGAGTGGTAAAGCATTTTCTCTCCTAAAAGAGCGCTTAAATTTGTTACACGATACATCTACAGGTATTTTGTCACACAGGAAAGATTGTTGACAATAACGATATTTACCACCACATTTATGAAAACTTTTATTGCTGTAACTCACATTGCATTTTTCACAATAATAACTTGAGCAGAAAACTGATGTAAGTGAAGTAATCACGTTAAAATGGTTATTGTAATAATACAAATTAATTCTCTTGCCATTGTTTTGTCCATTAAAGATAATACTTTTATTGTCGCCATAACTGTACACTACAATATTGTACTCATCCCCGAAATTATCCTGTATTTTTTTTAATTCTGAAATTCCCGCACTCTTTATTATATCTGCTTGGGTTTTCTGCACTAGCTCATCCGCTAAGATCGCTTGCAATTTTTGATTGTTGTCTCTTACTTTTTGTAATTGACGTCTTTGTCGGCAAAAGCTTTGTCAACAAATACAGACCGATACAGACATAGATTGTCCTTGTTTTTAATAATCACCACTCCTTTTCGTTTCAAGCTATCTCCTTCAAACGTAAAATATGTTTTACCTCGGTCGGTTCCTGTGGGCAGATTAACGATAGTAGTGGTAAGCTCAAATGAATCAGTATGCAACCCCTCGAAATTACTTTCAAATATTTTATAAATTAATTCCCATATATAAAGACAGTGGATATATTTTATGTGTACATGTGGCACTTGGCCGTGGGAATTTTGTGCCAGAAAGAGATAGTAATAGTTATGCAAATGAGTTCACAACAAAGGCGTTTGAACTTTTAAGGAATGTTGTTTGTAGAAATATTTATGCAAATTAGATGTCGTGATTGGCGCTTGCATAATTAGTTTCCGGAAAAGTTTTTGTTAATAGTATAGAAGGTTAACTAGATAATGTATAACAAGTAAGTGCAATGATGTGTTTTATGTTTTATATTTTTCCGGAAACGCTTTTGTAAAAAATATAGAAGGTTAACTAGATAATGTATAACAACTAAGTGCAATGATGTGTTTTATGTTTTATATTGATCTAAAAACAGGTGTTGTACTATAATAACATAGACTATGTAAATAATATACAAGAATTTATTTTGTTTTTTAAAAAAAAAACTTTTATGGTGTGTTTATAAATAATAGACAAGGTAAACAAGATAAATGTAGAACAAGTAAGCGCAATAACCTTGTTGTGATAGTATTTTTTTCTTGTTAGTAATTTTGAAGATTAACTGGTTAATGTAGAACAAGTAAGTGTAATGATGTTGTTGTTATAGTATATTAAATTTATTTTTTAATAAAAAGATTTCACGGCCCACCGGTTATTGTAACATAATATTACCGCAAAAATGCAGTTGTTATAAGATAAACAAAATGTAGATATTGACTTTGTTATTGTATCTTAGTTTTAAAGTAATTTAAAGTAAAAAATGTATACATCATTTTTACAGTAATCTTCTATTTCATGTTGCATATTAAATTCAATTTGCTTGTTTTGCTCATGCCAATCCAAAAATTCTTTACGTTCTACTTCTTTCATTGAATCTGGACTATAATAATGTAGTGCAGGTAAAAGTCCAATGTATTTAGCATTTTCTCTAGAATAAATGTGGAAAGTGACCTGTTTTAATGTTAACCGGTAATTCAAAAGCTTTTGGCAGTTGAGCCAGAGCCATTGGCAAATAATTTAAAGAATCTAAAAACTTGATGTTATTTATTTTCATTCAAATAATTTTTGTTCCTCTCATAATTAATTTTGATTCTAAATTACTTTTATTCAATAATTCATTTAATATGAATTGATGGTTGAAGCTTTGTCCGTTATGAACCAAAACTATAACTTTCTTGAATTTGTTTGCCAACTTTAAAATATAATCAACAAAACTTGAAATTACATTTGTTTTTAAAATTGTTCTCCTATAACCACATTGTAAGCAAAAGTACAACTGGGACTCATCTATACAACAATGGCATCTTGCTGATATAACACACAGGTTTGGTTCAAGTAATTTAACATCGTAACTTTGCTTTTGGTACAGTGTTGTTTCCTGCATTGTTTCTAAATCAAAAAATCCAAAAAAAAAATTCTCGACATTAGACGTTCTTGCATCAACATTAATGAAACAAAAATGATTTCTTTTTGCAAGTTTGTAACAATGTTTGCAAAAAACAGAATCGCATGTGTGTAAAGAACCAGTTGAATATAATTTAAAGCATTTTAAGCATTTATGAACTTGTGAACAAATAGTATTAGAGTGGTAAAGCATTTTCTCTCCTAAAAGAGCGCTTAAATTTGTTACACGATATATCTACAGGTATTTTGTTACACAGGGAAGATTGTTGACAATAACGATATTTACCACCACATTTATGAAAACTTTTATTGCTGTAACTCACATTGCATTTTTCACAATAATAACTTGAGCAGAAAACTGATGTAAGTGAAGTAATCACGTTAAAATGGTTATTGTAATAATACAAATTAATTCTCTTGCCATTGTTTTGTCCATTAAAGATAATACTTTTATTGTCGCCATAACTGTACACTACAATATAGTACTCATCCCCGAAATTATCCTGTATTTTTTTTAATTCTGAAATTCCCGCACTCTTTATTATATCTGCTTGGGTTTTCTGCACTAGCTCATCCGCTAAGATCGCTTGCAATTTTTGATTGTTGTCTCTTACTTTTTATAATTGACGTCTTTGTCGGCAAAAGCTTTGTCAACAAATACAGACCGATACAGACATAGATTGTCCTTGTTTTTAATAATCACCACTCCTTTTCGTTTCAAGCTATCTCCTTCAAACGTAAAATATGTTTTACCTCGGTCGGTTCCTGTGGGCAGATTAACGATAGTAGTGGTAAGCTCAAATGAATCAGTATGCAACCCCTCGGAATTACTTTCAAATATTTTATAAATTAATTCCCATATATAAAGACAGTGGATATATTTTATGTGTACATGTGGCACTTGGCCGTGGGAATTTTGTGCCAGAAAGAGATAGTAATAGTTATGCAAATGAGTTCACAACAAAGGCGTTTGAACTTTTAAGGAATGTTGTTTGTAGAAATATTTATGCAAATTAGATGTCGTGATTGGCGCTTGCATAATTAGTTTCCGGAAAAGTTTTTGTTAATAGTATAGAAGGTTAACTAGATAATGTATAACAAGTAAGTGCAATGATGTGTTTTATGTTTTATATTTTTCCGGAAACGCTTTTGTAAAAAATATAGAAGGTTAACTAGATAATGTATAACAACTAAGTGCAATGATGTGTTTTATGTTTTATATTGATCTAAAAACAGGTGTTGTACTATAATAACATAGACTATGTAAATAATATGCAAGAATTTATTTTGTTTTTTAAAAAAAAAACTTTTATGGTGTGTTTATAAATAATAGACAAGGTAAACAAGATAAATGTAGAACAAGTAAGCGCAATAACCTTGTTGTGATAGTATTTTTTTCTTGTTAGTAATTTTGAAGATTAACTGGTTAATGTAGAACAAGTAAGTGTAATGATGTTGTTGTTATAGTATATTAAATTTATTTTTTAATAAAAAGATTTCACGGCCCACCGGTTATTGTAACATAATATTACCGCAAAAATGCAGTTGTTATAAGATAAACAAAATGTAGATATTGACTTTGTTATTGTATCTTAGTTTTAAAGTAATTTAAAGTAAAAAATGTATACATCATTTTTACAGTAATCTTCTATTTCATGTTGCATATTAAATTCAATTTGCTTGTTTTGCTCATGCCAATCCAAAAATTCTTTACGTTCTACTTCTTTCATTGAATCTGGACTATAATAATGTAGTGCAGGTAAAAGTCCAATGTATTTAGCATTTTCTCTAGAATAAATGTGGAAAGTGACATGTTTTAATGTTAACCGGTAATTCAAAAGCTTTTGGCAGTTGAGCCAGAGCCATTGGCAAATAATTTAAAGAATCTAAAAACTTGATGTTATTTATTTTCATTCAAATAATTTTTGTTCCTCTCATAATTAATTTTGATTCTAAATTACTTTTATTCAATAATTCATTTAATATGAATTGATAGTTAAAGCTTTGTCCGTTATGAACCAAAACCATAACTTTCTTGAATTTGTTTGCCAACTTTAAAATATAATCAACAAAACTTGAAATTACATTTGTTTTTAAAATTGTTGTCCTATAACCACATTGTAAGCAAAAGTACAACTGGGACTCATCTATACAACAATGGCATCTTGTTGATATAACACACAGGTTTGGTTCAAGTAATTTAACATCGTAACTTTGCTTTTGGTACAGTGTTGTTTCCTGCATTGTTTCTAAATCAAAAAATCCAAAAAAAAAATTCTCGACATTAGACGTTCTTGCATCAACATTAATGAAACAAAAATGATTTCTTTTTGCAAGTTTGTAACAATGTTTGCAAAAAACAGAATCGCATGTGTGTAAAGAACCAGTTGAATATAATTTAAAGCATTTTAAGCATTTATGAACTTGTGAACAAATAGTATTAGAGTGGTAAAGCATTTTCTCTCCTAAAAGAGCGCTTAAATTTGTTACACGATACATCTACAGGTATTTTGTCACACAGGAAAGATTGTTGACAATAACGATATTTACCACCACATTTATGAAAACTTTTATTGCTGTAACTCACATTGCATTTTTCACAATAATAACTTGAGCAGAAAACTGATGTAAGTGAAGTAATCACGTTAAAATGGTTATTGTAATAATACAAATTAATTCTCTTGCCATTGTTTTGTCCATTAAAGATAATACTTTTATTGTCGCCATAACTGTACACTACAATATTGTACTCATCCCCGAAATTATCCTGTATTTTTTTTAATTCTGAAATTCCCGCACTCTTTATTATATCTGCTTGGGTTTTCTGCACTAGCTCATTCGCTAAGATCGCTTGCAATTTTTGATTGTTGTCTCTTACTTTTTGTAATTGACGTCTTTGTCGGCAAAAGCTTTGTCAACAAATACAGACCGATACAGACATAGATTGTCCTTGTTTTTAATAATCACCACTCCTTTTCGTTTCAAGCTATCTCCTTCAAACGTAAAATATGTTTTACCTCGGTCGGTTCCTGTGGGCAGATTAACGATAGTAGTGGTAAGCTCAAATGAATCAGTATGCAACCCCTCGGAATTACTTTCAAATATTTTATAAATTAATTCCCATATATAAAGACGTCAATTACAAAAAAATAAGAGACAATAATCAAAAATTGCAAACGATCTTAGCGAACTTCATGGTGCTTGCTGGCTTGTAACTAATCAAACCCGGTGTTCGTTCTTGAAAATTTTCTCCAAAAAACGTTATTCCAACTAGATCATCTGCGTTAACGTTCCGGAGTAAATATTCTACAATTTCGTTTATCGCATCTTTAAACCACTAGAACAAATCTTCATTACTTGGTACTGATTTTATTTTGAAAGTTATTTTACGCGACGTTACTCTAAACCGATTAGAAAACTGGTTTCTCTCGTTAATTATCTCGAATTTCGGACCTTCCTCGAGGAATTTTTTTAAAAGAAGTTTTTTCGACATTTTAATAAGTTTTATCACGCACGTATTGTTTTCCGGTCAAAAGTGTTTTACTGTTTAAATTTTTTACTTTAAGTTCACAGTATTTTTATATATAATAACAGAGAACAAAGACTTTTTAATTTAATCAAGGATTAAGCACGGGAAATTCTAATAGTTCTATAGAATAAGGAAATTTAATAAGATTGAAATTAAATTCCATCATGCCAAAAGTCATGTTCTATAGGTGTGTTTATAAGATTGCAACAATATGAATTTAGAAATTATTAGAAAAAATTATGATTTAACAAAGGAATTTAGGAGTGCTTAAATTTCCTCATATGTTTAGTTCCTTGTTAAATAATTAATGGTATCTATTATTGAAATGGCTTTTGAGTTGATAAAAAAGATTTATTCTTCTAACAAAGAAATTTAGGAGTGTTTAAATTTCCTGATATATTTAGTTCTTTAACAGTAGTTAATGGTATTTATTATTGAAAAGAGCTTTTGAGTTGTTTAAAAAAAGATTTATTATTGTAACAAAGGAATTTAGGAGTGTTCAAATTTTCCATATGTTTAGTTCCTTGTTAAATAATAAAGTAATTTTAACTATGGTAGAAAAAGTATAAAAGAAAAGACAAAACTTTTATTTCCATCAATTGAGTTCTACACAAAACTTAATTTAAATAACAGTACTAGTACCAGTACCAAAAGAAATAATGGTAACTAACTTTTAAATTTAAACAAAAATTTAAAAAATCTTTTTTTCAAAATTTTTCAAATTATGCTATATTTTTAATTATTTATTTTATATTTTATTTTCACTTAGGATTTTGTAGATAATCTCATAGCAATTGGAAAAGGGGAGCAAGAGAGCTACAAAACGATAGATGCACTGGTGAAGAACGTGATGTACGAGGTAGAAGAATGGAAATTTCTAAAGACCAAAAGGGGTCAGCAGGTGGTTCTGTGTAAGGTAACATGCCCAATGGAAGATTCAACTGAAAGCATTACTTTTTTTATGCCGGAGCGGTTCTCCAAAAAAGTTGTGTCGGAGAAAGAATTAAATCAACTGAACAGCAAGGGCTTTTATTTCAAATTTTTGGGACGGGATCCTAATAGGTGGAATATGGCTCTGTTTGACTTAATTCCAAATACGAGTATATACGAGACTCGCAAGAAAAATTGTATAAATAAACAAAAGTTAAAATAAAAAATTTACAAATTCAATATTTCCTTTTTTATTTAAATTTTTTTAACTTTTCAGAATTATTGAGTTAATTCCAAATACGAGTATAAACTCGCAAGAAAAATCGTATAAATAAAAAAAAAAAAAAGTTAAAATAAAAAATTTACAAATTAAATATTTTCTTTTTTATTTAAATTTTCAACTTTTCAGGTTTTATTTAATTAAATTTATAAAATTTTAATTTCTTCCAGGTCGCCTTTTTTATTTATATTTTTCAGGTTACCTTTTTCATGATTTAAAATTTAAATCGGTCTCTCACAAACATCTTCTTCTTGCAAACAAGTCTGGTGAGCACATCCAAGTCGTGCTCACTTGGCATCTTTTCTGCACATAACAATTTTCCGCCATTATCACCACTACCTGCTGCTCCTCTAAGAAGGTCCTTAAATTAAATTTCATAATTGAATGTTAATGTTTTTTCTAATTGGAAAATATCGCATTTTCCAATTATTTCTTCAAACGGAAACGTACTTCCATTTTAATTAAAAATAATTTGAAAACACAAATTCATTTATACTTTTTATGCAACATACATAATATTTTGCATCACACATAACACTTTCTAAAATATGCAAATTATATTTTTGCATTCTCATTAATATTTAATTACTGTATATTCTCTAAACTATGTCTAAAAATTAAATTACTATGAAGCCACTAATATAAAAAATCACTATGTAGAGGAGTTAAAATATTAGTCAGCAAGAATTTGCAACTCTTTCAAAGTTTTTTTTCAAAAAGTCCACTATCGGCCCTTTAAGGTCCGGTCCCCTTTAAAGTGGAGCCTTATTCTGGCGACCCACCCCCTCTTGTTTCTGCATGGGGTTCCCGGATGTCCGAAATACGGTCCTCAAGGTACGTTTTCGGTCCTTGAGTGTCCGGTATCGGTCCTTGAGCGTCCGGTATCGGTCCTTGAGGGTCCTGTATCGGGCTTTGAGGGTCCTGTATCGGTTTTTGTGGGTCCTGTATCGGTTATTGAGGGTCCGGTATCGGTCCTAGAGGGTCCGGTATCGGTCCATGAGGGTCCGGTATCGGTCCTTGAGGGTCCGGTATAGCTCTATGCTACTGCTAAAGTCTCCCTTCCCATATGGGCAAGGGGTCAAGGGGCCCTAGGGGCCTCCTCTTTTTTTCGGGTCTTTTTAAATCGTATTAGGTATAAATTAGAGGTTTTCAAGTTATTTTAATATAGTAAGGCACAAAATGAGCAGCAAGGCAGTAGCAGATCTACAATTTATTGTTGGAAATAATAAGCAATTTTTCTTCAAAAAATTTTCTTTGATAGCTGATGGGTCACTGATACCGATGCTGTTTATGTTTAAAGCACCTTATTCGTTCGAAGAGTTAAATACTGATGTTCAACACCAAAATAAATTCAATTAAATGCAAATAAATGGCCTTGACTGGGATGATGGATTTATAGAATATTTAGAAATTAAAAATATTTTTAAGGAACATTTAAATTTATTCGATATCGTTTATGTAAAGGTGTACCAGAAAAAGGAATTTTTAGATAAATTTGTTTCCAATTCAATAGAAGTTATCAATTTAGATAATGAAATTCGATCTCTTCAGAAACTAAGGAATTTCACCACCATTTAGCCTCACCATCACGGAAAATTTACAAAGATGTAAAAAATTGTATGAATTTATATATGTATTTAATAAAAGAAAATAATTGGTTTTAAAAAATATTTGTTTTATTTATTGTTGACCAAGATAATTTTTCTGACAATAACATAGGTACTTCATAAAAAGGTCTCTAATAGTTACACTGTGCTATGTCTAAATTCATTGCAATGTAGAAATCTTCTTGTTCCAATCTAAATTTATTCTTTGCGAAACATCTTTTAAAATATTTAAATACATGTTCTCGTATATTTAGTTCACCTCCATTGTTATATGACATCACTACTTGTATATAGTCTAGTATGAGGTAAAAACGAGTGTACTCATCTAGCTGCAATGTAAGTTTTTTTGTGCGCTCTGCATGATTAAATGTTAGCGAAAATCCTTTTGAATTTAATTTTATTTCACTATTTTTAAAATCGTGATAAAATATACATCACTACAAATAATTCATTTCGCTCATGACTTTGTTTTGTCGTTGGAAAATTATTGAAGCAGCAAAATTTTCAATATTAATTCCAATTTGAATTTTTATGGTTTGTTTTTTATCCAAAAAATAAATATAGCTTAATAAAAGATTCTGCGCTGGGTCGCCTTTTTGTGTTTCAAAAACTTCTGAATTTGTTGATTGCTCCATTTTTTGTTTTAACTGATGAATTTTATTTTCGAATTTTGTATTTATAGTTTTTCTCCCACATTTTTAAAAATTTCTCGAAATATTCTTTGTATTTTTTTATCGTTTTTAAGTGGAGATGATGTTACATTGAAGAATATGTTAAGTAATGCAAGCATATGTTAAATTACTTTGTAAACGCTTATTGTTGAAAACAAAACATTTCGATTGATTTTGTAGAAATTTTATAATCTCATTGTGAAATGGTGGATTTCCAAATGAATCAAATTATTCTGCACACCTGTTCCACCGGAACAACTATTGCTAGCCAATGTGTTCCCTTTTCATTAGAAGTATCAGTATTTACCGCCAAAATTTTAGGTTTTGAAACTTGACGCCTCTAAATATTTTATGTGTTAAGTATTACATTTCAGCACCTTTGAAATCTAAAGTGTATTAATTTTCTTGCAAATGGGAAATATCAATTAGTCGAGTATTTCCTAGTACAAATATTGTTAAAAATTCTGCTTTAAGTTTTCCATTTGTTAAAACTATATCGAATTTTTTAAGCAAATTTATTAAGTTATTAGTTATTTTTTCGTTATCGATATGTCCAAAAGAGTAATTCTCAACATCTGCCCTTTTTAAATCTCTGACAGGAAATTTATACTTTAATTCTTTTACAATAGTTTTATATTTTTCTTTTATGCCAGCCACAGCAATATTTTTTACAAATGTTGTATTGTTATCGTCCGTAAAGAACGATAAATTTACTAGAGCACATGCCATTTTCAAATGAATAGAAATGGTCCAAACTTCCTTTTATATGTTTACGTATACGTTACGATCTTTATCAATTTCGATATTGGCATCGAATTCTGCAAATACAATGCATGTTAATGTTGAATGGCGCACTGGGTGTTGCTTCAATCTTTACTACTCCCTGGTTTAATAAACTCTGACATGTATCAGTTCCCGAGCCGTCTGGTGATAAATCAAAAGCTAGTATTGTATAACCTTTTGAAAAAAGTTCTTTTGAAATTTGATGTCCACTATCAGAGTGATATATGCCAGTTCTACTGAATAATGTTAAATATGCACGAGAATTACAAAGATTATTCGATGTAAAACTTGTTTCAATTGCAGAGTTTGGTGTAGGTACTTCATTCACATATAATTGAAATTGTGTGAGATTTTGAAGATCGAAATGGTATGGATTTTTCGATCTTTTACCATTAAAATTTTCATTATTAACCATAGAAAATACAAGAGCTTTTAGTATTTGCCCTGTAAATAATTTATCGAACGATATATTGGAAGTGTTAGCTGGAATTGTAAATGTTAGCCTTTTCCAGTACAGTATTGTGTGCTATCAATATGCTTGATTTAATTGTTCAATGTTTCATGTATAATGTAGCTTCGAGAATTTTTAAATAACTTTCATCGTTATCGTTAAAGAAAATATAAAAATCTTGTTTCTCTAATTCTAAAGAAATGCGAATGTTAACATTATTTAAAAGTAATTTGGAAGTATTGAAGAAATCTACATGTAATTTTCCCATTAATTCTACTATTGCAGAATTGTTGTATGATTTTTGTTTTAATTTAGAACCAGAATTGTTGAGATAATTGACATTTGGCTTATCCAATTCCCAACCAGATGTGTTTGACTGAAATCTATACCATAATTTAGTAAAGTAGTTATGTATGCTTTATAATAATATAAGGAATCTGAAGGAGTGATGCTTTTTCCGTTTAGAGTTACATTACATTGTTTAAGTAAAGAGTGTAATAAATTATTTACAACACTGGGCTGTGGAGCTGCCCTTGCTTCAGTTCCGGTTCCTATTTTATCGGTTGCCCTCTAAAGTGATCCATCTTTTTTTAATATTTGAACTTTAAACTTTATATAGGTACTGCATAAATCTCGATATGTGTCTCCATTCCCAAGCGAAACAAATTCAATGGTTGACGGCGATGCCTCTAAAAAAGCTAAAAGATTGTATGCTACCTCTTATGATGATGATGATGACGGTAATGATGCAAAAAGATCAAGTTCAGATTTCTTACATTCCATTTTTAATTGAATGTATCAGAGATTTTACTTTGCTTTCTTCGTCGCTTTTTCGACTTCAAATGTGTTTTTTTAAAAACTACTCGTCTTTTAATAGCTCTTCGTGTTCCACCATACATCGAATGCCGCTGGTTAACTACTGATTTCCGTAACTTTTTTATACCGCCTTTGCTTTGATCAATTACGGCTTCTTTTATGTTTGCACCAGATGGTATATCATTAAAAATATTTTTACTTGTGTTTACAGCCTCTTTTTTTAATTAAGTCCCAACCTGATGTAAAAACTGGCTTTAAGTAAAAAATAAAAATTTTAATAAAGGTCCAATAGCGTTGATTCCTCCTCCTACTTGTGAGGAATAATATCTCACGTACGCTCTTTCCATGTTTGATAGGATACCATAATTGAGTAGTAGTATTTATATTGTTTTTGGCCAATCAATGCTTTTTAAAGTGTAATATATTTTTTGTTGGATAGTAACTGGAAACAAAATTTATTCCATCACCGTATTGGTTACATTTTAATCGCTATCGTTTCAAAACAATTTTATTCTATAGGTATGTAATGAATATTTTCAAATTCAATTTTTTTGTAGGTATTCTACAATTTTCAATGTTGATAGCTCTCAACATCCGCACTTTGCTACTTCCAAATGATTGAACTATATCTGAATATATCATCACCATTCCATTCAATTCATCTTTATTATTAGCAACAGCTAATTTGAATAGTTCAGGTAATTTTGTTTTGAAATTTATATTTTTTTTCTGTTATAATTTAGTTAGTAATGTTTTTACATTATAACTTTGATTAACTTTTATGTAGAAACTATCTTCTTCAAAAGTCTGAAATATTCGAATTAAATCGCCTCGGTTAAATTCTGACACTTTTTTAAATATTACATCATCATAATTTTTAGGAGTAGAGATATATGTCAAAACTTCATTAAAAAATTCTCTGAAAACTTGATTTCGAGTAAACCCGGGATTAGGAGGATTTTTAATAAGCGTTGGAAAAAAATTAAACTTCCAATCTACCAAATGTAATTCCGAACCGTCATATGAATAATATGTGTAACCTATAGATTTGATTACTTTAATTTTTTAGAGAGGTTTTTCAATGTTTCTTACATAAACATTATACTACCCAATATTGACAAAAGCACATTTCTATTTGTTAAATTCTTCTGTTTGTAGAAAATAGTTCAGATTAATATCTGAAAGACCAACTTTCCAATTTCCATTTCTTAAATTAAAGTGAATAGGTAATTTATTTTCGAATGAAGCTAAAGTGTTGTCTGGAAACAGCGTTAAATTATCATTACTAAACAATGTTACATAGAAGTCATTTTGACTATCCATCTTTGTTAACTTCTTCCAAAACATAAAATGTTATACTATTTATATGTTGTCTATTCCGGTGTTGATTAAGTTCTTAGTTTTGGACTTCTAAGTAATGGTTTTAGTTTTCGTTTTTTTGTTTCAGGAAACTGTGAAAGTATAGTGGAGGAAATAGTACTACCGGCCGATCTAAGTGTCTTCTTCTTTTCAGGAGATGGTACAGCATCACCACTTTGATGTTTTAAACATTCGATAATCAGAGCTTAGAGATGGTCTTTCTACTAATTTTTCATCTTTCAACATTTCAGTTTGAGCTTATTTTTTAAATGAATTTTCATCATTCAAATCGTAATTTGTTAAATCGATATCCATATTTGAATGTTCCTTTTTAGGATCATATTCAAACACATCATCAGTTACTAAAGGTACAAAATCGGTCTGTGCTAATGTTGATTTGTATTTATTTAATTCAGTTTCTGTGTATGCATTTCGTTTAGAAAAGAATTTTGTTTGAGTGCCTGTATCAAATGTAAGATTATTAGCCTTTTCTGGTAATCTTTTTGCGTGTCTTTAATTAATTCCATATTTGAGAAGGTTTTAACGATATAAGTACCATTTTTGCATGGGTTTTAATTTTTTATCATATAAAACTTTTTTCATTTTTTGATCCAATAAATCCAAGTTTTTATCATCTTGAAATCATTTGCTAAATTTTGAAAATATTTTTGGTGACATAACAATCATTCGCTGCATTATATCTTACTGAGAAGTTATTCTATTACACCAGATAATATAGTACCAATTAATGTAGGTAAAAATCCTCCATGTTGAATTAACATTTTTCGTTTAGCTTTTATACCTTTTTGTGGACACGCTATGAGTCTCAATTATTTTTTATGTTTTTTTAGTTTTGTTTTTTGTGATGGTGACATTTTATTGTTCCCGTTTAAAACATTAATTACAATTTCAGCAATAGTTTTTATTATATCATCATCACAATATTTTAGAATATTTTTACGAAAACTCTTGTTGCTGCATTTTTCTAGTACATGTCACATATGTCGGTTTTTCTTCAACAGCAATATTCCTCTGAGAATATATTGGTTCTAATTCGAAACAAATCGTTAATGTCTTGTGTTAAATCTAATACAGTATAACCATAACGTTACGTTAACGTTAAATCGTTAAATACGTTAAATCTAATACAATATAACCATGTGGGCTTTAATAAAAGTTCATGTGGGCAGGAAGCCTTTTATATTTTTCGGATATAGTTGTCTAGCTAGAGGAAAAATCTGTGATTTATCTCGAGTGTTTTTAAAAATGACCAAATATTTACAATTTAATGAAATATCTCATGAGAATTTCCCCTTATGAAAAATGTTTTGCGTTAATAATATAATAGATAAATTACGCTGGTGCGAACCTTTAGTAATAAGTTCACATACTTGTTTGTTTGCTGAATCTAACATTAAATCATCTAAAACAATCAACGTAGGTTTAGTTTTGATCAATTTGCATACAAATTGGATTTATTGAGTAAAAAATTGTTTTTTATTTATACTTTTTGTCCGCAAAATAATTTTATTAATATTTTATCTTTTTATAAGTCTTAAAATATTATATTTATTTATTATAAAACCTATATATATTTCGGCATCACTGCCATCATCAGGGCGAATACAATTTAATACTCATAATAATTGATAATTGAACATCAGCCGGATTTTTGTATTTTTAGACAACGTTGCACCTATAGTATATATAATATCTAATGTTGAAAGATGCAATTTTTGTAGACTTCGACAACATATTGTGTTCAAACAAAATCCAATACAAATTTTTTTTAGAATATATACTCAACCAAATAAAAATATTTGATAAAATTGTAGTTATTGCACATAATGGACAAGCATTTGATAATTAGTTTTTATTAATATATATCTTAGAGAAAACAATCATCAAACCAAAATTAATTATGAAAGCCAGTCAATCATTGCCATAAAATGGTCAATTTGGGAAGAAAAACAAAGAACAATAAAAATTCAGCATAGTGGTAATCGAAAGGAAAATGTTATTTTTTGCCTTCGTGTTGACGGATATTGTACAGATATAAAACAAATATTTGAACTTTGTGGCTGTAATAATCATGGCCATCATATAATGAAACACTATTAAAATTTATAATACCATAATAATTTTTGTTATATTTATATTTTATATATTCAAATGAAAAATAACGGAAATTATATGAAATATAATGATAAAAAAAAAATATTAAAAAAAAATAAAAAACTTTAAAACCTGTTAAATGCTACTAAAAAAAAAAAATAAAATCAAAAAAAAAAACAAAATCTTCTAAGGTGAATCTCAAAACACATTAGCTTCCAGCAGTACATCAACAGTAGTACACACAACAGTACACCAACTTGCAGCAACATACAATAGTACATCCAGCAACATACAACAATACATTAGCTTTTAGTAACATACAACATTAAATGTAGTCAAAGGTATTAAGTGAGTCAAAAAAACAATATAAATAATAAAAACAAAATTTTTTAAATTTTAAGTAAAAATTTTAATTTTTTTAATTGAATCAAGTTCACTTGTAAAAACAAAAGTTGTCTTTATTATATATAATAGATGTTATTAGTCACTTATTGTAAATTCCTTTTTATACCCGTACGATCGGATCGGTTGAGTTTGGACCAAACCTTAAGGTAGCTCTCGAACACCTAACTTTTAGATTCCCACATTTTTTTTGAAATAGAGCTATGAAATTTTAACTGCTAATAGATCTCACAAAAATATTAATTTTATTTTTAATAACTTTTTTTTGTAGCCTCACCCGTCACGGAGCTACAGCTCCCCAAAGGTTCAAAAAAGCTCTATATTTAAATTGTTATAACACAAGTTGTATACGGTGTATCTTCATTTTGAAAACGCTAAACGATTACTACTTTTATTAGCTTTAAAAGTTTATACAATAAATATATATTTGTGGCATACGGTGTCTTAATTTACCGTTATGCGAAACTCAAATTTTGCAAAATCCTTTAACCCTTCTATCTTCTAAACGGTTTAAGTTGGAAGAAATTTCAGAAATTTTTTTTGTATCACTCCCCGTTTAGGAGCTGTAAGGGTCAAAAACTGAAAATTTCCTATTTTTAAACACCTGTAACTTGAACACCTGTTAAAATTTTTTTGAAGTAATACAGAAAAATTAAAGCCTCAACATCAACATACTCTTATTTCTGTTAACAACTTTTTTTAATAATATAGGGTTACTTTATAATTGACGAAAGTGCTTTAAGTTTTCCATTTGTTAAAACTATATCGAATTTTTTAAGCAAATTTATTAAGTTATTAGTTATTTTTTCGTTATCGATATGTCCAAAAGAGTAGTTCTCAACGTCTGTTCTTTTTAAATCTCTGACAGGAAATTTATACTTTAATTCTTTTACAATGTTTTATATTTTTTTTTTATGCCAGCCACAGCAATATTTTTTACAAATGTTGTATTGTTATCGTCCGTAAAGAACGATAAATTTACTAGAGCACATGCCATTTTCAAATGAATAGAAATGGTCCAAACTTCCTTTTATATGTTTACGTATACGTTACGATCTTTATCAATTTCGATATTGGCATCGAATTCTGCAAATACAATGCATGTTAATGTTGAATGGCGTACTGGATGTTGCTTCAATCTTTACTACTCCCTGGTTTTATAAACTCTGACATGTATCAGTTCCCGAGCCGTCTGGTGATAAATCAAAAGCTAGTATAACCTTTTGAAAAAAGTTCTTTTGAAATTTGATGTCCTCTATCAGAGTGATATATGCCAGTTCTACTGAATAATGTTAAATATGCACGAGAATTACAAAGATTATTCGATGTAAAACTTGTTTCAATTGCAGAGTTTGGTGTAGGTACTTCATTCACATAAAATTGAAATTGTGTGAGATTTTGAAGATCGAAATGGTATGGATTTTTCGATCTTTTACCATTAAAATTTTCATTATTAACCATAGAAAATACAAGAGCTTTTAGTATTTGCCCTGTAAATAATTTATCGAACGATATATTGGAAGTGTTAGCTGGAATTGTAAATGTTAGCCTTTTCCAGTACAGTATTGTGTGCTATCAATATGCTTGATTTAATTGTTCAATGTTTCATGTATAATGTAGCTTCGAGAATTTTTAAATAACTTTCATCGTTATCGTTAAAGAAAATATAAAAATCTTGTTTCTCTAATTCTAAAGAAATGCGAATGTTAACATTATTTAAAAGTAATTTGGAAGTATTGAAGAAATCTACATGTAATTTTCCCATTAATTCTACTATTGCAGAATTGTTGTATGATTTTTGTTTTGATTTAGAACCAGAATTGTTGAGATAATTGACATTTGGCTTATCCAATTCCCAACCAGATGTGTTTGACTGGAATCTATACCATAATTTAGTAAAGTAGTTATGTATGCTTTATAATAATATAAGGAATCTGAAGGAGTGATGCTTTTTCCGTTTAGAGTTACATTACATTGTTTAAGTAAAGAGTGTAATAAAATATTTACAACACTGGGCTGTGGAGCTGCCCTTGCTTCAGTTCCGGTTCCTATTTTACTATTTTATCGGTTGCTCTCTAAAGTGATCCATCTTTTTTTAATATTTGAACTTTAAACTTTATATAGGTACTGCATAAATCTCGATATGTGTCTCCATTCCCAAGCGAAACAAATTCAATGGTTGACGGCGATGCCTCTCAAAAAGCTAAAAGATTGCATGCTATCTCTTCTGAACGCAAAATACTTGTTTGTACAGGTAATGATGCAAACAGATCAAGTTCAGATTTCTTACATTCCATTTTTAATTGAATGTAACAGAGATTTTACTTCGTCGATTTTACTTTCTTCGTCGCTTTTTCGACTTCAAATGTGTTTTTTAAAAACTACTCGTCTTTTAATAGCTCTTCGTGTTCCACCATACATCGAATGCCGCTGGTTAACTACTGATTTCCGTAACTTTTTTATACCGCCTTTGCTTTGATCAATTACGGCTTCTTTTATGTTTGCACCAGATGGTATATCATTAAAAATATTTTTAGTTGTGTTTACAGCCTCTTTTTTTAATTAAGTCCCAACCTGATGTAAAAACTGGCTTTAAGTAAAGAATAAAAATTTTAATAAAGGTCCAATAGCGTTGATTCCTCCTCGTACTTGAGAGGAATAATATCTCACGTACGCTCTTTCCATGTTTGATAGTATACCATATTTGAGTAGTAGTATTTATATTGTTTTTGGCCATTCAATGCTTTTTAAAGCGTAATACAATTTTTGTTGGGTAGTAACTGGAAACAAAATTTATTCCATCACCGTATTGGTTACAAATTTTAATCGCTATCGTTTCAAAACAATTTTATTCTATAGGTATGTAATGAATATTTTCAAATTCAATATGTGTAGGTATTCTACAATTTTCTATGTTGATAGCTCTCAACACCCGCACTTTGCAACTTCCAAAAACAAATGATTGAACTATATCTGAATATAAATCATCACCGTTCCATTCAATTCATCTTTATTATTAGCAACAGCTAATTTGAATAGTTCAGGTAATTTTGTTTTGAAATTTATATTTTTTTTCTGTTATAATTTAGTTAGTAATATTTTCACATTATAACTTTGATTAACTTTTATGTAGAAACTATCTTCTTCAAAAGTCTGAGATATTCAAATTAAATCGCCTCGGTTAAATTCTGACACTTTTTTAAATATTATATCATCATAATTTTTAGGAGTAGAGATATATGTCAAAACTTCATTAAAAAATTCTCTGAAAACTTGATTTCGAGTAAACCCGGGATTAGGAGGATTTTTAATAAGCGTTGGAAAAAAATTAAACTTCCAATCTACCAAATGTAATTCCGAACCGTCATATGAATAATATGTGTAACCTATAGATTTGGTTACTTTAATTTTTTAGAGAGGTTTTTCAATGTTTCTTACATAAACATTATACTGCCCAATATTGACAAAAGCACATTTCTATTTGTTAAATTCTTCTGTTTGTAGAAAATAGTTCAGATTAATATCTGAAAGACCAACTTTCCAATTTCCATTTCTTAAATTAAAGTGAATAGGTAATTTATTTTCGAATGAAGCTAAAGTGTTGTCTGGAAACAGCGTTAAATTATCATTACTAAACAATGTTACATAGAAGTCATTTTGACTATCCATCTTTGTTAACTTCTTCCAAAACATAAAATGTTATACTATTTATATGTTGTCTATTCCGGTGTTGATTAAGTTCTTAGTTTTGGACTTCTAAGTAATGATCTTAGTTTTCGTTTCTTTGTTTCAGGAAACTGTGAAAGTATAGTGGAGGAAATAGTACTACCGGCCGATCTAAGTATCTTCTTCTTTTCAGGAGATGGTACAGCATCACCACTTTGATGTTTCAAACATTCGATAATCAGAGCTTAGAGATAGTCTTTCTACTAATTTTTCATCTTTCAACATTTCAGTTTGAGCTTATTTTTTAAATGAATTTTCATCATTCAAATCGTAATTTGTTAAATCGATATCCATATTTGAATGTTCCTTTTTAGGATCATATTCAAACACATCATCAGTTACTAAAGGTACAAAATCGGTCTGTGCTAATGTTGATTTGTATTTATTTAATTCAGTTTCTGTGTATGCATTTCGTTTAGAAAAGAATTTTGTTTGAGTGCCTGTATCAAATGTAAGATTATTAGCCTTTTCTGGTAATCTTTTTGCGTGTCTTTAATTAATTCCATATTTGAGAAGGTTTTAACGATATAAGTACCATTTTTGCATGGGTTTTAATTTTTTATCATATAAAACTTTTTTCATTTTTTGATCCAATAAATCCAAGTTTTTATCATCTTGAAATCATTTGCTAAATTTTGAAAATATTTTTGGTGACATAACAATTATTCGCTGCATTATATCTTACTGAGAAGTTTTTCTATTACACCAGATAATATAGTACCAATTAATGTAGGTAAATATTCTCCATGTTGAATTAACATTTTTCGTTTAGCTTTTATACCTTTTTGTGGACACGCTAAGAGTCTCAATTATTTTTTATGTTTTTTTGGTTTTGTTTTTTGTGATGGTGATATTTTATTGTTCCCGTTTAAAACATTAATTACAATTTCAGCAATAGTTTTTATTATATCATCATCACAATATTTTAGAATATTTTTACGAAAACTCTTGTTGCTGCATTTTTCTAGTACATGTCACATATGTCGGTTTTTCTTCAACAGCAATATTCTTCTTAGAATATATTGGTTCTAATTCGAAACAAATCGTTAATGTCTTGTGTTAAATCTAATACAATATAACCATGTGGGCTTTAATAAAAGTTCATGTGGGCAGGAAGCCTTTTATATTTTTCGGATATAGTTGTCTAGCTAGAGGAAAAATCTGTGATTTATCTCGAGTGTTTTTAAAAATGACCAAATATTTACAATTTAATGAAATATCTCATGAGAATTTCCCCTTATGAAAAATGTTTTGCGTTAATAATATAATAGATAAATTACGGTGGTGCGAACCTTTAGTAATAAGTTCACATACTTGTTTGTTTGCTGAATCTAACATTAAATCATCTAAAACAATCAATGTAGGTTTAGTTTTGATCAATTTGCATACAAATTGGATTTATTGAGTAAAAAATTGTTTTTTATTTATACTTTTTGTCCGCAAAATAATTTTATTAATATTTTATCTTTTTATAAGTCTTAAAATATTATATTTATTTATTATAAAACCTATATATATTTCGGCATCACTACCATCATCAGGGCGAATACAATTTAATACTCATAATAATTGATAATTGAACATCAGCCGGATTTTTGTATTTTTAGACAACGTTGCACCTATAGTATATATAATATCTAATGTTGAAAGATGCAATTTTTGTACAAATTTAACAATACAAATTTTTTTTAGAATATATACTCAACCAAATAAAAATATTTGATAAAATTGTAGTTATTACACATAATGGACAAGCATTTGATAATAAGTTTTTATTAATATATACCTTAGAGAAAACAATCATCAAACCAAAATTAATTATGAAAGCCAGTCAATCATTGCCATAAAATGGTCAATTTTGAAAACGCTAAACGATTACTACTTTTATTAGCTTTAAAAGTATATATACAATAAATATATATTTGTGGCATACGGTGTCTTAATTTACCGAGTCATTTCAGAAATTTTTTTTGTATCACTCCCCATTTAGGAGCTGTAAGGGGCCAAAAACTGAAAATTTCCTATTTTTAAACACCTGTAACTTGAACACCTGTTTAAAATTTTTTTGAAGTAATACAGAAAAATTAAAGCCTCAACATCAACATACTCTTATTTCTGTTAACAACTTTTTTTAATAATATAGGGTTACTTTATAATTGACGAAAGTGTTACTTGATTTTTTCAAATTTTCTAACAAATTTCTTTAACGAATTTTTTGCATTTTGTTTTACTCGATAATTTGAAATTGTTGAGGATATAATGCGTAGTACAAAAAAATGTAATTAAATAAACAATATAACGGTTGCTTGAAGAATTTTTATTTATATGATATTGATATATATATACATACTTATATAATATCATGTTTATTTACATATCGCATATGTCACTAGTGAATGAATCATAAGAGTATAGATGTATATTATATAGCGCCGTATTTACATACATATATGTAGTTTATTGTACTTATAAGAAATTATTCTGTCAATGGAATATCTAAATATAATATAATATAATATTTAAAATTATATTTACTATTTTGTACTAAGTAAATTTAATATACATTTACCGTTTAGTATTAAATGGTACTATAGAATATTTGAAAAAGTTTTGGATTGGTAATCGTTATGTGGAAGGTTAAAATCTGCTTTTGAAGAATGTATAAACATATAGTTTCAATATGTATATGTACAACCCATACATCTAGAAATTATAAAATTCATCCAAATTATTTTAAAATATTAAAATATTAAAAAAATAATATTGTAAGCAGAGTGACAGGCTGTGAACATACTAACGGTTCGTACGGGTATCTTAGAGTTGACAAAGGCAACTGTATTCTTGCTCGTTTTTTTTCACTTCTTCTAAATAAATTAAAATTTAAATAACATGCATTTTTATATATACTCTGACTCCTTCTCTGGGCGAATAACCTGAGAAGTACTTTGCTATATTGTACGATTCTCATATTTCTTGTATAAATATTATTGTATAGATATCTTTGACAATATTTTTTTAGTAGATAACTTGAGATAACGAACTTTCTTTCTTTGTCGTTTTCAATTGATACTGCACAAGATACCTTTTTCCGCTTAATGTTTCATCTGGGTCTGGAGAAACGATACCAAATGGAAAGAACATAAATTCTAAAAGAACAAAAACAAGGTAGAATGTAAACCAACGGTTTTTAAAAGCGCACATTTCCAAAACTCAATACAAACTGTTTAGAAGTGTGACTTACACAAAAATTTGAAAATTTCATGTAATAAGAAAAAAATGTGAAAATAGGACATTTTTGAAATTTTGAGGGGCTATAAGTCCGGAATCCTATATAACTAAGAAAAGCCGTTAACACACATAAAAATATATTATTAAACCTTTAATTTTCATGTCTTGCCGAAGAAAAATTTGTACAGGTGCCTAAGTTACAGGTGTCTAAAAATAGCAAATTTTCAATTTTTGAGCCATAATAACTCTTAAAGAGGGGGTGTTACCAAAAAATTTTCTGAGGAAACTTATACTAATTCTAAAAGTTCTTTCTTGTCTCAAAATTTCAGGTTCCTATCTAAAGGGGTGGTGGAGTTATGAAAAAAGAAATTTCATGCAAAATGTAGTTTTCACATAACGATAAATTTAAATAGTAAATTAAATAATATTACATAATTTTGATACTGTTTTATATAGATAATAAAATTCTCGGTCTTCTCGCGGTTTTAGATTGCAAAACTATTACGCATTGTCTGAGATATATACATCTGAAAATGGGGCTTTTTCGCAATTTTGAAGAGCTGCAACTTTGGAACCCTTTACAATTAAAATAAACCTTTAACACACGTAAAAATATATTATTGTAGCTTTAATTTTTATATCTTGCAGAAGTAAAATGTGTACAGGTTCCTAAGTTACAGGTGTTTAAAAATAGCAAATTTTCAATTTTTAAGCCCTAATAGCTCATAAACAGGGGGTGGTCCGAAAAAATTTTCTGAGCAAACTTATACTAATTCTAAAAGTTCTTTCTTGTTTCAAAATTTCAAGCTTCTATCTAGAAGCGTGCCGGAGTTATGAAAGTAGAAAAATCATGCAAAATTTGGTTTTCACATAACGGTAAATTTAAATACTAAATTTAAAAAAATTGTATAATTTTGATATTAATTTACAAAGATAAAAGAAATACCTGTCGAATGACGTTTTCAGATTGAAAAAATCTTAGGCAGAACATAAGATATATGCATTTAAAAATAGGGCTTTTTCAAAGTTTGAGGGGCTGTACCTCCGCAATGGGTGGGGCTACATGAAAAAGTTGTCCCACAAAATTATTTTTTTTATGAGACCTACTTATGGTTAAAATTTTTTTTTTATCTTTAACGGTGTAGAAGTTTTGTAAACAGACGGACGGACGGACGGACGGACGGACGGACGGACAGAGTGAAACTAATAAGCACATTTTTTCAAAAAATTTTTGGAAATGTGCTAAAAAAGAAGCAAATTTTTTTCTGATTTCATTTAGCTTGCTAAAAAAATGTATGAACATAAACTTAAGTCTACGAAGTAGACAAATGCCCAGAATTTTAACTGACCAACAAAAAAAATAAACAAAGAACCAATTCCAAAATGAAAGAAGAAGATCCAATTACCCCTAAGAATACCTCTGAAAGTAAATTTGACGTAGATCAAGCAATGAAAGTGATACCGGAATTTGATGGAAAACCGGTGGATCTTCACAGATTTTTTCAAATGGCTGACATATATTATAAACGTACTAGTTCTGAAAATGACAAAATAGAATTTTTAGATATAATAAAGTCAAAACTAATAGGACGTGCATACAACGTTATTCTTAGATATAAAGACTATACCGAATGGGAACCATTGAAAACAGCACTAACGACATATTTTCAGAAACACGGGTCATTGCAAATAATTCAAAGTGAAGTTTTTCCTATTTTTAGATTCAGGGGCTAACGTATCTTTAATAAAAGTTCATTCATTACATGATATGATAAGCTGAACTAGATACTATTGAAATCACAGGTATTTCGGAAATACCTATTCAAACTTTAGACACAACAACTTTACAACTGAAGGTTGACAACCAATGCTATCCCATTAATTTTTATATAGTACCTTCAAATTTTTCTATTCCACAAGATTGAATAATTGGAGAAGATTTTTTAAAAGAAACAAATACCGTAATATATTACGGAAATAATAAAGCTGTTTTCAAATTAAATAATAAAAACATTTCATTTTGATATAATTGAAAACAAAATGATTATACCACCTTTACAAAATGATTATAAAGAAACTAATTAAATACGGCCCTGTAAACTTAAAAGAAGAGTCCGTAGTTCATTTAGATCTTGAAGAAATGAAGGAACAAGGAATTTTTATCTCCAATACCATTGTAAAACCAACGGAAGGTTTTATCTATGTTAGTATTTTAAATACAAATACCCACTCTGTTGAGATTGGAAAGCATATCACAATTAAACTAGAAACACTTGCAATATTTAATGTATATAATTTAAAAGAAAATCATTTGAGTAGTATTATTGAAACAGGTTCAAAATATTAGAAACTCAACTCAAGTTGAACCATTTAAATTTCGAAGAAAAGTGTTCTATAATTAATCTATGTAGAGAATACAATCATCTGTTCTATTTGGACGGTGATTTTTTATCCGTAACTCCGATAATTAACCATGAAATAAAAACATAATCAAGTAAAGTACCTATTAATACTAGACCCTATCGTTTAGCTGAAATTCACAAAGAGGAAATTGAGGGACAAGTAGATGCTATGGTTTCCAATGAAATAGTGCGACCAAGTTCTAGTCCTTGGAACTCACTTTTATTAATTGTACCTAAAAAATCCGGTCCAGATGGACAAAAGAAATGGCGGGTAGTGGTAGATTTTCAAATATTAAATTAAATCACCATACCAGACGCTTTCCCTTTGCCTATCGACGATATTTTAGGACAATTGGGTGATTCAAAGTATTTTACGACCTTAGACTTGGCAAATGGATTTCACCAAATACAAGTGAAGGAATCCGATAAGTCTAAAACAGCTTCTAGTACTGCCCAAGGTCATTACGAATTTAACCGTATGCTATTCGGCCTACGAAATGCTCCTCCTACTTTCCTGAGATTGATGAATAAAGTTCTTATGGGTTTACAAGGAATTCGTTGTCTACTATATCTTGATGACATAATTATTTATGGCAAAAATTTAGAAGACCATAATAAAAAATTAATAGACGTATTAAACGCTCTTAAAAAATATAACTTAAAATTGCGATCCGAAAAGTGTAAATTTCTACATAAAGAGCTTATGTATTTAGGGAATGTAATTTCAGATGAAGGAGTTAAGCCTGATCCAGAAAAAATACAGGTTATACAAAATATATTGCCTCCAACTACACCTTAACTAGTCAAATCTTTCCTAGGATTGGCTGGATACTATAGGAAATTTATTGAAAACTTTTCGAAACTAGCTCAACCACTAAACAAACTTTTGAGGAAAGATGTGCCATTTCTTTGGGACGCTTTCGTTGAGGAATCTTTTCCAAAATTAAAGGAAGCTATTGTAAAATGGGTTACAGTGCCCAAATTTTTCAGAACATTTTTTTATAACAACTGATGCTAGCAATAATGCAGTAGGAGCAGTTCTTTCACAAAATTGCAATCTATACCTATACCTATTCCAAATACAGAAGCATCCACAATGGCCCATGTTTATGTACGTAAAATCGTATGCGTATTTGGAATACCAAAAATATTGCTTACCAACCAAGCTTCAAACTTTTTAAGCGATTTATTTAAAAATACTTGTAAATTATTGAAAATAAAGAAAATCCAAATAAGTCCTTACCATCCTGAGTCAAATGGGGCACTTGAACAAACGCATAAAAGTTTAGGTGATTACCTTCGCAGTTGTCATATTATATATAAAGCTCATAAAAAAACCATAATAATTACCCACCTATATATTCTACATTAAAATAGTTGACAAGAAAAAAAGTTTTTCGACTAACATTTATTTATGCAAAAAAAGAAAAAGAAAAAAAACTATATGAAAAAATTATATGATATATAAGCACGCGAGTTACGTATTCGTCTGATAATCCACCTGTTGAAAATACAACAACGTCAGCAATACCTGCTATTATCCAAATAAATTCCATTCCCACAAAAATAACAGACGCTAAATTTGCATTTCCTGTTATTGCCAAATAATAGAATTTATCATTTGCAATAACTTAATATATATATATATCAGATTTCAATCTAATTACATTTAAATTATTAACCAATAATTAAGTTAATATCATATTTTGTCTGGAATAATAAAATTACTTCTTATTAAATTGATTAAAATACAGTTTCCCACAATAAATATTATTGCTCGAATTACACCAAAAAGTTAAATTTGTTTTTGTAATTAAATTATTATAAAATTATTAAATGATCATATTACAAAAGTAATATTCAAAATAAGTTGTATAATCAAAATAATGCGTTTGTATAATAATTTTAATAATAAGTTTTTCACGTCCACAATAGCTGAACTAACATAATTTATAATATAAATAGGACGATAATTAGAATAAGAAATGAGTTGTTAAATTGTAAATTGTTAATCAAGACATGAGTTGTAAAATTGTAATTTGTTAATCAAGACCTGACATGGTCAAGTATAATAAAACATACTAAATTGTTTGTGTTAATAAAATATTGTATTTGTCTCGTAAATTTCAATATAAAAATAAAGTTCGTAAGAAATAATAAATAAAGTTAAAAAACGGTAGTTTTATTTTTTTTAAGAATATCGTAGTTGAACTATAAAACTGGCGCAGTCGGTAGGATAACTCAAATTAAGAACTTTCTAAATATTTTTCGTGAAACAAGACTTTCTCTTCGCATTCCTTAAATGAGTCTGCTTAAGGCACGAAAAATATACAAAGAGTTATCTAGTGATACGAATCGCATAATAAAATCGGTCAATAACAAAATAAAATTATAAAAATTTTTGTTAACTCAGGTAATAAACAAAAAAAAAACAAAAATAAATTCAATAACTATAAACATTAACTACAAGTGGAAACATAGAGATAAATTAACTCGCAGACACAAGCTTTAGTTAAAATAAAATAATAAAAGTGTTTTTCATAAACGGCAACATAGAATTTTACAATTTAATTCGTAGAAACAAGTTAAGAAAAACCACAAAAACTCAAAGGATCCAGCCTTATGAGCAAATTCGACAAAAATAGAGATTTACAAGAACAAGACAATATGGAACAACAATATCAAGACCAACTAGTAACACAACAACGTCAACTAGAACAACAACAACAACAAATACAAGAGCTCTTGGAGACAATTAGAAATCTTCAGGCAGCACAAAACAGAATTCCAGTCGCAGTTCCAGCCCCAGTACAAATAAATCAAACTTCAATGGCGGCAATACACCGTAACATAAAATTCATGTCTACATTCACCGGTAAAGGAGATGTCAGCATTAACTCTTTCATCAGCAGTGTAGAGTATCAACTATCAACAGTAAACAGCATCGAACATAGACAGGCCATAACTCGAAAAAATCCAAGGCGAAGCTAAAAATTGCATAATAAACCTTCCGGATCCATCAAATTGGGAAGAAATCAAGACAATCCTGAAACTAAGATACAAACCAGAAGTGGAACCCTGTGAAATCTACAAAATGATATCAAACTTAAAAGCAAATTCGGTAAGTGAATTATCTATTATTGTACAAAACATTAAATATAAGTCTGACGAAATACAAGTGTATTACAAATATCAAGATTATATAGATTTAAGTAACGTTGATAGTTTGTTAATAAATACTATAAAAGAAATGACACAGGTAATTTTGTTAGAAAAAATTTATAATGAAAAAGAGTTAGAACTATTATTGCTATAATGAGGCATCGCAGGTACGAAGACTCATGTATTAGAAAAGAATACAATAAAATGAGTATAAACATAACCAAAAAGGTTTTAATCAAAGTAAAAAATTTTCGATATAACTCTACGGCCTATAATAATGAACTTTCTAAGAAGTTTTCAAATAATAATAACAAGGCAAGTAGTTATTTAGATAATAACAGAATAGAGCAAAATAAATATTAAAGTAATAATAATAATAACTCTGGGCAATTCCGCCGTGGTCACCAATGGTCAGGAAACTTTAGGAACAATCCGGGCAAAAATCGCCAACAACAGGATTATCCTAGACAAGGATCGGGTGAGCCGATGGAAATCGAGAACATCCAACGAAGGCCGGGCAATCGTAGGAAAAATCCGGGCCAAGATCGCCAGCAACAGGATTATCCTGAGGAAGAACCGACTAATGCCGAAGAGGACCAAAATATACAAGTTAGGAAAAATAATTTAAATATAAATAAAACTAATGACCATAAAACTTCCGATAGCCATCTAGATTTTTTTACAAACTAGCCTCGGAGTTACCCATTACTAAAATCACAATTGAAAATAGGAAATTTTTAGCCTTAATTGATTCAGGATCAAGCTTAGTATAAGTATAAATAGTATAAGTATAAATCGAACCCGTATATTATTCAACTATCAATAAAAAGGATAGTATTAATTTCGAAGTTCATACAAGAACGCCAATAGAATTTAAAATGCCACCAAATGCATTAACTAGGTGGAAAGTAAAAAATTTACCGAACAGAAAATATCACATGATAATAGGTTCTGATTTATTAAATAATTTAGGAGGAATAATAGATTTTGAAAAACAAATTATAAACATTAACGAACAAGAGATAAAATTTGAAAACTCTCCGTATAATTTTAAAGAAATTTGTACGTTAGAAGCAATAGATCCAAGAATGAAATTATTACAAATGGATCATCTCAATTTGAACGAACGATCAGAAATGGAAAAATTAATTAAAAGGTTTGCCAAATTCTTTTTTAAAAAGGGGGATATACTGACACATACGACAGAAGTAAAACATGAAATAGTGACAACAACTGATCAAGCTATTAACTCGAAATTATATAGGTATCTACCAAAACATGAAGAAGAGGTAAGAAGACAAATAGCAGAAATGGAAACACAAGGAATAATTAGAAAAAGTAACTCTCGATATTTTAGTCCCTTAATAGTAGTACCGAAAAAGACTGACAACTCAGGACAGAAAAAATTTAGGATTGTAATAGATTATAGAAGATTAAACGAAGTGACGGTAAACGATAAATTCCCTCTACCAAATATTGACTCAATACTGGATAAATTAGGTAAGGCTCAGTATTTCACAACATTAGATCTGGCAAAGGGTTATCATCAAATATCTATAAAAGAAGAAGACAAAGAAAACACAGCATTTGTGACGCCACATGGCTTGTATGAATTCAATAGGATGCCATTTGGGCTTAAGCACGCCCCAGCAACGTTTCAGCGCCTAATGAATAATATCCTAAGGGATTATATTAACAGGGTATGTGTAGTGTATCTGGACGATATACTTAAATTCAGTACCTCACTCGAAGAGCATATTAGGGCAATATAAAATATTTTTAAAATTTTGGAAGACAAAAATCTAAAAATTCAAATAGACAAATGTAACTTTATGAGAAGAGAAACGGAATTTTTAGGACATATCCTAACAAAGGATGGACTAAAACTTAACCCAAATAAAATTAAAATTATTCAAGACTTACCACTACCTAAAACTGAAAGACAAATTAAAAGTTTCCTAGGATTAACTGGCTATTATCGTAAATTTGTGAAAGATTACGCGAAAATCGCACAACCTATAACAAAATATTTAAGAAAAAACACTAAAATTAACATAAACGATCCTAACTATATTACAGCATTCGAGAAGTTAAAATCAGTAATAATAAGCCATCCGGTAATAAAATACCCAAACTTTGATAGACCGTTTACCCTAACAACTGATGCATCAAACTATGCTATCGGTGCAGTCCTGTCACAAGAGGGACACCCAGTTTGTTTCGCGTCGCGAACTCTAAATAATCACGAACTAAATTACTCAGCAACAGATAAAGAGTTTCTCGCAATTATGTGGTCGGTGAACTACTTTCGACCATACCTTTACGGTAACAAATTTAAAATATTAACGGACCATCAGCCTATTAAATATTTACATGCAAAATACAAAGGAAAAGATCTATCACCTAGACACCAAAGGTGGTTGCTAAAATTAGGTGAATACCAATTCGAAATAGAATATCTAAAAGGAAAAGAAAACCGCGTAGCTGACTTTTTAAGCAGAATTGAAAATAGAAGCGAAAAAATTAACGAAGAAAATGAGAAAGAATCGATAGAATCGATAAATATACTAAATATCGAGGATGATGTTACGATGGCAACAGTACACTCCGCGGAAGAGGAACTGCTAGACCATATCAATATTAAAGAAGGAATAGTCAACATATATAAAACACAAATCATTCTTACAAATAATAAAATTTAAGAAATAAAAAATATCTTAGGTAGAAGAATAATTTACATAGCAGAATATGACTTTGATAATTTAAATGATATTTTAAGAAGATACATTAAAAAGGGCATAACCGGTATATACTCAGAGTTATCAGATCATAAATATAATATTGTACAAAATAAAATTATTGAGCTATTTTCAAACGATAAAAGTATTAAATTTATTAAATGTTCCTATAGAGCACAGGAAATAGGAACTGAAGTAGAAATAGTTAAGCAAATTTCATTATACCATGTTAAAGAAAGTTACCACTCGGGTATCCAAGAAACGTATAATCAATTGAAATATAAAATATATTATCCCAAACTATTGGAGATAATTCAAATTGTCATAAATCAATGTGAAATCTGCCAACAGGTCAAATATGATAGAAGACCTATTAGACCTAAATATAGTATAACTGAAACACCTAGTGAAATAAATCAAATTTTTCACGTTGATACTTATGTGATAATGAAATGCTCATATTTAACAATAATCGCCAAGTTCTCTAAATTTGGATCTGCATATTATTTATCGGATAGGAATCAATTAACTATAGTAGAAACGTTAGAAGAACATTTTGCAAGGATGGATAAACCTAATAAAATTATAGCGGATAACGAATTTAATGCACTGCAAATAAAGAACTACTTACAGGAAGAAAATATAGCATTACACTTGACTAAACCAAACAGTCATACTGGAAACGGGGATGTTGAACGTTTTCATAATTCTCTAGCTGAGAAATTTAGAATTTTAAAACAGACTGAAAAGGGTTTATCATGTAGGCAAATAATTCAAAAAGCTGTTAGGAATTATAATGAACGATTCCATTGAAGCATAAAAGATGTACCAACAAATGTACAGAATAGGATTTCAAATTACAAAAAAATTAAGGAAACAATTATGAAAAATAAGTTAAGTAAAATAGAAAAACTGAATAAAAAACGTGAAGATTATACCGAAAGTAGGTCGACAGGTTTTGTTAAAAACTATAAAGCAATCAGGCACAAAGAGCAATCTAAGTATAAAAAATTAAATTTAGATAGAGTACATGTAACGAATATTAAAATACTGACAATAACAGTCCAAAAAGTAACCGCTAACTTATTAGAAATAAACAACATAAATTCAGATAGTTCTTTACAAATTACAGTATCTTAAATTAGGCTTAGCACAATTCAAAGAAAGCTCATTATTAATGGCAATTAAAATATGAAGAAAAATTAAATTAATACAATTAGAAATAATAGTTCCTATCCCAAATAAAGAAAATAAAGAAATAGACTTTATAAATGAAATCATATTTACATTTAATAATAAAACTTATAAATATGAAAAACTAAAAACTTTAAATGAACTAAATTTAAGTAAGCATTGTATATTTAAAAACAACTGTCAATTATTAAAAAATACATTAACAGAAATTGTAAATATAGACAAAGAAACAATTTTAATTAAAAACGCTAATAAATTAAAGATAAATCAAACATGTGACAATAGAAATATAGTTATATCAGACAATGTGCTGATTCACTTTAACAATTGTACACTTAGGATAATGGATCATTATTTTTCAAATGTAAAACAAGTATTTCAAGAAAGGTTCTATTATCCATTAAACCAAACATATAATTTTAAAAATAGGATAACATTTGATGAAATTGTATTAGAAAATGAAAAAAATATGAACATTGTACACAAGTTAAAAGTTCATAAACATATATCTTATATACTTGATATAATAAATTTTGTAATTGGAATAATTGGAGCAATTATATTATTGAAAAAATATGGTTACTTTAAAATTAATAATAGAATTCAGGAGAATTCTAATCTAAAGGAGGGAGAAGTTACATATTCGTCTGATAATCCACCTGTTGAAAGTACAACAACGTCAGCAATACCTGCTGTTATCCAAATAAATTCCATTCCCACAAAAATAACAGACGCTAAATTTGCATTTCCTGTTATTGCCAAATAATAGAAATTATCATTTGCAATAACTTAAAATATATATATCAGATTTCAATCTAATTACATTTAAATTATTAACCAATAATTATACCCGTACGATAGGATCGGGTATAATAAAATTACTCCTCCGTTTGTAACACCTCGAAATAAGCGAGCTAGATATACCTTGAAAGGTATGGATCGGATCAGAAAAAAATTCTAAGAGGTTTGAGCCTTGTCCGTCCGTCCGTCCGCCCGTCAGCACGCTAACTCAAAAACTAAGAAAGCTAGAATCTTGAAATTTACACAAAATATTCTTTGAGTAATTTGTAGGTTCCCAATTTTTTTGGTTGAGTTTGGACCAAAACTTAGGGTAGCTCTCGAACACCTAACTTTTAGATCCCCACATTTTTTCCCCACGCTGATAGATCTCACAAAAATATTAATTTTATTTTTAATAACTTTTTTTTGTAGCCCCACCAGTTACGGAGCTACAGCTCTCGAAAGGTTCATAAAAGCTCTATATTTAAATTGTTATAGCACAAGTTGTATAAGGTATATCTTTATTTTGAAAACGCCAAACGATTACTACTTTTATTAGCTTTAAAAGTGTATATACAATAAATATATATTTGTGGCATACGGTGCCTTAATTTACCGTTATGCGAAACTCAAATTTTGCAAAATCTTTTAATCCGCCGATCTTCTAAACGGTTTAAGTTGAAATTTTGACAGAAGTTAGATCTTTGAAAATAAGTATGAGTCATTTCAGAAATTTTTTTTGTATCACCCCCCGTTTAGGAGCTGTAAGGGGTCAAAAACTGAAAATTTCCTATTTTTAAACACCTGTAACTTGAACACCTGTTAACATTTTTTTGAAGTAATACACAAAAATTAAAGCTTCAACATTATGCTCTTATTTATGTTAACAACTTTTTTTAATAATATAGGGTTACTTTATAATTGACAAAAGTGTTACTTGATTTTTTCAAATTTTCTAACAAATTTCTTCAACAAATTTTTTGCATTTGTTTTACTCGATAATTTGAAATTGTTGAGGATATAATGCGTAGTACAAAAAAATGTAAATAAATAAACAACATAACGGTTGCTTGAAGAATTTTTATTTATATGATATTGATATACATACATACTTAGTTATATAATATCATGTTTATTTACATATCGTATATGCCACTAGTGAGTGAATGATAAGAGTATATATGTATATTATATAGTGCCGTATTTTCATACATATATGAATTTTATTGTACTTACAGAAATTATTCTGTCAATGGAATATTTAAATATAATATAATATAATATTTAAAATTATATTTACTGTTTTGTACTTAGTAAATTTAATATACATTTACCGCTTAGTATTAAATGGTACTATAGAATATTTGAAAAAGTTTTGGATTGATAATCGTTGTGTGGAAGGTTAGAATCTGCTTTTGAAGAATGTATAAACATATAGTCTGAATATATGTACAACCCATAGTTCTAGAAATTATAAAATTCACCCAAATTATTTTAAAATACTAAAATATTAAAAATATAATATTGTAAGCAGAGTGACAGGCTGTGAACATACTAACGGTTCGTACGGGTATCTAAGAGTTGACAAAGTCAACTGTATTCTTCCTCGTTTAAATATAAAGTTAATATCATATTTTGTCTGGAATAATAAAATTACTTCTTATTAAGTTGATTATGAAATAATTTAAAATACAGTTTCCCACAATAAATATTATTGCTCGAATTACACCAAAAAGTTAAATTATTATAAAATTATTAAATGATCATATTACAAAAGTAATATTCAAAATAAGTTGTATAATCAAAATAATGCGTTTGTATAATAATTTTAATAATAAGTTTCTCACGTCCAAAATAGCTGAACTAACATAATTTATAATATAAATAGGACGATAATTAGAATAAGAGTTGAGTTGTTAAATTGTAAATTGTTAATCAAGACATGAGTTGTAAAATTGTAATTTGTTAATCCAGACCTGACATGGTCAAGTATAATAAAACATATTAAATTGTTTGTGTTAATAAAATATTGTATTTGTCTCGTAAATTTCAATATAAAAATAAAGTTCATAAGAAATAATAAATAAAGTTAAAAAAACGGTAGTTTTCTTTTTTTTAAGAATATCGTAGTTGAACTATAAAACTCGCGTCAATGACATTCTTTAAAAGTTCAATCGCCTTTGGTGTGCTTCATTTGTATAAAGTTTAATGATTTTCCTATGCCCATGCGACAACGAAATTCCTTTGTATTATGTATACAATAAATTTTTGTCTATTGTAAACATCACGATTTTCACAATTAGATATACACTCGTATTTATTAATCAATAATAGAAATTTTTTATTTGCATAATACAAAAGTAGTTAACAATAAACATAACACAATCTAATATTGAATATTTAGCTACATATATGTAACAAATTTTATTCTACTTTTTACCTATTATATTCAATGCAATAAATTAATGACCAATTGACCTTCAAATTTACTATCAAGAAAAAAGCTTTCAAACTAACATTTTAATAATACAAAAAAAACAACATCTTAGTTTTCTACACCTGTTCTTAAATTTATTTTATATTAACAACTACTAATAAAAATTTTTCAAACAATAAACAACGTTTCTATATGCACACGCACCAACGACATTCTTTTAAAGTTCAAACACTTTTGTCGTGAGCTAATTTTCATAAAGCTTAATGACATTCCTATGCACGCACAGTCACATATATGAACATAATGTAAAAGTTAATGTTACGTAATGTTAACATTATGATAATGTTAACCTAAATATCAATTATTAGCTCATTCACCTTTTATAAATAAAGTATTTTAGTCAAAAAATAACAGGAAATGCAATTTAGCATTTGTGTTAATTAATTTTTCATTAATAAATTTTAAATAAATGTGCATTGATATTTGATCATCGTAATTAGTAGTAAGTAATATTATTGTTTTTATATTAAGAAATGCTTCTCTTAGCATTAAGTAATGCTAAAATTTTTAATACAAACAAGTCAACATATGAAAATAAAAAAGTTAGTTGAGTCTTAAGACCGAAAACAAAAACTAAAAATGTTTTATTTAAAATAATATTTAAATTTTAAGGTTCTGAAGAATCTTAAAAATATAACTGGCGCAGTCGCGGAAAATTTAATCTGAAGATTAAATTTTGAACCTCTTTTAAAAAAAAGTTTAAAAAGTGAAAATTGTTTAAATAATTCCGCCGCTCCCTTTTAATCTTTAATAATATCTTTTTAATCTTTAATAATATGATTCTAATAATAGTTACAAGTGATTTAATTTAAAAGAGTGACTTAAAAGAACACAGAGCTCATATATTATCTAAATAATTATAAATAATAATAAATTTTAACAATAATTTAATAGTTAAAAATTAAAAGACCTTTATCATTGGTAAAACAAAAAAATTTAAATCATGGAAAGTGAATTAAAAACCCTTCTTCAAAAATTCCAAGAACAAAAAGTTTTAATTGAAGAACTACAACTAGTAGGATCTCAATCCGAAAGACTACCACTACAAATACTCCAAAATCGAGAAAAAATATAACAACTACAGCTACAACTACAACAACAAGAGCCCGATCAACGTCAACAGCAACAACAAATACGTTCAAATCAACAAAATGCAACGTTAACTCTTAGTTCTGAACATGTTTTAACACAATTCAGACATCTCAAAACTTTTAATGGATGTTTTGAATACAGTTTGTCATCATTCATCAAAAATGTTGAAGCTACCATTTCTCTTTGTGGAAATAATTTACCACTACAACAATTTGGTATGAACATAGTGATTAATGAAAAAATTGAAGCTGAAGCAGGTAAATCCATTCAACAACTTGGAAATAATCCAACTTGGAACGAGGTTAAATTAAAATTGAAGCAGCGTTTCCAGCCTCAACAATCGTATGCTGAACTGTTTAACTATTACAGATAACAAAGGAAATATTATCAGTTCCATATTTTCAAAGGAAAATTAAGGAGAAACGTAAGTGTAAATGTGCATTTAGTAAACATTTTTAAAGAAGTATATAAGCAGAAAAAAAAAAACAAAAATTTGTTCATACCAAATAATATTGTTATGTAAAGTTCACAAAAACAAAATATTGTTTATAATATTATATTAATTTTTTTATATTTGAGAATTATATCCCTTGAAAAATATTTTGTATTTGTACCTTTAAATTTACTATCAAGAAAAAAGCTTTCAAGTACTATTTTTATAGTAAGTACTATTTTTATATAAAATTTATGAAATTTTCTTAAAACTAAAAAGAATAATATTATAAAATAAATTGAACAATTAAAGGCATGAATATTTATGGGTATTTTATTGTTATTAATTTTTTATATAAAATATTACAAATAATCAACAATAACAGAAAAAATTAACAAGGGTAACATTAAAATGGTATAAAAAAATTAAATTTGTGAAAAAAAAAACAATATTTTTCTTATCAATTTGGATTTGGATTTCAAACGGAAATGCATTCGTCATTAACTCGAGTCGCAGAACCAATATATAATTATGAAAATTACGTGAATGAATTAAAAAATCGTTTACAAAATGGTTATGGGAAAGTCCGTCAAAGCCACATAGAGGCTAAAGAAAATTAAAAATTACACTAAGACCAAAAGAGAAAAAGAGATCAAATTTAATGTAGGCGATCAAATTCTATTATAAATTAGGCATAGAACCAATAAAAAACTTACACAACCTTATAAAGGCCCGTATGAAATAATCGATATAAAGTCGCCAGTTAACTCTATTATTAAAATTGAACGCAAAGAAAAACATGTCCATAACAATTTATTAAAACCTTATATTACATAAATCATTTATGTCTTTTTTATATACTAATTTTTTTTTCAGAAAATATTGTGCTGTTCCATTATGATTATAATAATTCCACTACTAATCCCGCCGTTATCTATCGCCGGACATACAACTATCTCTCAACCAGGTATTTATTCTGTACAAATTGGAAAATTACAAAATTCCTTGACTAATTGGAAATTTCAATTTTTTCTAAATCACACATCTTCGAACAAGACACATTAACTATAGAATCCCAATACTTGGTTCTATACATTACCTAAGCAGTGGAATAACAGTGGAATTTTTGCTTTAAAACCTAATTGCAAAGCTTTTACCCAGACTGTCAGGTTACAATCTCATGTAACAAAATCAATATCCCATACAAATATTTTCTCTCATGAATTTATTTTAAATGAAACATCTTTCGAACTTACACAAAACATAGTTTCAATTTCACCTGCTATTAGCAATATGAAGAATTTCAAATTAAGCGAATTCAGTACAGAATTACAATCAATTAAACTTACTGACTTTGAACAACCTACTACGATACACTTACACACTTACGACACACTTACACACTTCTTTGATTTCTACATTTTCTCTTCTTTCGTTTCTGATAATACTGTCAATTTTATATAAGAAATATGTTAAAATAAAAAAAATAAATGTAATGTAAAAAAAATATCAACTGATCAAAATTTAAAAACTGGTAATTCAGTAAACATCCTCCTAGAGAAGAGGATTAAAGAAGATGAAGTAGAACAATAGGAAAATAAAAAGGAATCAATCTAAAAAAAAAAAGGAAATTTTTTTATATACCACTAAATATAGAGTTTATTTTTAAATCATTTATAAAGTTATGTAATAAATTTAATAAACAAAAAAAAAAGCAAAAAAAATGTATTAAAACGAGTACAAAAAAAAATTATGTTATAAAACAAGTAATACTATATACACTTATTTTTTTTTAACAACAAAAAATAATAAAATCAATGTCAATAACAAATTTATAAAAGAATTTTTTAATATGATCATTCAACTCAAACACTAGCAAAACAATTATAAGTACTTTGTCAATATAAACATTTTTGTAAGCTTAGAAAATGTTTTTTTCTTTGCATTTTAAATTTAGGCATTAAAAATTCATTAAAATATAAAAAATTAAGCATTAAAATATAAATATTAATTAAATATTATTAAAATATAAAAATTTTTTTTGTGAGCATGTAGTACGTGAAGGAGAATATAACCCTTCAACAGTAGTTTTCATAGGAGATATGACAGATGAGCTTGAAGAATATGGAATTGGAAGTTACATTACAGTTTTTGTCTGTGAGGGTACAAAGAACTATGCATAGAAAATATATAGTACCAACTCCAAAAGCGAAAAAATTGTTTGCAAATTCAAAGGTATTCGTTTAAATTATAATGCTTCATAAGAAATACATTTTGGCTCTATAAAACAATTAGTTAAAAAATTAAACAATTTTCAACAAATAAATATAACATTTCCTAGTATTCGTCGAACATACAAGCACAGAATCTTCACTGTTCCTGAATTAAAGACATATCGAAAACAAATTCCAGAAAATGAGTTTTTGCAGATGGTTAACTTCAGTTCCTTATAGTTTAAAAAAAAAAAACAATTTAAAAATTATTGTTAATTTATTGTAAAAATTTTGTATTAAACTATTAATTACAGTATTAATAAAACGAATATTCTAATTTTACCGTTTTTAATTTTCAGAGCATAGCCGAAAATTTATTTACATATATATATATCTTATTTTATTCAAATTGACAGTTACAGTTTAACTTTTCAATAATAATGTGAAAAGCACAAATAGTATCTGAAATTCATCGTCCAGTTAGACGTAGATTTCGAAGACGAAAAATATCTAGTAATAAAGAGGGTTAAATGATACGTGGGAAATTGATCTTGTAGATAATATGTCGGTCTATCAAAAAGTAAATAATGGATACAACTTCCTCTTAACTGTTATCGATATCGATATTTTCAAAATATACATATGTCGAAAAAGTTAAATCAAAGGCAGCAGCAGTATGGTAAAGATTTTTAAAGGGGAAGTTTTTAAAAAATATTCATTCTGACCAGGGATTTTTCAACAAAAAATTCCAAAATTTAATTTTATTATAACAACACAGGAGTTTGCGGAAATCAAGCGGAAAAGGGTAATAACACAACAAGAACAGCAGTCACACCATCAACAACATCAAGAAGAAGAAACAACAAGAAGAAATAAGATAACACGAAGAAATCATTCTTCTTCAGGAAGAAGAACCACCAACAAAAAAAAGCTTCAAACAAGGTTAGGTTAGGTTAACGTGGCTGCCAAAAAGGCACACTTAGTCTTAGTCTTAGAAGCAAGTCTTCTGACATGCTTCCCTTTTAGACAGTGACTGGTGATTATACCCATTGTCATTCCAATGTCTGCCCTTTTGAGAGAAAGCAGATCATTGGATCGTCTTAAATCGGTGTTGAGCCATATAAATCTTGTGATATTGCACGAGGTCAAGTTCGACCATTTGTAATTTACCATATCCGTTATTTCCTTTCGAAGTAATGTTTTGATTGTAGATAGAGGTACCCCTAGTCTTGCCCTATCCGGCAGGATTTATAAGGTTGTACCAATTCTTGCGAGTTCATCAGCTTTTTCATTTCCCGGAATACCTCGATAACCTGGTACCCAGCAAAGCGGAACGTTAAACTGCCTGGCCATCTCGTTAAGAAGTTTCCGGCAGTTTATTACAGTCTTCGAGGTTGTGCATGTTGATTCCAGAGATTTTAACGCAGCCTGACTATCTGACAGAATACGTACTTGCTTTATAGTCAAAACGCTTATATTCAGTAGAATCAACGCTTCTTGAATTGCCATAATTTCCGCTTGGAAGACGCTACAATGATCTGGTAATCGGAAATTATGACTGATATTCAGATTATCTGAGAAGACCCCGCATCCTACACTGCTGTTCATTTTTGAGCAATCCGTGTAGAATTGTACTCTTTTGAACACAGTGTTCGAGTTCCAACTCTCACGGCTTGGTATGCTCGTCACATGAGATTTCCCGAAGAAGTAAGTGGGGGACGTGTAGTCCACCAAGACAGGAGTGGAGTTGAATTGGTTTATGATATCCGAGTGACCTTCTCGTGAATTGAACCACTGGGATGTAGCTTTTAATCTCACAGCTGTGTTTGCAGCTGCAAATTTGCTATAATATTCTCCAGGCATCCGATTAAGCATGATGTCTAATGCTGTAGAAGGGGTTGTTATTAAAGAGCCACTAATACATATTGTGGCAGTTCTTTGAACCCTAGCGATTGCCTTGCGGTTGACTCCTTTATTGATTGCCTTCCACCATACTAGGATTCCGTTCATGAGAATTGGGCTTACTACGGATGTGCATAGCCAGTAAGTCATATTTGGCTGAAGCCCCCATTTCCTTCCAGAATTTTAAGCAGTTTATTTACCACAATATTCCACCTCTTTCTTTGGTATCCGAACTAACCCAGATGTCATGGTGAGCATTGCTGCCCCAATGTTCATCCTTCTAGCATCCGCTACCAACCCTGCAAGATTGGATGGAGGAAGGAAATTCTGCGAGTCGTGAGGAAGATACGTCGCAACAACCCAGAGCCTTGGGTTTTTAGCTTTAGGCTCGCCGCGAACAAATCAGCATCACTATAATTATACATAAAAGTTAAATTTAATCTATTTTTAACAAGTATGCACGATATAGGTTTGCATACCTCTTTATTATACAAAAAGGTGTAACCTGGTATCTTGAGTCCATGAACCTGTTTTTTTGCCACCCATGGCTCTTGGATCAATATAATATCCTCGCCCGTTCTCCTGAGGCGGATTTCAAGTGCGACGGCAGCCGCTAAGCTTCAAAGAAGCTTGTAATAGAAAAAGCTTATAATAGGAAGCTTATAATAGAAAAAATATTGAGATTAGAAAGAGTTTTTTAAAAACAAAAGATATGGAGCAAGATGCTCTATATCACATAATATACGCAAAATAAATCAAGACCATTTATGGTCTTAAGTGAGTCTTTGAGACCCGTAATTTAATTAAATTTGTACCTCAAAAATATACTGATATTTTCAAGAATTCTAATTTCATTAAAGATATAAAGATAAAAATTTTAATTTAAGTATTATAGATATATCTGAGTTTTTTGGTAATTTGCATATATTTTATGATGTTACTTATAATAAATGATGTAGATTGGTTTGTATTTATAAGTTTTTATTATTCATAAATAAATATAATATTTTAAAAACAAAAAAAAGGTGTAAATTTCTTTAATTTAGTTTCTTTATTTTTCAGATTTAGGTTTATATGATCTTAAGAGAGTCTTTGAGACCTGCAATATAATAATATCTGTACCTCAAAGGTAGCTCAAAGGTAGCTCAAATGTAAACTGTAGTTATAAGTTTTTATTAAGTATTCATAAATAAACATACAATTTTTTTATTTTTATTTTTTAATTTTATTTATTTCATTTATTTTCCATGAATATACAAATTAGCAAATTAAACAAAAATAAAAATTATAAATCCAGAATAATATGAACATATTATAACAATTCAAACTTAACTAGTTATATAATATAAATAAACAAAAAAAAATAAACTTACAAGTGGTGAAAGATTTATGAAAATTAGTATAACGTAATATAATTCAATTCTAAAACAGATGCAAATTGAAATACGTTACTTATACATTACAAAATAATACGAAATTAAAATTAATAACTCAAATTAATGAATCAAAAAAAAGAAATTTTGAGTATTTTAATATATATTATATGCAGCAAGAACTCCAAAAAAAAAAAAAAATCGGGCATAGAACTGATAGAACAGTGCACAGAATATTAAAAATTAGAGACATCCAAATTAATGTAAACACAAATACAATTTAAAAAAATGTATAAATTTCTTTTATTTAGTTGCTTTAAACTCCAAATATTTAAATAAAAGAGCCGAGAAAAATTACATCGTACATTAAATTTTGAACCCGAATATAAATCTCTACTTTCAACCTTATAACATTCTTTCCTTCACAGATCCTTACGTATTTCTTTTACTATTTGAGATCTTGACATTATTTTTACACCATCTAGCTAGTTTTAAAAATCCAATTTTACTATTCTTTATTATACTCTGAAAACTTTGAATTTTGACTATAGATTCTGCAGTATATAACGCGGTTCAAATTTATTGGCAAATCATTTTTTATTCAGTTTGACTAAGATATTTTACAAAAATGGAAGCTGATTCAACAACATTTCCATTTACTGAGGGAACTGCAATAGTCAGTATACAAAATGAGATTCAAGTTGATAAAGTTACATCTACTGTAGATGAGGAGGAATTAATGCAAACTGAAGAATTCATACCACCGTTTCAAGTCTTAGATGAAGATACAGTGGAGCACCAAATTTTGGAAATAAACAACCAAGAAGGAGATCCTGCCTATTTTGCAGAATTTTTTAGAAATGATTTATAGCCTAAAACAACATATAAAAATATTTGTATAAATATGTATCTACTATCTATAAGTAATTCATAATAAAAAACAAATTAAATAAATTTTTTAATTTATTGTTGTTCTTGACTAAAATATTAGAAATTTAATTTTCTAGTAGTACAGGTATTTCAAAAACAATCTAGAATAATTGCATCGAACGTTACAACGTTCTATTGGAATACATATTTCTTCCTGTAATTTCATAACATGTTTTTCTTGACACACATTTGATTCAGCATTTTTATTGTGTATCATTACAGATTGAAGAATATGAATTAAGTTGTAAAATGTGTCAGCTTCCTCTTTGTTAATGCTAAGACATCGGTCAATAACAATTCTTAACCCATATTGTAATTTTATATTTTTTATTGATTGTTTCGAGTACCTTTCATAAATTTCTGATAGAATTTGCAGCAATCATGGTATTTTAAAATAGCTGGCTTTTTTCCAATACAGTGAAAAATGCATGTCGCTACTATTCTGTATCAAAACCAACAAGAACTTTTAATGACTGATTTTTGTTGAGAAAATATGTATAACTCAGCATCAAATTTGTATTTGAACCTTGCTTAAGTACACAAGATTGTGAAAAATTTAAATTTCCTAATAATTTGTAAAACATATTAATAATTGGATTGTCGTTTTCTATAATATAATTATATTTGCTAAATTAATTCAAAAAAGTTTTGATACTTAAACCAAACATCTATACCAGACATAAACACGACAGTATTGCCCACATCCTGACATCCTGTATCTGCCTATCATTAAAAACTATACACTGATTTTTCAAGTATTTCAAAATTTCCGGTTTATCTGGAACTTTACCATACGAATTAAAATATTCAGTGCAACCATGCTTTGGAACTTTATCATTATGTGCAGTTCCAAAAAAGTAAATTTCGAAATTTTCATTTATAATTTCTATGGTTGGAAATTTGTAAGTAAACACTTTTAGAAATTTTTTTGCAAAGTTCTTTAATTCCAACAAAACACATATCTTTTACAAATAAAGTATTTTATCATCACAACAAAACTTTATATCCACAAGTGTACAGGACAATGAGATCTTGTTGAATATTCAAATACATGTTTTAATATTATATTTATAGATTTGCGAATATATTTCGATTTTTATAAATTTGTATTCTTGCATCAAAATATCCGTAAAAAATAGTTGTTAGAGTAGAAGGAAGTAGTTTTATTAACCTTGCCTCAATTCTAATTGTACCCTAATTAAGTAGACTTGACATACTTCGTTTGCTGATGCATCTTGAGTTAAATCAAAGGCTAGTATAAAAAATCCATTACTAAACATAGTTTTCGTTAACTGATGACTTGTATCGTTATGATATATTCCTGCACCTAACAAAGGTGTGTCATACGCCCGAGTATGACAATTATTCTCCTCTGATAAACTAGTTTCAATTGCAGTGTAAATTGCTAACCATTTACATAAAGCATAAATTGTGAAATATGAAAAAGTTTAAAATGATATGGATTTTTTTACCTCTTTCCAGAGTAACCCACATTTTCTGTCATGCAAATAATGATTGTATTTGGTAACTGCCCAATGAAAACATTGTCAAGTGAAATTGATGAGCTGTTCATTGAAATGAACGCGTTTATAATTATTTTAGCATTGGGTAAAATAATTATATGTGTTTATAATTACTTTAGCATTGGATTTGCCAAGTATAGCATTGTGTGCTAGCAGCACGATTGGATTAACGATTGCCTCATAAATAGCTTGGCTTCTATAATTTTTAATTGTGATATTCATAATACCAGAGACAAATAATAAATACGTATGAAGCCTGAGTCAAAACTACATGATACATAACTGTAATGCTGGAAATAGGAATGGAGTCGCGGTGGGAAATTGACGCAGGACCTTTTTGGTAGGTTGACTCCAGTTCCAAAAAAATTAATATACTCAATAAATATTTCAAAAAGATGACCCAAATCAATTTGGCTCAAAATTAGTAATTATACTTACTATAGAAAATAGATTAAGGAAAAGTGAATTTTTTAGATAAAGTTAAAATAAAAAAAACGCAACAAAAAATACATATGTAATAAAACAATTAATTGTAATATTAAAAATTGGTTAAGAAAAATGAATATTTTAGATTAAGTTATTCAGCATTACTTTACAAATTATAAAAAATAATAAACAAAATTCAAAACCTTTATGTAACATAAAAATTAAAACATTTTTTTATTTATACAAAAGTCGTTACTTTAATTTAAAACCATAAAAATTTAAAAAACTTCTTTCCCCTAACTAAACTTTATTAAAAAAAGGAATTTAATTTAATTCTAAAAACGAAATATTGTTAAATTAAGATAAGTTTCATATGTATATTTAATAACGTATTGCACTTGATTTTTAACGATGCTTCTGATTAGTGAACATAGAAATGTTTGAAAATAACTGTTCAATAAGAGAATTTATTGAAAAAACTGTTCAATTCCTATTTACGTATTAATTGAAATATCGGGCAAAATTCAAAGCATACTAGAAATATTTCACCAGTCCTTAAATTTATTTTTAATAAAATTTCAAACTAACTTGTGTTTTTATAATAGCTATTATTCTATTGTTCTTGTAACGAAAGTTGAATAAAGACTACGTCATACTACGTCTACGTTGTAATACATTTTTAACAAACTTCTATCAACCTCCATTTCCGAAATACATAGTATTCATTTTGCTTCATAAACTATGTTTTTCAGATGTTTGAGTTTTTATGTGCTGGTGTACGTGCTCCAATAATTTTTTGCATTATTTATACATACTTCATAATTTGTATTATGCCTTATATTGCCTAAATAATACTTGATAATTTGTATCGTAAATATTTAATTTTTTTTGTGAATTCAGCTTTGCCCCATGTGTATTATTCTGCAACATGAGATAACAAAAACTAACTCATTTGTTATTACAAAATTTTTGTTTGCTGTGCATAGGAAAACTGCCACTGTGTTATATGTATAGAGCAGATGTATAGATGTATAATACAGCTTAAGATCAATTTTTTTATTAATAATTTTTTTGAAGTAATGATTCTATTATTTCACGGTTTTTATTAGTTTTAATACATTTTTGTTTTGTTTACTTATTTATTTTTTTGCAATTTTATACTTGTTTACTGGCATGTAACTGTACTGTATCCAGAATAAAATACGTATTGAAGATTATCTTTATACGCATTTAACTTTATATACATCCATCAAATATACTTACATATCGAAATGATACAGTTAAGTTGATTCGGAAGAATTTATATCAAACTTCTATATTATCTTTAATTAGATATAATTTAGTAGTTTTCAGCCACACACTAATTATTATGAATTCCGTTTCAAACTTTGAACACCAGTAACTACATATTGTTTTACGATTTTTCTATTATAAAACTAAACAGTATACAATATAATATCTTAATATAATAAAAAACAATCTCTTGCTGCTGCTATTTGCGTGCTCTTTTTTAAATTTTAGAGCACATACAATCGTATTTCTTATTATACCCTACACCTAAAGTATAGGGTATATTAACTTTGGTATGGTGTTTGTAACCACCAAAAGGAAGCGACTTAGATATGGACAATGTATATGTATATATATTCTGAATCAGGATCACCTCCTGAGTCGATTTAACGAAGTCCGTCCGTCCGTCCGTTCACACGATAACTCAAAAACTAATAAAGCTATCTTGATGAAATTTATATAGTAGGTTACAAATTACGAAAGGAAGGCTTAGTTCGTATCTGGACAAAATCGGTCCATGGGTTCGGATTCTGGAAGCTTCCGAATGATTCCGGAGCAAACGAGATTATCTCCAAAACCAACAAAGATAGAACCTTTAAATTTTGTACAATGATATTCCTTCCCGTTCGATTTATGTCTCTGAAATTTAAGAGAATTTGGTCAATGGGTTTGGATTTTGGAAGCTTCCGAACGAACGCCGGAGCAAATGAGATTATCTCCACAACCAACAAAGATAGAAACTTTATTTTTAGTACAAGAGTGTGCTGTTATATTTGCTTTTCTATAAAATTGGAAACTGGCATTTGAAAGAATTTGAACCATGGATTCGTATATTGGAAGCTTCCGAACGAGCCCCAAAACAAACGAGATTATCTCCAAAACCAACAAAGATAGAACCTTTAAATTTTTTACAATGATGTTCCTTCCCGTTCGATTTATGTCTCTGAAATTTAAGAGGATTTGAGCCCCAGAGCCAACCTTTTCCTTTTCTGTAAAATTGGAAACTGACATTTGAAAGAATTTGAACCATGGGTTCGTATTTTGGAAACTTCCGGACGAGCACAAGAGCAACGACCATATCTCCAAAACCAACAAAAGTAGAACCTATAAATTTTGTACAATGGTGTTCTGGCATGTTTTCTTTATGTTCCTGAGATGGATTCGATGAATTGGAGTGGCAATTCGGGTACCTGACACACACCTCCCAAGGACTAACAATCTTTGAAATTAATAAAGATAGAAACTTAAAATTTTTTACAAACATGTCAACCATATCCCAAGGGATGCCTCTTTGACGTTCCTGAAATTTTTTGTTGAATAAGACAGAAAAGGGAAGAAGTTCATGCAGCTGCCAAAAAATCTTATGGTTTTTAATTTAATTCGAATTATTCAGGTGTAGGGTATTAATAAGTCGGTTGCATAGACTTACTGTTACATTTACTTGTTAAATACTAACATTAACAAGAAAAGAGGCAAAAGAGGTAAAAAAATACGAAAAGAAATGGTTTAAGAATTAAACGATCCTCTTTAGATTTTAATTCTACTATTACCTACATATGTACCAAGCATTCCAACTACAATATTATGATGTACAAATTATAATTCAGTGTACATTTACATACGATATTATATTATTAGCAAATGGCAGCACAATATTAATTACTAAACAGTAAATATTAACAAAAAAAAAACAAAAAAATGTTAAATAACATAACAATAACAAATTTAATTTATTTATTATGTAAAATTTTCAATGTTTTTACTATGGTCGTTTTTTTTTTATATAATACTTATGTTAAATCTTTAAATTTTGTTATTACTTAGACTTTGTTAGTTAATTATGTTAACAAAAAAAATTTTTAAGAAAAAACTAAAACAAAACAAATATTATTATTAATAAATTATGTCATTATATCCGTATGAACTATGTTCAAGGGTATAATAAATTTGCCATTTCATTTGTGACACCTTAAAGGAGTCGAGCTAGATATAGTGTCAAAGATATGGATCGGCTCAGAATCGAATTCTGAGTCGATTAAGAAATATTGTTAAATTAAGATAAGTTTCATATGTATATTGAATAACGTATTGCACTTGATTTTTAACGATGTTTCTGATTAGTGAACATAGAAATGTTTGAAAATAACTGTTCAATAAGAGAATTTATTGAAAAAACTGTTCAATTCCTATTTACGTATTAATTGAAATATCGGGCAAAATTCAAAGCATACTAGAAATATTTCACCAGTCCTTAAATTTATTTTTAATAAAATTTCAAACTAACTTGTGTTTTTATAATAGCTATTATTCTATTGTTCTTGTAACGAAAGTTGAATAAAGACTACGTCATACTACGTCTACGTTGTAATACATTTATACATATACATTGTCCATATCTAACTCGCTTCCTTTTGGTGGTTACAAACACCATACCAAAGTTAATATACCCTATACTTTAGGTGTAGGGTATAATAAGAAATACGATTGTATGTGCTCTAAAATTTAAAAAAGAGCACGCAAATAGCAGCAGCAAGAGATTGTTTTTTTATTATATTAAGATATTATATTGTATGCTGTTTAGTTTTATAATAGAAAAATCGTAAAACAATATGTAGTTACTGGTGTTCAAAGTTTGAAACGGAATTCATAATAATTAGTGTGTGGCTGAAAACTACTAAATTATATCTAATTAAAGATAATATAGAAGTTTGATATAAATTCTTCCGAATCAACTTAACTGTATCATTTCGATATGTAAGTATATTTGATGGATGTATATAAAGTTAAATGCGTATAAAGATAATCTTCAATACGTATTTTATTCTGGATACAGTACAGTTACATGCCAGTAAACAAGGCATTTACGAGCACCAGAGCAAACGAGATTATCTCCAAAACCAACAAAGATAGAACCTTTAAATTTTTTACAATGATGTTCCTTCCCGTTTGATTTATGTCTCTTAAATTTAAGAGGATATGGTCAATGGGTTTGGATTTTGGAAGCTTCCGAACGAGCCCCAGAGCCAACGAGTATATCTACACAACCAACAAAGATAGAACTTTTATTTTTAGTATGAAAGTGTTCTGTTATGTTTCCTTTTCTGTAAAATTGGAAACTGACATTTGAAAGAATTTGAACCATGGGTTCGTATTTTGGAAACTTGCTTACGAGCACAAGAGCAACGAGCATATCTCCAAAACCAACAAAAGTAGAACCTCTAAATTTAGTACAATGGTGTTCTGGCATGTTTTCTTTATGTTCCTGAGATGGATTCGATGAATTGGAGTGGCAATTCGGGTACCTGACACACACCTCCCAAGGACTAACAATCTTCGAAATTAATAAAGATAGAAACTTAAAATTTTTTACAAACATGTAAAGCATATCCCAAGGGGATGCCTCTTTTACGTTCCTGAAATGTTTTGTTGAATAAGACAGAAACGGGAAGAAGTTCAAGCAGCTGCTAAAAAAACTTATGGTTTTTAATTTAATTTGAATTATTCAAGTGTAGGGTATTAATAAGTCGGTTGCATAGACTTACTGTTACATTTGCTTGTTAAATACTAACATTAACAAGAAAAGAGGCAAAAGAGGTAAAAAAATACGAAAAGAAATGGTTTAAGAATTAAACGATCCTCTTTAGATTTTAATTCTACTACTACCTACATATGTACCAAGCATACCAACTACAATATTATGATGTACAAATTATAATGCAGTGTACATTTACATACGATATTATATTATTAGCAAATGGCAGCACAATATTAATTACTAAACAGTAAATATTAACAAAAAAAACAAAAAAATGTTAAATAACATAACAATAACAAATTAAATTTATTTATTATGTAAAATTTTCAATGTTTTTACTATGGTCGTTTTTTTTTTATATAATACTTATGTTAAATCTTTAAATTTTGTTATTGCTTAGACTTTGTTAGTTAATTATGTTAAAAAAAAAAATGTTTAAGAAAAAAGTAAAACAAAAGAAATATTATTATTAATAAATTATGTCATTATATCCGTATGAACTATGTTCAAGGGTATAATAAATTTGCCATTTCGTTTGTGACACCTTAAAGGAGTCGAGCTAGATATAGTGTCAAAGGTATGGATCGGCTCAGAATCGAATTCTTAGTCGATTAAGCTATGTACGTCCGTCCGTCCGCTATATAACTCAAAAAAATAAAAAAAGTTTGGAGGCTGAAATTTGTTTACGTCACTTTTGCAAAATTGTTAGTTTTGCTATTTAAATGCAACAATTTCGGTCGGCGGGTTCGAGTAGCTGCCATACAACTTCTATCTTTATATAGAAATGACTCAGTATCTATTCAAGCTAGGTTTCTGAAATTTTGCAAATGATGATCAAATTTTATGGCAACAATTTCTGTAAAATTTGGTTGTGGTGGTGCGGCGGGTTCGGGTAGCTGTCATACAACTTCTATGTTTAAATGAGAATAACTCAGTTTTTATTGAAGCTAGGAATCTGAAATTTAGTAAAGAGGTGTCGAGTTACATGCCAACAACTTTTGCAAAATTTTGTTGGTCTAGAGCAGCCGGTTCAGGCTTCTTGCACTTCTTGGAACTTAATGAAGCTGGGCGTCTGAAATCTTGCAAATGATGATCAAATTTTATGGCAACAACTTTTACAAAATTTGGTTGTGCTGGTGCAACAGGTTCGGGTAGCTGCCATACAACTTCTCTTTTTAAATGAAAATAACTCAGTGTCCGTCCGCACGATAACTCAAAAAACAAAGGAGCTAGGAGGCCGAAATTTGTTTTACGTCACTCTTGCAAAATTGTTAGTTTTGTTATTTAACTCCAGCATTTTCGGCTGCCGGGTTCGAGTAGCTGCCATACAACTTCTTTCTTTAAATGGAAATAACTCAGTGTCTATTCAATCTAGGTATCTGAAATTTTGCGAATTATGATCGAGTTTTCTGGCAGCAACTCCTGCAAAATTTGTTTGTGGTGGTGCAACGGGTTCGGGTAGCTGCCATACAACTTCTCTTTTTAAATGAAAATAACTCAGTTTCCGTCCGCACGATAACTCAAAAAATAAAACAGCTGGGAGGCTGACATTTTTTTACGTTTTTTTTGCAAAATTGTTAGTTGTGCTATGTAACTCCAGCATTTTCGGCCGCCGGGTTCGGGTAGCTGCCATACAACTTCTTTCTTTAAATGAAAATAACCCAGTGTCTATTCAATCTAGGTATCTGAAATTTTACGAATGATGATCAAGTTTTATGGCAACAAATTCTGTAAAATTTGGTTGTGGTGGTGCGACGGGGTCGGGTAGCTGCCATACAACTTCTCTTTTTAAATGAAAATCCGTCAGCAAGATAACTCAAAAAATAAAGGAGCTAGGAGGCAGACATTTTTTTTACGTCACTTTTGCAAAATTGTTAGTTTTGCTATTTAACTCCAGCATTTTCGGCCGCCGGGTTCGAGTAGCTGCCATACAACTTCTTTCTTTAAATGGAAATAACCCAGTGTCTATTCAATCTAGGTATCTGAAATTTTGCAAATGATGATCCAGTTTTATGGCAACAACTTCTGTAAAATTTGGTTGTGATGATATGACAGGTTCGGATAGTTGCCATACAACTTCTCTTTTTAAATGAAAATAACTCAGTGTCTCTTGAAGCTAGCTATCTGAAATTTAGTGAAAAAGTGTCGAGTTGCATGCCAAAAACTTTTGTAAAATTTGATTGGTCTAAAGCATCCGGTTCAGGCTTCTTGCATTTCTTGGAACTTAATGAAGCTAGGCACAATAGATTCGGGTAGCTGTCATATAACTCCACAATTTACATAAATATATCTCTGTAGTTCGGTACTAAAACATCTGAATGTTTTTAAAAGATGATCAAATTTTATAGAAACAGGATATACTACGTTCATACGGGTATCCCAGAGTTGACACAGTCTACTCTACTGCACTCTTCCTCGTTTTAGAAATAAATTATGTCAATGTTTTACAATCGTTTAAGAATGTTGTGTAATTTAGATTTGTAAGCATTTTTTTAAATTGTGTCACAGAATGGTTGTCGAATCGATTAAATAATATGCAACTAATGTTTGAGGGTTCGTTTTTCCCATATTCAGGTCTATGTGTTGTTTCAATTGAGAATTTGGTATGTCTTGTAGGCCTGATATCATTGTTAACTTTGATTTTATCTTTAATAAAATCGACATTGATTATTATTCTAAGACTAAGCGTACAAGTGAGCAATATATAGTTATTGTTACCCAGATATTGTTAAATTCTCTTTCTCTTTTTTGATAAAAGCTAGCATTTTGTTAGCCCTTGATAACATTGATTCATAGTGGAAATTATAATTCAGTTTGTTATCCAAAATGATTCCCAAATCTATAATTTGATCCACGCATTTTATGTTGCAGTCTTGTATGGAATAATTATGCATACATTTGGATCTTTTACGTGAAAAGATCATAGCGTAGCACTTGCTAGCGTTGAGGTTTAACATGGTGTGAGAGCACCATTTTTCTAAGCACTTCAATTTGGATTGAAGAAAACAGCAATTAGTATCATTCTTAATTACATGATACATTTTAATTAGCATAGGTAAGGTGGGCAACGTCTGATAAGAAATTAGAAAGATTACTTATATATATACAAAATACCTACCTTGGTGTGCCCCAAAGTAAACAGAAATGGGCTTAGATATAGTACCTTGAAATTTAACAAATTACACTCTTTCAGTAACATATGACTTAATCCATTTTAATATTGAGCCACTAATACCTAGCTTTGCCAGTTTATCTTTTAGTATATTATGATTTTATCCAGCCAATGGTTTAATGGTTAAGACACCTGCCTTTCATATGAAAGGTCTTGGGTTCAAGTCCCGGCTGGGTTATATAGATTTTTCTTATAATATTTAATTAGTATAATATAATTAAATTAAAAATCAGTATATATGTCTTATAAATTATAATTAATATCATATTGTAATATATAATAAAATAATTTTTTTTTTTTTTTTTAATTTTTTTTTTTTTTTATTCAAAGTATAACAATGAAAAAAAGTTTTATAAAAATTGTTTTTGTTCTTATATATAAAATATTAATTCTAAAAGTAAACTTTTAGTTTATTAATATTTTATCAATATATTTTATATAATTAACATTTTCTTGGCTTTTTTAGATTAATTGTTTAATCTTTACTTCTTTATATTATTTAATTGCAAAATTTAAAAAACCAATTATTAAATTCCTTTTTTGTTATTAAAACTTAACCTATTCTAACTTAACCTAAACTAGCCTACTTAATCTATAATACTAACGCTATTATGTAATATACTTATAATATCTCTAATTTCTGTACTTTTTAGTTATTTGAAGTATTGCCTAATCACCAATAATTTCTTTTGATTTGTTTGTCTTTAATTGGGACAAACATATCGTATTTTAAATCCCTACTACTTAATATGTTTGGATTATAATTTATTATTTTACATGTTGTCCATCTATTAAAATGAAATAATATGAGGACGTGTTCTTCGTTTTGTATATAACCTTTCATATCTAAGTAGATAAAATGTTCTGGAGCTATAAATCCAGTTTTTTTTATGTACTCCTCATTGTGGTAAAATATATTAGATATTAAACCGTTTTCTGGAACATTTAATGATCTATCAAAATGATTGCGAATTAATTTTGTTATAAAATGATCGACTCTATTTATTTTTTATATTTTATAAATATATTTATTCGAGTAGCAGTGTTTGTAATCTGTTTCTGGATTACGATTTTTATTAATACATACTCTAATGCATTTTATTTCAAAAATCCGTATCTTCTCCATTAGACTTGAACTTATGTTGTGCCATATGGAGTTCCATATGTTAGTATTGGTCTTATTAAAGCTAAATATGATATAACTTTAACTCGATCGTGTACATTTTTATTATAAAACAATCTTTTTGCTGCCAAAAATGCTTTATTAGCTTTGCAGATTGTATTTTTTGGTATTTTTTGTTTGTTAAAGTTTTGATGTAAGTATATTATTTGATAACTTATTAGATTTAAGTTGGAACTGTTTCCAATTTTTCTTCATGCTGGAATTTACTTTATCTATTGTGTTTCTGAATAGTATAGATTCATACTTTTCTATGTTTATTTTTAATTTCCATTATTTACAATATCTTAGAACAGTATTAAACATCTTTTGCACATTGATTTGGGTGTTTTTTACGCTTTCACTGGCGGAGTATATTAACAAATCATCAGCGTAAGCTAATGTGAAATTTGTCGCTGATATATTGTTTAATAAATTTAACAGGTCTATTATATATATAGAAAAAAGAATTGGTCAATTGACAGTTCCTTGCATTAATCTATTATCTATTTTAAATTTTAAATTAGAAATTGTCGGATAATTTGCAACAATGAATTCATTATCGGTTATCATATCTTGAATTATATTTATTAGATACATTGGATATCTTGTTTCAACTAATTTGTAAATTAATCCATCTATAGCCAAATGCTGTTGAAAGCTGATTTGTTGATTTTAAAGTTGATTTTATCGTTAATTATAGACTCGTATACTTTACTTATATTTGGAAGTAAGCTAATTGGTCTATAATTAATTGGACATGTTGGGTCTTTACCTGGTTTTTCGAAAAATATAACTTTACTTTCCATATTTTAAGGAAATAAGCAAAGTTAATGGAATTATTAAACAATATTAGGTACTTGCTAATAATCTTATTAATCTTATTGCTAATAATGGTATTATCATATAAAATAAAAACACCTTATTTTGATTTTACATGTATGTATTATTAAAAAAATGTTTTATTCAAAATAAATAACTTCTTTTAAATTAACACAATTCTATGAATTTTAATCTGCCTTGCAGATCATTATCAGCTACACTAAACAAGTAAAACGAAATCAAATATTAAGTAAATAAAACAATAACAAAATTCAAAAAACTTTTTTAAAGAAATAAAACAAAACTTTTTAAAATTTGAATAAAAATCGTAACAGTAATTAGTAATACCAATTGGAATATAAATTTTTTTTTTTTTCCCTAAGGGAGGTGGGAATCTTCCAAAGACACCAAAAATTTCCCTTTGGTAGTGTCAGATTCTTACTGACTAAACCAACCTCCACCTTTAGCCAATAAAGTGGGATGAAACCCTTACCTGCGAACGCAGTATATTGGCTAGGGAGTAGGGATAGGAAAGGATAGGAAAATGGATACGGAAACATTGAATTGGGAGTGGGACTGTAAGGAAACAATGAGTCCGCCTATTATTATTATTTTGCTAACAGTGACTAAAGCCGTCACAACAGTTACAACATGTAGTAGTAGTATATATATTACTACATGAGGTAATTATTGAAGGCAACCCCCACTGTCACTGTAGCGGCTGTTATTATTGGTATTAATATTCTTATTAATATTATTATTATTTTACTACAAAGTCAGCGCCATCATAATATTATTATTATTACTATTATTGTTATTATTTTACTACAGAGTCAGCGCCATCCGTGAATTACAACATGCAGCAGTATATAACACCTTACTTGCATGATATAACCAAAGATGGCACCACTATAGTAGCTATTATTATTATTACTATTATTATTATTATTGTTATTATTACTATTACTATTATTATTAATATTATTATTGTTATTATTACTAATATTAATTATACGATATACATTATTACGATATAAAAGTACTACATATTTTTTATTTATGACCTGACCGGGGTTTGAACCCAAGACCCTTCTATTGAAAGTTTGGCGACTTAACCACTGTGCCATGAGTCAGATAAAATAAAATTATATTAAATTAGGCAATCCACCAATTGATCAAAAATAACATAAAAAATAATATTCTACATTAGAAATTGTTAACTTACAAAATTTAAATAATACAAAAATTAAAGAAAAATTTTTTTTTTTTTTTTTTTTTCCTAAGGGAGGTGGGAATCTTCCAAAGTTTTTAAAAGACAATACATATTTTTTGATACTCCGATCTAGTTGATGCTGCGATTTAGTTGATTTAATTTTTGAATTGAACTTTTCCTTTTTCCTTGAGTTGAACTTTTTCTTTTTCGTTTAGTTGAACTTTTCCTTTTATTTTGTTGTAAGTAAACGGCGCTCTGGGTCCCCGTTTATGTAGTTTTCACAATTTAAATTTATTTATCTTTTTACTATTTAATTTTTTCCAATTTAGAGTTTTTCCTTCTTAGTTTTTTTTTTTTTATTTAAAACAATTTATTTTAATTATGATTTTTATTTATTTATTTAGTTTTAATTATGATTTTTATTTTATTATAATTATGATTTTTAAACAATTTGTTTTAATTATGATTTTTAATTTATGATTTTGTCTGTACCTGGCTGTATGATTAAAGCTGAAGTTTATATTTTTATAAGTAAATATGACTATTAAATTTATATTGGTAGAACAAATTTACTTATTCTACCCCACACCAGCTGACACCAATGTAATAATTCACAAAATACAAAATAAAATACTATAAGAAATTCAAATAAAACACCTTTGTTTTTGAGTTTCTTTCATTGACTGATTTTTTATTTTCCAATTTTTATTAACATTTTTAATATAATTTTGAATATTATAAATTACTCATCAAATTGTAATTACAATATTAATATATTACAATCGCTGACCTACATTTAATAACATAATTATGAATATTATAATTAAAGATTGATCACGTTACAATTACAATATTAGTAGATTGCAGGATACCAAATGTACAGTATTACAGTACATTTGGTATCCGGCTAGTTTATCGCAATAACAAATTCATAGCAAAGTTTATCGCCCGCAATTCATCGTAAGCAATTCATTGTAAGCAAATTATCGCAAGCAATTTATCGCAAGGAAATATTCATCGCGAAGTTTATGGCGATGAATATCCGATACCTAATGAATTCATAAACCTAATGAAATATTCACTTTGTATTTTCGAAAAAAAAAAATCTAGCAGCCTTAATAAGATGGGTTTAGAAAGAATTCGTAGAACATCAAGATATGCAATTTCATATTGGAACGTTTTCGAAGCTGCTAAAAATAACGCGGACAAAACAAATAATCGATGTGAAGGTTTGAACAATAAATTCCAAAATCTAATTCAAATTGATCATCCACATATGTGTCTCTTTATTACAAATTTAATTAGTGAACAATCACAAAATGAAATGCTAAGAGAACAATATATTGCTGGAAATAGTGGAGAGTCAAAATGATATAGAGATAGCTCGGTACGTTGCAAAAATGCAATAGAAAATTTTGAAAAATTGCCACCAGTTATATTCTTGAGAAGCATGGCTCATAATTTTCATATCGGAAGGGTCAGAAAAATGTATTCCTATTAATCTTACATTTTTTCATTTTTTTTTTATTTTTGTATACACGTAATAATAATATGTTCTTTTTTTATGGTAAAGAATTAGGGAAAAAATCCTAAAAACTTATGATGATGTCAATAATTAACAACTTTATTACTATAATATTGTTTTTTTTTTTCATTTTTTATTTTTTGTATACACAATAAATTTCGTTATGTTTCATTTAAAATTATTTGAATATTTAAATATCGCGCGATTGTTCTGGCTACCAGAGTTAAATAATTAAATAAAATAATAAATTTCTTGTGATAAATTGCTGGCGATGAATTGCTTACGATGAATTGCTTGCGATGAATTGCTTACGATAAATTACTTACGATGAATTGCTTGCGATGAATTACTTCGCGAGGAATTGCTTGCGATAAACGAGCCTAGAATCGTACATTTTAGTAAAAATAAATATGATAATTCATTGTATCTAAGCATTAAAAATAAGTTAAATTATACATTAAAATTATAGGATTATTACACTTTTAAATGAGAATTTTGAGCGAAATGTGGTGGAAGGTTGGGCATTTATATTTTGGAAGTGTGTTGAAAGCGATGTCATTTTTTATATAGACAGCGATACCTCTTTTGGGTGGGAAGTGTGAAATAAGTGAGTAGCCGGTAACACTAAAGTTATCATTGTGGTTACTGCCTTGTGTTTCACATAGGGCTAAGACTACTGGTTTAATTGAACTGAGATGGCAATCGACGGCATGAAAATTCGTTTGCAACCCGCGTATGTTTCAGAAATTAACATTAAAATTGGTAATTTTGATGGAAAAAAATTAATATAAAACAAAAGTTAAAATAATAAATAATAACATTAAAATTGAAATCCAGTTTAAAATTAAAATCAAAAGCAAAATTAAAATGAAATCAGTAGGTATTGCGGCACTTTGGCATGGGAAAAAATAAGCCCATATCGCACGTAGTTTTTAATAAACCATATCGCACGCCCACGCAAATTAACCTATATTTGAATGACCTTGAGTTTTAGAGAAACCGGAAGTGTTGTGACCTGAATTCTGTTAGAAGTTGGAGTAAAATAAGTCTTTTAGAGCTCTTTGATTGTATATTATAATAGGTCAACATGAAAATAGTTAGCAAAACTATTATATGTAAATATTAAAGCACGTGTTATTTAATGTTGGTGAACTAGTTTTAAAGTGTATCTTTAAGGAATGTGTGTTTTTTTTTGTGTTGGTTTACTATAGGAAGAAATACAAAATAACAATTAGCATTTACCTTTTTTATTTTTTTTTTTTTTTTAGAATATCTGGTTTAGATTACTATGTAGTATTTTAAAAAGGTAGAAAAAGAAAGAGGCAAAAAAAGTTGAATGCAAATAGATTGGTATAGTATAGTATAGTAAGAACGTAGAATATATATCTACATATATATGTTGCATATAAAAAAGGTTAAAAAGAAATTCAAAATAGAAATTAGCGTCCACATGTACCTTTTTCTTTTTTTCGTTTGATTAAATCTGGTTTTGTTTACAATATTTGTATATTATTTAAAAGATACAAAAAAAAAAGGTAAAAGAATAAATTGAATTATCAAGATAAATTTATTAAGAATATATTGCATTCTTAAATTTCTGAATACCTGGTATAGGATGGCTTGTATATTATGAAATTAGAAGGGCAAAACAAAAAGGAAAATCAAAAGGGTATTAATTTCTATGTAGAAAATTCTAAAATAGAAACTATGTAATCAGAAGATTTAAATTGAAATTTGTTATTATGTCATACAGATGGTAGACAAATTACGTTTTCGTTATGTATTAAGTTGAGTATGCTTATTTTTTCTAATTTTCATTTTAAAAATAAATTTCTCGTTTTACTTTTTTTCGTTCTAATTAGGTGATACGAAATATAATAGTACATTACCTACTTATGAAAGAAATCATCAATATTGAATCATCTATTCTAATTTTATTTTCATTTTTCAGATGTTAATATTTTATTTCATTTTTCAGGTGTTTTCAAGTTTTATTTTCAGGTGCTTATTAGAGTTTTATTTTACAGATATTAAACAATATTTGTTGAATTTATCCAAGTATTATGTGTGTCATCAAAACCTAGCCATTTAACAAAAACTCTATTTCCTTGCTTTTTCAGAATTTTTTCTACAAGATAAGTATCTGGGTATTTTACAGGTGTAAGCTCAGCTTGATAAAAACCCCCAGCAATTTTCGTATCAGTATAGTCAGATAATAGATATGTAACGGGATAAGTATTATTGATTTTATCAATCTTAAATACTTCAGTTGACCAATTCGGTTGATAATCTTTTTCGAAATGACCTTTATATTTACTTATTCTTACAAAATTTCCAGTTTTATATTTACTTTTTTGAAAAATTTTAGGCTCAGTATATACATTCCGCAGTATATTTTTTTCGTTTTTCTTTTGTAATGTAAGGAGGAAGTTTTGTTGTGCTATGTTTTGTTGAATTATATTCTTTTATTAATGATTGTATAATAGGTAACCATTTATAATTCCCGTTTAAACTAAATTTTTTCCACATAGAATTTTTTAATGTACGGTTAAATCGTTCAACAATTGATGCTTTTAATTCGCTAAATGTGTGATAATGATTGATTGATTTTTCTTTCATATAATTTTGAAATTGTAAATTAAAAAATTCCTTGCCTTGATCAGAGTGAATATTTTTTGGTATAACTTTAGCTCTAACAATAATTGTTTTTAAGGCATTTAAAACATTTTCAGTATTTTTTGTTTTCACAGGTTCAGCATAGGCATATTTGGAAAAAGTATCAATGACCGTCAGCATATATTTATAACCATTATTAAATTTTCCATAAGGTATCATTTCGACTAAATCAATTTGCCACGTGTCATTTAGACCTTTCTGTTTGAATTTTCTTCTAAGAAATTTACGTCTTGCCTGTCTATGAATTTCAGTCACTATTTGAGCTCTTGACATTTTGTTTTAAAAATGTTAAAGGTAATGTTATAATAATTATTATACATAAAATGATAGACCAAAGCATGGTTTAAACTAGTCATCTAATTGAGTTTAATTTGCTTTTATACTTTTCTACATGAGTATATAACTCAACTTTTATTTTCAAATTTAATTCATTTCCATTCTGACTGCTCAACAACTCGCTGAAATGCTGGCTGATTAAACATCATTTCCATTTAAAGAAACTGTAGATGATGTAAATACACAAGGTCAGATACAAGAAAATGAAATTACGTCCACCATGGACGACGAAGATTTAGCAGAAACTGAGTAATTTATACCACCATTCCAGATAGTTGAATTAGAAGACGAAGAAGAAGAAGTGGAAGAAGAAAGTGAGGAAGATGAGGAAGCAGTTCTATTTAATGAAATTTGGGATATAAATAATTCTTGATTATTTCAATGATTTAATAATCCTAAATAATTTTAATTAAATAATCTAATGAAAGCTGTACAGAAAAATATTTGTCTATCTAGAACATATATAAATAAAAAATAAAAATTTTTATATTATTTGTTGTGATTTATTTTGTTTGTTTTATGTAGTATATTACAGATTTGTACCTTTAAAATTACTGGAATTTCAAAAAATAACCTTGAATAATTACATTGTACATTAAAACGTTGTATTGGTACATAAATTTCTCTTTCTAACCTAAATACTTGTTGTTCGACACATAAATTTAGATATTCCCGAACATAGTTTTTTACATTTAACTCAGGAGATTTATAATAGATCATCACTGCGTGAAGAAAATCGCTTAAATTGCAAAACTGCTCTGCTTCTTCTTTGTTAATACTTATACTTTGCCCGTTCGCTGATTTTAGTCCATGATGAAAGTTCTGTTTTATATCTTTTATTATCAGTTTATCGAGTTTTTTGTTAAATTCGTAATAAAATTTATTCCATTCATGATATTTTAAGACAATTGACTTTTTACCAATACGGTGAATTATACTTGAGGCTTCAAATGATTCACAGTCAAATCCAACAGCAATTTTTAATGTATGACTCTTATTGAGAAAATATGTGTAACTTAGCAATAAATTTGTGTTCTTACTTGGTACTTCCATTCCTTTAATTTTACTAAAACCTGTTTATATTATTTTTATTATTTATACGTTTTAGGAACACAAATTTGTAATGAGTTATATTTTCCAAATACATTTAGAAAGGTACTTAAAATATATTTATCGTTTTCTAGTTGATTTCCTTTATTAAATTTTTTTAAAAAAGAGTTCATACTATAACCGCAACATCTATACCACGTATAAACACAACAATATTGCCCACAGATATCTGAATAGTTACTTTGTAACTGTTTCTTATTAAAAATTATACATTGGTTTTTTAAGTAACTTAAAATTTCTAATTTATCTGGTTTTCTACCAAACGAATCAAAATATTCAACACAGCCATTCTTTGGCTTAAAAATAGCTAACCAATGTGTTCCCGGATCTTTTGATTTATCAGTGTTTACAATTAAAAAAGTTTGTTTTTCAATTATTCTGGAGAGTTGATCCAGAGCAAAAACTCCTTTAAAAAATGTACGTGTATGTTTGTTACATCTTAATACGTCACTTATCTCTAGGGTATTCATCAATCAAATTGACTCAAGTCATACACTTTAGTTGCTTCTTTAATATAATTTGATAAAATCTCTTTTTTGATTTTTTTATTTGTTATAATAACATCAAATTTTTCTAGTATTTGACAGAGCTCTTTATTTATTTTATCGTTGTACGCAGTTCCAAAAGAGTAATTATCAAAATTATCATTTATAAAATCCCTAGTTGGAAATTTATACTTGAGCTCTTTTACAAAGTTTTTACAAGGTTCTTTAGAACCAACTATACAAATATCTTTCGCAAACTAGGTATTATTATCATCACTACAAAATGTTACATCCAGAAGTGCACAAGACAATGAAATTTTGTCAAATATTCAAATTTATTTTTATGTATGCTATTTATAGGTTTGAGAATATATTTCAGTTTTTATCAATTTGTAAACTTGCATCAAATTCTCCATAAGCAATAGCAGTCAGTGTAGATGTAAGTGGTTTTGATAGCCTTGCCTCAATTCTAACTGTACCTTGATTTAGTAGACCTTGACATACTTCATTTCCTGATGCATCTGGAGTTAAATCAAAAGCTGGAATGAAAAACCCATTACTAAACATGGTTTTTGTTATCTGATGACCTTTATCATTATGGTAAATTCCAGTTCCTGAAAAAAGTGTACTGTATGCTCTTGTACAGCAATTATTTTCATCTGAAGAACTGGTTTCAATTGCTGAATTAGGTATTTGAACACCATTTACGTTTAACACAAATTGTGAAATATCAAAATGTTTAAAATTGTATGGGTTTTTTGACCTTTTTCCAGGGTAACCTGTATTTTCTGTCATGGAAAAAATGATTGTGTTTGGCAACTGTCCAATAAAAACATTATCAAGTGATATTGATGAACTATTCTGTGGAATGGTAAAAGTTTTTACCTCTACCCGTTTGTAATTGTATTTGGCATTAGTTTTTTCCAATACAGCATTATGTGCTAATAGCACACTAGGATTAATTGTTACATGTCTCATAAATAAAGTGGCTTCTAAAATTTTCAGTTGAGATTCATCAGTATCATCTGCAAAGAGGTAAAAATCTGGTTTTTCTAAAGTTAGGATAACTCGAACATCGACATTGTTTATGAGAAGTGTAGGTTGGTTAAACATATCTAAATGTAGTTTCCCCATAAGTTCCACTACATTGCTATTTTGGTATAATTTTTGACGTTCTTTTGAACCACTATTATCTGTTTTTGCTATATTTGGCTTATCTAGCATCCATCCACCACACTCCAAATAAGTTGTAGCGGCATCCGTACCATAATTTAAAAATGATTCAATATAAGCTCTGCAATGATAATTGCCATCTGATGGAGGTATATTCGTTCCATTTAGTTGAACATTGCATTGTTTTATTAATGAATGTAACATATTATTAACCACACTTGGTTGTTGTATAGGTGTTCCATCAGTTTTTTTATCTTTATTCCATTGAGTTCCATCTTTTTTTAAAATTTGTACTTTTAATTTTAGATATGTCGAAGACAAGTTTCTATATGTATCACCGTGTCCTAGTGAAACAAATTCTATAACAGATGTATTATCTAAAGAAGCAATAGGGTTATAAGAAACTTCTTCAGATCGTAAAATACTTGACTGAATAGGCTGTGTTTTAAAAATATCAAGCTCTGATTTCATAAATTCAATCTTAATTATTCAAAAATATCTTTTTGTTTGTTTTTGTTATTAACTTTGCGTCGCTTCGACGTAAAATAATTTAAATTATTAATGAGAGGTCTTTTTATAGGTTTTCTTCGTTTTCTTTTGCCTTGTCCATACATTTCATTGAGTTTCCGAACTGCACCTCGTCTTACATTTTTCATTATCTTTTTACTTCGATCTTGAACCACCTCTTTTACATTTGCACCTGTGGTAATATCAGATAATGCATTAATACCAGAGTTAATAACCTTTTTTTTTAATATATTAGCTCCAGACGTAAATATTTTTTTTAAATATCTAAAAAAACCACCGAAAAAGCTCCCTAACCCTCGTCCCCTTTGGTAAGGTACAATTGAGTGTAACAAAGGACCAATATCCTCAAGACCTTTTCCTGATTGAACTAAATAATATTTGTAGTACGCTCTCTCCATAATGAATAAAATAAAATAATATATAGTTTTGTAAAATCGCTTTTATTTATACTTTTTTAAAATGTAATACAATTTTTGTTGGAATGGAACTATTGGAAAAGTTTATTTTGTATCCATATTTATCACATAAAAGTAATGAAATGTTATTAAATGATTTCTCCACATGGCAATATTGAATATTACTGAATTCTTTTACAGTATCAGTGAAAGAATTTTGTATGTTAACAGATCTTAAACACCTTATATCTTTATCACCTATTTTTTGCGGTTCAATTATATCTATGTATATAAAAAACATATATGGTTTACTAATGGGAATCAATTGTACACTATCTATAAAAGTTTTGAAAGCTTCTATTACACGTGATTTATATTTTTTAAAATCTGTAACTTTAAAAGATTCTTGATTGAAACATGTTGTCGAAAGTCCTTCCAGGGTATAAGCGTAATTTGCTCTTATTTTTATATCTATTTTAGGCTTAGTAACACATATTTTGGTGTAACTTAAATTTTTAGGCATCTCCTCAGCTTTTATTGGTTGTGTATAATGAACTTCATCGTTTATAAAATTAAAAATTCCCCAAATCAACTGTCGTTCAACTTCTTTTCTTGTAAACCTAATAAGTGGGCGTATATTTTGAATTGGTGTTGGTAGTAGAAAAACTTTCCAGTCGCATATCATTTGTTTTTCTATGTATGGAATATATGATATTCCAACTCCTATCATATCTTTCTGCATACCTTTAATAAATATTTGAGTACTTTTTTACCATTCTTCACCATACACATTTGGGACGAAATCATTAACATACATTTCTGAAATACCGACTTTCCACCTCGAATCACACATGTATTTATTCGTTTTATTTGTAAAAGATGATAATGAATTTTCTGGATAATAGTTCATAGATGAATCACTGAGTAAAGTGACATAAAATTCATCATTTACTTGTATGTTGTCCATGAGCTTGCGGATTTATTCTTACGAATTGGAAAATTAAGTTCTGTTTGAGTATTACCTACTGCTGATGAATTATTCAACTCTTTGCTATTTATAGTTTTTTCTTTTTTCGTTGGTGGGCTTGGGCTATCTAAAGGAACAGTTATAATGTCTTCTGTATCAGTTTCAAAAATTTGTACATTTTGATTTCTAATTGATTTTCTTTTTCTAAAACGTTCTCCAACTGAAGCAGCTGACAATGCTTTTGTTAAAACATTTTCCTGAATTTCATCATCAAATACTTCATCATCAGCTTCTTTTTCATATACTTCTTCTTCTTCAGGAACAACTTGTATTCCTACATTCTTATATTCAGGAAAATGCGATTGAGCTTCCGCATCTATATACATTGGTTTTGCACGATTTTGAGTACCTTTTGTTTCCGTAATTTTTACTTTCTCCTCTTTATTTCTAGGAAGTACTCTATTTTTGTTTCTTATTTTAAATAGATTTTGTCTGTATAAATAGCATTTTTGAGTGTCTGTTAGATATTTATTTAACAATATTTTTTTCATATTTTATTCAAAGTCTGCATTTTGTTTCATTTTCTCATAAATCTCGGGTTTTAGTATAATCATTTTGTTAAATGTTGTATTATTCATTTTATAAAATTTCCGATTATCCTTGATAGTACTGCACCAAGAAGTGTAGCTAAAACTCCACCACGTTGAATAATGATTTTTCTTTTACTATTTATAGATTTTTGGCGGCAAATGAGGGATCTCAATTCCTTTTTATACTTTCGTAATTGGGTTGTTGATTTTTTACTTAGATTACAATTACCTTTTAAAATATTTAAAGCAATTTCACAAAATGTTTTGATTACTTCAGGGTCACAATGTTTTATAATTACTTTCTGAAATTTCGGTTTAGAGCTTTTTAATAGGTGCAATATATGACGGTTGACCTTCAAACGTTTCATATTCTTTGCCAAATTGTTCTAATTGATCTCTTGTACAAAAACACAAACCTTTTCCAAATATATCACTTCTTAATCGAAATATATCATTAACGTCTTGAGTAAGATCTATTAATATATACCCGTATGGTTCTGACGTCACTTCATTATATACTTTTTGAAATGCTTTGATTTGATTGGGATATATTTGACGAGCTAGAGGTAATATCTGCGATTTATCTCTTGGATTTTTGAAAAGTACTAGATATTTACAGTTAAGCGTAATATCTCTTGAAAATTTACCCTGGTGAAAAACATTTTGTGTTACAAATATTACAGATAAATTTCTATGGTGTGATCCTCTAGTAAATAAATCACATACATACTTATCATGGGAATTTAACATCATATCATCGATAATAATTAACAAAGGTTCTTGATTGTCATTAAAATCCGGAATAGTGTTACTATATTCCACATCTTTTAAATATTTTGGAACGGCATTTTTGTCTGGATTACACCAAATAATTCTATTAATATGTGGTTGTATATTTTCTTTTTTATACTTTATTAAATTATGAATAAAAGTGGTTTTACCACAGCATGATGGACCCGCTACCATCATTGTAAATGGATGAAATAGCATAGTTGTATTAGTTAAAAATAGCACTGTTAACCTATATTTATATGAAAAGCTCTTTTGCCGAAGTGAATATAAATGCAAATTTATTTATTCTAATGAGTATTCTTACACAAACCGTCGACATGGTTAAACGAGTTCTCATAGTTGACCTACCATTTTTACAAGGAAATGAAAATCAATATTTCCTAAAAGAATTAGCCATACTTGAAAAAGGAAGTTTAATTCCAACTGTCTATCACTTCAAAGCACCGTACCCCTCAGAGGAACTTAGTCCGGATATGAAATATAATAACCAGTATTGCGAAAATAAAATAAATGGACTTAAATGGAATAACGGTCTAGTTATATATTTAGATGTAAAATGTATATTAAAACACTATTTAGAGTCAGCTGAAAAAATTTATGTTAAAGGAGAACAAAAAAAACTATTCCTTCAAAAGTACATTGACAGTGATAAAATAGAAGATTTAAGCAGAAACTTACCGTCATTACAAAAGATTGATAACTTTAAATCAAATTGTCCTATACACTTATTAAACAACAATTTCAGATGTGCTGTTAAAAATTGTTATAATGTATATATGTATCTTTTAAAAGAAAAAATGTTAGATTAAGACAGCACAGTTTTCTATAAAATTGTAAAATATTTTTAAATAAAAAATTATTTCAAACATATAAATAAATTTGTTTTATTTTTTTTTTTAACACAACATAAGAATACATCTTTTTTTTGTTCTACATTCTTACATATCAATAAAATCTAAAAATACTAATAATTTTTTCTTTCCTCTCCTTTAAATATTTCATCAGAACAAAAAAGAAAAGAAAAAAATTCATCTCAAAATATCAATTTGGTCAAGGTTGATTCAGATTTAAAAACCAGCTTTGCACTTTTTTCTTTTAATTTTAAAAATTCGCATAGGTACACTTAATTTGTTTAAATTTTTCTCTTTAGATTTTATAAAAACGCATTTTTTCCTACTATTTCCATTCACGCCTATTACTTAAACCACATGTTAGATATTTTTGATTTCCTGTTTGTTTTCTTTTTATTCATATTTTTGTCAACATTCTTACATAACAATAAAATCTTATACGGTGATACTCGCAATTAATTAATGGTTTTTATTTTCTCTTCTTTAAATACTTCATAAAAAAAGAAAAAACAAGAAAAAAAGAAAAAAAAATGCATCTCAAAATTGCATTAATTTTGTTGATTCTTTATCTAAGTTGTAAAAAACCAGTTTGCACTTTTTCTTTTAATTTTTTTAAAATTAGTTTTAAAATTTTAAAGAAAGATAGTTACACATCTTTTTGTTCTGTTTTCATTTTTATCTTTAAATTTTATAAAGCATTTTTTCTTATTCTTTTCATATACGCCTATTACTTAAGCTAGGTATACATCAACAAGAAGTATACCTGTACCATGTTAGATATTTTTGATTTCTTGTTGTTTTCTTTTTATTCATATTTTTTTTGCACATTCTTACAAACAAAAAATATCTTACACACCGACAATAATCATTAGTTTTTTTCTTTTATCTTCTTTAAATAGTTAAAGTAGAAAAAAAAAAAAAAAACGAAGATGCTCATTGTTATTTTGTATTTCTTCCTATAGTAAACCAACACAAAAAAAAAACGCGCATTCCTTAAAGATACACTTTAAAACTAGTTCACCAACATTAAATAACATGTGCTTTAACATTTACATATAATATTTTTGCTAACTATTTTCATGTTGACCTATTATAATATACAATCAAAGAGCTCTAAAAGACTTGTTTGACCCCAACTTTTAACAGAATTCAGGTCACAACACTTCCGGTTTCTCTAAAACTCAAGGTCATTCAAATATAGGTTAATTTGCGTGGGCGTGCGATATGGTTTATTAAAAACTAGGTCGTGCGATATGGGCTTATTTTTTCCCATGCCAAAGTGCTCCAATACCTACTGAAATCAGAGTTGAAATTGTAATTAAAATCAAAATTAGACTTAAAATCAATTCTAAAATTAACCAAGATCAAAATCTGACTTAAAATAAATTAAAGTAAGTAAATTACATAAATTACAAAATTAAAATCAAAAGTAAAAGTGTACGATTTAAATAACCCGAACTTGACAACACTTTAAAATAAATTACTATCAATGTCAATATCATTACTTTGTATCAACATTAATACTTTTCATTATTTTGCCTTGAGTGAGCAAATGGTTTATAACAACGTTTAACAGTTTTTAACATACACTTTTAAGTGACCTTATTGAATGCACATACAACCAAAAACTCACCAAAAGCAAAACTTACCACTAGAAATTAATCAATTAAATTACGTTAATAACTACGGTGGTATTAAAAAAATTGAGCGAATTGAGAATCAAAGAAGAACACCAGCATCCATCATACGTGTGGGAGGGAGATAGATATATAATTGTTTTGTTTACGACAAGTTGATATTAAGATGAAATAAATAATAAAAAGAAACGTAAAATAATGTAAACAAAACCAACCGAGCGCGTTTAATTATAAATTATAATTAGAATCAGAAAAATTAAAAAATTATTTATATTTAATATAGTTCGAAAAAAAAAAAAAAATCAAATCAAAAATAAAATAAAACAAGGTAGAATGTAAACCAACGGTTTTTAAAAGCGCACATTTCCAAAACTCAATACAAACTGTTTAGAATTGTGACTTGCACAAAAATTTGAAAATTTCATGTAATAAGAAAAAACGTGAAAATAGGACATTTTTGAAATTTTGAGGGGCCGTAAGTCCGGAATGCTATATAACTAAGAAAAGCCGTTAACACACGTAAAAATATATTATTGAACCTTTAAATTTCATGTCTTGCCGAAGAAAAATTTTTACAGGTGCCTAAGTTACAGGTGCCAAAGGTGTCTAAAAATAGCAAATTTGAAATTTTTGAGGCGTAATAACTCTTATAGAGGGGGTGCTACCAAAAATTTTCTGAGGAAACTTATACTACTTCTAAAAGTTCTTTCTTGTCTAAAAATTTCAGCTCCCTATCTAAAGGCGTGCTGGAGTTATGAAAAAAGAAATTTCATGCAAAATGTGGTTTTCACATAACGATAAATTTAAATAGTAAATTAAATAATATTACATAATTTTGATACTGTTTTATATAGATAATAAAATTTTCGATCTTCTGGCGGTTTTAGATTGCAAAACTATCTCGCAGAGCCTGAGATATATGCATCTGAAAATGGGGCTTTTTTAAAATTTTGAAGAGCTGCAACTTTGGAACCCTTTACAACTAAAAAAACCTTTAACACACGTAAAAATATATTACTGAAGCTTTAATTTTTATATCTTGCAGAAGTAAAATGTGTACAGGTTCCTAAGTTACAGGTGTTTAAAAATAGCAAATTTTCAATTTTTAAGCCATAATAGCTCATAAACAGGGGGTGGTCCCCTGTTTTTTTTTTAGTATAAGTTTGCTCAGAAAAAATTTTCTGAGCAAACTTATATTAATTCTAAAAGTTCTTTCTTGCCTCAAAATTTCAAGCGTCTATCTAAAAGCGTGCCGGAGTTATGAAAGTAGAAAAATCATGCAAAAATTTGGTTTTCACATAACGGTAAATTTAAACACTAAATTTAAAAAAAATATATAATTTTGATATTAGTTTACAAAGTTAAAAAAAATACCTATCGAATGACGTTTTCAGATTGAAAAAATCTTAAGCAGAACATAAGATATATAGATATATTTATAAGCATTTAAAAATAGGGCTTTTTCAAAGTTTGAGGGGCTGTAGCTCCGTAATGGGTGAGGCTACATGAAAAAGTTGTTCCACAAAATTATTGTTTTTTATGTGACCTACCCATGGTTAAAATTTTTTCTCTATCTTTAACGGTGTAGAAGTTTTAGAAGTAGAAGAAGAAGAAGTAAACAGACGGACGGACAGAATGAAACTAATAAACACATTTTTTCAAAATTTTTTTGGAAATGTGCTAAAAAATTAATGTGTAGATAAATTTATATGTGCAAAAAAACATAAAAGTAAAATTTGTATGTTGTTTAATAAACTGAATTAAGAATACTTATCTCGCCGACATCGGAGTGCAGCTAATTTAAAATTTTGTTTATTACACTTCACTTTTAATTTAATAATTTTAAGTGAAAGAAAAAAAAATATTTAATTTAATTTTAATAATTTTAGGAAAAAAATATAAGTAAAAAAAAGTTGACATAAAAAAGTTTTTTGCCAATTAAAAAGAAGTAAGTCACCCTTAGTCTTAAGTGTCGTGTACGCATATTTGTCATTTTTAGCAAATTAAGTTTAAAGTAAAACGAGGAAGAATACAGTTGCCTTTGTCAACTCTTAGATACCCGTACGAACCGTTAGTATGTTCACAGCCTGTCACTCTGCTCACAATATTATTTTTTTAATATTTTAGTATTTTAAAATAATTTGGGTGAATTTTATAATTTCTAGAACTATGGATTGTACATATATTCAAACTATATGTTTATATGTACATTCTTCAAAAGCAGATTCTAACCTTCCACATAACGATTATCAATCCAAAACTTTTTCAAATATTCTATAGTACCATTTAATACTAAGCGGTAAATGTATATTAAATTTACTTAGTACAAAATAGTAAATATAATTTTAAATATTATATTATATTTAAATATTCCATTGGCAGAATAATTTCTAATAAGTACAATAAAATACATATATGTATGTAAATACGGTGCTATATAATATACATCTATACTCTTATCATTCATTCACTAGTGACATATACGATATGTAAATAAACATGATATTATATAAGTATGTATATATATTAATATCATATAAATAAAAATTCTTCAAGCAACCGTTATGTTGTTTATTTATTTACATTTTTATGTACTACGCATTATATCCTCAACAATTTCAAATTATCGAGTAAAACAAAATGGAAAAAATTCGTTAAAGAAATTTGTTAGAAAATTTGAAAAATCAAGTAACACTTTCGTCAATTATAAAGTAACCCTATATTATTAAAAAAAGTTGTTAACAGAAATAAGAGTATAATGTTGAAGCTTTAATTTTTGTGTATTACTTCAAAAAAATTTTAACAGGTGTTCAAGTTACAGGTGTTTAAAAATAGGAAATTTTCAGTTTTTGACCCCTTACAGCTCCTAAACGGGGGGTGATCTAAAGATCTAACTTCTGTCAAAATTTCAAGTTTCCAATTTAAACCGTTTAGAAGATAGAAGGGTTGAAGGATTTTGCAAAATTTGAGTTTCACATAATGGTAAATTAAGACACCGTATGCCACAAATATATATTTATTGTATATATACTTTCAAAGCTAATAAAAGTAGTAATCGTTTGGCGTTTTCAAAATGAAGATATACCTTATACAACTTGTGCTATAACAATTTAAATATAGAGCTTTTTTGAACCTTTGGGGAACTGTAGCTCCGTAACGGGTGGGGCTACAAAAAAAAGTTATTAAAAATAAAATTAATATTTTTATGAGATCTATCAGTAGTTAAAATTTTATAGCTCTATTGCAAAAAAAATGTCGGGATCTAAAAGTTAGGTGTTCGAGAGCTACCCTAAGGCTTGGTCCAAACTTAACCAAAAAAAATAAGGAACCTACAAATTACTTCCAGAATATTTTGTGTAAATTTCAAGATTCTAGCTTTCTTAGTTTTTGAGTTAGCGTGCTGACGGACGGACGGACGGATGGACGGACGGACATGGCTCAAAAGTCTTAGAATTTTTTTCTGATCCGATCCATACCTTTGAAGGTATATCTAGCTCGCTTATTTCGAGGTGTTACAAACGGAGGAGTAATTTTATTATACCCGATCCTATCGTACGGGTATAAATACGCAGTGTAGCGTCAATAGTATTAAAATTTTAATCTAACTTTTTTTAAACAATGGTGTGTCGGCAATACTTTTACTTACATTATAGTCTGTTTCCTAGTTTTCATAGGGTATATGAATATACATATTTTTAAAGTTGAATATTTTTAAATTTGTCGTATATGCAAAGATAATTAATGATCGTACGACAAATATAGTCATATACGACAAACAAGCATTAAAATTTGTATTAGCTCAATTTCTTATCATACGTCAAAGAAACTGCAAAAATTAAAATGAAAAACCAATATGTAGTCTTTACGCACGTAACAGTTTTATTTAAAATTTTAAAATTAAAAAAATATATAAATAAATATTAGTTATACATAGTTATAAATAAAACAAAAAGATAATTTTAATTCTTCTAATAATATAAGCAGAAACAAAACATAATTATAGCATAACAAAAAATAATTATATCATAAAAACATATTTTCATTCATAGAATTATAAAAAACAAAAAAACTTCATCTTATAAAATTTATAGGTTAAAAGAAAAATTATATTTTAAAATATAAATATATATATATTGATTCAATGTCCTTAATTTTTTCTTTTGAAACTTGTATTCCACAGATTTTTACATTATTAATTTTAGATAACGTTGCGGATCCGATTTTTTTTAAAATTCTACTGTTTTTAATATTAAATGTTTGAAAATGTGTATCAGCAAAAGAAAATTTAATAAAAAAATAAATTTAATAAATTTTCTCTGTCATATAATATACATTTTATTTTATTAAATGGCAACCAGTTATAGTTTGTCGAAGCAATGTTAAAGTTAAAAAAATCTCTACTTTGCATTTGCATAATTACCAGACTAACTTTTCGATAGTTAATTTTTAGCATTTGCTTTATTAAGGAAACGGGACTATATATTGATATACCTTTTAAATGACGTTCTATTGCACTATGCACAGAATCGACTTCTTGAATAAGCGAATGTCCTTTTTCTGAGTATTTGTGAATAGAGTCATTTTTTGTGTGGTATACAACAAATAAGTATTCAAAAGAGCCTTTGCGTATACGACTTCAAATTCTCTTTACGTATGCTATACGACAAACAAGAAATAAATTTGTTTTGATATTAACTTACATGCGAATTTGTCGTTAATGGAACAAAAACACATGTTATGGAATATACGACAAATAAGGTTTGAACAAATAGTTTAAATTATGAATATACGACAAACTCGCTACTGATATCTTTGGAATGCAGAATAGGTAGCTAAATTCTGACCAGACCATTCGAAAGATCTTGTTTTTTTTTAGTAAGGGTCAAGTCTTAAGTCTGAATGGGCTAAAAAACGTATACGACACTAAAGAACTAAGATCACGAAGTGTTGTCACTTCGAAGGTTTTAAAGTGACATTTTGTGGATAGCAACAGTAGACCAATCACCTACTTTGTGAAGAAAAATGATTAGCGAAATAATGGGTGACTTCAACGCAAAAGTTGGAAAGAGAAATCCAAGCGAAGAATGTCCAGTTACAGGGTTACATGGAATAGGAATTAAGAACAACAATGGGGAAAGGCTAATAGATATATGCCAAGAATTTGGCCTGATAATTGGAGGCACACTATTCCCACATAAGGAAATACACATGTATACTTGGACATTACCTGATGGAAGAACTAAAAACCAAATTGAACATATATGCATCTGCAGAAACTGGCAATCATCATTACTAGATGTAAGAACTTGGCGGGGTGCAGATACACAAAAGGACCATATGCTACTTACAGCCGACTTAAGAATTAAGCTAAGACGTATTCAAGCAAAATCTAGAAGAAGAAAAACACTAAATATAGCCAAACTCAATATAGATAATAAGAAAAATGAATTAATAGAAAAAATTAAAAATAATAATAAAAATAAAAAAATAATAGTAGTGAAGTTTTAATGTTTCTGAGAAGAAACATTAAAACTTCACTACTAACAAATAATAGTAACGAAATGAAAGAACATCATAAAACCATATGCAGAGAGGCAAAGAAGCTTGCAAGAAGGGATAAAAGAACATTCATAAGCAATATCGCTTTAGAAGCCTGACAAGCAGCTGACCAACACAACTCAAAGCAAGTATTCGCTAAGATAAAAATCCTATCCAACCAGAAGTCAAGTAGGGATCACCCAATCAAAGACAAGATTTGTAAACTACTAACATCGACTAAAGAACAATTGGATAGATGGAAAGAGCATTTCAGCACAAATAAAGTTTATACATGGCGCCCTAGCCCGTGGGGGCACACTGGTAATACTAGTATAAATATTAACATCAGTACTCCAACAGTACGGGAGTTAGCGGAAATAATAAACAAACTTAAAAATAATAAGGCTGAAGGTACAGATGGCATAGGAGCTGAGCTGGTCAAAGTAGACACTCTACAAAGTGCAAGGTCCCTACAACCCATAATAGAAAAGATATGGCGAAATCAAGAAATGAGTTCCCAATGGAAAAAAAGTATCATTGTAAAGATCTCCAAGAAAGGCAACCTAAGTAACTGTAATAACTGGAGAGGAATAACATTACTCAATACTGTACACAAGATACTGGCCCTAGTTGTTCTTAGTAGAATATAGGAACATATTGAAAGTGTCTTAAGAAAAGAACAAGCCGGTTTCCGTAAAGAACGAAGTTGTACAGAGCATGCAAACACTCTAAGAATAATCCTGGAACAATCAAAAGAATTCAATGCACCCATTTACATAGAATTTGTCGATTTCAAGAGAGCATTCGATGAGATAGATAGAAACACAATATGAGAAGCACTTAAAAGAAAGAACATTCCAGAAAAAATTATCAGGATAATTAGAGTAATGTATAGCAACACAGAAGCTGAAATTCTCCATAAGGGTATTTTAAGCGACCCTGTAATAATTAGAAATGGAGTAAGACAAGGTTGCCCGCTATCTCCTCTACTATTCAATATAACAATTGACCAAGTCATGAAGACCAATAACAACTCATCCAGAGGTATAAACTGGTACCTCACATAAAAGTTAGAAGATTTGGACTACGCTGATGACATTAGCCTACTTACATAAACACACGAAGATATGCAACAAAAAATCAATAAGCTAGCAGAATGTGCTGCGGAAGTTGGCTTGTAAATAAACATTAACAAAACAAAAATTATAAGAGGGAATACGAACAACACAAGACCAATTATAATTGATGATACATTAGTAGAAGATGTAGATAAATTCAATTACCTAGGCAGTATTATTACTAAAGAAGGCGGTACAAAAGAGGACATTAATAATAAACTAACGAAAGCCAGAGCAACATTTGGAAGAATGTGGAAAATATAGAGGCAAAGAAATTGCAAGAAAAACCAAACTTAGAATATTCCAAGCTTGTATAAAATCTGTCCTCTTATATGGTAGTGAAACTTGGCTAGTTAATAAGAAAGAAACATATAAACTACAAGTATTTGTAAACAAGTGCCTCCGGATTATATGCATATGGGAAGCTACTGGTCAAGAACCTATCGAAATAGAAATTAAGAAACGAAAATATAGATGGATAGGTTACTTTCTTAGAAGACGCCCAGACTGCATAGCCAGGCAAGTCCTAGAATGGAACCCTCAAGGAAAGAGAAATGTTGGTAGACCTAGAAATACATGGCATAGAACAGTAGAGCGAGAAATTATAGAACTAAATAAAAGATGGTCACAAATGAAAGTCATAGCACTAAATAGAAACAGATGGAAAGGCTATGTGGAAGCCCTATACTCCCAAAGGGAGTAGAAAGGAAAAAAAAAAAATTATGTTGGACTTTATCAAACGCATTCTCATAGTCAAGAAAACATAGGAAAACATCTTTCTTGACATCACAACAATTTTGTACAAGTACTTGAACACAAAAGAGAGCTTCTCTTGTGCCCGTTCCTCCCTTAAACCCAAATTGTGTCCTTCCCATATGTATATCAGCTTTTGAGTACATGCGATTGTGGAGCACTTTAAGAAAGATTTTGAGTGCATAACTCATTAAACTTATCAGTCTATGATCACTGCATTTACCGTTAACTTTCTTTGGTACAGCGATAATGTTGATAAAAGCCAATCTGAAGGAAAAATGCCGGTATCATATACTTTGTTGAAGATTTTGTGCAACACATCTATGTTTTGGTCATCAATTAATTTAATTATTTCTAACGGTACGTCATCAAATATTGTGGCTTTTTAATTTTTTGCATTTTGCAATGCTTTTAAAATTTCTTCTTTAGTTATGATAGTACTGACGATTCATTAGTATTCTGTGGCCTGGTCGGGTCTGAAAATAAGTTTTCGATATATTCCTCCCATACCTTTTTCCTTTCTTCGCTATCCAAAATGATTTGACCATTATCATTGAGTAGTGAAACGAACTTTGTTTTCCTATATGCTCCTCATATTTCTTTAATTTTTTTGCTAAGGTTGAAGTCATCATGAGACTGTTGAATATTTTCAATTTCGTTACACTCATTTTTAAGCCATTTTAGTTTTTCTAATCTTATTTTGGATCGCATTTTACTTTGAATAGGTTTATATTCTGCCATATTCTTATTTTTGAATGATCTTCTTTCATTCATCATTTTCAAGATTTTATCTGTCATATACTTTTGCTTTGGGGCATTTTTCTGTTCTCCTAATGTATTTTTGGATGATTCGAATAAAATTTGTTTTGTTCGATGCCATAATATATCATCTTCTGTCTTACTAACGTTCATTAATTGATTGTTGATTTCTAATGTCAATTGCCTTTTGATGTTATTGTCTTTTAGCTTTTCTACGTCGATTTTAAATTGCCTGTTAGTCCTTCTGGCTTTTGATAGTTTAAGTTTAATCTTAACTAAGAGAGGGTTGTGGTCTAACGGAACATCTTCACTAGAATAAGTGCTTATATGCTTCATTGAAGAGCTAAAACATTTGTTGACTAAAATTAAATCAATTTGGTTACGTATTATATTACCAGTACTGATATACGTATTATATTACCAGATTACCAGATACGTATTATATTACCAGATTCCCAAGTATATAACCTCCGCTTTGGTAAGCAAAACCATGTGTTGGTGATTTTAAAATTTTTATCCTGTCAGAATTCAATAAGTCGATCACCTCTTTCGTTTCTAGTTCCTAAACCAAATGGTCCAACTATTCCATCTATGTTACCGATACCAATTTTGGCATTAAAGTCGCCTATTACTAGATTAAAATCATGTGGTTTTGTGTACTTCAGAAGATGTGATAATTGGTTATAAAATTCTTCTATCTCATCATCCGTTTTTTCAGCAGTTTTATTAGGTGTTCTGAAATAATTATGCCAACGCCATTTCTGCGAGTTGATGTGTTATTTCCTGAATAGTAAAATTTAGCTCCTTCGACTTGCATTAACCCGAGTTCGGCCGCCAAGATTCACTGATACCCAATATTTCAATTTTTAAACGTTGCATCTCATGAATAGTATTTGCTAGTTTACCAGACTCAAATATACTATTGACATTCCAAGGGGCAATATTAATTGTGTTGTTACTTTTGCCTCCCGGGATTCTTAACACCCTCTTTTTGCCGGAGACTGACGGCCATTTTTTGGTTTCACTTGACATAAGATTTTTTCCTGTGATATATATTCCAGTGGTTTCCCGTTACCTTCTGGAAGGTTTTAAGTTTTCCTTCTTATAAATCTACCGTTCCTCTGGAATCAGACGCAGATCAGGGAGCATTCCATTCTGGATTAGACGTTTCTGGATTTATGAAAGACTTTAAGTTTTCCTTCTTATAAATTTCTTCTGGAATCAGGAGCCGTCAATTCTTGATCAGACGCTTCTGGATTTATCGCACTCATTCTGGATTTATCCAATGATGGCGCTGACTCTGTAGTAAAATAATAACAATAATAACAATAAAAAGTAATAATTGTAAGAATACCAATAATTAATAATTTAATAATTACCATAATTTAATTATTGAAATTATTCTAATTTAATTACCTCATTCAGTTGTCCGGGTGAGACCGCGAGGAGGTATAATGAGCAATTGATGGCATCAGTCACAGTTGCGGCATTGGAATGTTCCAAATGATCAGACGATCACTGCTTTCCCTGTCACTTACGCATCCCTCGCCCCAATTAAAAGTTAACTAGTAGTAGTTTATTATCCAGTTCATCAATCACGAAAGATAATGATGGTCGGTTAAAATCGCCTAAAACACAAATATTGTCATCTTCTGTCATTAAAGTAATTATAGAATTGCATATATCTAAATATTCGCAATATTCATCAAAATTTGGAGGAAAATATACTACTCCTAGATAAATACTTTTACTACGAGTAAGAATAATATGTATATGTATTCAAAAGATAAAGAAATGTTGGAGCATATCAATTCACTTGAAAAGCCCTTATTAACAGCAATTAGAACACCGCCACTTTTAGAGAGACCTATGGAAAGGTAGTTACGATCATTTCTATAAATTGACCAATAGTTATCGAGATTTCTTCATCTTTAAAATTAATCTGACTCATGGCGCAGTGGTTAAGTCGCCAACCCTTCAATCGAATGGTCTTGGGTTCAAACCCCGGTCAGGTCATAAATAAAAAATATGTAGTACTTTTATATCGTATAATTAATATTAGTAATAATAACAATAATAATAACAATAATAATAATAGTAATAATAATAATAATAATAATTATAATAATAATATTAATAATAATTAATAATAAATAATAGCTGCTACAGTGGAGCCATCTTTGGTTATATCATGCAAGTAAGGTTTTATATACTGCTGCATGTTGTAATTCACGAATGGCGCTGACTCTGTAGTAAAATAATAATAATATTAATAAAAATATTAATACCAATAATAACAGCCGCTTCAGTGACAGTGAGGGTTGCCTTCAATAGTTGCCTCATGTAGTTAATATATACTACTACTACATGTTGTAACTGTTGTGACGGCTTTAGTCACTGTTAGCAAAATAATAATAATAGGCGGATTCATTGTTTCCTTACAGTCCCACTCCCAATTCAATGTTTCCGTATCCATTTTCCTATCCTTTCCTATCCCTACTCCCTAGCCAATATACTGCGTTCGCAGGTAAGGGTTTCATCCCACTATATTGGCTAAAGGGGGAGGTGGGTTTAGTCAGTAAGAATCTGACACTACCAAGGGGAAATTCTTGCTGTCTTTGGAAGATTCCCACCTCCCTTAGGGGAAAAAAAAAATCTTTAAAATAGTCAACCAGGTTTCTGTAATCACTAATATATTAAAATTTCATGATTTGGCGTTGCTATAAAGGTTTTTTATTTTACCTCTTATACCACTGTAATTGTGATATAGCATTCTAATTGTGATATTATGAAGTTGAGATTTATTTTCACTTTGATAAGTATTATTTGGCTTATATGGCACGAAAAAAATGTTGATCAATATCTCTAAGCTTTTGGATATGTTCACGTCTTTTGTTGGTCAAGTGACTACGAAAGGCCCTTAAGTCTTTTTTAGCTTCTTTAGCGAACATTCCTTCAATTTCATAATATTTATAAAATAATTTACTTACTTCTTTGTAGTCGGAGGGAAGACACTCTTGTTCAGTGAGTACTTTTAGGAATGTTTTAGTTTTGCCTTCAGTGCAAACATGGTTATCTTGATCGAAGAGATAAGCTAGATATAATCTAATATTATACAGAAGACTGGGATATCTGAAACGTGATAATGCATATCACCATTATCTATTAAATTCTGCGTTAGATGAATTTTCGGAGGAATGAGGGCGTTAATACGTTAAGTAAGATCAGTATGTATTGTGATTTAGTTATGTTAAGATATCGTACGTAGTTTAATTAAATACGGGTAAGCTTTAGTTAAAAAAATTTTATTTGAAATATTGTCTGATGAACATTCTACATCAGATTTTTCTTGTAAGTGTCTATTAATTTTTCTAAATTAATTGTAATAAACTATTATATTTTTACCTGTTTACATTTTATTGATTTTGTAGCTGATGATTGCGATAGTAACCCTAATTATGTGCTTGTTTATGAACTGAGGATATATTTTTTTCAAAAAAGCTACTTCACAAATCAATTTACCTAGCACATCTGCTTTTATTGCAAATAAAGAAGAAAGAAGAAGTATATATTAATAGAATATATATTAATGATTTGGCACGACTTAATTTTAAAGGAACTTTACAATTATTTGCAGATGATGCGTAATTAAAATACTCCGAAAACAGTAAATAGAATTGAGAAAAATAGAATTAAAATAGAATTAAGCGATTATGTTATAAATTAAAAAAAAATATTGGTGTTTGAAAATAAAATCCTTGAAGATACTACATTCTTATATAATAATCATAGAATAGATACTGTAAAAAACTTTAATTAATTTAAGTTTAAAAATTGGTAGTACATCTAAATGGGTTGATCATATTAATTTCATCTGTAAGAAAATTACTCGTAGGGAAATATACTTTTTAACTTCCAAGATTTTGATATAACACAATATTTTTAACTTAATATGAATATAGACATACATGTATAACACAAGAAATAAAATAAATTATTATTTTACTCTATTTAAAACCAAAAAAAAACAAAATTTAAATTGTCTTTATGCTTTCTTAAAATGAATTAATCTAATCTTATAATGAATTGCCAACAAATTTAAAATCTGAAACAAGCTTCAGTCTCTTTAAGAAAAATACTGCAGCGTGTTTAGAGTCATCTGTTTTATAAACATATGATAACACTTTTTGTCTTTTTTTATTTATTTATCTTTTGCTATCTTTTTTTTATTTTTAATTTTAACACTTGAATTATATTATTCGTTTTCATCGATATTTATTGGATTAAACAACAAAATGAATTGTAAGAAATAAAATCGAATAATATATATACAGTCATTGATTATAAATTTGGAAGAGAAAAAGAGTATAATTATTTTGTTTTTGTATTATGAAAATGTATTAAGGATTTGTATTAAGAATGTATTTGTAACGAAAAAATTAAATACTGGGTTTTCCTAGGGGAATGATATAATTTAAAATGGTTATAATGGCAACACTGCATATTATTTTTTTGACATTTCTTATGTCATTTTTGTTCAGTAAAATATGTCAATTAATCATGGAAAGATACACGCTTCAACAACGTTTAGAAATTGTTAAATTGTTTTATCAAAATCAGTGCTCATTTGATCAACATTTTTATCGAAAAATTGTTTTATCAAAATCAGTGCTCATTTGATCAACATTTTTATCATATTCAGTGATGCAGGTCATTTTTGGTTAAATGGTTATGTAAACAAATCGAATTACAGAATTTGGAGTGATGAAAATCAACGAAACTATTTAAACAGCACTACATACAGGTAAAGTCACTGTGTGGTGTGCAATTTTTGCTGTGGAGTGATTGGTTCATATTTCTTTGAAGAAAGTGGTCAAAGAGAAACAATAGTCGAAGAGAACGATACAGAACAATGTTAAATGATTTTTCTTTCCTGCTGCTGTTGAGAATAATGTGGGTTCATTAAGTCAGTGCCACCTGCCACACAGCCACCTTAACAATCGATTGATTGAAAACAAAATTTAGTAATGGAATTATCTCAAGATATGGTCCAGTTAATTATCCTCCCAGATCTTGTGATTTAACACCTTGTTATTTCTTTCTTTGGTATATGTTAACTCACAAGTTTATGCTGATAATCCAACAACAATTGAGCAATTAAAAATCAACATTGAACGTGCTATTGATCAAATACAGCGAAATTTATGTGAAAAAAGTGATGAAAAACTCGGCTGATAGAATACAGTACTTACGGAAAAGTCGTCGTACTCATTTGAATGATGTTATTTTCCATACATAATGAAAATAATACAAAATGATCTAATAGTTAGTAAAGCAATACAGTAACAATAATGAATAAAAATGATAATGATGCAAAAATGTATGAAGTTATAAATTAATGTTTACCTACAAAATGCAAAACTTTTCCTACTAAAAAATTCGAGAACGATGTTAAAAATTGTTTTAAAGATTGTAATACAATTTTTCAACATAAATATGGATCATAAATATGAACATTCACCATATTTATGAATCCAAAGGCACCTTACATTAAAAGTTAACCTAAGATACACAAATCAGGCCAATATTAATGAAATTTCACTTAGACCGGTAGTTCCATACAATAGTGGACCAACTTATAAATTATGTACAGCTTTTAACGAAATATTTTTAAAAGAAACAAAATTAAAACCGAAGCGCACAATAAAAAATAGTGTTGATTTATGCAACCAAATAAAAAAATTTATATAGCAAACAATGCAATTTTAATATCGTTAGATGTAAAAAGCTTATTAACTTCTATATCGATTAATGAATTAAAGGCAATAGTATATAGCATAATAAATACAACAGTCAACGATAAAAATATTAAAAGAGAACTTAAAGTAATATTCAATTTATGTGTGGAACATAAATTATAAAATTCAGGTGAGTACGAAATAACATGTGATTCATATGACTGTGACTATATAGGACAAACAGGTAGAAATTTCGCGATTCGTTATTCGGAACACATTAGAGAACTAAATAAAGCCGATTCCAAGTCCAATTTTTCAAATCTCTTAATGAAAAAAACCATTCTAGCAATATAAATAACCTTACTATTGATTAAAAAGGAGTAGGTATAGGGGCACTTTGGCCAGACGGCCTTGACATCCTCACGTAATGTATGGCGCCAGTGTTATAGAAGGTCAACTAGATAATGTGAAACAAGTAGATAGTGCAATGACCTAAACAGGTTTGTATTATTTCTACCGGTTGCATGATTAGTTTCCGGAAAAAGCTTTTGTAAATAATACAAGAAAGTGCAATGATCTTGTTGTGATAGTATATAGTAACATAGATTATTGTAAATAATAAGAATTTATTTAATTTTTTAATAAAAAGCTTTTACGGTCAATCAGTTATTTTAACGTAATATTAACACAAGAATGCAGTTGTTATTTATGAGATAAATAAAATGCAGATATTGACCTTGATATTGTATCTTAGTTTTAAAGTAATTTAAAAAACGTATTTATTGATTAATTGTTATGTTTATTGCAGAAAAAATTTTTAAAGAAAAAATCCAGGTGTTTGATAAAAATATATGTTAATGTTAATTGATTTATTATATTAACTACTTTGTATTTTGCAAATAAAAAGTCAGTTATTGTTAAATTTTCTGCTACTTTGTATAATGTAAATTAAATTTTCTGTTATTGTACATATAAATTAGAACATTATAAAATCAAATAAATTTACTGTGTTATGAATTATAATATTTATATTTTAATTCCTTTTATATTATGCATATGGTAAATTAAAGAAGTAAATTAATTAATATAGAAATCGTGATTTTAAAAATATGTCAAATAAGATTTATGTAAAAGAAATTGGAATGCGGAATTATTTTTAATATATTATATACTTACCTTTTTATATGCATACTATGCAGATGTGCTAAAATGATGAAAAATTTATTAAATTTAATTGTTAACTAATGCAAATTAAAATAAGCTTATATTATTTTAAAATACATACTTTGTATAATGTAAATGAAACAAGTTAAGTAAGTTTCATACAATGTCATTTTTATTAATCTATAAATTATAATTTTCAAATAATATATTTGGAGATGTATTTTAATACGTTTTATTCTATTTGACGCCTTTTAAACCCATACGGTAATGAACTGTAGTCTTCAAGAAATTTTCTTTTTTCTGTCATTGGTTGATAAAGTTTTGTTTCAGGAACACTAATTACTTCGTGATTCTGAGTACGGCGTATATTATGTGATAAAATATGTATAGGTTCCACTTCATTATAATTCAACACAGCATTTTTGATCGTACTGAAATTGACCTTTTGCGATGCTGAATAATTAAGTGATATTCCCTTTACTTTACATATAATTATTTCTGTATTATTTCTAGTAGAATGTACTTTAAAAGCATAATTTTTTGGGCCACCACTTACAAATTCTGATATGTAACTTTGATTTCCATAGCAGTCTAACTCATCGGTCATGTCTTCGATAAATTCTCCTGTCGGCGGGTCATATTCACCTTCTCTGGATACATTATATAATCGAATCCGTGTCATAGTATAACACTCTGTTGTTTAAACCTTCTAGATAATTATATAATTTCAAGCGAGCCTGAGTTGTTGTATATGCCGCGATACAAACGTTTATAGTAGAAAGGCTATCTGTCGGTTCTTCCTTATACCTTATATTCCCAGCTCAAAATCAGATTTTCTTCGTTAACGGACAATATATGACATATTTCTAAAGCTGGATTCTTAAGCATAGTATATAACTCTGAGGGCTCATTTATAATTTTGGTTTTTTGTTGATTTTCTCTCTCACCAAATTTACGCCAAAATGAGTTCAACATCAATTTTCGAAGGATCTTAAACCATCATTTTTAATAATTTTAGAAAATTCTAATTGAATATTTTCATTTTGGAAGAAATTTTCTATATATTTATTTTTGTCTGCTTCTGTAATATATTTAGAAGGTCACACTGATGCCTCCGTCTTCATTTTTAAAAATTTCTCCATCATCTTAGTGAATAAACTATCATAATTGGTTAGTTTGTCGTATTGAACAACATTGTATTCCCATATTTCATAAATTTCCAATATTACAAAGTTTTTCTCCAGGGCTTTTAAAACTTCGTCTATAACCCATGTTCCGATTAAAGCTTGTTCTTCATTAGAGTGTGTACAAAAATCATTTTGGATTTTTGCTTCTCCGCATTTGTGACACAAAGAAAACATTAACTTGCTGTTTTGTTTAATTGGTAATACTGGATGTAATAGTTCTTCAGTTGGAAGTATTTTACATTTAATGAGACCGTTCATATTTTCTAAATTTTGTTGGATACATTTAGAATTACCCACGTAAATTTTTGGGTGGCCTATGGGAAATTTTCCATATTTACATACATATGGATACAACGAGCATACATCAATATATTTAATTTTTTCTGCTTCTTTGCATTTGTAATATTGATACACATTTCCGGTGCGATCTCCGTAAAAAGAATCTCTGGGATTTAGAGGAGCATTGTGTATTAACGGATGATTTTTTAAATGTGAAAGTTCTTCTCCTAACAAGTGCTTTTTAAATTCACAACTCCACATTTCAATTACTTCATATCTATTGGACAAAAGAAAATTTATATTATATGAAAGCAGTTTTAATTTTATATTTTTAAAAATATGAAATAAAATATTGTAATACATACCCTAATTTTCTTAATCTTTCAGATTTTTCTATTGTTCTTTCACATCGTCTGTTTAACGTATCATTCGAATCGTCATGCAATGATCTGTCTCTTTCATGTTGTAAACATACAGGATGACCATGAAAATAGCACCCATGGAATTCAAAAATTTGACGGGTTTCAAGGCAATATCCATCAACTTTTGTTCCTGAAATAATAGCTTCCTTTTCTTTAGCTGCATGTCTGATATTAATATTCCTTTTTTCTTCTTCATAAGTCAACCATTGTATAGCTATTTTTGACTGATTGTTTGTCAATCTATATCCATTTTTAGATATAAGACTTATTGTATTTGGTTGTAGAAATTTTCTTCGATATACTAGATTGCATGCTGAAGCTATTGTGGTAGCCTCTAAAAATGGTTCCACGTCACATTCTTTGAGAAAGATTTTTCTAAATTTTAAGCACGCCTGTGTTAATATATTTACATCACTCAACAGTACTCAACAATATCTCTCTGCATGTTAAATTCGTCATTTTTATGTTCCTCATACCATTTAATAAATTGATTGCGTTCTTCTTCTTTCATTGTGTCAGGGCTATAAAATTTCTGCGGTGGCAGTATTCCAATGTAATTTTTACTCTCAGTTGTATTGAAGTAATGTGGAAAATATCCCTTCTTGAATGCTTGCGGTAACCCAAAAGTCTTAGGTAATTTTCCTAATGGTATAGGAAAATAATTCAATGAATCCAAAAATTTTATATTTCCTATTGTCATTAAAATTATCTTAGTACCTCGCATTATTAATTCAGGCTTTAGCTTAGTGTTTTCTATTATGTACTTTAGTATGAATTGATGGTCATATGCTTGCCCATTATGTGCTATTACAATAACTTTTTTAAATATTTTACGCTGATTCAATATAAATTGTACGAAAATGTCAATAATATTTATTTTTAAAATATGTTGCCTTTGTCCACATCTATCGCAAAATTCTTCTTTTTCATCTTTATTAAGACATAAATTACAACGTTGTTGTAGTACACATAAATTAGGTTCATGTTCCTTTATTTCATAAACTTCATTATCAACACACTTTTCTCGGAAAAATTTTTCCTGCGTGCACTCCAAATCGTAAAAAATATAGAGAACATCTTCAATATTCGGGTTTCTTTCATCTGGTAGTATAAAACAATAATGTTTCTGAGGAACATGTTTACTACATGTTTTGCAATAATATTCGCCGCAAGTATGTTCTCTATTTGTCTGGTATGTTCTTAGACATTTTGTACATCTCTTTACTGTGCTGCAAATGGATGCTTCCTTCCGTGAATTGGAAGCTTTATGGTTATTAAAACAATCATGCAATCTAAAATAGCGGTTACAATCTTTACACAAAATATTTAATTAGTGTTTTGGGCATGCTGGAGAATATTGACATTGGGGACATGTTCCACCACATCTGCGACTATTTCGCATATTAAATGGCTTATGGCACTTTTCACAATAATAACTACAGCAAAATGCCGCAGTAAGCGAAGTGATTACGTTGTAATGGCTTTTGTCGTACAGGAGATTGATCCTTTTTTCACCGCCATTTCCCTCAAATATAATATCTCTACCTTTGCTTCCATATTTATAAACGGTTATGGAGTATTCCTTTAAATATTGTTGGACCTGCTGAAGTTCTGGTATTCCGCAACCTTCTTGAGGTATATTTATGTTGGCGTTGTTAATAAGTTCTGCTGCTTTCATTGTCTGTAATTTTTCAGTGTCTTTTCGAATTTTAATGTAATCAGAATGCTTATCAATGTAAGACATTGCCACTACTAACGCTCTTGGAAGGCATAAGTTATCGTTGTTGCTAATCATTGAAGGTATTATACTTTTTTCCCCTCCCTCTGTCCTGAGAAAGCTTAACAGAAGTAATACCTATGCAAAATGTATCAGTGCTAAGTCCTTCAGAGTTGCTTTGAAAAATGTTTGATATCATTTCCCAGATATCTCGAAATTTAATTTCTGAAGCGTCTCTAAAATTTATCCACCCGGGACCTCGCTCTTCAAAACTTCTTCCACAAAATATAATACTCACCTTATCCATGGGGTTGACATTTTCGAGAATGTAAAGTGTTACTTCATTTATTGCATTTTTGATCCAATTGGTTGGTTCTTCATGATCCGGTACCGGTTTGATTTTAAATTCAATTTGACGTCCTTGCAAATTAAACCGTTTTACCATCGTACTAGCATCTTTTGTGATTGCAACATAATTTTCGTGATTCTGTTGTTGCTGCTCTTCTTGATATTTATTTAGTAAAATTTTTTTCGACATTTTTATTATTTTATATTTTTAATTATTTTTAACTATTTAAGTTTTAATATGACTAGTTATGGAACTGATTTGCTGTATTTTTTAAAAACTACTTGTTGAATACCATGTTGCAGCACGATCCCATTTTTTCTTGTTTGGCTTCATTGTTCATTTTTTGACTTCAACTAAAAGAAAGCCTGAAAGGAAAGATACCACAAAGAATCTTCACTTTAATAAAGAAATTAAAATTAAATACTTATCTGAATTATTGTTTCATCTCAATTCTTTCCCAGCATCTAACAGCAACATCTAAAAAGACATTTAAAATTAAATTAAAATTTAATAGTTAAACTTAAAATTAATTGTTCTTACTTACCAATTTATATTTGCTTTGTTTGATTTGTACTATTCACTTATGTTCTGTCATTTGTTAAAAAAAATATTCATCTTGTTAGTTAATTACTATATAATTTTCTCTTTTACACTTACACATAATTTCATAATTATATAACATTATTACTTATCTATTAACTCTCAGATGTCTCAGATAATAATAAAATATTATATTATTAATTGTTAATTAATTTTAGTCATCTACTTTTGGTAGATTTATTATATACAAAATAAACATATGTTTCTTATGTACTAATGATAATTTTTAACTTTGATGTATAACGAAATGTAACTTTTACTTCTAAGGTCAATGAACTATATATAATACATAAGAAACAGTGAATTAATATTAAAAGTAACACTTTTTAAACATTTTAAATTTAATCGTAATCGAATCGCCGCTTTATTAACATAAAAGAAAAAAAATTGAACATAAATGAAAAAAATTGAAATCTATAAATATAAAAATTAGTGTTTTTTAATAACTTACATTTGTAATCTATAAAATTTTGAAACCTATTTTTTTGGGGAAATCGTTATCTATTTGAAATCTATAAATCGTTAAAAAACTTTTTTGAACTCTTTTTTTCATGTTCCTTCGAACCGGATCTAAGTTATTAAATATATAATCATTAAATTGAAATTGTGAAGTGTAATAGTTTGAATTGAATTAAACTGAGCGTGTAATAATTTGACTAAATTAATTTAATTAGTGTTAAAAAATTTTGGATAATTATTAAATACAGAATCATTAAATAATTTTCCTTATGTGTAATAATTAGCTCAAGTAAATTAAGTTAATGTTAAAAAAAAAAACTTTGGATAATTGTTAAATACATTTGATAATTAAAACAATTAATATTTAATTTAAATTGTGAACATATCTATTGATTAATTTTATATAAAATTTAATAGAGAAACTAATATTTAATATAATTGAAAACAGTAAAGCAATAAAAATATTCAATATAATTTTGTTAAATACAAGAAATTTTAGTGCTTAAATTAATAAACTAATTTTAAAGACCTGCTAGTACGTTAAAATACTACGCGCGTGTTCGGTACGGTTAATTAGGAATTGAAAATTACACATCCTAAAAAATATGGAGAAAATGATAAAGGAGCAGCTTGCTGATAAATCCATCATTGAAATAACGATAAAGGATTTCCTAGCCGAAGCCAGAGAGGCAAAGGCAATTTCAAATTACTGATTCGAATTACCAAAGTGCATGGCATTGAAGGAAAGATACAACAATAAAAAAATTGTGGTGGGGACCCATTTACAGGTTTTTTTTGGCCAGCCCTTTCAGTCACAGGAGTCTGCACAGGGAATAAAGGGTTTACTAGATACGACTACAGAGAGTTTACAAGCACTTGTGAACTTAAATATTCCGATTGTCAATTGGGACCCAATAATAATTCATACAATCGTTGAGAGGTTACTAGCTGAGACACATCAACTCTGGGAACAAGAGATCAGTAAAACTAGGGAACTAGCATCTTGGGAAATGTTAAAGATCTTTTTGGAATCCCGGTTCCGTACGCTCGAGGCTTTAAAGCAAAAAATATTTAATCAAAGTGTTAAAAATAATAATTTTTGGCCAATCAGGAATAATGCTAAGCCTTCGCATAACACATTTCATTTAGCCATGCAACCATGTTGTATTATGTGCACTGGCCAGCACAATATAAGAAAGTGTGATAGCTTTGCAAAGGAATATCAGATAAAACGATTAGAAATAGTAAAATCTAAGGGTTTAGTCTAAATTGTCTGGGTTCAGGGTACTTGTTAGCCAATTGTCCAAGCACTAGTACTTGTTTACGTTGCAGAAAACGTCATCATACACTTCTGCATAGAGAAAGTTCAAATTGGAATCAAGCAAGAAATAGTAAGCAAGAAACGCCGAAATCAACACAACAAATCGAAAACCAACATAATTTAGCTTCCCATCATACCTTTATCGTGGAAGCACCGGAATTCATACCATCTCCACACACATTACCCTCTCAACCTCTTTCGAGTCCTATGTGGTAAATAGAGACAACCAAAGGTAAGTTATGCTTGCCACCACACTAATAAAGGTAGCTTCTCCAATAGAAAAGGAAATGATAATAAGGGCGCTCATCGACCAAGGGTCACAGGCCACTTTTATTACCGAAAGGGTGGCTCAAACACTTAATTTGAAAAAACAATTTATAAATACGTCTATACAGGGAATTAATGATAGGGAATCGTTACCAGTGAAGGCACAATCAATATTATCAATTTAAGCTTTAGCGAACAATAATCATATAGAAGTTTCAGCTTTAATTTTAAACAAACTTTCCTCAATTTTTACTAGAAATCAGATTGAGCATAGAAATTGGAAACATCTACAAGGGCTAAATTTAGCTGATCCACAATTTTATCAACCTGGACCAATTGACATGCTACTCGGAGCTGATGTATATCAACACATAATCCTTAACGGATTAATCAAGGGCGAACCTGGAACTCCATTGGCGCAAAGAACCATATTCGGATGGATTCTTTCTGGAGAAATAAACCAAATTCAAAATACATTTAAATTAAACAATTTTCATATCAACAACGATGTAGAAGCAGATCTTAGAGCATTTTGGGAATTAGAAGAGTTAAATGATAAAAAAATCATTAATGATGAAGAAAATGAATGTGAAAATATATATAATTCAACCACAATCCGATTGCCAAATGGACAATATGAAGTCAACCTGCCCTTTAAGGAAGCAACGGCAGAAATGTATCTTGGACGCTCCCGAGAAATAGCAGTAAAGCGACTACTTCAACAAGAAAGGAAATTTGAAAGGGATCCAAAGTTAAGGGTCCAATATAGAAAGTGCATGCAAGACTATCTCGCTTTGGCTCATATGAAACAGGTTTCAACTACAGAAGATGAACATATGACTCAAGGGCCAAAGAATTCTGCATGCACTTGTAGCTATTTACCGCACCATGGTGTAATAAAGGAGTCCAGTACAACAACAAAACTCCGAGTTGTTTTTGATGCATCTCGTGCGACCTTCAGTGGGACTTCGGTGAATGATATGATGCTAAAAGGATCGATCATTCAAGATAAAATGTCATCCATTATCTTAAGATGGAGAAAGTACTCAATAGCCTTCACAGCCGACATCACAAAAATGTATCGACAAATTTGGATGACGGAAGAACATGCCCAATATCAATGGATACTGTGGCGTGACTCCTCAGATCAACCTATACAGGATTTTAAATTAGTTACAGTGACTTTTGGGACTAAAAGTGCCCCTTTCTTGGCAACTAGAACTATTAAACAATTAGCTTTAGATGAAAAAGAAAGGTACCCTATAGCGTCAAAAATAGCGCTACGTGATTTTTATGTAGATGATCTCCTATCTGGAGCAGATAATGAAAGGGATGCAGTGAAAATTCAAGGAGAGTTAATCGACCTAATGAAATCAGGGGGTTTTCACCTACACAAATGGACATCAAATTATAACAAAATGTTAAATTTAATACCGCCCGAAAATCGAGAAATTAGTGAAATCATGGAACAAGAATCAAAGGTGAAAACTCTCGGTATTTATTGGAATCCAACAAAAGATGCTTTCGTATATTCAATTAATCTTGATCCAGTAGATGTCAATTTATCAAAACGAAACATTTTGTTACAGATTGCTAAATTATTTGATCCTTTAGGTTGGTTAGCATCTGTAATCATAATAGCAAAAATTATACAAAAATTATGGTTGGCAGGTTTAGAATGGGATGATATAGTCAACAAAGAGCTGACAAGAGAATGGATCAAATATCGAGAACAACTTAAACAAATTCAACATATTTCTATAAATAGATGGGTTCACCTATACAATGAAACAGCTGAAGTAGAAATTCATGGCTGTGCAGATTCATCAACCAAAGCTTACGCCGCCGTAGTGTATATGTGTGTAACCGACAATTTTGGCAAAAGAAAAACCAGCCTTCTGACAGCAAAAACAAAGGTAGCGCCAATCAAGACAATTTCGTTATCCCGGTTAGAATTATGTGCTGCTAGCTTGGCTGCTAAACTAATTAAAAATGTGGTCGAAGCGTTAGATCTGTCTACTCAAATCTCGATATATGCATGGACAGACTCCGAAATCGTGTTGGTTTGGCTAAGATCACATCCTTCGAAATGGGCAACTTTCGTGGCCAATCGAGTATCCCATATTCATGAGCTGCGTGAGAAAAATGTTTGGTCCCATGTAGGGTCAAAGAAAACCCAGCAGACTGTGCTTCAAGAGGACTTTACCCAGCAAACTTACTAGAACACAAATTGTGGTGGTTTGGTCCAGAGTGGTTGCAAAGGGCTCCGTCACACTGGTCCAACTCAAAGGATTGCACAACAACAACATTAGAGCAGAAAAAATTATACGTTCACCAAGTCAAAATTTTGGAAGAACCATTTGAAAACAAGTTCTCGAATCTAACACGATTATTACGAGTTGTAGCTTACTGCCAAAGATTTATGATAAATACTCGACCGGACTCTAATCGGAGAAATCTGGGATATCTTCGAGCTTCAGAACTCGCATGGGCCTTGCAGATTTTGATTAAAAGAGCTCAAGGAAGAACCTTTTCAGAAGAGATATTTTTGTTAACAGATGATAAGCCAATACTATCCAAGAGTTCCTTGCTTAAATTGAACCCATTTTTAGACATCAATGGAATTCTCAGAGTTGGTGGAAGATTAAAAAATTCTTTATTGACTTATGATGAAAAATACCCCATAATACTTTCTGATAAAGATCATATTTCCAGGTTAATAATTGAAAAACTACACAAGGAAACTTTACATGGTGGCTCAAAATTGATAATGGCGCTTCTCAGAAAAAAATACTGGTTAATAAACGCGAGAAACAGTATCAGAAACCATATACATAAGTGTATAATCTGTTTTCGACAAAGAGCCGAAGCTAAACAACTAAAATCCATAAGTAAGGGGAAAGGATTCCCTAAATTATTACGAGGAAATATATATATACAGATTACAACATATTATAAGTCATATTTTTTTTTACATACATACCAATTACAATACAATTATAAGATATATCCTCATATAAAATATATAAAGAAACAAATATTACAATACTCACTAAGTTACACTCGTAATAAAATTTCTAAACAACAGCGAGTCAGGGGCGCTATAACCCCTCAATTTTTTATTTTTAGATTAAACTTCACGGTGCTCACAGTATAAATACATCTAAAAACCTAAAAACAAACAAAGGAATTAGGATGAGGAAAAAAATATATATATAACGACAAACAAAACGTATCAACAAAAAAAATATATATATATAAATAAACTTTAGCAGTCAAACCATGGTAACATCAATTGGTACAGCATCCATCACCGATCAGGATCGAGTTCTGCTTTGCGACTTCTATTCATTCACAATGATGCCAAGGCCGGGAGAATGTTGCGGCACGATCCCAGTTTTTCTTGTTTGCCTTCATTGTTCATTTTTTGACTTCAACTAAAAGAAAGCCTGAAAGGAAAGATACCACAAAGACTCTTCACTTTAATAAAGAAATTAAAATTAAATACTTATCTGAATTATTGGTTCATCTCAATTCTTTCCCAGCATCTAACAGCAACATCTAAAAAGACATTTAAAATTAAATTAAAATTTAATAGTTAAACTTAAAATTAATTGTTCTTACTTACCCATTTATATTTGCTTTGTTTGATTTGTACTATTCACTTATGTTCTGTCATTTGTTAAAAATAATATTCATCTTGTTAGTTAATTACTATATATTTTTCTCTTTTACACTTACACATAATTTCATAATTATATAACATTATTACTTATGTATTAATTCTCAGATGTCGCCGACATCTATTAAAATATTATATTATTTAATATTTAATATTTATTAATTGTTAATTAATTTTAGTCATCTACTTTGGGTAGATTTATTATATACAAAATAAACATATGTTTCTTATGTACTAATGATAATTTTTAACTTTGATGTATAACGAAATGTAACTTTTACTTCTAAGGTCAATGAACTATATATAATACATAAGAAACAGTGAATTAATATTAAAAGTAACACTTTTTAAACATTTTAAATTTAATCGTAATCGAATCGCCGCTTTATTAACATAAAAGAAAAAAAATTGAACATAAATGAAAAAAATTTCAATCTATAAATATAAAAATTGGTGTTTTTTAATAACTTACATTTGTAATCTATAAAATTTTGAAACCTATTTTTTTGGGGAAATCGTTATCTATTTGAAATCTATAAATCGTTAAAAAACTTTTTTGAACTCTTTTTTTCATGTTCCTTCGAACCGGATCTAAGTTATTAAATATATAATCATTAAATTGAAATTGTGAAGTGTAATAGTTTGCATTGAATTCTAAATTAATTTAATTAGTGTTAAAAAAATTTGGATAATTATTAAATACAGAATCATTAAATAATTTTCCTTATGTGTAATAATTAGCTCAAGTAAATTAAGTTAATGTTAAAAAAAAAAACTTTGGATATTTGTTAAATACATTTGATAATTATTTAATTAAAATTGTGAACATATCTATTGATTAATTTTATATAAAATTTAATAGAGAAACTAATATTTAATATAATTGAAAACAGTAAAGCAATAAAAATATTCAATATAATTTTGTTAAATACAAGAAATTTTAGTGCTTAAATTAATAAACTAATTTTAAAGACCTGCTAGTACGTTAAAATACTACGCGCGTGTTCGGTACGGTTAATTAGGAATTGAAAATTACACATCCTAAAAAATATGGAGAAAATGATAAAGGAGCAGCTTGCTGATAAATCCATCATTGAAATAACGATAAAGGATTTCCTAGCCGAAGCCAGAGGGGCAAAGCAATTTCAAATTACTTATTCCAATTACCAAAGTGCATGGCAATTATTGAAGGAAAGATACAACAATAAAAAAATTGTGGTGGGGACCCATTTACAGGTTTTTTTTGGCCAGCCCTTTCAGTCACAGGAGTCTGCACAGGGAATAAAGGGTTTACTAGATACGACTACAGAGAGTTTACAAGCACTTGTGAACTTAAATATTCCGATTGTCAATTGGGACCCAATCATAATTCATACAATCGTTGAGAGGTTACTAGCTGAGACACATCAACTCTGGGAACAAGAGATCAGTAAAACTAGGGAACTAGCATCTTGGGAAATGTTAAAGACCTTTTTGGAATCCCGGTTCCGTACGCTCGAGGCTTTAAAGCAAAAAAATATTTAATCAAAGTGTTAAAAATAATAATTTTTGGCCAATCAGGAATAATGCTAAGCCTTTGCATAACACATTTCATTTAGCCATGCAACCATGTTGTATTATGTGCACTGGCCAGCACAATATAAGAAAGTGTGATAGCTTTGCAAAGGAATATCAGATAAAACGATTAGAAATAGTAAAATCTAAGGGTTTATGTCTAAATTGTCTGGGTTCAGGGTACTTGTTAGCCAATTGTCCAAGCACTAGTACTTGTTTACGTTGCAGAAAACGTCATCATACACTTCTGCATAGAGAAAGTTCAAATTGGAATCAAGCAAGAAATAGTAAGCAAGAAACGCCGAAGTCAACACAACAAATCGAAAACCAACATAATTTAGCTTCCCATCATACCTTTATCGTGGAAGCACCGGAATTCATACCATCTCCACACACATTACCCTCTCAACTTCTTTCGAGTCCTATGTGGTAAATAGAGACAACCAAAGGTAAGTTATGCTTGCCACCACACTAATAAAGGTAGCTTCTCCAATAGAAAAGGAAATGATAATAAGGGCGCTCATCGACCAAGGGTCACAGGCCACTTTTATTACCGAAAGGGTGGCTCAAACACTTAATTTTAAAAAACAATTTATAAATACGTCTATACAGGGAATTAATGATAGGGAATCGTTACCAGTGAAGGCACAATCAATATTATCAATTTAAGCTTTAGCGAACAATAATCATATAAAAGTTTCAGCTTTAATTTTAAACAAACTTTCCTCAATTTTTCCTAGAAATCAGATTGAGCATAGAAATTGGAAACATCTACAAGGGCTAAATTTAGCTGATCCACAATTTTATCAACCTGGACCAATTGACATGCTACTCGGAGCTGATGTATATCAACACATAATCCTTAACGGATTAATCAAGGGCGAACCTGGAACTCCATTGGCGCAAAGAACCATATTCGGATGGATTCTTTCTGGAGAAATAAACCAAATTCAAAATACATTTAAATTAAACAATTTTCATATCAACAACGATGTAGAAGCAGATCTTAGAGCATTTTGGGAATTAGAAGAGTTAAATGATAAAAAAATCATTAATGATGAAGAAAATGAATGTAAAAATATATATAATTCAACCACAATAAGAATTGCCAAATGGACAATATGAAGTCAACCTGCCCTTTAAGGAAGCAACGGCAGAAATGTATCTTGGACGCTCCCGAGAAATAGCAGTAAAGCGACTACTTCAACTAGAAAGGAAATTTGAAAGGGATCCAAAGTTAAGGGTCCAATATAGAAAGTGCATGCAAGACTTTCTCGCTTTGGCTCATATGAAACAGGTTTCAACTACAGAAGATGAACATATGACTCAAGGGCCAAAGAATTCTGCATGCACTTGTAGCTATTTACCGCACCATGGTGTAATAAAGGAGTCCAGTACAACAACAAAACTCCGAGTTGTTGATGCATCTCGTGCGACCTTCAGGATCTATACAGGATTTTAAATTAGTTACAGTGACTTTTGGGACTAAAAGTGCCCCTTTCTTGGCAACTAGAACTATTAAACAATTAGCTTTAGATGAAAAAGAAAGGTACCCTATAGCGTCAAAAATAGCGCTACGTGATTTTTATGTAGATGATCTCCTATCTGGAGCAGATAATGAAAGGGATGCAGTGAAAATTCAAGGAGAGTTAATCGACCTAATGAAAGCAGGGGGTTTTCACCTACACAAATGGACATCAAATTATAACAAAATGTTAAATTTAATACCGCCCGAAAATCGAGAAATTAGTGAAATCATGGAACAAGAATCAAAGGTGAAAACTCTCGGTATTTATTGGAATCCAACAAAAGATGCTTTCGTATATTCAATTAATCTTGATCCAGTAGATGTCAATTTATCAAAACGAAACATTTTGTTACAGATTGCTAAATTATTTGATCCTTTAGGTTGGTTAGCATCTGTAATCATAATAGCAAAAATTATACAAAAATTATGGTTGGCAGGTTTAGAATGGGATGATATAGTCAACAAAGAGCTGACAAGAGAATGGATCAAATATCGAGAACAACTTAAACAAATTCAACATATTTCTATAAATAGATGGGTTCACCTATACAATGAAACAGCTGAAGTAGAAATTCATGGCTGTGCAGATTCATCAACCAAAGCTTACGCCGCCGTAATGTATATGTGTGTAACCGACAATTTTGGCAAAAGAAAAACCAGCCTTCTGACAGCAAAAACAAAGGTAGCGCCAATCAAGACAATTTCGTTATCCCGGTTAGAATTATGTGCTGCTAGCTTGGCTGCTAAACTAATTAAAAATGTGGTCGAAGCGTTAGATCTGTCTACTCAAATCTCGATATATGCATGGACAGACTCCGAAATCGTGTTGGTTTGGCTAAGATCACATCCTTCGAAATTGGCAACTTTCGTGGCCAATCGAGTATCCCATATTCATGAGCTGCGTGAGAAAAATGTTTGGTCCCATGTAGCGTCAAAGAAAACCCAGCAGACTGTGCTTCAAGAGGACTTTACCCAGCAAACTTACTAGAACACAAATTGTGGTGGTTTGGTCCAGAGTGGTTGCAAAGGGCTCCGTCACACTGGTCCAACTCAAAGGATTGCACAACAACAACATTAGAGCAGAAAAAATTATACGTTCACCAAGTCAAAATTTTGGAAGAACCATTTGAAAACAAGTTCTCGAATCTAACACGATTATTACGAGTTGTAGCTTACTGCCAAAGATTTATGATAAATACTCGACAGGACTCTAATCGGAGAAATCTGGGATATCTTCGAGCTTCAGAACTCGCATGGGCCTTGCAGATTTTGATTAAAAGAGCTCAAGGAAGAACCTTTTCAGAAGAGATATTTTTGTTAACCGATGATAAGCCAATACTATCCAAGAGTTCCTTGCTTAAATTGAACCCGTTTTTAAACATCAATGGAATTCTCAGAGTTGGTGGAAGATTAAAAAATTCTTTATTGACTTATGATGAAAAATACCCCATAATACTTTCTGATAAAGATCATATTTCCAGGTTAATAATTGAAAAACTACACAAGGAAACTTTACATGGTGGCTCACAATTGATAATGGCGCTTCTCAGAAAAAAATACTGGTTAATAAACGCGAGAAACAGTATCAGAAACCATATACATAAGTGTATAATCTGTTTTCGACAAAGAGCCGAAGCTAAACAACTAAAATCCATAAGTAAGGGGAAAGGATTCCCTAAATTATTACGAGGAAATATATATATACAGATTACAACATATTATAAGTCATATTTTTTTTTACATACATACCAATTACAATACAATTATAAGATATATTCTCATATAAAATATATAAAGAAACAAATATTACAATACTCACTAAGTTACACTCGTAATAAAATTTCTAAACAACAGCGAGTCAGGGGCGCTATAACCCCTCAATTTTTTATTTTTAGATTAAACTTCACGGTGCTCACAGTATAAATATATCTAAAAACCTAAAATCAAACAAAGGAATTAGGATGAGGAAAAAAATATATATATAATAAATAAAAATAAAATAAAAAAAAATAAACAAAACGTATCAACAAAAAAAAATATATATATAAATAAACTTTAGCAGTCAAACCATGGTAACATCAATTGATACAGCATCCATCACCGATCACGATCGAGTTCTGCTTTGCGACTTCTATTCATTCACAATGATGCCAAGGCCGGGAGAATGTTGCGGCACGATCCCAGTTTTTCTTGTTTGGCTTCATTGTTCATTTTTTGACTTCAACTAAAAGAAAGCCTGAAAGGAAAGATACCACAAAGACTCTTCACTTTAATAAAGAAATTAAAATTAAATACTTATCTGAATTATTGGTTCATCTCAATTCTTTCCCAGCATCTAACAGCAACATCTAAAAAGATATTTAAAATTAAATTAATTTAATAGTTAAACTTAAAATTAATTGTTCTTACTTACCAATTTATATTTGCTTTGTTTGATTTGTACTATTCACTTATGTTCTGTCATTTGTTAAAAATAATATTCATCTTGTTAGTTAATTACTATATATTTTTCTCTTTTACACTTACACATAATTTCATAATTATATAACATTATTACTTATCTATTAATTCTCAGATGTCGCCGACATCTATTAAAATATTATATTATTAATTGTTAATTAATTTTAGTCATCTACTTTGGGTAGATTTATTATATACAAAATAAACATAAGTTTCTTATGTACTAATGATAATTTTTAACTTTGATGTATAACGAAATGTAACTTTTACTTCTAAGGTCAATGAACTATATATAATACATAAGAAACAGTGAATTAATATTAAAAGTAACACTTTTTAAACATTTTAAATTTAATCGTAATCGAATCGCCGCTTTATTAACATAAAAGAAAAAAAATTGAACATAAATGAAAAAAATTGAAATCTATAAATATAAAAATTGGTGCTTTTTAATAACTTACATTTGTAATCTATAAAATTTTGAAACCTATTTTTTTGGGGAAATCGTTATCTATTTGAAATCTATAAATCGTTAAAAAACTTTTTTGAACTCTTTTTTTCAACCAAAATAATTTGTATTCCTATGCAATAAAAGAATAAAAATATAAATTTAATTTCGAGTCAATATAATATTAGGAAAAGTGAAAGAATAGATTCTTATTACAACAGTTTAATATCAATTGTAATAATTAGCATAATATAAGATTGTATTTTTTCTCCCCTCTTTTTAAATCGTATTAGTTATAAATTATAGGATTTCAAGGTATTTTAAAATAGTAAAGCACAAAATGAGCAGCAGCAAGGCAGTAGCAGATTTACAATTTATTGTTGGAAATAATAAGCAATATTTCTTGAAGGAATTTGCTTTGATATCTGATGGGTCACTGATACCAATACTGTTTATGTTTAAAGCACCTTATTCGTTCGAAGAGTTAAATACTGATGTTAAACAGCAAAATAAATTCAATAAAACACAAATAAATGGTCTTGACTGGGATGATGGCTTTATAGAATATTCAACAATTAAAAATACCTTAAAGGAACATTTAAATTCATTCGACGTCGTTTACGTAAAGGGGTACCAGAAAAAGGAATTTTTAGATAAATTTGTTTCGAGTTCAGTAGAAGTTATCAACTTAGATAATGAAATTCGATCTCTTCAGAAACTAAGGAATTTCACAACCATTTGCCCTCACCATAAGATTACTGAAAATTTAAAAAGATGTGCTGTAAAAAATTGTATGAATTTATATATGTATTTAATAAAAGAAAATAATTGGTTTTAAAAAATATTTGTTTTATTTATTGTTGACCAAGATAATTTTTTTGACAAAAACATAGTTATTTCATAAAATAGTCTGGAATAATTACACTGAGCTATATGTAAATTCATTGGAATGTAGAAATCTTGTTCCAATCTTAGTTTATTCTTTTCAATACATCTCTCAAAATATTTGAATACATATTCTCTTAAATTAAGTTCAGCTCCGTTGTTATATGACATCACTGCTTGTATAAAGTCTAGCATAAGACAAAAACGAGTGTACTCATCTAACTGCAATACAAGTTTTTTAGTGCGCTCATCATGATTAAATGTTAGCGAAAATCCTTTTGCATTTAATTTTGCTTGACAGTTTTTAAAGTCGTGATAAAATGTATACCACTCCAAATAATTCATTTCGCTTATGACTTTGTTTTGTCGTTGGAAAATTATTGATGCAGCAAAATTCTCAATATTAAATCCAATTTGAATTTTTATTGTTTGTTTTTTATCCAAAAAATAAATATAGCTTAATAAAAGGTTCTGCTGTGGCTCACCTTTTTCTGTTTTAAATACTTCTGAATTTGTAGATTGCTCCATTGTTTTGTTTTGGTTTAACTAATGAATTCTATTTTAGAATTTTGTATTTATAGTTTTTCTTCCATATTTTTAAAAAATTTTTCGAAATATTCTTTGTATTTTTTTATCGTTTTTAAATGGGGATGATGTGTCGAATAAATTAAGAAAATATTTTATGCTTTTACGGGAACTTCGCATCCATAGATATACACAACAATAATGTCCACAAACAGATGTTAAATTACTTTGTAAACGCTTATTGTTGAAAACAAAACATGTTGATTGATTTTGTAGAAATTTTATAATCTCATTGTGAAACGGGGGATTTCCAAATGAATCAAAATATTCTGCACACCCTTGAACTGGAACAAATATTGCTAACCAATGTGTTCTCTTTTCATTAGAATTATCGGTATTTACCACCAAAATACTAGGTTTTAAAACTTGTTTTGGTAATATATCAAGAGCATAAACGCCTCTAAATATTTTATGTGTTAAATTATTACATTTCAGAACCTTTGAAATCTGAAGTGTATTCATTATCTTGCAAACGTGAGATATCAATTAGTCGAGTATTTCCTCGTATAAATGCTATCAAAAATTCTGCTTTAAGTTTTCCATTTGTTAAGACTATATCGAATTTTTCAAGTAAATTTATTAAGTTATTAGTTATTTTTTCGTTATCGATATGTCCAAAAGAGTAATTCTCAATATCTGTTTTTTTCAAATCTCTGACAGGAAATTTATACTTTAATTCTTTTACAATAGTTTTACATTTTTCTTTTATACCAGCCACAGCAATATTTTTTACAAATATTGTATTGTTATCGTCCGTACAGAACGATAAATATACTAGAGCACGTGTGTCATTTTGAAATGAATAGAGATGGTTCACTAAACTTCCTTTTATATGTTCACGTAGACGTTACGATTTTTATCAATTTCGATATTAGCATCGAATTCTACAAATACAATACAAGTTAATGTTGAAGTTAATGGAGAGCTGAGTCTTGCTTCAATCTTTACTACTCCCTGGTTTAATAAACTCTGACATGTATCTGTTCCCGAGCCGTCTGGTGATAAATCAAAAGCCAGTATTGTATAACCTTTTGAAAATAATTCTTTTGAAATTTGATGTCCTCTATCAGAATGATGTATACCTGTTCCGCTAAATAATGTTAAATATGCTCGAGAATTACAAGAATTATTCGGTGTAAAACTTGTTTCAATTGCAGAGTTTGGTGTAGGCGCTCCATTAACATATAATTGAAATTGTGTGAGATTTTGATGGTCGAAATGGTATGGATTTTTTGATCTCTTACCATTGAAATTTTCATTATTAACCATACAAAATACTAGAGCTTTTGGTATTTGCCCTATAAATATATTATCCAATGATATGTTAGATGTGTTAGCTGGAATTGTAAATGTTTTGATTTCACTTCTGGTATAAAAATATTTCGCGTTAGCCTTTTCCAATACAGTATTATGTGCCATCAATATGCTAGGATTAATCGTTAAATGTTTCATGTATAACGTAGCTTCGAGAATTTTTAAATAGCTTTCATCGGCATCGTTAAAGAAAATAAAAAAATCGTGTTTTTCTAGGGCTAAAGCAATTCGAATGTCAACATTATTTAAAAGTAATTTAGAAGTATTGAAGAAATCTACATGTAATTTTCCCATTAATTCTACTACTGTAGAATTGTTGTATGATTTTTGTCTTGATTTAGAACCAGAATTATTAAAATCATTTACATTTGGTTTATCCAATTCCCAACCAGATGCTTCCAGATGTGTTTGACTGGAATTTGTACCATAATTTAGTAAAGTAGTTAAGTATGCTTTATAATGGAATAAGAAGTCTGAAGGAGTGATGTTTTTTCCGTTTAGTGTTAATTAAAAAGTGTATTAAATTATTTACAACACTGGGCTGCGGAGCTGCCCTTGCTTCAGTTCCAGTTCCTACTTTATCATTTGCACTCCAAACTGATCCATCTTATTTTAATATTTGAACTTTAAATTTTATATAGGTTGAGGATAAATCTCGATATGTATCTCCATTTCCAAGTGAAGCAAATTCAATAGTTGACGGTGATGCCTCTAAAGAAGCTAAAGGATTGTATGCTACCTCTTCTGAACGCAAAATACTTGTTTGTACGGGTAATGACGCAAAAAAATCAATTTCAGATTTCATACTTTCCATTTTTAATTGAATATGTCGGAGGTTTTACTTTGCTTTTTTCGTCGTTTCGACTTCAAATGTGTCTTTTTAGAAACTGTTCGTCTTTTAATAGCTCCTTATCTTTTTATAGTTCTTTGTCTTCCACCATACATCGAATGCAGTTGGATAACTATTGATTTCCGTAAATTTTTTATACCGCCTTTGCTTTGATCAATTACAGCTTCTTTTATGTTTACACCAGATGCTATATCATTAAAAATATTTTTACTTGTGTTGACAGCCTCTTTTTTAATTAAGTCCCAATCTGATGTAAAAACTGGCTTTAAGTAAAGAATAAAAATTTTAATAAAGGTCCAATATCGTTGACTCCTCCACCGACTTGAGAGGAATAATATCTCACGTAAGCTCTTTCCATGTTTGATAGGATACCATATTTGAGTAGTAGTATTTATATTGTTTTTGGGCAATCAATGCTTTTTAAAGTGTAATACAATTTTTGTTGGATAGTAACTGGAAACAAAATTTATTTCATCACCGTATTGGTTACAAATTTTAATTGCTATTGTTTCAAAACAATTTTTTTCTATGGGTATGTAATGAACATTTTCAAATTCAATATTTGTAGGTATTCTACAATTTTTATGTTGATAGCTCTCAACGCCCGCACTTTGCTACTTTCAAAAACAGATGATTGAATGATATGTGAATAAATCATCACCATTCCATTCAATTCATCTTTATTATTAGCAACAGCTAATTTGAATAGTTCAGGTAATTTTGTTTTAAAATTTTTTATATTTTTTTTCTGTTGAAATAATTCAGTTAGTAATGTTTTTACATTATAACTTTGATTAACTTTTATATAGAAACTGTCTTCATCAAAAGTCTGCGATATTCGAATTAAATCCCCTCGGTTAGATTCTGACGCTTTTTTAAATATTACATCATCATAATTTTTAGGAGTAGAGATATATGTCAAAACTTCATTAAAAAATTCTTTGAAAACTTGATTTCGAGTAAACCCGGGATTAGAAGTTATATTTTTAATAAGCGTTGGCAAAAAATTAAACTTCCAATCATCCAAATGTAATTCCGAATCGTCATATGAATAATATGTGTAGCCTATAGATTTGGTTACTTTAATTTTTTCGAGAGGTTTTTCAATATTTGTTACATAAACATTATACTGTCCAATATTAATAAAAACACATTTCTCTTTGTTAAATTCTTCTGTTTGTAGGAAATCGTTCAGATATATTTCTGAAAGACCAACTTTCCAATTTCCATTTCTTAAATCAAAGTGAATAGGTAATTTATTTTCGAATGAAGCTAAAGTGCTGTCTGGAAACAGTGTTAAATTATCATTACTAAACAATGTTACATAGAAGTCATCTTGACTATCCATCTTTGTTAACTTCTACTAAAACATAAAATGTTGAACTATTTATATGTTGTCCATTCCGGTGTTGATGAAGTTCTTAGTTTTGGACTTCTTAGTAAAGGTTTTAGTTTTCGTTTTTTTGTTTCAGGAAACTGTGAAAGTATAGTTGAGGAAATTGAACTACCGGCTGATCTTAGTGTCTTCTTTTTTTTCAGGAGATGGTACAGCAACGGTAATTACATCACCACTTGGTGTTTCAAACATTCGATAATCAGAACTTAGAGATGGTCTTTCGACTAATTTTTCATCTTTCAACATTTCAGGTTGAGCTAATTTTTTAAATGAATTTTCATCATCCAAATCATAATGTGTTAAATCGATATCCATACTTGAATTTTCTTTTTTAGGATCATATTCAAGCACATCATCAGTAACTAATGGTAAAAAATCGGTCTGTGCTGATGTTGATTTGTATTTAGGTAATTCAGTTTCTGTATATGCATTTCGTTTAGAAAAAAATTTTATTTGAGTGCCTATATCAAATGTAAGATTATTAGCCTTTTCTGGTAATTTTTTTGCGTGTCTTTTGTTAATTCCATATTTGAGGAGGTTTTGACGGTATAAGTACCATTTTTGCAATGGTTTTAATTTTTTGTCATATAAAACTTTTTTCATTTTTTGATCTAATAAATCCAAGTTTTTATCATCTTGAAATAATTTACTAAATTTTGAAAATATTTCTGGTGACATAACAATCATTCGCTGCATTATGTCTTACTGAGCAATTTTCCTATTACACCAGATAATATAGTACCGATTAAAGTTGGTAAAAATCCACCATGTTGAACTAATATTTTTCGTTTGGCTTTTATACTTTTCTTTGCACAGGCTAGGAATCTTAATTGTTTTTTATGTTTTTTTAATTTTGCTTTTTGTGCTGGTAAAATTTTATTATTACCATTTAATATATTGATTGCAATTTCAGCAATAGTTTTTATAATATCATCATCACAATTTATTTATATCATCACAAATTTAAGAATATTTTCAAGAAATTTCTTCTTCTTACACTTTCCTAGTACATGTAATATATGTTGGTTTTTCTTCAATCGTTTCATACTTTTGACAGTTGTTCAAATCACTCGTATCACAGAAGCATATGCAATATTCTTTTGAAAAAATATTAGTTCTAATGCGAAACAAATCGTAATCGTCTTGTGTTAAATTCAACACAATATAACCATGTGGGCTTGAGGTTGATTCATTATATACCCTTAGGAAACCTTTTATATTTTCCGGATATAGTTGTCTAGCAAGAGGAAAAATCTGTGATTTTTCTGTAGGGTTTTTGAAAAGCACTAAATATTCACAATTTAATGAAATATCTCTTGAAAATTTCCACTGATGAAAAACGTTTTGCGTTAAGTAAATAATTCGAAAAACGTTTTAGTAAATAATTCGCATACCTGTTTATTTGCAGAATCTAACATTAAATCATCTAAAACAATTAATGTAGGTTTATTTTCATTCTCACTAAACTTTTCCGAAATACTGGTATAAAAGTCTATATCAGAAAAATCTATATTTTTCGGAATAGCTGAAATTTCTGGGTTACACCATTTCATTATTTCAATTCTTGCATGTATCATTCTCAATTCTATCATGTATCAATTCTTGCAAATATATAAAAACGTGTATAACTTATTCTCATTTTGAAAGATGGTGGTGAAGGAGGTGGAAGAGTTTTTAAAATTATATACCTAGGTCTTATTAAATGAGCATAAGCAACGTATTTTTGACATGTATAAATACATTCAAGAATTTTCAACAACAGAAAAATTTACGTCAATATACGGAACTCATTTTGCTCTTTGTCCTTGGGCTTACGATAACTCGTCATCTGGACCGGATACATGGAACTGTTGCTTTATAGAAAATTATAAAATAGAATTGAAAAATCTGATTAAATGGTACAAACATAATGTCAAGGGCACAAATAGTATCGGAAATACATAGACCAGCCAGACGAAACTTCCGTCGAAGAAAATTTATTCAAAAAGGTTTAAACGATACATGGTAAATCGATTTAGTAGAAATGATTCCATATGCAAAGTATAACAAAGGAAATAAATATTTATTAACTGTAATAGACATCTTTTCGAAATATGCTTATGCTGAACCAATTAAAACTGAAAATGCTAATAACGTTTTACTGGTCATGCAAAAGATTTTTAAACGTGCTGGAACACTCCCAAAAAATATTATAAATTTAAATATTTTGTTGATGTGTTTCTTTATTTTTAATTGTATGTGGATCCATCATGCGATGTTGAAGACGGAACAATTTTTATAATTGTTAAAATATTATATTTATTTTTTGGTCTATATATTATATTTTATTTATTTATTTATTATAAAGCCAATATATATTTCGGCATCATTGAGATCATCAGGGCGAATACGATTTAATACTAAACATGAATAAATTTCTTATAGTTTAACATTACGTTTATACCTACTAATTAATTACTAACCTAAACAAATATTTAACATAGGTGAATTTCGCAATTCTAATTGTTCGTTCAAAATTGATTTATTTGGTTTTATAGGTTTTTTAATTGCTATTGATTCCAATAAATCCAACTTTTTACCTTTTAGTAGGTATAGGGGCATTTTGGCCAAACGGCCTTGACGTCATCACGTAATGTATGGCGCCAGTGTTATAGAAGGTCAACTAGATAATGTGGAACAAGTAGATAGTGCAATGACCTAAGCAGGTATGTAGTATTTCTACCGGTTGCATGATTAGTTTCCGGAAAAAGCTTTTATAAATAATACAAGTAAGTGCAATGATCTTGTTGTGATAGTATATAGTAACATAGATTATTGTAAATAATAAGAATTTATTTAATTTTTTAATAAAAAGCTTTTACGGTCAATCAGTTATTTTAACGTAATATTAACACAAGAATGCAGTTGTTATTTATGTGATAAATAAAATGCAGATATTGACCTTGATATTGTGTCTTAGTTTTAAAGTAATTTAAAAAAATGTATTTATTGATTAATTGTTATGTTTATTGCAGAAAAAATTTTTAAAGAAAAAATCCAGGTGTTTGATAAAAATATATGTTAATGTTAATTGATTTATTATATTTGCAAATAAAAAAGTCAGTTATTGTTAAATTTTCTGCTACTTTGTATAATGTAAATTAAATTTTCTATTATTGTACATACAAATTAGTACATTATAAAATCAAATAAATTTATTGTGTTGCAGAAAAAATTTTTAAAGAAAAAATCCAGGTGTTTGATATGGATTTATGTTAATATTAATTGATTTGTTAAAAAAAATTAAAAATAAAAAAGCAAATTAGTTTCATATAATATCGTTTTTATTTACCCAAGAATTGTGATCTTTATCAAAACCTAACCATTTAACAAAAACCTGATTTCCTTTTCTTTTCAATATTTTTTCAACAAGAAAAGTGTCAGGATTTTTGACTCGAGTAAGTTCAGGCTCGTAAAAAGAACCTGAAATTGGTGTTTTTGTATAATCAAGTAAATTGTAAGTAATTGGGTCTGTGCATTTTACTTCTTTAATTGTAAATATTTCTGTTTACCAATTTGGTTGATAACCTTTTGCAAAGTTTCCTTTGTATTTACTTATACGTAAATAATCTCCAACTGTGTATTTTGCTTTCTGATAAAATTTCGGCTGCATGTAAATATTCTTCAAAATATATTTCTCGTTTGCTTTTGTAACTTTTTTAGGTTGAAGCTTAATTGTACGATGATATGTTGAGTTGTATTTCTCAATAAGTGGGGGTAAAATAGATATCCATTTATAATTACCCTGAAAACTAAACTGCATATTTTTCCACATTGCATATTTTAAAGTACGGTTGAAACGTTCTACTATGGATGCTTTCATTTCAGAATATGTATGATAATGATTAATTTTTTTTATTTCCATAAGTTTTCTAAATTCTTTATTAACAAACTCTTTACCTTGATCAGATTGAACAAGGTAAAGAGTTTGTTAAACATCAACAAAATATTTAAATTTATACTTATCTGAAATTTGGGAATTCAATCACCACCGAGTCACTATGGTCAACGTCTTGGGTCAGCTTTGATTGTCATCTCACACCACCAATAATTATTTAATTATTATTTAAAATAATTATTACCAAGTTACTATTTAGTTGTAATTGTATGTTTACATACCTTAAATGCATGTGACAAATATTATTATGTCACATATCAATTCATATTAATGACTTTTTATTCAATAATATTTCATTTTCTATTGTTTCACTTATTTGAATATTAAAATTGAATTATAGAAATTAATTATTAAATTATATTTACATTAAATCTAATAGATGTCTCTGGTCCATGATCATAGAATATTATTATAAAGCATAATGTTAATTATTTCTGTAAACTTTTGGAATTTGAAACTTTAAATAATTGTATATAAGAATGTAAACTGTTAAAACAGATGCTATTAATTATAACTTTTTTTTCTTATGTACTTTGAAGTGATTTGAATTGTAAACAAAAGTCACTGACCTCGAACGGTTATAGTTTAAACAAGCTGTAAAGATAAGTTTAATGTTAGATTATTTAATTAGATTAATTAATTTAGGTTTAAAAATTGGTAGTATATCTAAATGGGTTGATGATATTAATTTCATCTGTAAGAAAATTACTCGTAGGGAAATATACTTTTTAGCTTCCAGGATTTTGATATAACACAATAATTTGATTAAACACAATTTTTAACTTAATATGAATATAGACATACATGTATAACACAAGAAATAAATTAAATTATTATTTTACTCTATTTAAAACCAAAAAACAAAATTTAAATTGTCTTTATGCTTTCTTATAATGAATTAATCTAATCTTATAATGAATTGCCAACATAATATCTGAAATAAGCTTCAGTCTCTTTAAGAAAAATATTTCAGCGTGATTAGAGTCATCTGTTTTATAAACATATGATAACACTTTTTGACTTTTTTTATTTATTTATCTTTTACTATTTTTTTATTTTTAATTGTAACACTTGAATTATATTATTCGTTTTCATCGATATTTATTGGATTAAAGAACAAAATAAATTGTAAGAAATCAAATCGAATAATATATATACAGTCATTGATTATAAATTTGGAGGAAAAAAAGAATATAATTATTTTGTTTTTGTATTATAAAAATGTATTAAGGATTTGTATTAAGAATGTATTTGTAACGAAGAAATTAAATACTAGATTTTCCAAGGGAAATGATACAATTCAAAATGGTTATAAAGGCAACACTGCGTATTATTTTTTGACATTTATTTTTGTCATTTGTGTTCAGTAGAATATGCCAATTAATCATGGAAAGATACACGCTTCAACAACGTTTAGAAATTGTTAAATTGTTTTACCAAAATCAGTGCTCATTTGACCAACATTTTTATCGAAAAATTTTATTCAGTGATGCAGATCATTTTTGGTTAAATGGTTATGTAAACAAATAGAATTGCAGAATTTGGAGTGATGAAAATCAACGAAACTATTTAAACAGTACTACATACAGGTAAAGTCTCTGTGTGGTGTGCAATTTTTGCTGTGGAGTGATTGGTTCATATTTCTTTGAAGAAAGTGGTCAAAGAGTAACAATAGTCGAAGAGAACGATACAGAAGAAAGTTAAATGATTTTTTTTCCTGCTGCTGTTGAGAATAATCTGGAAGACATGTGGTTTCATTAAGTCAGTGCCACCTGCCACACAGCCACCTTAACAATCGATTGATTGAAAACAATATTTGGTAATGGAATTATCTCAAGAAATGGTCCAGTTAATTATCCTCCCAGGTCGTGTGATTTAACACCTTGTTATTTCTTTCTTTGGCATATGTTAACTCACAAGTTTATGATAATCCAACAACAATGAAGTAATTAAAAATCAACATTGAACGTGCTATTGATCAAATACAGCGAAATTTATGTGAAAAAGTGATGAAAAATTCGGCTGATAGAATGCAGTACGTACGGAAAAGTCGTCGTAGTCATTTGAATGATGTTATTTTCCATACATAATGAAAAAATAAATATAACAAAATGATTTAATAGTTAGTAAAGCGGATAAAGGCAATACAGTAACAATAATGAATAAAGATGATAATGATGCAAAAATGTATGAAGTTATAAATTAATGTTTACCTACAAAATACAAAACTTATCCTACTAAAAAATTCGAGAACGATGTTAAAAATTGTATTAAATATTGTAATACAATTTTTCAACATAAATATGGAACATAAATATGAACATTCACCATATTTATGAATCCAAAGGCACCTTACATTAAAAGTTAACCTAAGATACACAAATCAGGCCAATATTAATGAAATTTCACTTAGACCGGTAGTTCCATACAATAGTGGACCAGCTTATAAATTATGTACAGCTTTTAACGAAATATTTTTAAAAGAAACAAAATTAAAACCGAAGCGCACAATAAAAAATAGTTTTGATTTATGCAACCAAATTAAAAAAATTATATACCACCTAATGCAATTTTTATATCGTTAGATGTAAAAAGCTTATTCACTTCTATATCAATTAATGAATTAAAGGCAATAGTATATAGCATAATAAATACAACAGTCAACGATAAAAATATTAAAACAGAACTTAAAGTAATATTCAATTTATGTGTGGCCCATAAATTAAAATCTTACATATTGATTAAAAGGTAAAAAGTTGGATTTATTGGAATCAATAGAAATTAAAAAACCTATAAAACCAAATAAATCAATTTTAAACATCAATTAAAATTGCGAAGTTCACCTATGTTAAAGGTTATGTTTAGGTAAGTAATTAATTAGTAGGTATAAACGTACTGTTAAACCATAAGAAAATTATTAATGTTTAGTATTAAATTGTATTCGCCCTGATGATGGCAGTGATGCAGAAATATATATAGGCTTTATAATAAATAAATAAATAAAATATAATATATAGACCAAAAAATAAATATAATATTTTAACAATTATAAAAATCAAATATTAATAAAATTATTTTGTGGACAAAAAGTATAAATAGAAAACAATTGTTTACTTAATAAATCTAATAAAGATGTTCCATAAACTTACTGTTAAAAAAATTCAAAAATATATCTAATCTTAATCAAAAATTCGAAAACCAATTCTATAAGATGCTAAAAGGCTGTCCAATGGGTTCACCAATTTTCTCTGCTAGCGGATATATTTATGAATCATTTATGGAAGAAAATATTTAGAAGAAGCTGCCCAATAAATAGCACATATACATAATACATAAGAATTTACTGTCTTTATGTGAATGATATTTTATATTTGTGGAAAGAACATGCAGAAAAACTGAACAACTTTTTAATATAGCTTAATAGTATTAATAAAAATATACAATTCACATCAGAAATAGAATCAAATTGTAAAATAAAATGTTTAGATACCAAAAAATTCTAAGCATCCAATAAATTTAAAATTATCAGTATTTCATTCCATGACCTATAGATTAATATATTCCATGATTTATAGATTAATTAATATTACATTATATGAATTAGCTTATAAAACTTCACACCATAATAAATATAGTTTTAGAAAATGGGTTTAAAGACAAACTTATCTATAAATTATTTGACAATAAAATCAAAACACTAATAAACAATGAAATATACCGACTTATATTTATAAATTATTTGACAATAAAACAAAAAAACTAATAGACAATTAAATATACCCTGCAAATTACATAAAAAATTAGAACAAAAAGTATGTAAAAATAAAATATATAGGTTCTATTTCTAATAAAATCGCTAATATAATAGAAAAAGAAACGGATTTAAAAGTAGTTATATAATAATAATAACATAGGTAAAATTATAATAAATTATAAAGAAAAATTAGATAAATTAAAAAATTCAGGTGTAAACGAAATTAAATGTGATTCATCTGACTGTGTCTATATAGGACAAACAGGTAGAAATTTCGCGATTTGTTATTCGGAACACTTTAGAGAACTAAATAAAGTCCTTAACTAACCTTAAAATCATAAAGAACTAAATAACCTTAAAATCATACATATTGATAAAAAAGGTAAAAAGTTGGATTTATTGGAATCACTAGAAATTAAAAAAGCTATAAAACAAAATAAATCAATTTTGAACGAACAATTAGAATTACGAAATTCACATGTGTTAAATATTGGTTTAGGTTTGTAAGTAATTAGTAGGTATAAACGTAATGTTAAGCAATAAGAAAATTATTCATGTTTAGTATTAAATTGTATTCGCCCTGATGATGGCAATGATGCAGAAATATATATAGGCTTTATAATAAATAAATAAATAAAATAAAATATATAGACCAAAAAATAAATATAATATTTTAACAATTATAAAAATCAAATATTAATAAAATTATTTTGTAGACAAAAAGTATAAATAAAAAACAATTTTTTACTTAATAAATCTAATAAAGATGTTCCACAAACTTACTGTTGAAAAAATTCAAAAATATATCTAATCTTAATCAAAAATTCGAAAACCAATTCTATAAGATGCTAAAAGGCTGTCCAATGGGTTCACCAATTTTCTCTGCTAGCGGATATATTTATGGATCATTTATGGAAGAAAATATTTAGAAGAAGCTGCCCAATAAATAGCACATATACATAATACATAAGAATTTACTGTCTTTATGTGAATGATATTTTATGTTTGTGGAAAGAACATGCAGAGAAACTGAACAACTTTTTAATATAGCTTAATAGTATTAATAAAAATATACAATTCACATCAGAAATAGAATCAAATTGTAAAATAAAATTTTTAGATATCAAAAAATTCTAAGCATCCAATAAATTTAAAATTATCAGTATTTCATTCCATGACCTATAGATTAATATATTCCATGATTTATAGATTAATTAATATAACATTATATGAATTAGCTTATAAAAACGAACTTCACACCATAATAAATACAGTTTTAGAAAATGGGTTTAAAGACAAACTTATCTATAAATTATTTGACAATAAAACCAAAACACTAATAAACAATGAAATATACCGACTTATATTTATAAATTATTTGACAATAAAACAAAAAAACTAATAGACAATTAAATATACCCTGCAAATTACATAAAAAATTACAACAAAAAGTATGTAAAAATAAAATATATAGGTTCTATTTCTAATAAAATCGCTAATATAATAGAAAAAGAAACGGATTTAAAAGTAGTTATATAATAATAATAACATAGGTAAAATTATAATAAATTATAAAGAAAAATTAGATAAATTAAAAAATTCATGTGTAAACGAAATTAAATGTGATTCATCTGACTGTGTCTATATAGGACAAACAGGTAGAAATTTCGCGATTTGTTATTCGGAACACTTTAGAGAACTAAATAAAGTACTTAACTAACCTTAAAATCATAAAGAATTAAATAACCTTAAAATCATACATATTGATAAAAAACGTAAAAAGTTGGATTTATTGGAATCCCTAGAAATTAAAAAAGCTATAAAACAAAATAAATCAATTTTGAACGAACAATTAGAATTGCGAAATTCACATGTGTTAAATATTGGTTTAGGTTTGTAAGTAATTAGTAGGTATAAACGTAATGTTAAACAATAAGATAATTATTCATGTTTAGTATTAAATTGTATTCGCCCTGATGATGGCAATGATGCAGAATTATATATAGGCTTTATAATAAATAAATAAATAAAATATAATATATAGACCAAAAAATAAATATAATATTTTAACAATTATAAAAATTGTTCCGTCATCAACATCGCATGATGGATCCACATACAATTAAAAATAAAGAAACACATCAACAAAATATTTAAATTTATACTTATCTGAAATTTGGGAATTCAATCACCACCGAGTCACTATGGTGAACGTCTTGGGTCAGCTTTGATTGTCATCTCACACCACCAATAATTATTTATTATTTAAAAGAATTATTACCAAGTTACTATTTAGTTATAATTGTATGTTTACATACCTTAAATGCATGTGACAGATATTATTATGTCACATATCAATTCATATTAATGACTTTTTATTCAATAATATTTCATTTTCTATTGTTTCACTTATTTGAATATTAAAATTGAATTATAAAAATTAATTATTAAATTATATTTACATTAAATCTAATCGATGTCTCTGGTCCATGATCATAGAATATTATTATAAAGCATAATGTTAATTGTTTCTGTAAACTTAAATTGGAATTTGGAACTTTAAATAATTGTATATAAGAATGTAAACTGCTAAAACAGATGCTATTATAACTTTTTTTTCTTATGTACTTTGTATTATGTACTTTGAAATGATTTGAATTGTAAACAAAAGTCATTAACCTCGAACGGTTATAGTTTAAACAAGTTGTAAAGATAAGTTTAATGTTAGATTGGTTTAGAATTTTATTTTTATCGTTGATTAACGTTCGAGTGTAAAACATGTAAATTCGCAAATATTTTTAAGGGAAAAAAATAAATTATAAAATTCAGAAATCTAAAAAAAAATATAGTTTTTAATTGCGCCTAAAAAGATGTGGTCCTTCGAGCTGGATTTCTGAATATAGTGAATATTGTGAATGTGATATTTTAAACCGTCTATTCTAACACAGAATAACGTTTAAAATAGAAAGAAAAAAACCTTGTGATTTAAGTTAAAGAGTGTGATATTTTAAAGCGTCTATTCTAACACATTTTTATCGAAAAATTTTATTCAGTGATGCAGATCATTTTTGGTTAAATGGTTATGTAAACAAATAGAATTGCAGAATTTGGAGTGATGAAAATCAACGAAACTATTTAAACAGTACTACATACAGGTAAAGTCTCTGTGTGGTGTGCAATTTTTGCTGTGGAGTGATTGGTTCATATTTCTTTGAAGAAAGTGGTCAAAGAGTAACAATAGTCGAAGAGAACGATACAGAAGAAAGTTAAATGATTTTTTTTCCTGCTGCTGTTGAGAATAATCTGGAAGACATGTGGTTTCATTAAGTCAGTGCCACCTGCCACACAGCCACCTTAACAATCGATTGATTGAAAACAATATTTGGTAATGGAATTATCTCAAGAAATGGTCCAGTTAATTATCCTCCCAGGTCGTGTGATTTAACACCTTGTTATTTCTTTCTTTGGCATATGTTAACTCACAAGTTTATGATAATCCAACAACAATGAAGTAATTAAAAATCAACATTGAACGTGCTATTGATCAAATACAGCGAAATTTATGTGAAAAAGTGATGAAAAATTCGGCTGATAGAATGCAGTACGTACGGAAAAGTCGTCGTAGTCATTTGAATGATGTTATTTTCCATACATAATGAAAAAATAAATATAACAAAATGATTTAATAGTTAGTAAAGCGGATAAAGGCAATACAGTAACAATAATGAATAAAGATGATAATGATGCAAAAATGTATGAAGTTATAAATTAATGTTTACCTACAAAATACAAAACTTATCCTACTAAAAAATTCGAGAACGATGTTAAAAATTGTATTAAATATTGTAATACAATTTTTCAACATAAATATGGAACATAAATATGAACATTCACCATATTTATGAATCCAAAGGCACCTTACATTAAAAGTTAACCTAAGATACACAAATCAGGCCAATATTAATGAAATTTCACTTAGACCGGTAGTTCCATACAATAGTGGACCAGCTTATAAATTATGTACAGCTTTTAACGAAATATTTTTAAAAGAAACAAAATTAAAACCGAAGCGCACAATAAAAAATAGTTTTGATTTATGCAACCAAATTAAAAAAATTATATACCACCTAATGCAATTTTTATATCGTTAGATGTAAAAAGCTTATTCACTTCTATATCAATTAATGAATTAAAGGCAATAGTATATAGCATAATAAATACAACAGTCAACGATAAAAATATTAAAACAGAACTTAAAGTAATATTCAATTTATGTGTGGCCCATAAATTAAAATCTTACATATTGATTAAAAGGTAAAAAGTTGGATTTATTGGAATCAATAGAAATTAAAAAACCTATAAAACCAAATAAATCAATTTTAAACATCAATTAAAATTGCGAAGTTCACCTATGTTAAAGGTTATGTTTAGGTAAGTAATTAATTAGTAGGTATAAACGTACTGTTAAACCATAAGAAAATTATTAATGTTTAGTATTAAATTGTATTCGCCCTGATGATGGCAGTGATGCAGAAATATATATAGGCTTTATAATAAATAAATAAATAAAATATAATATATAGACCAAAAAATAAATATAATATTTTAACAATTATAAAAATCAAATATTAATAAAATTATTTTGTGGACAAAAAGTATAAATAGAAAACAATTGTTTACTTAATAAATCTAATAAAGATGTTCCATAAACTTACTGTTAAAAAAATTCAAAAATATATCTAATCTTAATCAAAAATTCGAAAACCAATTCTATAAGATGCTAAAAGGCTGTCCAATGGGTTCACCAATTTTCTCTGCTAGCGGATATATTTATGAATCATTTATGGAAGAAAATATTTAGAAGAAGCTGCCCAATAAATAGCACATATACATAATACATAAGAATTTACTGTCTTTATGTGAATGATATTTTATATTTGTGGAAAGAACATGCAGAAAAACTGAACAACTTTTTAATATAGCTTAATAGTATTAATAAAAATATACAATTCACATCAGAAATAGAATCAAATTGTAAAATAAAATGTTTAGATACCAAAAAATTCTAAGCATCCAATAAATTTAAAATTATCAGTATTTCATTCCATGACCTATAGATTAATATATTCCATGATTTATAGATTAATTAATATTACATTATATGAATTAGCTTATAAAACTTCACACCATAATAAATATAGTTTTAGAAAATGGGTTTAAAGACAAACTTATCTATAAATTATTTGACAATAAAATCAAAACACTAATAAACAATGAAATATACCGACTTATATTTATAAATTATTTGACAATAAAACAAAAAAACTAATAGACAATTAAATATACCCTGCAAATTACATAAAAAATTAGAACAAAAAGTATGTAAAAATAAAATATATAGGTTCTATTTCTAATAAAATCGCTAATATAATAGAAAAAGAAACGGATTTAAAAGTAGTTATATAATAATAATAACATAGGTAAAATTATAATAAATTATAAAGAAAAATTAGATAAATTAAAAAATTCAGGTGTAAACGAAATTAAATGTGATTCATCTGACTGTGTCTATATAGGACAAACAGGTAGAAATTTCGCGATTTGTTATTCGGAACACTTTAGAGAACTAAATAAAGTCCTTAACTAACCTTAAAATCATAAAGAACTAAATAACCTTAAAATCATACATATTGATAAAAAAGGTAAAAAGTTGGATTTATTGGAATCACTAGAAATTAAAAAAGCTATAAAACAAAATAAATCAATTTTGAACGAACAATTAGAATTACGAAATTCACATGTGTTAAATATTGGTTTAGGTTTGTAAGTAATTAGTAGGTATAAACGTAATGTTAAGCAATAAGAAAATTATTCATGTTTAGTATTAAATTGTATTCGCCCTGATGATGGCAATGATGCAGAAATATATATAGGCTTTATAATAAATAAATAAATAAAATAAAATATATAGACCAAAAAATAAATATAATATTTTAACAATTATAAAAATCAAATATTAATAAAATTATTTTGTAGACAAAAAGTATAAATAAAAAACAATTTTTTACTTAATAAATCTAATAAAGATGTTCCACAAACTTACTGTTGAAAAAATTCAAAAATATATCTAATCTTAATCAAAAATTCGAAAACCAATTCTATAAGATGCTAAAAGGCTGTCCAATGGGTTCACCAATTTTCTCTGCTAGCGGATATATTTATGGATCATTTATGGAAGAAAATATTTAGAAGAAGCTGCCCAATAAATAGCACATATACATAATACATAAGAATTTACTGTCTTTATGTGAATGATATTTTATGTTTGTGGAAAGAACATGCAGAGAAACTGAACAACTTTTTAATATAGCTTAATAGTATTAATAAAAATATACAATTCACATCAGAAATAGAATCAAATTGTAAAATAAAATTTTTAGATATCAAAAAATTCTAAGCATCCAATAAATTTAAAATTATCAGTATTTCATTCCATGACCTATAGATTAATATATTCCATGATTTATAGATTAGGTTTGTAAGTAATTAGTAGGTATAAACGTAATGTTAAACAATAAGATAATTATTCATGTTTAGTATTAAATTGTATTCGCCCTGATGATGGCAATGATGCAGAATTATATATAGGCTTTATAATAAATAAATAAATAAAATATAATATATAGACCAAAAAATAAATATAATATTTTAACAATTATAAAAATTGTTCCGTCATCAACATCGCATGATGGATCCACATACAATTAAAAATAAAGAAACACATCAACAAAATATTTAAATTTATACTTATCTGAAATTTGGGAATTCAATCACCACCGAGTCACTATGGTGAACGTCTTGGGTCAGCTTTGATTGTCATCTCACACCACCAATAATTATTTATTATTTAAAAGAATTATTACCAAGTTACTATTTAGTTATAATTGTATGTTTACATACCTTAAATGCATGTGACAGATATTATTATGTCACATATCAATTCATATTAATGACTTTTTATTCAATAATATTTCATTTTCTATTGTTTCACTTATTTGAATATTAAAATTGAATTATAAAAATTAATTATTAAATTATATTTACATTAAATCTAATCGATGTCTCTGGTCCATGATCATAGAATATTATTATAAAGCATAATGTTAATTGTTTCTGTAAACTTAAATTGGAATTTGGAACTTTAAATAATTGTATATAAGAATGTAAACTGCTAAAACAGATGCTATTATAACTTTTTTTTCTTATGTACTTTGTATTATGTACTTTGAAATGATTTGAATTGTAAACAAAAGTCATTAACCTCGAACGGTTATAGTTTAAACAAGTTGTAAAGATAAGTTTAATGTTAGATTGGTTTAGAATTTTATTTTTATCGTTGATTAACGTTCGAGTGTAAAACATGTAAATTCGCAAATATTTTTAAGGGAAAAAAATAAATTATAAAATTCAGAAATCTAAAAAAAAATATAGTTTTTAATTGCGCCTAAAAAGATGTGGTCCTTCGAGCTGGATTTCTGAATATAGTGAATATTGTGAATGTGATATTTTAAACCGTCTATTCTAACACAGAATAACGTTTAAAATAGAAAGAAAAAAACCTTGTGATTTAAGTTAAAGAGTGTGATATTTTAAAGCGTCTATTCTAACACATTTTTATCGAAAAATTTTATTCAGTGATGCAGATCATTTTTGGTTAAATGGTTATGTAAACAAATAGAATTGCAGAATTTGGAGTGATGAAAATCAACGAAACTATTTAAACAGTACTACATACAGGTAAAGTCTCTGTGTGGTGTGCAATTTTTGCTGTGGAGTGATTGGTTCATATTTCTTTGAAGAAAGTGGTCAAAGAGTAACAATAGTCGAAGAGAACGATACAGAAGAAAGTTAAATGATTTTTTTTCCTGCTGCTGTTGAGAATAATCTGGAAGACATGTGGTTTCATTAAGTCAGTGCCACCTGCCACACAGCCACCTTAACAATCGATTGATTGAAAACAATATTTGGTAATGGAATTATCTCAAGAAATGGTCCAGTTAATTATCCTCCCAGGTCGTGTGATTTAACACCTTGTTATTTCTTTCTTTGGCATATGTTAACTCACAAGTTTATGATAATCCAACAACAATGAAGTAATTAAAAATCAACATTGAACGTGCTATTGATCAAATACAGCGAAATTTATGTGAAAAAGTGATGAAAAATTCGGCTGATAGAATGCAGTACGTACGGAAAAGTCGTCGTAGTCATTTGAATGATGTTATTTTCCATACATAATGAAAAAATAAATATAACAAAATGATTTAATAGTTAGTAAAGCGGATAAAGGCAATACAGTAACAATAATGAATAAAGATGATAATGATGCAAAAATGTATGAAGTTATAAATTAATGTTTACCTACAAAATACAAAACTTATCCTACTAAAAAATTCGAGAACGATGTTAAAAATTGTATTAAATATTGTAATACAATTTTTCAACATAAATATGGAACATAAATATGAACATTCACCATATTTATGAATCCAAAGGCACCTTACATTAAAAGTTAACCTAAGATACACAAATCAGGCCAATATTAATGAAATTTCACTTAGACCGGTAGTTCCATACAATAGTGGACCAGCTTATAAATTATGTACAGCTTTTAACGAAATATTTTTAAAAGAAACAAAATTAAAACCGAAGCGCACAATAAAAAATAGTTTTGATTTATGCAACCAAATTAAAAAAATTATATACCACCTAATGCAATTTTTATATCGTTAGATGTAAAAAGCTTATTCACTTCTATATCAATTAATGAATTAAAGGCAATAGTATATAGCATAATAAATACAACAGTCAACGATAAAAATATTAAAACAGAACTTAAAGTAATATTCAATTTATGTGTGGCCCATAAATTAAAATCTTACATATTGATTAAAAGGTAAAAAGTTGGATTTATTGGAATCAATAGAAATTAAAAAACCTATAAAACCAAATAAATCAATTTTAAACATCAATTAAAATTGCGAAGTTCACCTATGTTAAAGGTTATGTTTAGGTAAGTAATTAATTAGTAGGTATAAACGTACTGTTAAACCATAAGAAAATTATTAATGTTTAGTATTAAATTGTATTCGCCCTGATGATGGCAGTGATGCAGAAATATATATAGGCTTTATAATAAATAAATAAATAAAATATAATATATAGACCAAAAAATAAATATAATATTTTAACAATTATAAAAATCAAATATTAATAAAATTATTTTGTGGACAAAAAGTATAAATAGAAAACAATTGTTTACTTAATAAATCTAATAAAGATGTTCCATAAACTTACTGTTAAAAAAATTCAAAAATATATCTAATCTTAATCAAAAATTCGAAAACCAATTCTATAAGATGCTAAAAGGCTGTCCAATGGGTTCACCAATTTTCTCTGCTAGCGGATATATTTATGAATCATTTATGGAAGAAAATATTTAGAAGAAGCTGCCCAATAAATAGCACATATACATAATACATAAGAATTTACTGTCTTTATGTGAATGATATTTTATATTTGTGGAAAGAACATGCAGAAAAACTGAACAACTTTTTAATATAGCTTAATAGTATTAATAAAAATATACAATTCACATCAGAAATAGAATCAAATTGTAAAATAAAATGTTTAGATACCAAAAAATTCTAAGCATCCAATAAATTTAAAATTATCAGTATTTCATTCCATGACCTATAGATTAATATATTCCATGATTTATAGATTAATTAATATTACATTATATGAATTAGCTTATAAAACTTCACACCATAATAAATATAGTTTTAGAAAATGGGTTTAAAGACAAACTTATCTATAAATTATTTGACAATAAAATCAAAACACTAATAAACAATGAAATATACCGACTTATATTTATAAATTATTTGACAATAAAACAAAAAAACTAATAGACAATTAAATATACCCTGCAAATTACATAAAAAATTAGAACAAAAAGTATGTAAAAATAAAATATATAGGTTCTATTTCTAATAAAATCGCTAATATAATAGAAAAAGAAACGGATTTAAAAGTAGTTATATAATAATAATAACATAGGTAAAATTATAATAAATTATAAAGAAAAATTAGATAAATTAAAAAATTCAGGTGTAAACGAAATTAAATGTGATTCATCTGACTGTGTCTATATAGGACAAACAGGTAGAAATTTCGCGATTTGTTATTCGGAACACTTTAGAGAACTAAATAAAGTCCTTAACTAACCTTAAAATCATAAAGAACTAAATAACCTTAAAATCATACATATTGATAAAAAAGGTAAAAAGTTGGATTTATTGGAATCACTAGAAATTAAAAAAGCTATAAAACAAAATAAATCAATTTTGAACGAACAATTAGAATTACGAAATTCACATGTGTTAAATATTGGTTTAGGTTTGTAAGTAATTAGTAGGTATAAACGTAATGTTAAGCAATAAGAAAATTATTCATGTTTAGTATTAAATTGTATTCGCCCTGATGATGGCAATGATGCAGAAATATATATAGGCTTTATAATAAATAAATAAATAAAATAAAATATATAGACCAAAAAATAAATATAATATTTTAACAATTATAAAAATCAAATATTAATAAAATTATTTTGTAGACAAAAAGTATAAATAAAAAACAATTTTTTACTTAATAAATCTAATAAAGATGTTCCACAAACTTACTGTTGAAAAAATTCAAAAATATATCTAATCTTAATCAAAAATTCGAAAACCAATTCTATAAGATGCTAAAAGGCTGTCCAATGGGTTCACCAATTTTCTCTGCTAGCGGATATATTTATGGATCATTTATGGAAGAAAATATTTAGAAGAAGCTGCCCAATAAATAGCACATATACATAATACATAAGAATTTACTGTCTTTATGTGAATGATATTTTATGTTTGTGGAAAGAACATGCAGAGAAACTGAACAACTTTTTAATATAGCTTAATAGTATTAATAAAAATATACAATTCACATCAGAAATAGAATCAAATTGTAAAATAAAATTTTTAGATATCAAAAAATTCTAAGCATCCAATAAATTTAAAATTATCAGTATTTCATTCCATGACCTATAGATTAATATATTCCATGATTTATAGATTAATTAATATAACATTATATGAATTAGCTTATAAAAACGAACTTCACACCATAATAAATACAGTTTTAGAAAATGGGTTTAAAGACAAACTTATCTATAAATTATTTGACAATAAAACCAAAACACTAATAAACAATGAAATATACCGACTTATATTTATAAATTATTTGACAATAAAACAAAAAAACTAATAGACAATTAAATATACCCTGCAAATTACATAAAAAATTACAACAAAAAGTATGTAAAAATAAAATATATAGGTTCTATTTCTAATAAAATCGCTAATATAATAGAAAAAGAAACGGATTTAAAAGTAGTTATATAATAATAATAACATAGGTAAAATTATAATAAATTATAAAGAAAAATTAGATAAATTAAAAAATTCATGTGTAAACGAAATTAAATGTGATTCATCTGACTGTGTCTATATAGGACAAACAGGTAGAAATTTCGCGATTTGTTATTCGGAACACTTTAGAGAACTAAATAAAGTACTTAACTAACCTTAAAATCATAAAGAATTAAATAACCTTAAAATCATACATATTGATAAAAAACGTAAAAAGTTGGATTTATTGGAATCCCTAGAAATTAAAAAAGCTATAAAACAAAATAAATCAATTTTGAACGAACAATTAGAATTGCGAAATTCACATGTGTTAAATATTGGTTTAGGTTTGTAAGTAATTAGTAGGTATAAACGTAATGTTAAACAATAAGATAATTATTCATGTTTAGTATTAAATTGTATTCGCCCTGATGATGGCAATGATGCAGAATTATATATAGGCTTTATAATAAATAAATAAATAAAATATAATATATAGACCAAAAAATAAATATAATATTTTAACAATTATAAAAATTGTTCCGTCATCAACATCGCATGATGGATCCACATACAATTAAAAATAAAGAAACACATCAACAAAATATTTAAATTTATACTTATCTGAAATTTGGGAATTCAATCACCACCGAGTCACTATGGTGAACGTCTTGGGTCAGCTTTGATTGTCATCTCACACCACCAATAATTATTTATTATTTAAAAGAATTATTACCAAGTTACTATTTAGTTATAATTGTATGTTTACATACCTTAAATGCATGTGACAGATATTATTATGTCACATATCAATTCATATTAATGACTTTTTATTCAATAATATTTCATTTTCTATTGTTTCACTTATTTGAATATTAAAATTGAATTATAAAAATTAATTATTAAATTATATTTACATTAAATCTAATCGATGTCTCTGGTCCATGATCATAGAATATTATTATAAAGCATAATGTTAATTGTTTCTGTAAACTTAAATTGGAATTTGGAACTTTAAATAATTGTATATAAGAATGTAAACTGCTAAAACAGATGCTATTATAACTTTTTTTTCTTATGTACTTTGTATTATGTACTTTGAAATGATTTGAATTGTAAACAAAAGTCATTAACCTCGAACGGTTATAGTTTAAACAAGTTGTAAAGATAAGTTTAATGTTAGATTGGTTTAGAATTTTATTTTTATCGTTGATTAACGTTCGAGTGTAAAACATGTAAATTCGCAAATATTTTTAAGGGAAAAAAATAAATTATAAAATTCAGAAATCTAAAAAAAAATATAGTTTTTAATTGCGCCTAAAAAGATGTGGTCCTTCGAGCTGGATTTCTGAATATAGTGAATATTGTGAATGTGATATTTTAAACCGTCTATTCTAACACAGAATAACGTTTAAAATAGAAAGAAAAAAACCTTGTGATTTAAGTTAAAGAGTGTGATATTTTAAAGCGTCTATTCTAACACAGAATAACGTTTAAAATAAAATAAAACCTTATGATTTTAAAACCGTATATTCTAACACAGAATAGCGTTTAAAATAAAATAAAGAAAGCTGGTGATTTCAAAATTTCCATCACAGAATATTTTAAAATAAAAGGTAAAAAAAAGAAAAAAGCAATTCGAGAATTAAATAAAAAAAAAAGCCTATGATTTTAAGTGCTTCTGATTTAAAAAAAAAAAATAACCTTTATATAAATATAAATCAAAATTTTGCTTAAAATTGGAAAACATTTTTAATAAAAAAAAAAGAAAGTGTGTGATTAATAAAAAAAATACTTTTAATTAAAACTATTTGTGAACTTATAAACTTACATAATAATAATTATTATTAAGTAATAATATACAAACTAGATTTTAAACATAATATAATTTAATATAATAATACAAAAAAAGCGCGTGAGTTACGTATTTGTCTGATAATCCACCTGTTGAAAATACAACAACGTCAGCAATACCTGCTATTATCCAAATAAATTCCATTCCCACAAAAATAACAGACGCTAAATTTGCATTTCCCGTTATTGCCAAATAATAGAATTTATCATTTACAATAACTTAAAATATATATATATCAGATTTCAATCTAATTACATTTAAATTATTAACCAATAATTTAAATATAAAGTTAATATCATATTTTGTCTGGAATAATAAAATTACTTCTTATTAAATTGATTAAAATACAGTTTCCCACAATAAATATTATTGCTCGAATTACACCAAAAAGTTAAATTTGTTTTTGTAATTAAATTATTATAAAATTATTAAATGATCAGATTACAAAAGTAATATTCAAAATAATGCGTTTGTATAATAATTTTAATAATAAGTTTCTCACGTCCAAAATAGCTGAACTAACATAATTTATAATATAAATAGGACGATAATTAGAATAAGAAATGAGTTGTTAAATTGTAAATTGTTAATCAAGACATGAGTTGTAAAATTGTAATTTGTTAATCAAGACCTGACATGGTCAAGTATAATAAAACATACTAAATTGTTTGTGTTAATAAAATATTGTATGTCTCGTAAATTTCAATATAAAAATAAAGTTCGTAAGAAATAATAAATAAAGTTAAAAAACGGTAGTTTTATTTTTTTTAAGAATATCGTAGTTGAACTATAAAACTGGCGCAGTCGGTAGGATAACTCAAATTAAGAACTTTCTAAATATTTTTCGTAAAACAAGACTTTCTCTTCGCATTCCTTAAGTGAGTCTGCTTAAGGCACGAAAAATATACAAAGAGTTATCTAGTGATACGAATCGCATAATAAAATCGGTCAATAACAAAATAAAATTATAAAAATTTTTGTTAACTCCGGTAATAAACAAAAAAAAAACAAAAATAAATTCAATAACTATAAACATTAACTACAAGTGGAAACATAGCGAAAAATTAACTCGCAGACACAAGCTTTAGTTAAAATAAAATAATAAAAGTGTTTTTCATAAACGGCAACATAGAATTTTACAAATTAATTCGTAGAAACAAGTTAAGAAAAACCACAAAAACTCAAAGGATCCAGCCTTATGAACAAATTCGACAAAAATAGAGATTTACAAGAACAAGACAATATGGAACAACAATATCAAGACCAACTAGTAACACAACAACGTCAACTAGAACAACAACAACAACAAATACAAGAGCTCTTAGAGACAATTAGAAATCTTCAGGCAGCACAAAACAGAATTCCAGTCGCAGTTCCAGCCCCAGTACAAATAAATCAAACTTCAATGGCGGCAATACACCGTAACATAAAATCCATGTCTACATTCACCGGTAAAGGAGATGTCAGCATTAACTCTTTCATCAGCAGTGTAGAGTATCAACTATCAACAGTAAACAGCATCGAGCATAGACAGGCCATAACTAAGGCATATTTTTCGAAAAAATCCAAGGCGAAGCTAAAAATTGCATAATAAACCTTCCGGATCCATCAAATTGGGAAGAAATCAAGACAATCCTGAAACTAAGATACAAACCAGAAGTGGAACCCTGTGAAATCTACAAAATGATATCAAACTTAAAAGCAAATTCGGTAAGTGAATTATCTATTATTGTACAAAACATTAAATATAAGTCTGACGAAATACAAGTGTATTACAAAGATCAAGATTATATAGATTTAAGTAACGTTGATAGTTTGTTAATAAATACTATAAAAGAAATGACACAGGGAATTTTGTTAGAAAAAATTTATAATGAAAAAGAGTTAGAACTATTATTGCTATAATGAGGCATCGTAGGTACGAAGACTCATGTATTAGAAAAGAATACAATAAAATGAGTATAAACATAACCAAAAAGGTTTTAATCAAAGTAAAAAATTTTCGATATAACTCTACGGCCTATAATAATGAACTTTCTAAGAAGTTTTCAAATAATAATAACAAGGCAAGTAGTTATTTAGATAATAACAGAATAGGGCAAAATAAATATTCAAGTAACAATAATAATAATAACTCTGGGCAATTCCGCCGTCAGAAAACTTTAGGAACAATCCGGGCAAAAATCGCCAACAACAGGATTATCCTAGACAAGGATCGGGTGAGCCGATGGAAATCGAGAACATCCAACGAAGGTCGGGCAATCGTAGGAAAAATCCGGGCCAAGATCGCCAGCAACAGGATTATCCTGAGGAAGAACCGACTAATGCCGAAGAGGACCAAAATATAAAAGTTAGGAAAAATAATTTAAATATAAATAAAACTAATGACCATAAAACTTCCGATAGCCATCTAAATTTTTTTACAAACTAGCCTCGGAGTTACCCATTATTAAAATCACAATTGAAAATAGGAAATTTTTAGCCTTAATTGATTCAGGATCAAGCTTTAGTATAATCGATGATAGAATAAAAGGATTTAAAAAAGTTAAAATCGAACCCGTATATTATTCAACTATCAATAAAAAGGATAGTATTAATTTCGAAGTTCATACAAGAACGCCAATAAAATTTAAAATGCCACCAAATGCATTAACTAGGTGGAAAGTAAAAAATTTACCGAACAGAAAATATCACATGATAATAGGTTCTGATTTATTAAATAATTTAGGAGGAATAATAGATTTTGAAAAACAAATTATAAACATTAACGAACAAGAGATAAAATTTGAAAACTCTCCATATAATTTTAAAGAAATTTGTACGTTAGAAGCAATAGATCCAAGAATGAAATTATTACAAATGGATCATCTCAATTTGAACGAACGATCAGAAATAGAAAAATTAGTTGAAAGTTTTACCAAATTATTTTTTAAAGAGGGGGATATACTGACACATACGACAGAAGTAAAACATGAAATAGTGACAAGAACTGATCAAGCTATTAACTCGAAATTATATAGGTATCCACCAAAACATGAAGACAGGACAGAAACAACAACTCAGGACAGAAAAAATTTAGGATTGTAATAGATTATAGAAGATTAAACGAAGTGACGGTAGACGATAAATTCCCTCCACCAAATATTGACTCAATACTGCATAAATTAGGTAAGGCTCAGTATTTCACAACATTAGATCTGGCAAAGGGTTATCATCAAATATCTATAAAAGAAGAAGACAAAGAAAAGACAGCATTTGTGACGCCACATGGCTTGTATGAATTCAATAGGATGCCGTTTGGGCTTAAGAACGCCCCAGCGACTATATGTGGATTATATTAACAGGGTATGTGTAGTGTATCTGGACGATGTACTTATATTCAGTACCTCACTCGAAGAGCATATTCGGGCAATATAAAATATTTTTAAAATTTTGGAAGACAAAAATCTAAAAATTCAAATAGACAAATGTAACTTTATGAGAAGAGAAACGGAATTTTTAGGACACATCCTAACAATGGATGGACTAAAACCTAACCCAAATAAAATTAAAATTATTCAAGACTTACCACTACCTAAAACTGAAAGACAAATTAAAAGTTTCCTAGAATCAACTGGCTATTATCGTAAATTTGTGAAAGATTACGCGAAAATCGCACAACCTATAACAAAATATTTAAGAAAAAACACTAAAATTAACATAAACGATCCTAACTATATTACAGCATTCGAGAAGTTAAAATCAGTAATAATAAGCCATCCGGTAATAAAATACCCAAACTTTGATAGACCGTTTACCCTAACAACTGATGCATCAAACTATGCTATCGGTGCAGTCCTGTCACAAGAGGGACACCCAGTTTGTTTCGCGTCGCGAACTCTAAATAATCACGAACTAAATTACTCAGCAACAGATAAAGAGTTTCTCGCAATTATGTGGTCGGTGAACTACTTTCGACCATACCTTTACGGTAACAAATTTAAAATATTAACGGACCATCAGCCTATTAAATATTTACATGCAAAATACAAAGGAAAAGATCTATCACCTAGACACCAAAGGTGGTTGCTAAAATTAGGTGAATACCAATTCGAAATAGAATATCTAAAAGGAAAAGAAAACCGCGTAGCTGACTTTTTAAGCAGAATTGAAAATAGAAGCGAAAAAATTAACGAAGAAAATGAGAAAGAATCGATAGAATCGATAAATATACTAAATATCGAGGATGATGTTACGATGGCAACAGTACACTCCGCGGAAGAGGAACTGCTAGACCATATCAATATTAAAGAAGGAATAGTCAACATATATAAAACACAAATCATTCTTACAAATAATAAAATTTAAGAAATAAAAAATATCTTAGGTAGAAGAATAATTTACATAGCAGAATATGACTTTGATAATTTAAATGATATTTTAAGAAGATACATTAAAAAGGGCATAATCGGTATATACTCAGAGTTATCAGATCATAAATATAATATTGTACAAAATAAAATTATTGAGCTATTTTCAAACGATAAAAGTATTAAATTTATTAAATGTTCCTATAGAACACAGGAAATAGGAACTGAAGTAGAAATAGTTAAGCAAATTTCATTATACCATGTTAAAGAAAGTTACCACTCGGGTATCCAAGAAACGTATAATCAATTGAAATATAAAATATATTATCCCAAACTATTGGAGATAATTCAAATTGTCATAAATCAATGTGAAATCTGCCAACAGGTCAAATATGATAGAAGACCTATTAGACCTAAATATAGTATAACTGAAACACCTAGTGAAATAAATCAAATTTTTCACGTTGATACTTATGTGATAATGAAATGCTCATATTTAACAATAATCGACAAGTTCTCTAAATTTGGATCTGCATATTATTTATCGGATAGGAATCAATTAACTATAGTAGAAACGTTAGAAGAACATTTTGCAAGGATGGGTAAACCTAATAAAATTATAGCGGATAACGAATTTAATGCACTGCAAATAAAGAACTACAGCAAGAAAATATAGCATTACACTTGACTAAACCAAATAGTCATACTGGAAACGGGGATGTTGAACGTTTTCATAATTCTCTAGCTGAGAAATTTAGAATTTTAAAACAGACTGAAAAGGGTTTATCATGTAGGCAAATAATTCAAAGAGCTGTTAGGAATTATAATGAAAGATTCCATTCAAGCATAAAAGATGTACCAACAAATGTACAGAATAGGATTTCAAAAAAATTAAGGAAACAATTTTGAAAAATAAGTTAAGTAAAATAGAAAAACTGAATAAAAAACGTGAAGATTATACCGAAAGTAGGTCGACAGATTTTGTTAAAAACTATAAAGCAATCAGGCACAAAGAGCAACCTAAATATAAAAAATTAAATTTAGATAGAGTACATGTAACGAATATTAAAATACTGACAATAACAGTCCAAAAAGTAACCGATAACTTATTAGAAATAAACAACATAAATTCAGATAGATTTTTACAAATTACAGTATCTTAAATTAGGCTTAGCACAATTCAAAGAAAGCTCATTATTAATGGCAATTAAAATACCAAGAAAAATCTAATTAATACAATTAGAAATAATAGTTCCTATCCCAAATAAAGAAAATAAAGAAATAGACTTTATAAATGAAATCATATTTACATTTAATAATAAAACTTATAAATATGAAAAACTAAGAACTTTAAATGAATTAAATTTAAGTAAGAATTGTATATTTAAAAACAACTGTCAATTATTAAAAAATACATTAACAGAAATTGTAAATATAGACAAAGAAACAATTTTAATTAAAAACGCTAATAAATTAAAGATAAATCAAACATGTGACAATAGAAATATAGTTATATCAGACAATGTGCTGATTCACTTTAACAATTGTACACTTAGGATAATGGATCATTATTTTTCAAATGTAAAACAAGTATTTCAAGAAAGGTTCTATTATCCATTAAACCAAACATATAATTTTAAAAATAAGATAACATTTGATGAAATTGTATTAGAATATGAAAAAAATATGAACATTGTACACAAGTTAAAAGTTCATAAACATATATCTTATATACTTGATATATTATATTAATTTTTGTAATTGGAATAATTGGAGCAATTATATTATTGAAAAAATATGGCTACTTTAAAATTAATAATAGAATTCAGGAGAATTCTAATCTAAAGGAGGGAGAAGTTACGTATTCGTCTGATAATCCACCTGTTGAAAATACAACAACGTCAGCAATACCTGCTATTATCCAAATAAATTCCATTCCCACATAAATAACAGACGCTAAATTTGCATTTCCTGTTATTGCCAAATAATAGAATTTATCATTCGCAATAACTTAAAATATATATATATCAGATTTCAATCTAATTACATTTAAATTATTAACCAATAATTTAAATATATAGTTAATATCATATTTTGTCTGGAATAATAAAATTACTTCTTATTAAATTGATTATGAAATAATTTAAAATACAGTTTCCCACAATAAATATTATTGCTCGAATTACACCAAAAAGTTAAATTTGTTTTTTTAATTAAATTATTATAAAATTATTAAATGATCATATTACAAAAGTAATATTCAAAATAAGTTGTATAATCAAAATAATGCGTTTGTATAATAATTTTAATAATAAGTTTCTCACGTCCAAAATAGCTGAACTAACATAATTTATAATATAAATAGGACGATAATTAGAATAAGAAATAAGTTGTTAAATTGTAAATTGTTAATCAAGACATGAGTTGTAAAATTGTAATTTGTTAATCAAGACCTGACATGGTCAAGTATAATAAAACATACTAAATTGTTTGTGTTAATAAAATATTGTATTTGTCTCGTAAATTTCAATATAAAAATAATGTTCGTAAGAAATAATAAATAAAGTTAAAAAACGGTAGTTTTATTTTTTTTAAGAATATCGTAGTTGAACTATAAAACTCGCGTGGTATAACAAACGGTCTCGCGAACAGCAACGGGCAGCATCAGGTCAGGTTGGTAAGTGTGTTGTTGAATTCTTAGTTCTAAAAGAAAAATGTTTTTTGTATTATACATTAGAAATTTTCATCTTGATTATATTAAATTATTAAGCTAAAAGATATTATATCAAATTACCAATAAAATTATTAAAAAAAAAAAAATCAATCATAATTTAAATTCATTACATTATACAAATACATTATTAAGTTAAAATATATTATATTTATTACGTTATTATATTGTATTATATTCACTATTATATTCAAATACATTATAAAAAATGGCCGACGCAAAAATAATAGAGCAAATAATTGTCAAACAAAGGGTCCCAAAAATACTGATGGAAAAATTCATAAATAACTATAAGAAAGATGGCTCAGTTAAGAAAACGAGACCATTCTACGAAAAAAAATTAAAGGGTTTCCAGTCTATGAGGGCCGTTTTCGAAGAGGGTCACAGATCCATTCTATTCTTCAGTGTGAGCGAAGAACTAGAAATTAACCATGAATATATTGAGAATGACGTGCATGCGGAGACACAGAGTTTTTTGGACAACAATTATCATGCCATGTTGGAAAACTACCAAGAGGAGATGAAGACAGATACGACCTCTGTCGAAACTCTAGTGACCACAGCAAACATATCGAAGGAGAATCGGAAATACAGTGATAGCGGAATTCAACTTCAAAAATTTTCCTTTGAAAAATTTGGCGGGGACTACACGAAATGACCAACTTGCCATGATCTATTTACAACAATGATACATAATAATGAATCTCTATTGGCTGTACAAAAACTCCAATATCTGAAAGTACAGCTAATCGGTGAACTTGAGCAATTACTTTGTCATTTTCATGTTACCGAAAGAATTATACGGCTGCATGTGAATAGTTGATGGAGAGATATGATAATAAGAGGGTGCTCGTCAATACTCAATTAAAGATACTTTTAAACCACAACACGACCATCAATGAGAGTGCACAGGGCATTAAGGGGCTGTTGGAAACAACATTTGAATGCTTACAGGCTTTAAATAATTTAGATATAAACACAGAAACATGTGATCCAATATTCACGTTTACCGTCACCCAAAGATTGCCGCAAGTAACTCATCAGTTATGTGAAGAAGAAATAAGCAAAACTAAAACTACTACCAGCCTTCAGACGTTAAAAGAATTTTTAGAAGCCAGATTTTGAGCGTTGGAAGCTGTAAATTCAATAGGACCAATAAAAGCAGAATTCAAAAATACAAACAGTAACGCCAAAGTTAAACCAACAATCAACAATTTCCATGTTATAAGAAGATGTCAAACATTTTTAGCATTAAATCCATCAAAACGGTCAGACATTGTACGAGAAAAACGACTATGTTTAAATTGTCTGGGAGCTGGGCACATGCTGAAAGACTGTTCAAATCAGCATACATGTGTTCATTGCAACAAGCGTCATCATACTCTCATCCACTTCAAAATGAATAATGTTATAGTGGACAATCACTCCAATGGTGGCACCAGAACAGTCTCCAGTCCTTCCACATCACGTTAAAATGACACATTTATATCGACAAACCACATATTAAATGTTGATAGTCCAGTGTTTATACCGTCAGTTCATCACAATCGAAAAATTGCAATAATTCATTTGGGTATAAAAGTTGAACTCATCAAATTCTACTTGCAACAGCATTATTAAGAATTCTAAGCCCAACCGGAGAAGAAGGTGTAGTGAGAGCCCTGATAGATCAAGAATCACAGGCTTCATTCATAACAGAAAAGGTGGTTCAAAGGCATAGATTAACAAAATAAGCAATCAACGCTACAATCCAAAGTATAGGTCGAGAAAGAGTACACTCTGTCAAATCACGTGTTAGATTTACTTTGAAATCTCTTCATCAAGATATTGACATCAATGTGGAAGGTTTGGTAATACCAGAACTTACAAATTTGTTACCTCAAACTAATATACAAAATAGACATTGGAAACACATAGAAGGTTTAGAACTTGCTGATCCGAAGTTTTACGAACCCGTTCAGATAGATGTTTTTGGGTGCTGATGTGTTCAGTCAAATTTTGGTAGAAGGTTTAATGAAGAGGGTATTCCGATCGCATAGCAAACCATATTTGGTTGGATTTTGTCAGGCAAGAATCATGAATCCGCACCACAAAATGTGACCATAAGGAATTTTCATTTATCCTTAAATTGATGCTGTTTTGCAAACAGATTAAGAGAAAGAGTGTCAAAGGATATATACTGAAACAACAACGCGACGTGCAGATGGTACTTATGAAGTTGAGCTATCATTTAGAACAACGACACATAGTGACTTTTTAGGTCCATCTAGAAACATAGCGCTACAAAGGGTATACCAATTATAAAAGCGTTTTAAAATTCGCGATTCGTTATTCGGAACACATTAAAAAACTAAATAAAATCGATATCGAGTCCAATTTTGCAAATCACTTAATGAAATAAAACCATTCTAGCAATATAAATAACCTTAAAATCTTACATATTGATTAAAAAGGTAAAAAGTTGCATTTATTGGAATCACTAGAATTTAAAAAAGCTACAAAACAAAATAAATCAATTTTGAACGAACAATTAGAATTGCGAAATTCACATGTGTTAAATATTGGTTTAGGTTTGTAATTAATTAGTAGGTATAAACGTAATGTTAAACAATAAGAAAATTATTCATGTTTAGTATTAAATTGTATTCGCCCTGATGATGGCAGTGAAGCCGAAATATATATAGGCTTTATAATAAATAAATAAATAAAATATAATATATACACCAAAAAATAAATATCATATATTAACAATTATAAAAATTGTTCCGTCTTCAACATCGCATAATGGATCCACATACAATTAAAAATAAAGAAACACATTAACAAAATATTTAAATTTATACTTATCTGAAATTTGGGAATTCAATCACCACCGAGTCACTATGGTCAACGTCTTGGGTCAGCTTTGATTGTCATCTCACACCACTAATAATTATTTAATTATTATTTAAAATAATTATTACCAAGTTACTATTTAGTTGTAATTGTATGTTTACATACCTTAAATGCATGTGACAGATATTATTATGTCACATATCAATTCATATTAATGACATTTTATTCAAAAATATTTCATTTTCTATTGTTTCACTTATTTGAATATTAAAATTGAATGATAGAAATTAATTATTAAATTATATTTACATTAAATTTTATAGATGGCTCTGGTCCATTATCATAGAATATTATTATAAAGCATAATGTTAATTATTTCTGTAAACTTAAATTGGAATTTGGAACTTTAAATAATTGTACATAAGAATGTAAACTGTTAAAACAGGGGGGTAGGCTCTGAGATCTTAATCGGTATAGACCTGTTTATTCTGTGAATTAAATAAATATATTTTGAATATTTATATATATTATAAAATTTAATTATATTATAAAATTAATATATTTTGAATACATTATTTAGCGATAAAAATAAAAGAAATAAATAAGTATATATAATATTCATAAAAATAAAAAACAGAAAAAAAAAAACAAAGTTTTAGTTAGTTTTTTATAATATGGATTGCTTAACGCAATCCGTAAAAAGTTGTGAAAAAAAATGACTTGAAAAATCATATAAATAAAAAACTTAATGAATTAGCTAAACTTAAAACAGCAAAGCAAAATAATAAATTCAAAATGCCTGACAATAAAAAACTTACATTTTTGAGAAGTGAAAACACGAGTTTGAAAAAAAATTAAAAGAATTAGAAAAAATGATAAAAACACTAACAACAAAAACGCATGGTGAAATAAAAAAAGCATGTGCATCAGAAAAAAAAAAATAATAATCATTCCTCCGAATCAATGGAATACGAAGACATCGACGAAGAAGATTCTCAAATCAACGAAGCTGAGAACGAAAACGATACAGCACAAACGTGTAAGTACAACTCTCCAATGTATAAGATGAAAGAAGTACGTTGTTTTGTGTGCTTTGCAACCAACATGGCCATCCAGCGTCTTATAGGAACTACCCTGAGCACTAAAAAAGATAATAACAAAAGGAAGAAGCAAAAAAAATATTAAAAGAAAAAAATAAAAATATTAAGAAAAAATTTCAATATGTAACTTTACTAACAAAAATATTACATATGCAAATGCAGTAGGAAACAATAATAGCAATAAAAATACTTTTAATAACAATAATAATACTAACAATAACAATAATAGTTTTAATAATGATACCAATAGTAACTTACTAGAAAATTTAAATAATAACATACTTGTACTTATACAAAAAATGAATTCTTTAGAAACAAAAATTTCACAAAATTCTAATGATATAAAATATATTTTTGATACGTTTAACATACCTAATAATTATTAGATATGTCATTAACAACAAATAACGTTAATTTAGAAATAATTTCAATTAATGTTAACTCACTTGTCTCAAAAGGTTTTCTCTAATGCATTTCGTAGAAGAAACAAAGGCAGATATTCTCTGTCTTTGCGAAACTAAATTACAAAATAAACACTACCTTCAATTGGATGGATACAATATAGTACGACAAGATCGTTCCAACCAAGAAGATAGTGGCACAGCAATTTGTAAAAAAAAAATATACAATACAATTTGTTACGAAAAAACGTTTATGACATTTCAATGCATTGAAATGAGTGTCATAAAATTAAATTTAAGAAATTTAGAAAAATTATTCGTAATTGCAATTTATGCTTCCCACAGAAACCAAAACAAATTTGTAGAAGAATTTCAAAAAATATTTGAAGTTTTAGATCTGGCTAATATTAATCATTATTATGTTATAGCTGGAGATTTCAACGCAAAACACATCTCTTGGCACAATGATAATAATAACAACCGAGGGGTTGCGTTATATAATTGGTTGGGTGTTAACAAAATACAATATAAATGTAACTTGTTAACACCAGATTTACCAACATATCCCAGATGCAACTCTTATTTAGACCTAGCAATAATAGATATAAGATTCGAATCTGCACATAATAGACTATTGATCTTACCTTATGACAGAGATCACACATATATGCCAACTTACCGGTAGTTAGAGAAAATATAATAACCGAAAATCAACATCGATCCAGAAAAAAGTATTTATTTCACAAAACCGATTGGAATAAATTTAGAAAAAAACTTAATTACAATTTTGACAAAGAATACCAAACTGCAAAAAACTATATAACAAGTGAAAATAGCATTTCCATAGACAAAATAGACATGCATATAAACAAAATAAACAAAATTCTAACGCAGACCATGGACGAAACCATAGCAATAGACAAACAAGTAAACTTGTTTGAACAAATACACTTCTACTAAACTCCAAAAACTAAAACACAAAAGAAAATTGCTAAACGATATACATAACATACACAAAAGAAATTTAATATTCTTACCACAAGAACTCTACTTAAAAGCTTACTAAATAACATAAACAGCCTCATCAAACAAGAAATAAATAACGAAAAAAATAAATACTGGCATAATAGAATAAGAAATATTACTCCTAAAGACAATCAAAACATGTTTCCTGAAATTAAAAAACTTTTTCGAAATAGACCTGAGAACAATATAAAACACGTACATATTAACAGTTAAGGTCATACAAAAATATGTTATTTTATTTAACAATGCATTAAACTACTGCTACTTTCCTATACCATGGAAAATAGCAAAAGTGATTATGCTAAAAAAACCGAGTAAAGACCCTAAAAATCCTAATAACTATAGACCAATAAGCTTACTACCAAACATCAGTAAAGTTTTTGAATCTATAATTAATGACAAAATAGTAAATTTCGTAAATGAAAATCAGCTATTAACTGAAAACCAATTTGGTTTCAGGTACAAACATAGCTCTGTACATGCTATTAATAAATTAACATCCGATATATGCTGGCACATAAACAAAGAAGAAGTGGTAGGCGCGTGTCTTATCGATTTAGAGAAAGCATTTAATAGTGTTTGGATAGATGGCTTGCTTTACAAGCTATTAAATTACAATTTTCCTAACCCATTAATAAGGTTAATAATGGATATGATATCCAACAACGAATTTACTGTAGCCAATAGCTCAAATATCGAACACAAATTTTTGATAAATAACGGTTTGCAGCAGGGCACAGTAAACTCTCCAATACTGTTTTCAATCTATTTAACAGAACTGTTAAATTTACTTGGAAGTAGTAAAGGAAGCAGTTACTCGATTGCATTTGCTGATGACCTTATAATTTATTTCGCTGGTAATAAAATAGCGGAAATTACAACAAACGTTCAGAAACAATTCAACCTTGTCATTGATTATTGCAAGGTTTGGTTACTCAAAATGAACGTAGATAAATGTGAAAGAATACTATTTCGTAATACTGTAAATAAAACAAACAGTAATATTAGAAAATACTGGAAAAATTTCCACATAAAAGCTTTGAACTCCACCAAAATTGACAGAAAAAAATCAGTCAAATATCTAGATGTTGTTTTAAACCAACATTTAAACTACATTGATAATGTTAAAACAAATTTAGAAAAGGGGACAAAAGCTTTCATGGCGTCCAAAAAACTTTTTTATAATAAAATTATCGATAAAACAGTAAAAATTTTAGCATATCAAACTCTTGTTAGACCTGTCATCTCATATGCTGGACCCATTTGGTTCAACATAAGTGCAAGTCCAATGAAGAAAATAAGAAAATTTGAACGTAAATGCATAAGAGCCTGCGTAAACCTACACAGAAAACCCGAAACGGATTACAAGCATTTTTACTCCAATAAATGTTTGTACCGTAAAGCAAATATAATTACATTCGACAATTTTTTAATAAAAATTGTTCGCAATCACTTTGAAAGATCTCTTAACACAAATGAAAATGGTCTAATATCCAAAATTTATTACCACAATGAAGAGTATATTAAAAATAGTTTAAAAACGGATTTTATTGCTCCCGAACATTTTATATATCTGGATTCTAAGGGATATACTCAAAACCACGAACATGTTCCGCTATTATATCACTATAATAGACGGGCCACATGCAAGTGCGTAGAATATAACCTAAACAACATTGAGACTAGTTTGTTAAAATATGATATGTTTGTTCCTGAAAAGGACAAACGTTTACCTAAAAATTATTGGTGATTGGATACCTTGTGAAATGTATAATAAATAGTTTTTTTTTGTTATTAAAAAAATTAATAATAGGATTAGGTTTATATTAAGTTAGTTAGATGTAGATTTAGTTTTAGTTTAAGTAGTATAAGTTTTAATTTAACATAAGTTTTAAATAAAATAAAAATGAAAACAAATTTTGGTTTTTAATACAAATTTTCTAAAACATAATTACTATAAAAAATTTTTCGACATGAAATATTAAATAAACAAAAGAATATTAATAATGTTACTAGATAAAAAAAAGCTTATGATTTTAAGTGCTTCTGATTTAAAAAAACAATTAGACTTTATTTGAATATAAATCAAAATTTTGTTTAAAATGGGAAAACATTTTTAATCAAAAAAAAAAAGGGTGTGATTAATAAAAAAATTACTTTTAATTAAAACTATTTGTGAACTTATAAACTTACATAATAATAATTAATAATAAGTAATAATATACAAACTAGATTTTAAACATAATATATTTAATATAATAATACAAAAAAAGCGCGCGCAGTATAACAAACTGTTTCGCGAACAGCAACAGCAGTGCTTAGCATCAGGTCAGGTTGGTAAGTGTGTTGTTGAATTCTTAGTTCTAAAAGAAAAATGTTTTTTGTATTATACATTAGAAATTTTCATCTCGATTATATTAAATTATTAAGCTAAAAGATATTATATCAAATTACCAATAAAATTATTAAAAAAAAAAAAAATCAATCATAATTTAAATTCATTACATTATACAAATACATTATTAAGTTAAAATTTATTATATTTATTACGTTATTATATTGTATTATATTCACTATTATATTCAAATACATTATAAAAAATGGCCGATGCAAAAAAAATAGGGCAAATGATCGTCAAACAAAGGGTCCAAAAAATACTGTTGGAAAAATTCATAACCAACTATAAGAAAGATGGCTCAGTGAGGAAAACGAGACCATTCTACAAAAAAAAATTAAAGGGTTTCCAGTCTATGACGGCCGTTTTCGAAGAGGGTCACAGATCCATTCTATTCTTCAGTGTGAGCGAAGAACTAAAAATTAACCATGAATATATTATGAATGACGTGCATGCGGAGACACAGAGCTTTTTGACAACAATTATCATGCCATGTTGGAGAAATACCAAGAGGAGATGAAGAGAGATACGACCTCTGTCAAAACTCTAGTGACCACAGCAAACATATCGAAGGAGAATCGGAAATACAATAATTTAAATATATAGTTAATATCATATTTTGTCTGGAATAATAAAATTACTTCTTATTAAATTGATTATGAAATAATTTAAAATACAGTTTCCCACAATAAATATTATTGCTCGAATTACACCAAAAAGTTAAATTTGTTTTTGTAATTAAATTATTATAAAATTATTAAATGATCATATTACAAAAGTAATATTCAAAATAAGTTGTATAATCAAAATAATGCGTTTGTATAATAATTTTAATAATAAGTTTCTCACGTCCAAAATAGCTGAACTAACATAATTTATAATATAAATAGGACGATAATTAGAATAAGAAATGAGTTGTTAAATTGTAAATTGTTAATCAAGACATGAGTTGTAAAATTGTAATTTGTTAATCAAGACCTGACATGGTCAAGTATAATAAAACATACTAAATTGTTTGTGTTAATAAAATATTGTATTTGTCTCGTAAATTTCAATATAAAAATAAAGTTCGTAAGAAATAATAAATAAAGTTAAAAAACGGTAGTTTTATTTTTTTTAAGAATATCGTAGTTGAACTATAAAACTCGCGTGGTATAACAAACGGTCTCGCGAACAGCAACGGGCAGCATCAGGTCAGGTTGGTAAGTGTGTTGTTGAATTCTTAGTTCTAAAAGAAAAATGTTTTTTGTATTATACATTAGAAATTTTCATCTTGATTATATTAAATTATTAAGCTAAAAGATATTATATCAAATTACCAATAAAATTATTAAAAAAAAAAAAATCAATCATAATTTAAATTCATTACATTATACAAATACATTATTAAGTTAAAATATATTATATTTATTACGTTATTATATTGTATTATATTCACTATTATATTCAAATACATTATAAAAAATGGCCGACGCAAAAATAATAGAGCAAATAATTGTCAAACAAAGGGTCCCAAAAATACTGATGGAAAAATTCATAAATAACTATAAGAAAGATGGCTCAGTTAAGAAAACGAGACCATTCTACGAAAAAAAATTAAAGGGTTTCCAGTCTATGAGGGCCGTTTTCGAAGAGGGTCACAGATCCATTCTATTCTTCAGTGTGAGCGAAGAACTAGAAATTAACCATGAATATATTGAGAATGACGTGCATGCGGAGACACAGAGTTTTTTTGACAACAATTATCATGCCATGTTGGAAAACTACCAAGAGGAGATGAAGACAGATACGACCTCTGTCGAAACTCTAGTGACCACAGCAAACATATCGAAGGAGAATCGGAAATACAGTGATAGCGGAATTCAACTTCAAAAATTTTCCTTTGAAAAATTTGGCGGGGACTACACGAAATGACCAACTTTCCATGATCTATTTAAAACAATGATACATAATAATGAATCTCTATTGGCTGTACAAAAACTCCAATATCTGAAAGTACAGCTAATCGGTGAACTTGAGCAATTACTTTGTCATTTTCATGTTACCGAAAGGAATTATACTGCTGCATGAGAATTGTTGATGGAGAGATATGATAATAAGAGGGTGCTCGTCAATAATCAATTAAAGATACTTTTAAACCACAACACGACCATCAATGAGAGTGTACAGGGCATTAAGGGCTTGTTGGATACAACATTTGAATGCTTACAGGATTTAAATAATTTAGATATAAACACAGAAACATGTGATCCAATATTCACCTTTTATCGTCACCCAAAGATTGCCGCAAGTAACTCATCAGTTATGGGAACAAGAAATAAGCAAAACTAAAACTACTACCAGCCTTAAGACCTTAAAAAAATTTTTAGAAGCCAGTTTTAGGGCGTTGGAAGCTGTAAATTCAAGAGGACCAGTAAAAGCAGAATTCAAAAATATAAACAGTAACACCAAAGTTAAACCAACAATCAACAATTTCCATGTTATAAGAAGATGTCAAACATTTTTAGCATTAAATCCATCAAAACGGTCAGACATTGTACGAGAAAAACGACTACGTTTAAATTTTCTGGGAGCTGGGCACATGCTGAAAGACTGTTCAAGACAGCATACATGTGTTCATTGCAACAAGCGTCATCATACTCTCATCCACTTCAAAATGAATAATGTTATAGTGAACAAGCACTCCAATGGTCGCACCAGAGCAGTCTCCAGTCCTTCCACATCACGTCAGAATGACACATTTATATCGACAAACCACATATTAAATATTGGTATTCCAGTATTTATACGGTCAATTCATCACAATCGTACAAATGACAATAATTCATTTGTGTATAAAAGTCGAACTCATCAAATTCTACTTGCAACAGCACTATTAAGAATTCTAAGCTCAACTGGAGAAGAAGGTGTAGTGAGAGCCCTGATAGATCAAGGATCACAGGCTTCATTCATAACAGAAAAGGTGGTTCAAAGGCATAGATTAACAAAGTAAGCAATCAACGACAATCCAAAGTATAGGTCGAGAAAGAGTACACTCCGGCAAATCACGTGTTAGATTTACTTTGAAATCTCTTCATCAAGATATTGACATCAATGTGGAAGGTGTGGTAATACCAGAACTTACAAATTTGTTACCTCAAACTAATATACAAAATAGACATTGGAATCACATAGAAGGTTTAGAACTAGCTGATCCGAAGTTTTACGAACCCGGTCAGATCGATGTACTTTTGGGTGCTGACGTGTTCAGTCAAATTTTGCTAGAAGGTTTAATGAAGGGAGAACCAGGTATGCCGATCGCATAGCAAACCATATTTGGTTGGATTTTGTCAGGCAAGAATCATGAATCCGCACCACAAAATGTGACCATAAGGAATTTTCATTTATTCTTAAATTTAGAAAAGCAGCTTAAATCTTTTTGGGAGGTGGAAGAAATGCAAAACACTGTTTTGCAAACAGAAGAAGAGAAAGAATATGAAAGGATATATACCGAAATAACAACACGATGTGCAGATGGTACTTATGAAGTTGACCATTTAGAACAACGACACATAGTAACTTTTTAGGTCCATCTAGAAACATAGCGCTACAAAGGCTATACCAATTAGAAAAGCGTTTTAAAAATAATGTAGAATTGAAAACAAAATATATTAAATGTATCAATGACTACAAAACATTGGTTCACATGATTCTAGTTGATCCAGAAGAACTCTTTCAAAACAGTAGGGTAAACATCTTGTCGTGTAAAACCAGCTACCTGCCTCATCACAGGATTATGAAAGAGACGAGTACCACAATAATACTTCGAGTAGTAGTCGATGCTTCTAGAGCGACAAAAAGTGGCAAGTCCTTAAATGACATGTTGTTAAAAGGACCAGCGATTCAAGATGAGTTGTTCACGATATTGATCAGATGGTGAAAACATCGAGGTGCTTTCACGGCCGACATCGAAAAGATGGATATACCGTCAAATATGGATAAAAAATGTACACACGGAGGATCAGAGAATATTGTGGAGGGAAGATCCATCACTTCTTATTCGAGATTACAAATTATTGACAGTCACGTTTGGCACAGAAAGTGCACATACTTAGTGAAAACTTTAAAAAAAAATTGCCACATGATGAAATGGATAATTTTCTTGTAGGATGCAGAATCATAAAAAATTACTTTTACGTCGATGATCTGTTGCCGGGATCAGATGACGCTGAAACAGCATTACAGGCTCAACAACAGATCAAAATAATGACGCAGAGACTACTCGAACTTTGGGTAAACATTTGAATCCAAAGAATATGGTGGCATGGTCCAGACTGGTTAATGATATCATACGCACATTGGACAAACAAGAAGCAAACCCATACCAGCCTTGAACAAAGTAAGCTTCAAGTTAACCTTGCATTACCAACATTGAATAACGATATAATAAAGAACCAGTTTTCGTCATATACAAGATTAATTCGCGTGCTCGCATACTTTCATCTGTACTTATACTTATGTTTTTTTTTTTCTACTATATACAATTTATACACACAATTCTAAATTCGTAACACACTTTAAAAAAAAAACATAATATCATATTAACAATTTCTCACCAATATGTTACTAGTTATTTGAATGGGCAGTTCCAGATAGTGGCTAAGAGGCATTATATCCTCTATCTTCTGTGTCAACGATAGTTCCGGTATAGATGTTTTCGTTTCAAAGATGATAACAATTTCAACACAACCTAAAAACCAAATGGCAGAATAAGTTTATTTTGTTTATCATATAAAAAGTTGTATATAATTTTATTCAAATTTTGTTTTTTTTTTTAGTATAAAGGGAAACCTGAATTGATTTTAGATATTCCTATGTAATATCAAGGGGGAGGAGAGAATGTTCCGTCTTCAACATCACAAATATTTAAATTTATACTTACCTCAAATTTGGCAATTCAATCACCACCGAGTCACCATTGTCAACGTCTTGGGTCAGCTATGATTGTCATCTCACACCACCAATAATTATTTAATTATTATTTAAAATACTTATTACCAATTTACTATTTATTTTTTTTAGAACCAAAGCAAGGTCGTTACAAAAATTCTTGAAATTAAACTTAAAATTATTATTACATTATACAATGCAAAAAAAAAGTACTTTTTTTTGCTGACTTAAGACTACAAAAAAAAATTACAATTTATTTTTAGTTTTTTCTTTTGTTTTCTCTCTTTTTTCTTTTTTTTTAGATACATTTAAAAATTATATGTATGAATTATGAATCATTCAGGGAAATATAGTGTGTTCAAAATTAAGGTATCATTTTAATTTTAATAAAAAAAGACTTTTTTTTTTAAATATTAAATATATTTTTATTTTAATTTATTACAAATAGGTTCCGGTTAATAATGAAAAATTATGTCGGCCAAGTGGCCCCCTCTACTACTTCGGCAGACTTCCAATCTTTTACCAAAATTCTGAATCACGTTGTTCAATAAACTGTTCCCAATGGTTGAAATCTGCTCGATAATGTTGTTTTTAAGCTCTTGAATTGTTGTGGGATTATTGCTGAACATTTTCGATTTCACAAAACCCCACAAAAACAAATCCAACGGTGTCAAATCGCACGATCTTGGTGGCCACATCACTCCTCCTCTACGAGAAATAATGCGATCTTCGAACTTTTCTTTCAAAAGATCCATTGTTTCTCTTGCTGTGTGGCACCGTCCGGTTGAAACCACATATTCTCTACGTCCAAATCATCAATTTGCCGCCACAAAAAGCTTCGGATCATCTCCCTGTAGCGATTTCCATTGACCGTAATCGCATTTCCATTTGCGTTTTCAAAAAAATATGGTCCGATGATTCTTCCTGACCACAAACCACACCAAACCGTAACTTTTTGTGGATGTACTGGTTGCTTTAAGATAACCCTTGGATTCTCTTCACCCCAAATGCGGCAATTCTGTTTATTGACGTAGCCATTGAGCTGGAAATGAGCTTCGTCGGTGAAGATTATTTTGTTAAAAAAATTCTCATTTTCTTCTTGTTTTTCGATTGCCCAAGAAACGAATTGCCGACGTAATGCATGGTCAGTTGGTTTTAATTCTTGCGTCAGCTGGATCTTATAAGGCTTTAAATGGAGATAACGATGCAAAATGTTGAATAATGTGGATGGTTTGATGTTAAATTGCTGCGAACGATAATGAATGGAAGTTTTTGGATCTTCTTCAACACTTCTGCTGACAGCTGCTACATTCTCGGTTGAACGGCCACTACTTTGATAAATGTTGCCTCTGTTATCAAGAACAGATCCAGTTTCTAGAAATTTATCAACCATCAGCTTGATGGCACGATTTGTTGGAGCATTTTCTCTACTAAATTTTGTTCGAAATTTCCTAATTACATCTTGAAAACTTTTACCATGTTCAAAAAATGTTGTAATAACAAAAACACGTTGTTCAGGTAGAAAAAAAATAGCGGCAAAATCAAAATGATACCTCAATTTTGAACACCCTATATAAAGAAGCTAAATTAAGCCTTTAGCTTAGTTTTACTATTAAGAAAAAGAAAAAAACAAGGTAGAATGTAAACCAACGGTTTTTAAAAGCGCACATTTCCAAAACTCAATGCAAACTGTTTAGAATTGTGATTTGCACAAAAATTTGAAAATTTCATGTAATAAGAAAAAACATGAAAATAGGACATTTTTGAAATTTTGAGGGGCTATAAGTCCGGAATCCTATGTAACTAAGAAAAGCCGTTAACACACGTAAAAATATATTATTAAACCTTTAATTTTCATGTCTTGCCGAAGAAAAATTTGTACAGGTGTCTAAGTTACAGGTGTCTAAAAATAGCAAATTTTCAATTTTTGAGGCGTAATAACTCTTAAAGAGGGGGTGTTACCAAAAAATTTTCTGAGGAAACTTATACTATTTCTAAAAGTTCTTTTTTGTCTCAAAATTTCAGGTTCCTATCTAAAGGGGTGCCGGAGTTATGAAAAAAGAAATTTCATGCAAAATGTGGTTTTCACATAACGATAAATTTAAATAGTAAATTACAAAATATTACATAATTTTGATATTGTTTTATATAGATAATAAAATTTTCGATCTTCTGGCGGTTTTAGATTGTAAAATTATTACGCAGAGCCCGAGATATATACATCTGAAAATGGGGCTTTTTCGCAATTTTGAAGAGCTGCAACTTTGGAACCCTTTACAATTAAAATAAACCTTTAACACACGTAAAAATATATTATTGTAGCTTTAATTTTTATATCTTGCAGAAGTAAAATGTGTACAGGTTCCTAAGTTACAGGTGTTTAAAAATAGCAAATTTTCAATTTTTAAGCCCTAATAGCTCATAAACAGGGGGTGGTCCGAAAAAATTTTCTGAGCAAACTTATACTAATTCTAAAAGTTCTTTCTTGTCTCAAAATTTCAAGCCTCTATCTAAAAGCGTGCCGGAGTTATGAAAGTAGAAAAATCATGCAAAATTTGGTTTTCACATAACGGTAAATTTAAATACTAAATTTAAAAAAAATTGTATAATTTTGATATTAATTTACAAAGATAAAAGAAATACCTGTCGAATGACGTTTTCAGATTGAAAAAATCTTAGGCAGAACATAAGATATATGCATTTAAAAATAGGGCTTTTTCAAAGTTTGAGGGGCTGTAGCTCGGCAATGGGGGGGGGGCTACATGAAAAAGTTGTTCCACAAAATAATTTTTTTTATGAGAGCTACCCATGGTTAAAATTGTTTTTCTCTATCTTTAACGGTGTAGAAGTTTTGTAAACAGACGGACGGACGGACAGAGTGAAACTAATAAGCACATTTTTTCAAAATCTTTTTGGAAATGTGCTAAAAATATGTAAGATGATACAATAATTTTTTTGTACTTCGTTAAAATTAAATTAATTATGATAGGTACAATAAAAACAAAAGTTATTTTTATTTCATGTATGTAAAATGAGTCAACGTTTTTAATGTTTTTTTTTTTTATCATATAATACTTATGCTAAATTTTTATTACTTAGAGTTTATAGTTAGTTAATTATGTAAAAAAAAAAAAAACAAAGGAAATATTATTATTAATAAATTATGCCATTTAGAAATAAATTATGTCAATGTTTTACGATTGTTTAAGAATGTTGTGTAATTTAGATTTGTAAGCATTTTTTGAAATTATGTCACAGAAAAGGTTGTCGAATCGATTAAATAATATGCTTGTGGGTATATATGCTTATAATATAATAAGTTTGTGGGTTCATTTTTCCCATATTCAGTTCTATGTGTTGTTTCAATTAAGAATTTGGTATATCTTGTAGGCCTGACATTATTGTTGATTTTGATTTTATCTTTAATAAAATCGACATTAATCTTATTGGATAAGACATAAAATGTAAAGCTGTTAGAAAGGCTCAATTCCAGATAATACTACGGTATTCTAAAACTGAGCGTACAAGTGAGCTATATAGAGTTATTGTTAGCCAGATGTTGTTAAATTATCTTGCTCTTCTCTTTATAAAACCTAGCATTTTGTTAGCTTTTGATAACATTGATTCATATTGGAGATTATAATTCAGTTTGTTATCCAAAATCATTCCCAAATCTGTAATATGATCCACACATTCCAGGTTGCAGTTTTCTATGGAATAATTATGCATCAATTTGGATCTTTTCCGTGAAAAGGTCATAGTATAGCACTTACTAACGTTGAGATCTAGCATGCTGTCAGAGCACCATTTTTCTAAGCACTTCAATTTTGATTGAAGAAAACAGCAATCAGTATCATTCTTAATTACATGATATATCTTAAAATTATCAACATAAGTAAAGTGGGCAACGCCTGATAAGAAATTCGAAAGATCACTTATATATATATTGCATAAAAGTGGTATTATGTGACTACCTTCGGTTACCCCAAAGTAGACAGAAATGGGCTTAGATATAGTACCTTGAAATCTAACAAATTGTACTCTTTCAGTGACATATGACTTAATCCATTTTAATATGGAGCCACTGAAACCTAGCTTTGCCAGTTTATATTTTAGTATATCATGATTTATTCGGTCAAATGCTTTACTAAAATTTGTATATAATGCGTCTACCTGAAGACCTTTTTCCATAGAAGATAATATATCTGATGCAAAAACCTTCAGGTTGGTGGTGGTTGATAATCTATTATAAGTGGTGGTTAAGGATCTATTATAGGTGTAATTTTATCAGTAACAAGTTTTTCAAATAACTTGGGTATAGTCGACTGAATTGCTATACCTCTATAATTGTCTATTAATGCTTTGCCACCTTTTTTGTGAATCGGAATCAGGTATGAGGTTTTCCAAAATTGTGGAAAAGTACCTGACGTAAGGGATCTGTTAAAAATTAATATAAGTGGGACAGTTAAATTATGAATACAGTTATGTAAAAAAATAGCTGCAAGAAAATCAGGACCAGATCCGTTTTTAATATCTAAATTACTAATTTCTGAAAAAAAATCTTCTAATGATAAGTTTAAATTTTGAATGAGAGGAATAGTGTTATTTAAAGTCTGGAAATTCACGCTTGCATGCCCTGTTTGCTACTGACGGTACACGTTTTGAAATTTTGTGTGCAAATAAATTGCAAATTTCATCAGGGCAGGATGATACTTTACCATCTAAGGACATAGAGTTTAGGTAACCTGACGACTTACGTTTTGTATTAACAAATTCAAAAAATTTTCTAGGGTTACTTAAAATGGAGTTACCAATATTTTGAACGTAATTATCGTACGATGCAATGCATTTTATTTTAAATTCATCAATTAATTTTTTATGCTCATTAATAGTTTCGGAGCCTAGATCAACTGATGATTTAATAATTGTATATAATATATTTCTTTGATTATCTAAAGATCTGAGTTCCCTATCTAGCCAAGGTTCCATTAATTTATCTTTTTTAGTATCCTTTGCGTGTAACTATCAATTATAGATAATAAAATTGTATGAAAATCCAGAACTACCAAATCTAAATCTCGCTGTATTAACACCTCGTCCCAGTTTATATTAGATAAGGCATTGTTAATGCCTTCGTAATTAGCGTTACGGAAGTCATATACAATTTCATTATTGTAGGACTTCGAAAATTGTTGGTTAGCTTGAGTTAGTTCTATTGATATTGCATTATGATGGAGTGAGTTTGTAAAAAGATTATCTGTATCATTGACAGCATGAACTACAACATCATCATAAGCATTTGGAAAAGCTAGGTCTAACCATCTACCACTACTATTAGGATGTTGTGGTTCATATACCACTGCTAGATAAATACTTTTACTACCAGTAAGAATTTTAACAAATATGTATTCAAAAGATAAGGAGTTGTTGGAAATTACATAAAAAATTACAACAAAAAGTATGTAAAAATAAAATATATAGGTTCTATTTCTAATAAAATCGCTAATATATATAATAGAAAAAGAAACAGATTTAAAGGTAGCTTTCTATAACAATAATAATATAGGTGAAATTATAATAAATTATAAAGAAAAATTAGATAAATTAAAAAATTCAGGTGCATACGAAATTAAATGTGATTCATCTGACTGTGTCTATATAGGACAAACAGGTAGAAATTTCGCGTTTCGTTATTTGGAACACTTTATAGAACTAAATAAAGTTCTCAACTAACCTTAAAATCATAAAGAACTAAATAACCTTAAAATCATACATATTGATAAAAAAGGTAAAAAGTTGCATTTATTGGAATCACTAGAAATTAAAAAAGCTGTAAAACAAAATAAATCAATTTTGAACGAACAATTAGAATTGCGAAATTCACATATGTTAAATATTTGTTTAGGTTTGTAATTAATTAGTAGGTATAAACATAATGTTAAACAATAAGAAAATTATTCATATTTAGTATTAAATTGTATTCGCTCTGATGATGGCAGTGATGCCGAAATATATATAGGTTTTATAATAAATAAATAAATAAAATATAATATATAGACCAAAAAATAAATATAATATTTTAACAATTATAAAAATCAAATATTAATAAAATTATTTTCTGAACAAAAAGTATAAATAAAAAACAATTTTTCACTCTGCCCATATACATAATACATAGGGTTTTACTATCGTTATGTGGATATTTTATGCTTGTGGAAAGGAGATGAAGAGAAACTGAACAACTTTTTAATATGGTTTAATAGTATTAATAAAAATATTCAATTCACATCAGAAATAGAATCCAATTGTAAAATAAAATTTTTAGATTTAAAAATAATTCGTCAGAATAGTAGATTAAGTTTTGAAATATATATAACTTTAAAATATGGGTATAAAGAAAAAATTATCTATAAATTATTTATATACAATTATTACAATAAAACCAAAAAACTAATAAACAATTTAATATACCTACTTATATCTATAAATTATTTGACAATAAAACCAAAAAATTAATGAACAATGAAATATACCCTGCAAATTCATAAAAAATGACAACAAAAAGTATTTAAAAACAAAATATATAGGTTCTATTTTTAATAAAATCGCTAATATAATAGAAAAAGAAACGGATTTAAGGTAGCTTTCTATAACAATAATTACATAGGTAAAATTATAATAAATAATAAAGAAAAATTAGTTAAATTAAAAAATTCAGGTGTATACAAAATTAAATGTGATTCAGGTGACTGTGTCTATATAGGACTAACAGTTAGAAATTTCGCAATTGTTTATTAGAACACATTAGAAAACTAAATAAAGTCGATTCCAAGTCCAATTTTGCCAATCACTTAATGAAAAAAACGATTCTGGCAATATAAATGAGCCTAAAATCTTACATATTGATAAAAAAGGTAAAAATTTGGATTTATTGGAATCACTAGAAATTAAAAAAGCTATAAAACAAAATAAATCAATTTTGAACGAACAATTAGAATTGCGAAATTCACCTATGTTAAATATTTTTTTAGGTAATTGATTAGTAGGTATAAACGTAATTTTTAAAAAATAAGAAAATTATTCATATTTAGTATTAAATTGTATTCGCCCTGATGATGGCAGTGATGCCGAAATATATATAGGTTTTATAATAAATAAATAAATAAATAAAATATAATATATAGACCAAAAAATAAATATAATATTTTAAAAATTATAGAAATTGTTCCGTCTTCAACATCACATGATGGATCCACATACAATTAAAAATAATGAAACACATCAATAAAATATTTAAATTTATACTTATCTGAAATTTGGGAATTCAATCACCACCGAGTCACTATGGTGAACGTCTTGGGTCAGCTTTGATTGTCATCTCACACCACCAATAATTATTTATTATTTAAAAGAATTATTACCAAGTTACTATTTAGTTGTAATTGTATGTTTACATACCTTAAACGCATGTGACAGATATTATTATGCCACATATCAATTCATATTAATGACTTTTTATTCAATAATATTTCATTTTCTATTGTTTGTCTTATTTGAATATTAAAGTTGAATTATAGAAATTAATTATTAAATTATATTTACAATAAATCTAATAGATGGCTCTGGTCCATGATCATAGAATATTATTATAGAGCATAATGTTAATTATTTCTGTAAACTTAAATTGGAATTTGAAACTTTAAATAATTGTATATAAGAATGTAAACTGTTAAAACAGATGCTATTAATTATAACTTTTTTTTCTTATGAACTTTGTATTATGTACTTTGAAATGATTTGAATTGTAAACAAAAGTCATTGACCTTGAACGGTTATAGTTTAAACAAGTTGTAAAGTTAAGTTTAATGTTAAATTGGTTTAGAATTTTATTTTTATCGTTGATTAACGTTCGAGTGTAAAACATGTAAATTCGCAAATATTTTTAAGGAATGAAAAAATGAAGATAACTGGCGATTTCAAAATTTCCATCACAGAATATTTTAAAATAAAAGGTAAAAAAAGAAAACAACAATTTGAGAATTAAATAAAAAAAAAGCCTTTATTTGAATATAAATCAAAATTTTGTTTAAAATTGGAAAACATTTTTAATCAAAAACGAGAAAGAATACAGTTGCCTTTGTCAACTCTTAGATACCCATACCAACCGTTAGTATGTTCACAGCCTGTCACTCTGCTTACAATATTATTTTTTTAATATTGTAGTATTTTAAAATAATTTGGGTGAATTTTATAACTTCTAGAACTATGGGTTGTACATATATTCAAACTATATGTTTATACATTCTTCAAAAGCAGATTCTAACCTTCCACATAACGATTATCAATCCAAAACTTTTTCAAATATTCTATAGTACCATTAAATACTAAGCGGTAAATGTATATTAAATTACAAAATAGTAAATATAATTTTAAATATTATATTACGCCATATTAAAAAGTTGTTCAGTTTCTCTTCATCTCCTTTCCACAAGCATAAAATATCCACATAACGATAGTAAAAACGTATGTATTATGTATATGGGCATTTTTTGAAATTGTGTCACAGAAAAGGTTGTCGAATCTATTAAATAATATGCAACACCTGTTTGTGGGTTTGTTTTTCCCATATTCAGTTCTATGTGTTGTTTCAATTAAGAATTTGGTATATCTTGTAGGCCTGGCATTATTGTTGATTTTGATTTTATCTTTAATAAAATCGACATTATCTTATTGGATAAGACATAAAATGTAAAGCTGTTAGAAAGGCTCAATTCCAGATAATACTACGGTATTCTAAAACTGAGCGTACAAGTGAGCTATTTAAAGTTATTGTTACCCAGATATTGTTAAATTATCTTGCTCTTCTTTTTATAAAACCTAGCATTTTGTTAGCTTTTGATAACATCGATTCATATTGGAGATTATAATTCAGTTTGTTATCCAAAATCATTCCCAAATCTGTAATATGATTCACACATTCCAGGTTGCAGTTTTCTATGGAATAATTATGCATCAATTTGGATCTTTTCCGTGAAAAGGTCATAGTATAGCACTTACTAACGTTGAGATCTAGCATGCTGTCAGAGCACCCTTTTTCTAAGCACTTCAATTTTGATTGAAGAAAATAGCAATCAGTATCATTTTTAATTACATGATACATCTTAAGATCATCAGCATAAGTAAAGTGGGCAACGCCTGATAAGAAATTTGAAAGATCACTTATATATATATTGAATAAAAGTGGCATTATATGACTACCTTGGGTTACCCCAAAGTAGACAGAAATGGGCTTAGATATAGTACCTTCAAATCTAACAAATTGTACTCTTTCAGTGACACATTACTTAATCCATTTTAATATGGAGCCGCTGAAACCTAGCTTTGCCAGTTTATCTTTTAATATATCATGATTTATTCGGTCAAATGCTTTACTAAAATTTGTATATAATGCGTCTACCTGAAGACCTTTTTCCATAGAAGATAATATATGTGATGTAAAAACCTTCAGATTGGTGGTGGTTGATAATCTATTATAAGTGGTGGTTAAGGATCTATTATAGGTGTAATTTTATCAGATTGAGGTATCATTTTGATTTTGCCGCCATTTTTTTTCTACCTGGAATTTTTATACGAGGTTTCTTTAGGTGTATTCTAAATAGATTCCGGTTAGTTAATATGGAACGTTACACGAAGGAACAACGTGTTTTTGTTATTACAACATTTTTTGAAAATGGTAAAAGTTTTCAAGATGTAATTAGGAAATTTCGAACAAAATTTAGTAGAGAAAATGCTCCAACAAATCGTGCCATCAAGCTGATGGTTGATAAATTTCTAGCAACTGCATCTGTTCTTGATAACAGAGGCAACATTTATCAACGTAGTGGCCGTTCAACCGAGAATGTAGCAGCTGTGAGCAGAAGTGTTGAAGAAGATCCAAAAACATCGTTCATCGTTCGCAGCAATTTAACATCAAACCATCCACATTATTCAACATTTTGCATCGTTATCTCCATTTAAAGCCTTATAAGATCCAGCTGACGCAAGAATTAAAACCAACTGACCATGCATTACGTCGGCAATTCATTTCTTGGGCAATCGAAAAACAAGAAGAAAATGAGAATTTTTTTAACAAAATAATCTTCACCGACGAAGCTGGAAATGGCTACGTCAATAAACAGAATTGACGCATTTGGGGTGAAGAGAATCCAAGGGTTATCTTAGAGCAACAAGTACATATACAAAAAGTGTGTTTGGTGTGGTTTGGTGTGGTCAGGAGGAACATCGGAGCATATTTTTTTGAAAACCAAAATGGAAATGTGATTACGGTCAATGGAAATCCCTACAGGGAGATGATCCAAAGCTTTTTGTGGCGGGAAATTGATGATTTGGACGCAGAGAACATGTGGTTTCGACGGTGCCACTTGACACACAGCAAGAGAAACAATGGATCTTTTGAAGGAAAAGTTCGAAGATCGCATTATTTCTCGTAGAGGAGGAGTGATGTGGCCACCAAGATCGTGCGATTTGACACCGTTGGATTTGTTTTTGTGGGGTTTTGTGAAATCGAAAATGTTCAGCAATAATCCCACAACAATTCAAGAGCTTAAAAACAACATTACCGAGCAGATTTCAACCATTGAAAACAGTTTATTGAACAACGTGATTCAGAATTTTGGTAAAAGATTGGAAGTTTGCCGAAGTAGTAGAGGGGGCCACTTGGCCGACATAATTTTTCATTATTAACCGGAACCTATTTGTAATAAATTAAAATAAAAATATATTTTATATTTCAAAACAAAAGTCTTATTTTATTAAAATTAAAATGATACCTCAATTTTGAACACCCTATATTTTTAAGGAATGAAAAAGTAAAAAAAACTCGCAATTTCAAAATTTCCATCACAGAATATTTTAAAATAAAAGGTAAAAAAAGAAAACAACAATTTGAGAATTAAATAAAAAAAAAACCTATGATTTTAAGTGCTTCTGATTTAAAAAAAAAATTAGCCTTTATTTGAATATAAATCAAAATTTTGTTTCAAATTGGAAAACATTTTTAATCAAAAACGAGAAAGAATACAGTTGCCTTTATCAACTCTTAGATACCCGTACGAACCGTTAGCATGTTCACAGCCTGTCACTCTGCTTACAATATTATTTTTTTAATATTGTAGTATTTTAAAATAATTTGGGTGAATTTTATAATTTCTAGAACTATGGGTTGTACATATATTCAAACTATATGTTTATACATTCTTCAAAAGTAGATTCTAACCTTCCACATAACGATTATCAATCCAAAACCTTTTCAAATATTCTATAGTACCATTTAATACTAAGCGGAAAATGTATATTAAATTACAAAATAGTAAATATAATTTTAAATATTATATTACGCCATACTGAAAGGTTGTTCAGTTTCTCTTCATCTCCTTTCCACAAGCATAAAATATCCACATAGCGATAGTAAAAACCTATGTATTATGTATATGGGCATTTTTTGAAATTTTGTCACAGAAAAGGTCGTCGAATCTATTAAATAATTTGCAACACCTGTTTGTGGGTTCGTTTTTCCCATATTCAGTTCTATGTGTTGTTTCAGTTAAGAATTTGGTATATCTTGTAGGCCTGACATTATTGTTGATTTTGATTTTATCTTTAATAAAATCGACATTAATCTTATTGGATAAGACATCAAATGTAAAGCTATTAGATAGTAAGATTCTACGGGAACTTAAACTAAGTAAATTGACTAACTGGAGCCTTTCATTGTATGATGGAAGGTTATAAAAGTCTCTGGGATTATGTAAATGTCTTAAAGCAAAGAGGAGGAACTGCTTCTGGATTGATTCAATTCTTGTTCTATGAATAAGAAAAGCTCAATTCCAGATAATACTACCGTATTCTAAAACTGAGCGTGCAAGTGAGCTATATAAAATTAATTTTGTTACCCGGATATTGTTAAATTCTCTTGCTCTTCTTTTTATAAAACCTAGCATTTTGTTAGCTTTTGATAACATCGATTCATATTGGAGATTATAATTCAGTTTGTTATCCAAAATCATTCCCAAATCTGTAATATGATCCACACATTCCAGGTTGCAGTTTTCTATGGAATAATTATGCATCAATTTGGATCTTTTCCGTGAAAAGGTCATAGCATAGCACTTACTAACGTTGAGATCTAGCTTGCTGTCAGAGCACCATTTTTCTAAGCACTTCAATTTTGTTTGAAGAAAACAGCAATCAGTATCATTCTTAATTACATGATACATCTTAAGATCATCAGCATAAGTAAAGTGGGCAGCACCTGATAAGAAAGATCACTTATATATATATTAAATAAAAGTGGTATTATGTGATTACCTTCTGTTACCCCAAAGAAGATAGAAATGGGCTTAGATATAGTACCTTGAAATCTAATCCTTGTACTTTGTAAAATGAAATCTAATATAGTACCTTGAAAATTGAAGATATAGTAAATTGAAATCGTGGTGGTTGATAATCTATTATAGGTGGTGGTTAAGGATCTATTATAGGTGTAATTTTATCAGTAACAAATTTTTTAAATAATTTGGGTATAGTCGACTGAATTGCTATACCTCTATAATTGTCTATTAATGCTTTGTCACCTTTTTTGTGAATCGGAATCAGGTATGAGATTTTACAAAATTGTGGAAAAGTACCTGACATAAGAGATCTGTTAAAAATTAATATAAGTGGGACAGTTAAATTATGAATACATTTATGTAAAAAAATAGCTGGAAGAAGATCAGGACCTGATCCTTTTTTAATATCTAAATTACTAATTTCTGAAAAAAAATCTTCTAATGATAAGTTTAAATTTTGAATGAGAGGAATAGTGTTATTTAAGGTCTGGAAATTCACGTTTCCATGCCCTGTTTGCTACTTTTAAAATTTGTGTGCAAAAAAATTGCAAATTTCATCAGGGCAGAATGAGACTTTACCATCTAAGGACATAGAGTTTAGGTAACCTGACGACTTACATTTTGTATTAACAAATTCAAAAAATTTTCTAGGGTTACTTAAAATGGAGTTACCATTTTTTTAACGTAATTATCGTACGTACGATGCAATGCATTTTATTTTAAATTTATCAATTCATTTTTCATCTTCATTAATAGTTTCGGAGCTTGGATCAACTGATGATTTAATAATTGTATATAATTTATTTCTACGATTATGTAAAGATCTCAGTTCCCTATCTAGCCAAGGTTCCATTAATTTATCTTTTCTTAGTATCCTTGGCGTGTAATTATCAATTATAGATGATAAAATTGTATGAAAATCCAGAACTACTAAATCTAAATCTTGCTGCCATTAACAGCTCGTTCCAGTTTATATTAGATAAAGCATTATTCATGCCTTCGTAGTTAGTGTTACGGAAGACATGTACAATTTCATTGCTATAGGACTTAGAAAATTCTTGGTTAGCTTGCGTTAGTCCTACTGATATTGCATTATGATGGAGTGAATTGGTAAAAAATTTTCTATATCATTGAAAGCATAAACTACAACATCATCATAAGCATTTGAAAAAGCTAAGTTTAACCATCTACCATTATTATTAGGGTGTTGAATTACTTGTTCTATATCATTACCATAAAATGTACTTATAATACTAATGTACTTACAATACTGAAATATAATCTAATATTATACAGAAGACTAGGCTCTCTGAAACGTGATCACCATTACCTATTGAACTCTGCGTTCGGTGAATTTGCGGAGGAATGAGAGAGTTAATACGTTAAGTAAGATCAGTATACATTGTTGATCATTGTAAGAGCAGTATGCATTAAGTAAGATCAGTATGCATTGTTAAAAAATTTTATTTGAAATATTATCTGATGAACACTCTACATCAGATTTTTCTTGTAAGTACCTATTAATTTTTCTTAACTAATTGTAGTTAACATTCTATAACTATTATATTTTTACCTGTTTACATTTTATTGATTTGGTAGGTGATGATAGAGGATATATTTTTTTCAAAAAAGCTACTTCACAAATCAATTTTAAATTAAAGAAGAAAGAAGAAGTATATATTAATAGAATATATATTAATGATTTGGCATGACTTAATCTTAAAGTCATTATTTTTTTTTTTATTTTTTTACATTTCTTATGTCATTTGTGTTCAGTAAGATATGCCATTTAATCATGGAAAGATACATGATTCAACAACGTTTAGAAATTGTTAAATTATTTTATCAAAATCAGTGCTCATTTAATGAACATTTTTAGCGAAATATTTTATTCAGTGATGAAGCTTATTTTTGGCTACATGGTTATGTAAACAAACAGAATTGCAGAATTTAAAGTGATGAAAATCCACACGAAACTATTTAGACACCATTACATCTAGGTAAAGTCACTGCGTGGTGTGCAATTTTTGCTTGTGGAGTGATTGGTTCATATTTCTTTCTTTCTAAAAAAAGTGGTCGAAGAGTTAGAGTGGTCGAAGAGAACGGTACAGAACAATGTTAAATGATTTTTTTTCCTGCTGCTGTTGAGAATAATCTGGAAGACATGTGGTTTCAACAAGCCGGTGCCACCTGCCGCACAGCCACCTTAACAATCGATTTATTGAAAACAAAATTTGGTAATAGAATTATCTCAATAAATGGTCCAGTTAATTATCCTCCCAGGTCGTGTGATTTAACACCTTGTTTTTTCTTTCTTTGGGATATGTTAATTCACAAGTTTATGCTGATAATCCAACAACAATTGAGCAATTGAGCAAATCAACTTTGAACGTGCTATTGATCAAATACCGCGAAATTTATGTGAAAAATTGATGAAAAATTGGGTTGATAGAATGCAGTACGTATGGAAAAGTCGTGGCAGTCATTTGAATGATGTTATTATCCATACATAATAAAAAAAAAATAAAATAAAACAAAATGATTTAATAGTTAGTAAAGCAGATAAAGCCAATACAGTAACAATAATGATGCAAAAATGTATAAAGTTATAAATGAATGTTTACTTACAAAATGCAAAACTAATCCTACTAAAAAATTCCAGAACGATGTTAAAAATTTTTGAACATAAATATGGATATAAACATTCATCATATTAATGAATCCAAAGGCATCTTACATTAAAGGTTAACCTAAGATACACAAATCAAATAAAATATTCATGAAATTGCACTTAGACCAGTAGTTCCATACAATAGTGCACCAGCTTATAAATTATATAAAGCTTTTAACAAAATATTTTTTAAAGAAATAAAAGTTAAAGCACAGCACACAATACAAAATAGTGTTGATTTATGCAACCAAATAAAAAATATTGATATACCAACCAATTCAATTTTAATATTGTTAGATGTAAAAAACTTATTCGCTTCTATACCAATTAATGAATTACAAGCAATATTATATAACATAATAAATACAACAGTCAACGACAAAAACATTAAAATAGAACTTAATAATTATTCAATTTATGTGTTGACCAGGTAATATTCAATTTATGTGTTGACCAGAATTATTTAAAATTCGAAAACAAATACTATAAGATGCTAAAAGGCTGTCCAATGGGTTCACCAATTTCCTCTACTAGCGGACATATTTATGAATCATTTAGAGAAAAAAATATTTAGAAGAATCTGCCCATATACAGAATACATAGGTTTTTACTATCGTTATGTGGATGATATTTTATGCTTGTGGAAAGGCGATGAAGAGAAACTGAACAACTTTTTAATATGGCTTAATAGTATCAATAAAAATATGCAATTCACATCAGAAATAGAATCAAATTATAAAATAAACTTTTTAGATACCAAAAAATTCTAAGCATCCAATAAATTTAAAATTATCAGTATTTCATTCCATGACCTATAGATTAATATATTCCATGATTTATAGATTAATTAATATTACATTATATGAATTAGCTTATAAAAAATAACTTCACACCATAATAAATATAGTTTTAGAAAATGGGTTTAAAGACAAACTTATCTATAAATTATTTGAAAATAAAACCAAAACATTAATAAACAATGAAATATACCGACTTATATTTATAAATTATTTGACAATAAAACAAAAAAACTAATAGACAATTAAATATACCCTGCAAATTACGTAAAAAATTACAACAAAAAGTATGTAAAAATAAAATATATAGGTTCTATTTCTAATAAAATCGCTAATATAATAGAAAAAGAAACGGATTTAAAAGTAGTTATATAATAATAATAACATAGGTAAAATTATAATAAATTATAAAGAAAAATTAGATAAATTAAAAAATTCAGGTGTAAACGAAATTAAATGTGATTCATCTGACTGTGTCTATATAGGACAAACAGGTAGAAATTTCGCGATTTGTTATTCGGAACACTTTAGAGAACTAAATAAAGTCCTTAACTAACCTTAAAATCATAAAGAACTAAATAACCTTAAAATCATACATATTGATAAAAAAGGTAAAAAGTTGGATTTATTGGAATCACTAGAAATTAAAAAAGCTATAAAACAAAATAAATCAATTTTGAACGAACAATTAGAAATACGAAATTCACCTATGTTAAATATTTGTTTGGCTTTGTAATTAATTAGTAGGTATAAACATAATTTTAAAAAATAAGAAAATTATTCATGTTTAGTATTAAATTGTATTCGCCCTGATGATGGCAGTGAAGCCGAAATATATATAGACTTTAATAAATAAATAAATAAATAAAATATAATATATAGACCAAAAAATAAATATAATATTTTAACAATTATGAAAATCAAATATTAATAAAATTATTTTGTGGACAAAAAGTATAAATAAAAAACAATTAATAATAATTTAAATAATTATTACTCTATAAATTTAATAAAGATGTTCCAAAAACTTACGGTTGAAAAAATTCAAAAATATACTAAATTATAAGCCCAGATAGATATGCTACGGTCGTAACCAAATTATTAGATTAAGATTTAAGAATTATTATTCAACTAAACTATGGAATTAGTTGTGGTTACCCAGATATTGCTAAATTCTTTTCCTTTTTTTTTGATAAAACCTAGCATTTTGTTAGCCCTTGATAACATTGATTCATAGTGGAAATTATAATTCAGTTTGTTACCTAAAATGATTCCGAAATCTGCAATATGATCCGCGCATTCTAAGTTGCAATCTTTTAGGGAATAATTATGCATACATTTGGATCTTTTACGTGAAAAGGTCATAGCGTAGCACTTGCTAGCGTTTAGGTCTAGCATGCTGTTAGAGCACCAACAATTTGGATTGAAGAACATAGCAATCAGTATTCTTAATTACATGATACATTTTAAGATTAAGATTAGCATAGGTAAGGTGGAAAACGCCTGATAAGAAATTGGAAAGTTCACTTATTATAAAAGTGATCCTAAATGACTACCCCAAAGAAAACAGATATGGGCTTAGATATAGTACCTTCATTTCAATTTTAACAAATTGCACTCTTTCAGTCACATATGAATATCTGAAGTGAAAAACCATTATTTTACCGGGAATTTCGTTATTGTAGGACTTAGAAAATTCTTGGTTAGCTTGAGTTAGTAATACTGATATTGCATTATGATGCAGTGAGTTGGTAAAAAATGTTCTGTATCATTGAAAGCATAAACCACAATATCATCATAAGCTTTTGAAAAAGCTAAGTTTAACCATCTACCATTATTATTAGGGTGTTGAATTACTTGTTCTATATCATTACCATAAAATGTACTTATAATACTAATGTACCTATAATACTAAGATATAATTTAACATTATACAGAAGATAGGCTTTCTGAAACGTGATCACCATTACCTATTGAATTCTGCGTAAGGTGAATTTTCGGAGGAATGAGAGAGTTAATACGTTAAGTAACATCAGTATGCATTGTGATTTAGTTATATGAAGATATCGTACGTAGTTTAGTTAAATACGGATAAGCTTTAGTTAAATTTTATTTGAAATATTATTTGATGAACACTCTACATCAGATTTTTCTTGTAAGTACCTATTAATTTTTCTTAACTAATGTAATTAACATTCTATAACTATTATATTTTTACCTGTTTATATTTTATTGAGTTTTTAGCTGATGATTGCGATAATAACCCTAATTATGTGCTTGTTTATGAACTAGAGGATACATTTTTTTCAAAAAAGCTACTTCAGAAATAAATTTGCCTAGTACATATGCTTTTATTGCAAATGAAAGAAGAAGTATATATTAAAAGAATATATATTAATGATTTGGCATGACTTAATTTACAATTATTTGCAGATAATGTGTAATTAAAATACTCCGAAAACAGTGAAATCGAATTAAAATCGGCGATTATGTTATAAATTAAAAAAAAATTTATTGGTGTTTAAAAATAAAATCCTTGAAGATATTACATTCTTATATAATAATCATAGAATAGATACTGTAAAAAACTTTAATTAATTTAGATTTAAAAATTGGTAGTACTTTTAAATGGATTGATCATATTAATTTTATCTGTAAGCAAATTACTCGTAGGGAAATATACTTTTTAGCTTCCACTATTTTGATATAACACAATAATTTGATTAAACACAATTTTTAAGTGAATAGGATTATAGACATACATGTATAACAAAAGAAATAAATTAAACTATTATTTTACTCTATTTAAAACCAAAAAACAAAATTTATATTGTCTTTATGCTTGCTTTAAATCTTATAAATCTTAATAACGAATTGCCAACAAATTTAAAATGTAAATAAGCTGTAGTCTCTTTAAGAAAAATATTGGAGCGTGTTTAGAGTCATCTGTTTTATAAACATATGATAACATTTTTTGTCTTTTTTTATTTATTTATTTTTTGCAATTTTTTTTTATTTTGTTGGTGTGGTTTGTATGCATAATATATGTTGAATTATTAAGAATAATCTATTATTATACTATTTATACTATACTCAATATAGACATTAACCGCAAAGGGGTTATTACATTTCTATTTACTGTTTTTTATATTCATATTTTTTACTTTTTTAATTGTAACACTTGAATTATATTATTAGTCTTCATCGATATTTATTGGATTAAACAACAAAATGAATTGTAAGAAATAAAATCGAATAATATACATACAGTCATTGTCCATTGATTATAAATTTTGAGGAAAAAAACAGTATAATTATTTTGTTTTTGTATTATAAAAATGTATTAAGGATTTGTATTAAGAATGTAAGAAGAAATTAAATACTGGATTTTCCAATGAGAATGATACAATTTAAAATGGTTATAACGGCAACACTGTATATTGTGTCATTTGCATTGAGTAGGATATGCCATTTAATCATGGAAATATACACGAGTTATATGATCATCCTAATATATAACCATAACTTAACTTAACATATAATTTAACTTAATATTGTATAATTAACATTTATTTTTATGTAAACTAAATTTCATATGTTGTTCACCTTTTTGTTCAGACGCAATGTCAGCAGAATTAAATTAGTTAATAACAATTGGGAAACTTTAAATATTAATTATCCAAATTTCTTTAACATAATATATGTTTCGCTGACAATGCATCCTTTTAACTATAAATACCTGTAATATTTTATTCTGAAGGAAATTATTATTATCATACCTGTAACCAGTAAAGTCAAATTAAAGAATATCTAAAAAATAAAGTTTGTTTTTTTTATTAATGTAAAAACGAAACTTATAAGTGGCGCAGTCGGTAGGATCCAAAAACAGTGATCCTTTTAATTAAAGTGTGTTCCGGTTAATATATATATCGCTTAAAATTAAATATCTAATAAAAAAATAAGAACTAATTTTAATAAATATATTATTAAAATAAAAAAAAAAAAAACATTAAACTATTTTTAATTTAAATAAAAACATTTTAATAAAATTAAAATAAAATTGTGAAAATTTTTATAACAAAGGAATATTGTTATTAAATAATTTATTAAAACTGGAATTTAATACCACAAAGGAATATTGTGAAAAATTAGAAATCCAGAATTTTTGTGAACGTGAATAATTTGGAAGCAACAAGATTAAGCTGTATATTATATAAAGTGCAAATTGGAAACACATCAAAAGGTCAACTGGTGAACTTCAGTTCTTTAATTTGGATCCTAGAACAACAACGAGCCTACAGATACAATGAGTATTTTTCTTCTCATGCTCACGTAAGTCAAAATTTTTATTACTATCCTATACTTCCTTCCAAATCAATTCCTATTAAATTAAAGTAAGAGAAAACAAAAAATATAAGAAAATTATAAATATATAAGATAATAAAAAAAAAAAAATTATAAAATAAAAAGTATAAAAAATTAAAATTTTTAATATTTTCACTGTGATCAAGCCTATTCTTCGATACCTAAGGTGAGGCTGCCTTAGGCACAGTGAATTATTCAAAAAAAAAAAAAAAAAAACAAAAAAAAAAAAAAAAAAACTTATTTCTTAGAAAAATATAAATGTTCAAAAGGTCAAAAGACTTTAAACCTAGAGTTGCTCCATATTCTCCTCGAAATTTATCTGAAAATTTATTAACTAGTACTCCTGCTTCCCTAGATTTCGAAAACAATAACCAAATTAATCTTGATAACTTTTTAAATTCAAGCTTAGATTCTGTTCATAGTTTTAACTCGTACAATTCGGAAATAACCATAATGCAAAACAGTGACGCTATCAATCGCATTTATAACAGTCTTAGAATACCAGATGCAATAAAGGATTTACCAAAATTCGATGGAAATCCAAGATTATTGCACGATTTCATCGACAATGTCGAAGGAATCCTAACTTTAATAACTGAAATTGACGGGACTTTGTATGACAAAATTATTCTTAGGGCAATTAGAAACAAAATTGAAGGACAGGCTAATGAAGTTCTAAATATGTATGGAACTCCATTAGAATGGGAAAAAATGAAAGAGAACCTGATTCTTCATTACTCTGATAAAAGAAACGAGACATCCCTTATAAAAGATTTGCATACGTTAAAACAGAATAACAAAACAGTAGAAAATTTTTATTCTGACGTTATAGAAATTCAAGCTACCATGTTTAATCATATAAACATACATGAAAAAACTCAAAATGTTATAGCTGCAAAGAAAGATCTTTATAATGAAATGTGTCTTAACGTTTTCTTATCAGGACTTAAAGAACCATTAGGGTCAACCATCCGTGCTATGCGACCACAATCTTTAGCAGTTGCATTCTCTTATTGTATAAAGGAACAAAATATATTCTATACAAGAGTTTTTAATCAGCAGACTTCTAAAATAAAGCCCATTCAAAATAACAATAATTTCAGTAATTTTACAACACCATATAGACCAAATGGAGGACAAGGAATAATTCCAAAAAATAATAATAATAGTTTTACTCAACCTAGACCGAATAATCCTTTTAATTATCGTACCAACAACAATTTCTTTAACAACCAAAGGAATCAATTTGTTAGACCCGCAGCTAATAATCAGTTAGCACAGTATAACAGACCAACTACATCATATCAGCCAAGACCAACCCCAATGGACATTGGATCAGCCAGATCAAGATCATTAATTCGAAATCAAAATTCAACTCAGAGACCAAACTTTAATAAATTTAATAACTTTAGACAAAATACGCAATTACCCAACTTTATTAGCGAAGAACTTTTTAACGTAGAAGAACAAAATCCAAAAGATGACAACATTTATTCTAATGATCATTTTTATACAAACTTGGACAACTATTACAACTATAATATAGAAGAAGACATTTCCGAAAAACCTGATATAGAAGTAGATGATTCAAATTTTTGCTTACCTGCCGATTCAAACCCACCGGATACATAGATGTTAATAAACATGGAAATATACTACCATATATACAAATTTTATATAATAATAAGCCATTAAAATTTCTAATTGACACAGGAGCTTCCTCTTCTTTTATTAACCCCGTTTTAGTAGACCCAAATAACATAACCCAAATTGAACCAGTTACAATAGTTACAGGTTTAAATAAACATAAAATAAACAAAAAAATTACCTTACCAATATTTAAGGAATTTCAACAAATAGGTCAAATGGAACTTTTACTTTTTAAATTTCACGGCTATTTCGATGGACTCATCGGATTAGACATTCTTACTCTTCTAAAAGCCAAAGTAGATATTGCAAATAAAAAATTATTAACTGCAAATACAGAAATAAATCTTCACTTTAAACCTAACTTAACTTCTGAACAAATTCAAATACCACCTAAATCAAAATTAATTGTAAAACTACCAGTAGATTATAAAAATGGCAGCATTCATATCAATAACATTGAAATTTGTCCAAAAATATTAATTTCAGAAGGAATTTATTTAGCAAAAGATTGGTATAGTTTGATAGAAGTTACCAACATTTCAAATAAAGAAGAAATTCTTTATGTAGACCAACCTATTAAAGTTCACCCATTTTTAAAAGAAGAATTTTCTGAAATAAATAATTTCAAAATTAATTACAATTGTAATTCAAATATTTCTCGTCAAGATATAGTAGATTTAATAAGAACCTCACATTTAAATAACGAAGAAAAACGAAATTTATTAGCAGTTTGTAAAGAATATGAAGATATTTTCTTTAAAGAAGGTCAATCTCTCACTTTTACTAATCAGATTAAACATAATATTAAGCTAACAGATGATTCGCCTATTTATGCCAAATCTTATCGTTACCCATACATTCATAAGAATGAAATCCAAACCCAAATAAAGGATATGTTAAATCAAGGTATAATTCGAAACAGTTACTCCCCTTGGAGTTCACCTGTTTGGATTGTTCCGAAAAAACGCGATGCAAGCGGTAAACAAAAATGGCGATTAGTAATCGACTATCGCAAATTAAATGAAAAGACCGTAAGCGATAAATACCCCTTGCCTAATATAAATGAAATACTGGATAAATTAGGTAAATGTATTTACTTTTCAACTTTAGATCTTGCAAGCGGATTTCATCAAATCGAGATGAATCCTGCAGATATACAAAAGACCGCATTTTCGGTAGACGGAGGTCATTATGAATATATCCGTATGCCTTTCGGTCTAAAGAATGCACCATCCACATTCCAACGTGTGATGGATAATGTTCTTAAAGATCTGGTTGGACGAATATGTCTCGTTTATCTCGATGACATTATAATCTTTTCAACATCTCTCCAGGAACATTGCGAGAACCTTCGGAAGGTATTTAAAAAATTACAAGAAGCTAATTTTAAAGTCCAACTCGATAAATCAGAATTTCTAAAAAAAGAAATTGCATTTCTTGGACATCTTGTAACAACTGATGGAGTTAAACCGAATCCTGATAAAATTCATGCTATAAAGAAATTTCCTTTACCCAAGACCCCAAAAGAGATAAAATCATTTCTTGGTCTTCTAGGATATTATAGAAAGTTTATCAAGGACTTCGCAAAACTTACCAAACCTTTATCTGAATGTTTGAAAAAAGGTAAGAAAATTATACTAGACGAACGTTATATTAAAACATTTGAAACCTGTAAAGATATTCTAATGAATGATCCAATCCTTCAATACCCGGATTTCTCTAAACCTTTTATAGTCACTACTGATGCAAGCAATTTTGCCATTGGTGCCATCCTTTCACAAGGAACAATTGGACAAGATAAACCGATATGCTATGCAAGTAGAACGTTAACAAGCTCTGAAATTAACTATTCAACCATAGAAAAGGAACTGTTGGCCATAGTTTGGGCAACAAAATATTTCCGGCCTTACATCTTTGGAAACAAATTCAAGATAGTAACCGATCACAAACCTTTAGTTTGGTTGATGAATCTTAAGAGAACAACTATTTGTACCAAAGATCATCCAGCCAGAACCAAATTACATTCTTATCATGAACAGTTCAGAAATAACATTAAAATCATCCTGTGAACCTCATCAAATCAAAGTTAAAGGGACCAAGTTAATACATTACAATAATTGCACTATTGAAATAAACAATTTTTACTACCAAAGCTTCAATACAAAACATTGGGATGAAATTCATTTGTTACCTTCAATACCACTACGAATCAACTACTCAAACAACATCAAAGATCTAAACCTACAGGAATTAGAATCATTTCATATCGAAAACCAAAAAACAGTAAAACTATTGGAAGTTGCAACATCAGAAAAACAAATCATTAATTTTATTATAATATTAGTAACTCTATTTTTTACTATAATTATACTAATATACCTCTTTTATAAGAAAATTTCAGAAAAGCAATTTAGTATTCCAGTCACAAATCATATCACACAAAATGACATTCCAGGAAAACCAGCATCAACTCTTCGATGGCCCACACTTCACACAAAGGGGGGAGGAGTTATATGATCATCCTAATATATAACCATAACTTAACTTAACATATAATTTAACTTAATATTGTATAATTAACATTTATTTTTATGTAAACTAAATTTCATATGTTGTTCACCTTTTTGTTCAGACGCAATGTCAGCAGAATTAAATTAGTTAATAACAATTGGGAAACTTTAAATATTAATTATCCAAATTTCTTTAACATAATATATGTTTCGCTGACAATGCATCCTTTTAACTATAAATACCTGTAATATTTTATTCTGAAGGAAATTATTATTATCATACCTGTAACCAGTAAAGTCAAATTAAAGAATATCTAAAAAATAAAGTTTGTTTTTTTTATTAATGTAAAAACGAAACTTATAAGTCACGCTTCAACAACGTTTAGAAATTGTTAAATTATTTTATCAAAATCAGTGCTCATTTGATGAACATTTTTATCGAAAAATTTTATTCAGTGATGAAGCTCATATTTGGTTACATGGTTATGTAAACAAACAGAATTGCAGAATTTAAAGTGATGAAAACCCACACGAAACTATTTAGAAACCATTACATCCAGGTAAAATCGCTGTGAGTGCAATTTTTGCTTGTGGAGCGATTGGTTCATATTTCTTTGAAGAAAGTGGTCGAAGAGTAACAGTTGTCGAAGAGAACGATGCAGATCAATTTTAAATGATTTTTTTTTTCCTGCTGCTGTTGAGAATAATCTGGAAGACATGTGGTTTCAACAAGGCGGTGCCAAGTGCCACACAGCCTTAACAATCGATTTATTGAAAACAAAATTTGATGATGGAATTATCTCAAGAAAAGATGCAGTTAATTATCCTCCCAGGTCGTGTGATTTAACACCTTGTTTTTTCTTTCTTTGGGATATGTTAATTCACAAGTTTATGCTGATAATTCAGCAATAATTGAGCAATTAAAAATCAACATTGAACATGCTATTGATCAAATACAGCGAAATTTATGTGAAAAAGTGATGAAAAATTGGGCTGATAGTATGGAAAAGTCGTGGCAATAATTTGAATGATGTTATTATCCATAAATAATAAAAAAAAATAAAAATAAAACAAAATTATTTAATAGTTAGTAAAGCGGAAACAGGCAACACAGTAACAATAATGAATAAAGATGATAATGATACAAAAACGTATGAAGTTATAAATGAATGTTTACCTACAAAATGCAAACTGATCCTACTAAAAAATTCCAGAATGATGTTAAAAAGAATTGTAAACACATTGTATTACAATTTTTGAACATAAATATGAATCCAAAGGCACCTTACATTAAAGGTGCCATCTATACCAATTAATAAATTAAAAGCAATAGTATATAGCATAATAAATACAACAGTCAACGACAAAAACATTAAAAGAGAACTTAAAGTAATATTCAATTTATGTGTTGACCAAAATTATTTTAAAATCGAAAACAAATTCTATAAGATGCTAAAAATCTGTCCAATGGTATCACCAATTTCCTCTACTAGCAGACATATTTATGGTTATTTAGAGAAGCAAATATTTAGAAGAAACTGACCATATACAGAATACATAGGTTTTTACTATAGTTTTACTTCGACAACTGTGTGTGGATTTTATTCTATGCTTGTGGAAACAAGACAAAGAGAAACTGAACAACATTTAATATGGCTTAATAGTATTAATAAAAATATACAATTCACATCAGAAATAGAATCAAATTGTAAAATAATCTTTTTATACCCGTACGATAGGATCGGGTATAATAAAATTACTCCTCCGTTTGTAACACCTCGAAATAAGCGAGCTAGATATACCTTCAAAGGTATGGATCGGATCAGAAAAAAATTCTAAGACTTTTGAGCCATGTCCGTCCGTCCGTCCGTCAGCACGCTAACTCAAAAACTAAGAAAGCTAGAATCTTGAAATTTACACAAAATATTCTTGGAGTAATTTGTAGGTTCCCTATTTTTTTTGGTTGAGTTTGGATCAAAACTTAGTGTAGCTCTCGAACACCTAACTTTTAGATCCCCACATTTTTTTTGAAATAGAGCTATGAAATTTTTACTGCTGATAGATCTCACAAAAATATTAATTTTATTTTTAATAACTTTTTTCTGTAGCCCACCCGTTACGGAGCTACAGTTCCCCAAAGGTTCAAAAAAGCTCTATATTTAAATTGTTATAGCACAAGCTGTATAAGGTATATCTTCATTCTGAAAACGTCAAACCATTACTGCTTTTATTAGCTTTAAAAGTATATATACAATAAATATATATTTGTGGCATACGGTGTCTTAATTTACCGTTATGCGAAACTAAAATTTTGCAAAATCCTTTAAGCCTTCTATCTTCTAAACGGTTAAAGCTGGAAACTTGAAATTTTGACAGAAGTTAGATCTTTGAAAATAAGTATGAGTCATTTCAGAAATTTTTTTTGTATCACTCTCCGTTCAGGAGCTGTAAGGGGTCAAAAACTGAAAATTTCCTATTTTTAAATACCTGTAATTTGAACACCTGTTAAAATTTTTTTGAAGTAATACACAAAAATTAAAGCTTCAACATTATACTCTTATTTCTGTTAACAACTATTTTTAATAATATAGGGTTACTAGGGTTACGCAAGTGTTACTTGTTATATAGGGTTACTTTATAATTGACGCAAGTGTTTCAAATTTCTTAACAAATTTCTTTAACGATTTTTTTGCATTTTGTTTTACTCGATAATTTGAAATTGTTGAGGATATAATGAGTAGTACAAAAAAATATAAATAAATAAACAACATAACGGTTGCTTGAAGAATTTTTATTTATATGATATTGATATGTATACATACTTATATAATATCATGTTTATTTACATATCGTATATGTCACTAGTGAATGAATGATAAGAGTATATATGTATATTATATAGCGTCGTATTTACATACATATATGTATTTTATTGTACTTATAAGAAATTATTCTGCCAATGGAATATTTAAATATAATATAATATAATATTTAAAATTATATTTATTATTTTGTACTAAGTAAATTTAATATACATTTACCGCTTAGTATTAAATGGTACTATAGAATATTTGAAAAAGTTTTGGATTGATAATCGTTATGTGGAAGGTTAAAATCTGCTTTTAAAGAATGTATAAACATATAGTTTGAATATATGTACAACCCATAATTCTAGAAATTATAAAATTCACCCAAATTATTTTAAAATACTAAAATATTAAAAAAATAATATTGTAAGCAAAGTGACAGGCTGTGAACATACTAACGGTTCGTACGGGTATCTAAGAGTTGACAAATGCAACTGTATTCTTCCTCGTTAGATTTAGAAATAATTCGTAAGAATAGTAGATTAAGTTTTGAAATACATAGGAAAAACACTTATTCAGATATAATCATACCAAAAAATTCTAAGCATCCAATAAATTTAAAATTAACAGTATTCCATTCCATGATTACTAAATTACTTAATATTCCATTATATGAATTAGCTTATAAAAACTAACTTCATACAATAATAAATATAGCTTTAGAAAATGGCTTTTAGAAAAATTATCTATAAATTATTTGATAATAAAACCAAAAAAACCAATAAACAATGAAAAATAAAATTACATAAAAAATGCCAACAAAAAGTATGTAAAAATAAAATATATATATCCTAATAAAATCGCTAATATAATAGAAAAAGAAACGGATTTGTAGCTTTCTATAACAATAATAACATAGGTAAAATTATAATAAATAATAAAGAAAAATTAGATAAATTAAAAAATTCAGCTGTATACGAAATGAAATGTGATTCATGTGATTGTGTCTATATAGGACTAACACGTAGAAATTTCGCGATTCGTTATTGGAAACACATTAGAGAACTAAATAAAGTCGATTCCAAGTCCAATTTTGCCAATCACTAATTAAAAAATTCAGCTGTATACGAAATGAAATGTGATTCATGTGACTGTGTCTATATAGGACTAACACGTAGAAATTTCGCGATTCGTTATTGGAAACACATTAGAGAACTAAATAAAGTCGATTCCAAGTCCAATTTTGCCAATCACTAATGGAAAAAAACCATTCTACCAATTTAAATGAACTTAAAATCTTACATATTGATAAGAAAGGTAAAAAGTTGGATTTATTGGAATCACTAAAACTTATAAAAGCTATAAAACAAAACAAATTGATTTTGAATATAGTAAATACGAAATAGTAAAATAAATATGCATAATGTATAAATACTCATTTCTATGTTTTTTCATTGCATGTTCTGAAGAAAATAGAAAAGAAGAAAATAATTTTGTGTTATGTAAAAATCGAAGCAAAGAAAAGGAGTACAAATTCCAAAGAATACTCTTTGTTTATCTTAAACATGCAAAATTTTTGTTTTGCCTTTGCCATGGCTCATGCACTATGTGATTTTGTATATAGTAAATACTTACTAAATAGTAATGTCAAATGTGACAGTTAAAAGCAAAACTGCTCATTTCCACTTTTCATTATTTTGTGGAATATAAAAATAACTGTTAAATTTTTTTGTAGCTTGCAAAAACTTTTTATTCGAAATAAATTTTGTAGGTATATAGAAGTAACATTTTTTTCGCAATAGGACTGGGATCCATATGGGTAGAGCCCTGGTAGAGCTACTAATAGATAATCAAATTTGGAAAACTTTATTTTTAGTACAAGAGTGTGCTGTTATGTTCCCTTTTCTATAAAATTGGAAACTGACATTTGAAAGAATTTGAACCATGGGTTCGTATTTTGGAAACTTCCAGACGAGCACAAGAGCAACGAGCATATCTCCAAAGCTAACAAAAGTAGAACCTATAAATTTTGTACAATGGTGTTCTGGCATGTTTTCTTTATGTTCCTGAGATGGATTCGATGAATTGGAGTGGCAATTCGGGTACCTGACACACACCTCCCAAGGACTAACAATCTTCGAAATTAATAAAGATAGAAACTTAAAATTTTTTACAAAGGTATCAAGCATATCATAGAAATTCGAGTTGAATAAGACAGAAAAGGGAAGAAGTTCAAGCAGCTGCCAAAAAAACTTATGGATTTTTAATTTAATTCGAATTATTCAGGTGTAGGGTATTAATAAGTCGGTTGCATCGACTTACTGTTACATTTACTTGTTAGATCTAGTTATTATAAATCTTTTTAAATTAGTGAATTAGTGAATTTTGAAAGTGCCACTTGGCCGGCGGTTTAAAGTATGTTTTCAAATCGCTTACAAGGCAATCATTTTTAACAAGTTCGATGATAGTTCCATGTTCATTCAATATGTCCATATATTCTTCAGAATTTACTATTTCTCGCTTGTTTTTAATTTTTTTTTTTCAATGTGCGCGAACATCCTATCAGACGGTATGAATGAAGGGCCTGTAATTGGAAAAATTAAATCTACCGATTTCAAATACTGAGATGTTTTTGTGGTCAGCCAAAAGGAGCACATCCCCATCATTATTGAGTTTTGGTTTTGGCCACCGCACCCATCAGCTACTAAGCGTATCTTTTTTATTTTATTAAAACTAATATTACATTTGTATTTTACATATACATATATGTATTTTATTGTACTTATAAGAAATTATTCTGCCAATGGAATATTTAAATATAATATAATATAATATTTAAAATTATATTTATTATTTTGTACTAAGTAAATTTAATATACATTTACCGCTTAGTATTAAATGGTACTATAGAATATTTGAAAAAGTTTTGGATTGATAATCGTTATGTGGAAGGTTAAAATCTGCTTTTAAAGAATGTATAAACATATAGTTTGAATATATGTACAACCCATAATTCTAGAAATTATAAAATTCACCCAAATTATTTTAAAATACTAAAATATTAAAAAAATAATATTGTAAGCAAAGTGACAGGCTGTGAACATACTAACGGTTCGTACGGGTATCTAAGAGTTGACAAATGCAACTGTATTCTTCCTCGTTAGATTTAGAAATAATTCGTAAGAATAGTAGATTAAGTTTTGAAATACATAGGAAAAACACTTATTCAGATATAATCATACCAAAAAATTCTAAGCATCCAATAAATTTAAAATTAACAGTATTCCATTCCATGATTACTAAATTACTTAATATTCCATTATATGAATTAGCTTATAAAAACTAACTTCATACAATAATAAATATAGCTTTAGAAAATGGCTTTTAGAAAAATTATCTATAAATTATTTGATAATAAAACCAAAAAAACCAATAAACAATGAAAAATAAAATTACATAAAAAATGCCAACAAAAAGTATGTAAAAATAAAATATATATATCCTAATAAAATCGCTAATATAATAGAAAAAGAAACGGATTTGTAGCTTTCTATAACAATAATAACATAGGTAAAATTATAATAAATAATAAAGAAAAATTAGATAAATTAAAAAATTCAGCTGTATACGAAATGAAATGTGATTCATGTGATTGTGTCTATATAGGACTAACACGTAGAAATTTCGCGATTCGTTATTGGAAACACATTAGAGAACTAAATAAAGTCGATTCCAAGTCCAATTTTGCCAATCACTAATTAAAAAATTCAGCTGTATACGAAATGAAATGTGATTCATGTGACTGTGTCTATATAGGACTAACACGTAGAAATTTCGCGATTCGTTATTGGAAACACATTAGAGAACTAAATAAAGTCGATTCCAAGTCCAATTTTGCCAATCACTAATGGAAAAAAACCATTCTACCAATTTAAATGAACTTAAAATCTTACATATTGATAAGAAAGGTAAAAAGTTGGATTTATTGGAATCACTAAAACTTATAAAAGCTATAAAACAAAACAAATTGATTTTGAATATAGTAAATACGAAATAGTAAAATAAATATGCATAATGTATAAATACTCATTTCTATGTTTTTTCATTGCATGTTCTGAAGAAAATAGAAAAGAAGAAAATAATTTTGTGTTATGTAAAAATCGAAGCAAAGAAAAGGAGTACAAATTCCAAAGAATACTCTTTGTTTATCTTAAACATGCAAAATTTTTGTTTTGCCTTTGCCATGGCTCATGCACTATGTGATTTTGTATATAGTAAATACTTACTAAATAGTAATGTCAAATGTGACAGTTAAAAGCAAAACTGCTCATTTCCACTTTTCATTATTTTGTGGAATATAAAAATAACTGTTAAATTTTTTTGTAGCTTGCAAAAACTTTTTATTCGAAATAAATTTTGTAGGTATATAGAAGTAACATTTTTTTCGCAATAGGACTGGGATCCATATGGGTAGAGCCCTGGTAGAGCTACTAATAGATAATCAAATTTGGAAAACTTTATTTTTAGTACAAGAGTGTGCTGTTATGTTCCCTTTTCTATAAAATTGGAAACTGACATTTGAAAGAATTTGAACCATGGGTTCGTATTTTGGAAACTTCCAGACGAGCACAAGAGCAACGAGCATATCTCCAAAGCTAACAAAAGTAGAACCTATAAATTTTGTACAATGGTGTTCTGGCATGTTTTCTTTATGTTCCTGAGATGGATTCGATGAATTGGAGTGGCAATTCGGGTACCTGACACACACCTCCCAAGGACTAACAATCTTCGAAATTAATAAAGATAGAAACTTAAAATTTTTTACAAAGGTATCAAGCATATCATAGAAATTCGAGTTGAATAAGACAGAAAAGGGAAGAAGTTCAAGCAGCTGCCAAAAAAACTTATGGATTTTTAATTTAATTCGAATTATTCAGGTGTAGGGTATTAATAAGTCGGTTGCATCGACTTACTGTTACATTTACTTGTTAGATCTAGTTATTATAAATCTTTTTAAATTAGTGAATTAGTGAATTTTGAAAGTGCCACTTGGCCGGCGGTTTAAAGTATGTTTTCAAATCGCTTACAAGGCAATCATTTTTAACAAGTTCGATGATAGTTCCATGTTCATTCAATATGTCCATATATTCTTCAGAATTTACTATTTCTCGCTTGTTTTTAATTTTTTTTTTTCAATGTGCGCGAACATCCTATCAGACGGTATGAATGAAGGGCCTGTAATTGGAAAAATTAAATCTACCGATTTCAAATACTGAGATGTTTTTGTGGTCAGCCAAAAGGAGCACATCCCCATCATTATTGAGTTTTGGTTTTGGCCACCGCACCCATCAGCTACTAAGCGTATCTTTTTTATTTTATTAAAACTAATATTACATTTGTGGGCAACGCTGAGGCAATTTGATTTGATCCTTTGAAATACGAATCTTCTGTCCAAATGTATAAAAAACATTCTTTTTAGTAAGTTCTGACTTTCATGACCTTGGACAATGCCAAAATTGAATAAATAAATTTGACGACTATAATAAGCGGCCTTATCTCGTACTTTTAGCAAAGGTAAATTCTTTTGGCAGTCAAAAGAAAGTGTTATCATGTCACTGCGAACTTTTTTAGTTTATTGAAAAATGCTGTTCCTCAACACGTTTGGTTAAATTTATTTATAATTTGATTTCTTCTTTTAATCTTAAACCAATGTTGTTTTGAAACCAATGTTGAAATGGGTATTAAAAAAATGCGCCTAAAGTAACTGACTTTAACTTTTTTATTTGGGTATTCTTCATTGTATAATTTTCCCATTTTGTGTATATTTAACTTTGATGGTAAAATTGCCTTTTATAATTCTTGGATCTGCAATAATGCATTTCTAAACTTTTAAAATTTTTGAAAAAGCTTTTTGGCTTACGGCATACGGCAACTGCAGAGTTTATTTCGACTGAAATAATTTATCGGTAATATAAAAAATTAAAACGCACTTTTTACAAAATCAATACTATAAAACACATACTAATCTAAACGTCTTATGAAAACAAAAATAAAATAAACAAACTTGTCTAAAGATCTTATAAAAACAAAAATAAAATCAACAAACTAGTCTAAAGTTCTTATAAAAACAAAAATAAAGTATGTATACATACTTAGACTCTTTAAAACCAAAAATAAATTATTACACATTATTTTAACTTTTTTTTGACTTCAAATGGAGAAGATCTTTTTTGTTACAAATTCATTATATTTAGCAAAATAAAAAATCGTACAAATAGAACCAAAAATATTTTTTTATTTTTTATAATTTATTTAAGAGTACTTACTTATTCTCTAAAAATCTGTATTATTGTTTATAAAAATTGATTCACTAAAACCGTTAGTTTTGCTATTTTTAAAAACACTCTTTTTATACTTGTTGTACCCTTCAATAAAGAATAACAATTAAATACGAATTAAAATTAACATATAATTATCAAACTTAAAAAAACGATTGATATTAACCGTACAATGCATTTCTCTTATTTTTTTGTTTTTGACATGAGTGCATTTGTATGCTTAATATACGTTTGAAAGAGATTGTTGCGTATAAGCAAGATTGAGATTGATTGAGATTATAAGAGATTGTTGCGTAAGGGGTTGAAATGGTTAACGTCGATACTAAAACATCTGAATGTTTTTAAAAGATGATAGAAACAGGATACGGGTACATTCATACGGGTATCCCAGAGTTGACACAGTCTACTCTACTGCACTGTTCCTCGTTTGGTAAAGGGTTTGTTTTCGTTTTGCTCCTTTTTCATTAGTCTTATCTTTTTTCTTATTTCTTTATCCATCTCGAGTTTTGCCTTTCAGTTTTTGTTTTCACTGGTTGCTGATAATCCAAAGATGAAATAAGGAATGAGTGTTTTTCGCATTTCCTTTTGCCTAAACGTTGAGGAGATTCTGGCCAGTCTAATATTTGGTTCAATAATTTTTGTGACTCATTTAGTACGTTTGTTATTTCACAACTTGTATCTAGATACTGACGATTTTCCAATATTTCTACAGGATCTTTTGAAATACAGTTTTTACCAAATTCAGATAATTCATCTGATGTTAAAATGTTCAAAATATCTACATCGGGAATTGGTTGATTTTGAAATCTCGGTTCTTCTTCAATTACAGTTGCAGCGTGTTTTCCGAACCTGGACCATATTTCAAATAGGGAGAGAATGGAGAAATTCGAGAGAATGGTTTGATTCAAACTTCGCAAGTAAATCCTTCACTACTATTGAATCAAATGCAGCATACGTTAAAATTATTTGATCTTTGCCAGTAATTTTGGAACATTTTTTAGAGTGATTATTTTTCCCTAAACATTTGGTATAATCCACTGCATTAGGATTCCACGGATACAATCCACATTTATTAAAACCTTTTTTTAATAATTCATGCGATATTGATGCATCAATAGCATGTTTTAAAATAGGAGCAAAACTTTCCCTATTAAATACGTCAGCTGGTTGTAGTATACGCGTAGCATTTGGATATAAGGCAATCAGAATAATTTGTGATTTGAAGCAGGCTTTACTAAGTTGTAAAGTTAAATGTGTGCAATGTCCATCTACGAAGAAAATAACAGGAAACTTCGAATTTATATCTTGAAGGTATTTATAAAAGGTTTTTGTTATGTATTCGTAAAATACTTTTGCCTTCATCCAGCCACTGTCACTCCTTCCTATACTCCAATCAGATGGTACAGATTTTACGATGTTTTCAGGTACTCTTTTGTATGGATATATGAGCATAGGTGGAACAATGTCCCCTGCGGCTGAAAATGTAAACATTACAGTAAGGTTGCTTTTGTGCCAAAACTTACTTTAAGAGCAAAACAAATATTAGTTTCATCTCCATTATATATTATATTTGGTTGTTCAAGAATGTGAAGCAGATTTTCGACTTCCAAATATTTATAAATTTTAACAAACCAGGACCTAACATTATTTTCAGATACTTTAGAACTTGCCGATGTTACACCTTCTGCAGTTCTTTTCGATTATTAGGATGGCGTTTTAAAAGTCGGTCATACCACCGGTCGGTCATACTCTTCCTGGCATACTATCTTTATATATTTCTCTTCTGTCAGTGGCGTTTATTAATTCAGTAACTGCTGCTAAAATATTTTCTTTTCGTCTTGGAAATCTTTTAGAACTACTAACTAAAATCCATTCTACTAAAGTTTTTTCTTCCTCAGTAAGTGCTGGTTTTGGACCATGAGCGTTTTTTTTTTAATTTGGTTCCAAGCCGGAACTGTATTGTTGATCGCGGAATATTAAATTTTCTAGCAGCTTCTCTAATCCCTACATTTTGTTCTTTTATAGCAGTTAAAACCTTTTCTAAATCTTTTTCCTTATATTTTTTTGAATAAATTTCCTTTGGCATGCTAAAAATATTGTTGCGTGTTTGTCGGTTCGCAATTATTTATCTGTTTTCTAAGAAATAATAACACTTTATCTTCATTATCATTTTCAGTTTATTCGATCTTAACTCTATCACATCTAAATTAGAATTATTCTCTATTCGGCGATATTTATACAAAATTTCTTATATTCTAGAACATTACTTATACTTTACATTTCTCTAGATAACTTATTACTAGTACTAATACAAATATAATGTTATATTTCTATATAATTCTAGATTATTCCTATAATGTTCCAGATTATTCCTTGTCCAGATTGTTCTATAAGATAAAAGATATTCGTTCTAAGGCATCACAAATCAAAATGAATTATTTATGACATATAGTTTTGAAAACACATAAAAAATAAAGAGTAGTGAGAAAGAATATTTGCAGAAACAAAAAACAACAAAGAAAATTTGGAAAAACGTCGTTATTGTACTGTTATGCTTAAATTTAAATTTGTCGGCCAATTAACTGCTGTAAAATTTTGCAGGCCAATAATTGATGCATAACCCTATTCCCTTTTTCCAGAATATTTACCTATATGTATATACGAAATTCTTAACCTTATTATATACATGCGAAATTATAAAGGTGTATAACTATGATTTTGAATTCAACTTTAAAACCCCTCCTAATTCAGAATTTCGTATATATATATAGGTAAATATTCTGGAAAAAGGTATTTCAATGTAACCCTAAAATCTGTCGCCCAAAATCCTAAAAGCTTCTAAAAGCCCACAAATTCCCGCTAAACAAATATTGTAACGCTGATTTTCAAACCAACTTAAAATGCCTCCTAACTCAAAATCTCACATGTACAAATATATAAATATTCTCGAAGAGGCGTAATAATTCTGAAAAAATAAGATTTTGATCAAATATGATTTTAATTCACATTTTTATATGAAAAATTGACTTTGGAACAAACTTGGGAACTTGGCTGTTGGGAACAAAAATAAATCCATGGGGGCTTATGACTCTGGAACTTATGGCATGTCACCAAGAATGGTGAAATTACTATTATAAATTAAGTTTAGAGAAGAGAAACTTCATTATTTAATAGAAACTGGTATTACTTAGAACACTGATAATTTACAACGCCAATATGATTTGATTTCTCTTCACTATTTATAAAATTACTGTTATAAGTTAAGTTACGTAAAAGAGAGACTTAATTATTTAATAGAAACTGGTACTACAGTGGTATTACATTTTTGCTTCATTATAAAAGCCGAACCATAATAACATTAAGCTGGCTTAAGCTAATGTCAAAACTGAAGGATAATTCAACGAAAAGTTTTGTTAAATTTTAAAGTCACTGAAAATGTTTTGATTTTACTACAATTTGTTTGACTTAAATCTTTGGAAAAGGGGTAATATCCCCTTTTCCAGAAAATTAACACGAAAATATTTTGGCTTTAATGCAATTTGTTTCACTTAAATCTTCTGCAGAAGGGGTCATATCGTCGAGTGACGCGTTGCTGTGCCGCTGCGCCGAAAACTTGTAGATGGACGCTGCTCCGCGGGGAGGAAGGATTTCGGGCACCGGATGCTCAGGCTTTACTTGAAATTATTGCCAATTTTTTTAAGTTTGAAAAATTATAAAAAAGAAATATGGCTCATGGCCCATGGACTTCAATTCTTATTTTAAATGGAAAAGGGAGTTGTAACACACTTTAATATTTTATTTTGTGTCATGAGTCCCTTAGCGAGTTCTAATACAAAGTAAAGTGTAAAAACTCCCTTAAGGGATTTATGACATTTTTTTCAAGAGACTTATGTTACACTAAATTTAAATAATGTCATAGGTGTTTAAAATTTAAATAATGTCATAGGTGTCAGGTGTCATAACTCCCTAATATGACACTCTACTTTGTGTCAAAGGAGTTATGACATGTCACCAAAATTATATTTTTATTTTATGTATTTCAATTATGTTCAATTACACTTCAGTTTTCCATTTCAAACTTTAGTAGTAGTAGTAGTAGTAGTAGTAGTAGTAGTAGTAGTAGTAGTAGTAGTAGTAGTAGTAGTAGTAGTAGTAGTAGTAGTAGTAGTAGTAGTAGTAGTAGTAGTAGTAGTAGTAGTAGTAGTAGTAGTAGTAGTAGTAGTAGTAGTAGTAGTAGTAGTAGTAGTAGTAGTAGTAGTAGTAGTAGTAGTAGTAGTAGTAGTAGTAGTAGTAGTAGTAGTAGTAGTAGTAGTAGTAGTAGTAGTAGTAGTAGTAGTAGTAGTAGTAGTAGTAGTAGTAGTAGTAGTAGTAGTAGTAGTAGTAGTAGTAGTAGTAGTAGTAGTAGTAGTAGTAGTAGTAGTAGTAGTAGTAGTAGTAGTAGTAGTAGTAGTAGTAGTAGTAGTAGTAGTAGTAGTAGTAGTAGTAGTAGTAGTAGTAGTAGTAGTAGTAGTAGTAGTAGTAGTAGTAGTAGTAGTAGTAGTAGTAGTAGTAGTAGTAGTAGTAGTAGTAGTAGTAGTAGTAGTAGTAGTAGTAGTAGTAGTAGTAGTAGTAGTAGTAGTAGTAGTAGTAGTAGTAGTAGTAGTAGTAGTAGTAGTAGTAGTAGTAGTAGTAGTAGTAGTAGTAGTAGTAGTAGTAGTAGTAGTAGTAGTAGTAGTAGTAGTAGTAGTAGTAGTAGTAGTAGTAGTAGTAGTAGTAGTAGTAGTAGTAGTAGTAGTAGTAGTAGTAGTAGTAGTAGTAGTAGTAGTAGTAGTAGTAGTAGTAGTAGTAGTAGTAGTAGTAGTAGTAGTAGTAGTAGTAGTAGTAGTAGTAGTAGTAGTAGTAGTAGTAGTAGTAGTAGTAGTAGTAGTAGTAGTAGTAGTAGTAGTAGTAGTAGTAGTAGTAGTAGTAGTAGTAGTAGTAGTAGTAGTAGTAGTAGTAGTAGTAGTAGTAGTAGTAGTAGTAGTAGTAGTAGTAGTAGTAGTAGTAGTAGTAGTAGTAGTAGTAGTAGTAGTAGTAGTAGTAGTAGTAGTAGTAGTAGTAGTAGTAGTAGTAGTAGTAGTAGTAGTAGTAGTAGTAGTAGTAGTAGTAGTAGTAGTAGTAGTAGTAGTAGTAGTAGTAGTAGTAGTAGTAGTAGTAGTAGTAGTAGTAGTAGTAGTAGTAGTAGTAGTAGTAGTAGTAGTAGTAGTAGTAGTAGTAGTAGTAGTAGTAGTAGTAGTAGTAGTAGTAGTAGTAGTAGTAGTAGTAGTAGTAGTAGTAGTAGTAGTAGTAGTAGTAGTAGTAGTAGTAGTAGTAGTAGTAGTAGTAGTAGTAGTAGTAGTAGTAGTAGTAGTAGTAGTAGTAGTAGTAGTAGTAGTAGTAGTAGTAGTAGTAGTAGTAGTAGTAGTAGTAGTAGTAGTAGTAGTAGTAGTAGTAGTAGTAGTAGTAGTAGTAGTAGTAGTAGTAGTAGTAGTAGTAGTAGTAGTAGTAGTAGTAGTAGTAGTAGTAGTAGTAGTAGTAGTAGTAGTAGTAGTAGTAGTAGTAGTAGTAGTAGTAGTAGTAGTAGTAGTAGTAGTAGTAGTAGTAGTAGTAGTAGTAGTAGTAGTAGTAGTAGTAGTAGTAGTAGTAGTAGTAGTAGTAGTAGTAGTAGTAGTAGTAGTAGTAGTAGTAGTAGTAGTAGTAGTAGTAGTAGTAGTAGTAGTAGTAGTAGTAGTAGTAGTAGTAGTAGTAGTAGTAGTAGTAGTAGTAGTAGTAGTAGTAGTAGTAGTAGTAGTAGTAGTAGTAGTAGTAGTAGTAGTAGTAGTAGTAGTAGTAGTAGTAGTAGTAGTAGTAGTAGTAGTAGTAGTAGTAGTAGTAGTAGTAGTAGTAGTAGTAGTAGTAGTAGTAGTAGTAGTAGTAGTAGTAGTAGTAGTAGTAGTAGTAGTAGTAGTAGTAGTAGTAGTAGTAGTAGTAGTAGTAGTAGTAGTAGTAGTAGTAGTAGTAGTAGTAGTAGTAGTAGTAGTAGTAGTAGTAGTAGTAGTAGTAGTAGTAGTAGTAGTAGTAGTAGTAGTAGTAGTAGTAGTAGTAGTAGTAGTAGTAGTAGTAGTAGTAGTAGTAGTAGTAGTAGTAGTAGTAGTAGTAGTAGTAGTAGTAGTAGTAGTAGTAGTAGTAGTAGTAGTAGTAGTAGTAGTAGTAGTAGTAGTAGTAGTAGTAGTAGTAGTAGTAGTAGTAGTAGTAGTAGTAGTAGTAGTAGTAGTAGTAGTAGTAGTAGTAGTAGTAGTAGTAGTAGTAGTAGTAGTAGTAGTAGTAGTAGTAGTAGTAGTAGTAGTAGTAGTAGTAGTAGTAGTAGTAGTAGTAGTAGTAGTAGTAGTAGTAGTAGTAGTAGTAGTAGTAGTAGTAGTAGTAGTAGTAGTAGTAGTAGTAGTAGTAGTAGTAGTAGTAGTAGTAGTAGTAGTAGTAGTAGTAGTAGTAGTAGTAGTAGTAGTAGTAGTAGTAGTAGTAGTAGTAGTAGTAGTAGTAGTAGTAGTAGTAGTAGTAGTAGTAGTAGTAGTAGTAGTAGTAGTAGTAGTAGTAGTAGTAGTAGTAGTAGTAGTAGTAGTAGTAGTAGTAGTAGTAGTAGTAGTAGTAGTAGTAGTAGTAGTAGTAGTAGTAGTAGTAGTAGTAGTAGTAGTAGTAGTAGTAGTAGTAGTAGTAGTAGTAGTAGTAGTAGTAGTAGTAGTAGTAGTAGTAGTAGTAGTAGTAGTAGTAGTAGTAGTAGTAGTAGTAGTAGTAGTAGTAGTAGTAGTAGTAGTAGTAGTAGTAGTAGTAGTAGTAGTAGTAGTAGTAGTAGTAGTAGTAGTAGTAGTAGTAGTAGTAGTAGTAGTAGTAGTAGTAGTAGTAGTAGTAGTAGTAGTAGTAGTAGTAGTAGTAGTAGTAGTAGTAGTAGTAGTAGTAGTAGTAGTAGTAGTAGTAGTAGTAGTAGTAGTAGTAGTAGTAGTAGTAGTAGTAGTAGTAGTAGTAGTAGTAGTAGTAGTAGTAGTAGTAGTAGTAGTAGTAGTAGTAGTAGTAGTAGTAGTAGTAGTAGTAGTAGTAGTAGTAGTAGTAGTAGTAGTAGTAGTAGTAGTAGTAGTAGTAGTAGTAGTAGTAGTAGTAGTAGTAGTAGTAGTAGTAGTAGTAGTAGTAGTAGTAGTAGTAGTAGTAGTAGTAGTAGTAGTAGTAGTAGTAGTAGTAGTAGTAGTAGTAGTAGTAGTAGTAGTAGTAGTAGTAGTAGTAGTAGTAGTAGTAGTAGTAGTAGTAGTAGTAGTAGTAGTAGTAGTAGTAGTAGTAGTAGTAGTAGTAGTAGTAGTAGTAGTAGTAGTAGTAGTAGTAGTAGTAGTAGTAGTAGTAGTAGTAGTAGTAGTAGTAGTAGTAGTAGTAGTAGTAGTAGTAGTAGTAGTAGTAGTAGTAGTAGTAGTAGTAGTAGTAGTAGTAGTAGTAGTAGTAGTAGTAGTAGTAGTAGTAGTAGTAGTAGTAGTAGTAGTAGTAGTAGTAGTAGTAGTAGTAGTAGTAGTAGTAGTAGTAGTAGTAGTAGTAGTAGTAGTAGTAGTAGTAGTAGTAGTAGTAGTAGTAGTAGTAGTAGTAGTAGTAGTAGTAGTAGTAGTAGTAGTAGTAGTAGTAGTAGTAGTAGTAGTAGTAGTAGTAGTAGTAGTAGTAGTAGTAGTAGTAGTAGTAGTAGTAGTAGTAGTAGTAGTAGTAGTAGTAGTAGTAGTAGTAGTAGTAGTAGTAGTAGTAGTAGTAGTAGTAGTAGTAGTAGTAGTAGTAGTAGTAGTAGTAGTAGTAGTAGTAGTAGTAGTAGTAGTAGTAGTAGTAGTAGTAGTAGTAGTAGTAGTAGTAGTAGTAGTAGTAGTAGTAGTAGTAGTAGTAGTAGTAGTAGTAGTAGTAGTAGTAGTAGTAGTAGTAGTAGTAGTAGTAGTAGTAGTAGTAGTAGTAGTAGTAGTAGTAGTAGTAGTAGTAGTAGTAGTAGTAGTAGTAGTAGTAGTAGTAGTAGTAGTAGTAGTAGTAGTAGTAGTAGTAGTAGTAGTAGTAGTAGTAGTAGTAGTAGTAGTAGTAGTAGTAGTAGTAGTAGTAGTAGTAGTAGTAGTAGTAGTAGTAGTAGTAGTAGTAGTAGTAGTAGTAGTAGTAGTAGTAGTAGTAGTAGTAGTAGTAGTAGTAGTAGTAGTAGTAGTAGTAGTAGTAGTAGTAGTAGTAGTAGTAGTAGTAGTAGTAGTAGTAGTAGTAGTAGTAGTAGTAGTAGTAGTAGTAGTAGTAGTAGTAGTAGTAGTAGTAGTAGTAGTAGTAGTAGTAGTAGTAGTAGTAGTAGTAGTAGTAGTAGTAGTAGTAGTAGTAGTAGTAGTAGTAGTAGTAGTAGTAGTAGTAGTAGTAGTAGTAGTAGTAGTAGTAGTAGTAGTAGTAGTAGTAGTAGTAGTAGTAGTAGTAGTAGTAGTAGTAGTAGTAGTAGTAGTAGTAGTAGTAGTAGTAGTAGTAGTAGTAGTAGTAGTAGTAGTAGTAGTAGTAGTAGTAGTAGTAGTAGTAGTAGTAGTAGTAGTAGTAGTAGTAGTAGTAGTAGTAGTAGTAGTAGTAGTAGTAGTAGTAGTAGTAGTAGTAGTAGTAGTAGTAGTAGTAGTAGTAGTAGTAGTAGTAGTAGTAGTAGTAGTAGTAGTAGTAGTAGTAGTAGTAGTAGTAGTAGTAGTAGTAGTAGTAGTAGTAGTAGTAGTAGTAGTAGTAGTAGTAGTAGTAGTAGTAGTAGTAGTAGTAGTAGTAGTAGTAGTAGTAGTAGTAGTAGTAGTAGTAGTAGTAGTAGTAGTAGTAGTAGTAGTAGTAGTAGTAGTAGTAGTAGTAGTAGTAGTAGTAGTAGTAGTAGTAGTAGTAGTAGTAGTAGTAGTAGTAGTAGTAGTAGTAGTAGTAGTAGTAGTAGTAGTAGTAGTAGTAGTAGTAGTAGTAGTAGTAGTAGTAGTAGTAGTAGTAGTAGTAGTAGTAGTAGTAGTAGTAGTAGTAGTAGTAGTAGTAGTAGTAGTAGTAGTAGTAGTAGTAGTAGTAGTAGTAGTAGTAGTAGTAGTAGTAGTAGGTCCGGTTCTATCAATTCCCAATATTTTTGTCGAGCTAATTTATACGCTGTACTACATTTGTATAATATATGTATTTGAGGCTTTAAAATAAACCTAATTCTCTTTTTTACCTTTTCTCATTCATTCTCTTTTCTTTCAGTTGTATCTGAAATATGGAAGTTTCAGGAAATTAATCAGATGTATCTGATGAATATGGGCATATATCCCAATGAAAACCATATTTTTTTTTAGTATCTAGTTGTCTTGAGTTTTTAAATTCCAGTACAAAATTAAAATGATGATTCAGTTCATGATAATGCTCTTCTGGTAAAGTATCTTCATATTTATTTAAAAAATTATTTTGAGTAAATCCGATTTGATGTATATCCACTTAAAAATTAAATGAAAACTGATACTAAATATGCTTTTTTTAAGTAATTAATTAAATCGAATGCCAATTGAGCGTTAGGTTCAGCGTCACTTCCATCAATTGGATCTTAAACATTTGACTACATTTTTTATCTAAATCATAATTACCTCCAGAAGTTAGTTTGAAACCTATACCTGTTGATCCTTTAATATTGAGTTCGCTAAAAGAAAATGATGATGATGAAGCTGCGCTGCGAAGATGAAGGGCGTACCCAAACTTGTCAAGTGGCATTTCGATTTTTACTGATTGCTATTACAAAAATATTATTCAGTTATATTTGCTTCTCGCAACTCTTCAAATATAGATATAATTTCATTATAATGATGGTTGTTATCAGCTGATTGTGACCCTTTCATATAATTTTCTTAAAATATTCTTATATTTAAAACCTATGTTTCCACGTATTTGTTCTGAATTTTTATAATTTCTTCTATGTATTGTTTTATCAAGTATTTGGCGATACATAGTTAGACCACTTTCAGTATAGTTGATAGACTTTTTTTTAATATTAATTCATATAAAATATGTGTTCCTTTAAAAACTTCATCGTCGCTCAATATATTTTTAGTAATTTCATCTATTCTAAAATCAGCATTTCCAAGTTTTTGAGAATTTGATGACTTATCAAAATAGGGTTTAATAATGGGGCTAAATGATGCTTCCAGATTTTGATCTTCTACTAGTTTCCCAATTTTCAAAGAACAAAATTTTCTTTTTTAACTTTTTCGAATTTTGATTAAATCTTTCATGAGTTTTTCATTCATTCTTGAACTTATTATTATTAACTAACTCTACTTTTTCTATTGTTATTCAGCAACTGCTAACTGCTTTGTTGTTAACTTGATAATTGCTCTATTCTTAACTGATAACTGCTTCTATGTTAGTTGATAACTGGTGTATTCTTAACTGATAACTGCTTTGTTGTTAGCTGATAATTACTCTATTCTTAACTGATAATTGCTTTGTTGTTATCTGACAACTACTCTGCTGTTAACTGTTAACTTATATAAAATAGTAACCTCATATAAACTTTTAACTGATATCTGTTGTCAGCTGTTAACTGAAATTATTTTAAAATTATATAAATTCATCAAATTTTTTTCTATAGCGGCCGTTATTTAAATTATTATCTTTATCAATTAAGAGAAACGCGTACTTTTTATTCCAGCAACATGCACTCAATTTTCTGAAATCATTGTAAGACATATCTGAATTCACGTGATCGTTATAAATATGCTTTAAATTTAAATCATCCTGCTTGAATATAATCAAGAAGTTTGCATTATCTCTAAGTAAATGTTTTGGAATTTTTGTATATGATTGATATAAATAAAAGCTATCGACTTCTTGAAGCCGCCCCATGCAAAATTAAGCTCTTATACTATCTTGTTTATCACAAGCTATATCTTCAAATATAAATACTGTGTTAGATTTAGAAGCAGATGGATTAATTATGTTAGCATTATTAGAAAACTCGCTGTAGCCCATTCTTTTAATTGATTTTATCAATTTCTTTAAGAGTAGGTTAAAAGCTATGTCGAACTCAAACTTCATGTAAAAATTCGCCTACGTATTAGTGAATATAAAAATTAAAAGCTTTCAAAGCTCAAAAAGTTCTTTTAATTTTTTGTTACATTTTTCGCTTTATCTATTGATCATGCACACCATAATACACACAATCTTAAAATTTTAAATACAATTATACGTTCAACTTGATTGTGAGTTGTAGTATTTGTAGTTGTAGATTATGATTGTAGTATTCTATTTTTTTCTCGCATTCAGATACATAAAATAATATATAAATTTTATGTACGACGTATTCGTAAGCATATAATACTAATAAAGCACTTTAAAAAAATATTCATTCATTCATTTTTTTGGGAAATAGGTACATATTTTCAAATATTTCAGATATCATAAAATTTTATAATTGTTAGATAAAACCAATGGGTAAATGAATTAAGCCTTGAAATGCTTTTAAAGCTGAAATGACATGATATTTATTAAATTTTATTTGGTTATAGAATGATATTTTTTTATTATTAAATTCATATAAAAATTAAATTTTAGAAATGTGTTTATATTTTTTCTAACATAGTAAAAAAAAATGTTACCTGTATTTTTCACAAGTGTAAAAATAAAATAAATGTTTTATAACAAATTTCAAAAAAGATTATCTAGGTATGTACATAAGCAGATATAGAAATAATAAAAACATATATTTTTTTTTAGATTTTTTATACCCTACACCTAAAGTATAGCTTTGGTATGGTGTTTGTAATCACCAAAAGGAAGCTAGTTAGATATGGACATGTATATATATTCTGAATCAGGATCACCTCCTGAGTCGATTTAAAGATGCCCGTCCGTCCGTCCGTTCGTACGATAACTCAAAAACTAATAAAGCTATCTTGATGAAATTTATATAGTAGGTTACTAATTACGAAAGGAAGGTTACGAATCTGGACAAAATCGGTCCATGGGTTCGGATTCTGGAAGCTTCCGAATGATTCCGGAGCAAACGAGATTATCTCCAAAACCAACAAAGATAGAACCTTTAAATTTTGTACAATGATGTTCCTTCCCGTTCGATTTATGTCTCTGAGCAAATGAGATTATCTCTAAAACCAATAAAGATATAACCTTCAAATTTGACAGAGTGGTGTTCTTTCATGTTTTATTTAAGTCTCTAAAATTTGAGAGGATTTGATCCATGGGTTCTGATTTTGGAAGCTTCCGAACGAGCCCCAGAGCAAATGAGATTATTTCCAAAATCAACAAAGATACAACCTTTAGTTTTTGTACAATGATGTTCCTTCCCGTTCGATTTATGTCTCTGAAATTTAAGAGGATTTGGTCCATGGGTTTGGATTTTGAAAGCTTCCAAACGAGCCCCAGAGCAAATAAGATTATCTCCAAAAACAACAAAGATATAACCTTTAAATTTGACAGAATGGTGTTCTTTAATGTTTGATGGAAATAGTAAGAAAAATTGCTTTTTATTTTTGCTTGCAATTTTGAGATGTTTTTGCTTGTATTTTTGATATGTTTGCGTTTATTTCTTGTTTTTTTTTTTCGTTTTTTTCTTTAATGCAGTATTTAAAGAAAAGGAAGGAAAAACCATTAATTAATTGTTATGTAAGAATGTTGAAAAAAAAAAAATGAATAAAAAGAAAAAAAAAAACAGGAAATCAAAAAAATATCTAACGTGGTACATGTTTACTTATTGATGTATACTTGGCTTAAGTAGTAGGGGCATATGAAAATAATAAGAAAAAATGCTTTATAAAATTTAAAGAGAAAAATGAAAACAGAACAAAATAAGTGTAACTACGTTTTTTTAAAATTTTGCAACTATTTTTAAAAATTAAAAGAAAAAGTGAAAACTGGTTATTTAAATCTTAAATTGATGCAATTTTGAGAAGAATTTATTTCTTGTTGTTTTCTTTTTTTCTATGAAGTTTTTTAGGAAGAGGAAAGAAAACATTGTTAGTATCACCGTATAAGATGTTATTATTATGTAAGAATGTTGGAAAACAAAAAAAAAAGAATAAAAAGCGATTCAAAATAAGTTAATTGCTTTTGGTACTTATAGTGGTACATAGTAGTGTAAAAATAAAAAAAATAAAACAGATTTGTTTATATGTTTGAAATATTTTTTTCAAATAACAAGCAAGACATTATGTATAAATTGTGTAAAACGTTAAAAAATTGTTAATAGAGTGAAAATTATAAGATTAGAAACGTTCGCGGTCAGTTATTAAAAATGGATACAGAAAAATTCACAATAAGATCTATAAAATCAGTGAATGTAAAACGATTCAAAATTTTTGTTGTTTCTATGCCTACCACGTGCGTTAATTGTTGCTACCTCATTCATAAAAAAATCTGTTGACTACTGTAAAATGCGAAAATATGTAGGTCAACTTCAATTGAAAGCAGCGTAACAACTAATTAGAAATTCAAATGTCAGCATCTCAACAAAACGAGCTAGTATCAGTGAACTCAAAAAATTTCAACTGTACCTCTCTAAATATCAAATTGTAGTTTCTGATTTCAGAGGAAAAGGAAAATCGTTTATTTTTTAAGGTTAAGAAGATAAGGAAAAAAATTAAATTTGATATACGATAAAGGTCATTTCAATGTAATTACATTATTAACAGCAGCATTTAGTTGTGGTTACTTTTGCCAAACATGTAATGTGTCGTATAACAATAGATTGTCTCACAGATGTAAACAGTCGTGTTTCTTTTGCAAATCATCTCCAGCATGTGACGTAAATTTTCCAAATATTAAATGTGATGTATGCAATAGAAGTTTTCAAGGTCAAACTTGTTTTGATAATCATAAAGCAACATTATCTACAAATAAAAAATCTATTTGTACTCTTATAAATTCCTGTACAAAATGCTTTAAAGTATACAGAGCTGATGTTAATCAAATATGTTATGGACATTTGTGTAAAAACTGTAATACAAATGTAGCTTCAGATCACCAATGCTTTATTAAACCATGTAAAGAATTAGCTGAACTTAAGAATATATTATATATTTTCTACTATCTCGAAAAAACTCAAGATAATATCATTGGGGAGAAACTTCATGAAGGTGCTGCAAAAGGGGATATAATTGAACATCAGCCTGATTTATGTATTTTTGAACAACGTTGCACCCATTGTATATTATCTAATGTTGAAATATGCAATTTTTGTGGACATCGACAACATGTGATGAAACAAAATCCAATAAAAATGTTTTTAGAATATATACTCAACCAAAGAAAAATATTTGATAAAGTTTTAGTTATTGCACATAATGGACAAATTTATTTGATAATCAGTTTTTATTAAACTATATCTTATTGAAAACCATCATCAAACCAAAACTAATTATGAAGGGAACAAAGATAATTTTAATGCTGTTAGATAACGTGAAATTTATTGATTCATTAAACTATTTTCCAATGCCGTTATCTAGTTTACCGAAAGAGTTTGATTTAGACATAAATTTGAAAAAAGGATATTTTCCTCATAATATGTTTAATCGTAAAAACAATATAAAATATAATGGCAAGTTACCTGATCGTAAATATTACTGTTATAATTCAATAAGTGCATCGGAAAGAAAACAATTTCTTTACTAGTATGAAGAAAATAAAAACAACTATTTTAACCTCCAAAATGAACTTGTAAGATATTGTATGAATGATGTAAAAATTTTAACAGCAGCCTGTAATAAATTCAGAGAACTATTTTTGGAAGAAGCCATTTTTAGAGGCCACTATAATAGCTTCAGAGTGTAATTTGGTTTTTAGAAGAAATTTTTTAAAACCGTATACAATTGGAGTTATACCTCAACAAGGATATCGCTTATAAAAAAACCAGTCAATCATTGCCATAAAATGGTTAATGTAGGAAAAAAATAAAAATTCAGCATAGTGGTAATGGAAAAGAAAAACTTATTTTTAGTCTTCGTATTGACAGATATTGTACAGACACAAAACAAATATTTGAGTTTTATGACTGTTATTACCATGGCCATCCAAAATGTTTCAAAAATAATAATGATAAAAAATATGACACACGTTATGAGGTTACATTATCCAAAGCCAATAAATTACGCTCTTTAAGTTATCAAGTAATTGAAAAGTGGGAGTGCGAATTTCGAAACGAAATGATATCAAAAGAATACATAGCATTTTTCTCAAAATTGGAGAACGAAAGTTTGATACCACTAAAACCAAGTGACTCTATCACCCGCTTTGGCCTATAAATCAAAATAATAAGTTAATGTATTCCTGCTGTCAAACATTTAGCTTGGAAATGAATAATGATGACTGCTCTCATGACAATCGTAGTAGGTCAATTTTGGGAACATGGGTTATAGATGAAGTAAGAGAAGCAGTTAAACAGAGATACAAAATTGTGCAAATATACGAGGTATGGGATTATACTGTTAAACAATTTAATCCCCTTACATCACAACAAGAAATTTTCACTGATGATCACAAAATAATGAACAAGTTCCATAAAATTAAATAAGAAGCTTCTGGCTGACCTAGCTTTTGGAGAACACCAAAGGAAAAGTGCAAATATTTAGAAAAATTTTCCAAAGTGGAAGGTATAAATTTACAGTTGAATGAAATAGAAAAAAATCCTGGACTTAGAATTTAGATCATTAGCTAAATTAATGTTAAACTCTTTCTAGGGTAAATTTGGGTAGAGAGAAAATCAATCAAAAACTGAAATCATGAATGACCCTTATGAATTATTTACTTTTCTTACTGATCCTTCCAACAGTGTAAATCAAATAACTCCAATAAACGAAAAAACAGTTTTGGTAAATTGAGAATGGAATATAAAGAAGAAACAGATGAAACATTATTAACGTTTGTATAGCTGCTTACACTACCACACAAGCTCATTTAAAATTGTATTCTTATTTAAACAATTTAAAAGAACGAGTTTTGTATTACGATACTGATTCAATACAGCTTGAAGAATATGGAAGTTACATTGCAGAATTTGTCAGTAGGTATGCAAAGAACTATGCATACAAAATATATAGTACTCCAAATGCGAAAAAACTGTCAAAGGTCAAAGTCAAAGGTATTCGTTTAAATTATAACTCTTCACAAGAAAAAATTTTAGCTCTATGAAACAATTAGTTAAAAAATTAAACAATTTTCAACAAATAAATATAACATTTCCTAGTATTCGTCGAACATACGATCACAGAGTCATCACTGTTTCTGAAAGAAAGACATATCGAATAAATTCCAGAAAACGAGTTTTTGCAGATAATTATACTTCAGTTCCTTATGGCTTCAAAAAGAAAAAAATTTTAAAATTATTGTTAATATATTGTAAAAATTTTGTATTTTAAACTATTAAATTGCAGTATTGAAAAAAATATCTTTTAATTTTACCGTTTTTAATTTTCAGAATATAGTCGAAAATTTATTTACATAATATATATATATATATACTGATTTTATTCAAATTCAAAGTTGCAGTTTAACTTTTCAATAATAATGTCAAAAGCACAAATAGTATCTGAAGTTCATTGTCCAGTTAGATGTAGATTTCGAAGACGAAAAATATCTCAAAGAGGATTATTCACTTGTAGATATGTCGGCCTATCAAAAAGTGAATAATGGATAAAAGTTCCTCTTAACTGTTATCGATATATTTTTTATAATATGCATATGCCGAAAAAGTTAAATCAAAGGCAGCAGATAACGTAGTTAAAAGTGTGGAAAAAATTTAAGTCTCCAGAAAATATTCATTCTGACCAGGGAAAAGAACTTTTCAACAAAAAATTCCAAAATTGGATGAAAAGCTATAAAATAAATCACTACCATACTTATTCAGAAATGAAGGCTAGTATTTGTCAAAGGTTTAACAGAACATTAAAATCAATTATGTGGAAACAGTTTAGTTGACAAGGAAATTTTAAATGGATAGAACTTTTACCAAAACTAATTGAAAAATATAATAACACAAAACACAGTACAATTAAGGTAAAACCAAACCAAGTTACATCACAAAATGAAAAACACATTCTTCGTTCAATTTACAATTACCCTAAAATATTTAATAAGGGAAAACTTAATGTTGGTGAATTTGTTAGAATTGCAAGTTCTAAAGGTACTTTTCAAAAGATCTAATTATTCTATTGAAGTTTTTAAAATAGCTTTCAAAAACAAGACAGACCCGATTACATATAGTTTAAAAGATTATAAAAATAAATTAGTTCATGGTGGCTTACCCTCAGTAAGATATGCTTGTGGTAAAAGTCCACTAAAATCCAATGAAAAATCCAGGAGCGACTGTTCCAGAATAGACGGCTACCTGGTCTGCGTCTGATCCCAGAGGGGCGGCAGTAAGAAACCCTGGCAGTAGGTATAAAAAGCATATTAAAATAAAAAATAATATAATGTCTTATAATAGTAAAAATTCGGTAAGGATATCTACCAAAGTGTCGGCAGAGACCACGGCTGCCGGCGAGGGCTTGGCTGAATGTTTAAGACGTTCAGATGAGTCGCCAGTGGTTTATAACAATAATAATAATATTAATAACATGTATAATTATGATAAATTAATAAACCCTTTTGTGAAGGGCTCGAAGATTCAAAGAAGTCCACCTAAAAACAAAAATGAGAAAACCGAAGAGGGTAATAAAGAAAAAATAATGTTCCATGAAGGCAATATAAAGAAAACCCACAAGGGTAATAATAAAAATCAAAGCTCGTTACTGCAAGACAGTAATATTGAAGTCAACTCCAGAATAATTGAGTTGGAAATCTTGTGCAAAGATTTACAAAGAGAAATCTCCCAGCTTAAGGCAAAAAATTTAAAATTAACTAAGGAAAAAGATAGTGTGCCAAATGTATCCACTGATACTAAAGTTGGGACATACGAAACGGATGAAGAAGAACTGATCACAGAAACTGATTGGATTCTGAATACGAAAAGAAATCCGAAGAAACGAAAAGCGGATAAGTCTCCTAATGTTAACACGTCTTTGGAACCGCAAAGTAAACCTCAAGAGGTAAAATCTAAAGAAAACAATAAGGTCATTAAAAAATATAAACCTCCTCCCTAAAAACCTATATAAAAAACTATTCTCATATTATAAAAATAATAAAAGAAGAAAATATAAATGTTAAAGTCAACATGATGAATAATGATCAACTGAAAATTAATGTTGACAAGGAAAATGATTATAGAGTTTTAATAAAATCTATAAATAAAGCGAAGTTGGAATGGCATACGTATGAAAACAAACTGACTAGACCAATTAAAGTTATGGTAAGAAATCTTCACCCATCATGTGAGCCAGAAGATATTAAAAAAGAACTTGTTAATAGAGGTTTTAAATGTCTAGATGTGACAAATAAAATTAAAAAAACTAAAGATAAAAATATAAAGATTGTAACAAAGCTTCCACTGTTTATGATATCTTTTGACCATTCGGAGGAAATAAATAAAATATACAAAATAGAATATTTACAGCACATGAGAGTGAAAATTGAGGCTCTCAGAAGTAGTAAGTCCATTCCTCAATGCAAAAGATGCCAGAGTTTTGGACATGTACAAAAATTCTGCCAAAGACAGGCTAAATGTGTAAAATGTGCTGGGAATCATATGACATGTAGTAAAAATGTAGTAAAAAAGAAAATTTCCAAGCCATATGTGTAAACTGCAACGAGGCGCACCCTGCTAGTTATCGTGGTTGTTTGGTAGCAAAATGATAACAGAAAAGAAGATTGAATATGCGCAAACCCAAACATTCAAATGTAATAAAAACACCGAAAAAAACTACACCGTTTATATCTAATAAAGTTGTGAATGGAGTTTTATACTCCCAAGCCTTAAAATCTAAAACAGAAGAAAATATTCTTAGAGAGAAACAATCTAAGGTTATGAAACCTAAAAGTAATGACAAGGATGTGATGCACATGATGCAAAACTTATTGCTAAAATTGATGAAATCTCTATAAGATTAAATAAAATAGAATAGAAATACATTAATGTATCTCATGAAACCCCTAAAAGAATTGTAAAAAATGTATCTAGATAAAATATGTATTGCAACTTGGAATTCGAATGGTGTCCTAAATAAAAAACATGAACTAGAAATTTTCTTAAGGTCTAGAAATATTGATATATATCTGATATCAGAGATTCATTTGACAATAAACTCAAACTTTAAGATACTAGGTTATGAATGCTATAAGGCAGTTCATCCTAGTAATCAGCCGAGAGGAGGTAGTGCAATTCTAATAAAAGGCACTATAAAACATAATGAAGAATTCAAAATTGAGTGTGAAGAAATACAGCTTTCTATGATCAAAATTTCATCTACTAAACAAGACCTCAATATTGGTGCAGTATATTGTCCACCAAGATGTAATATTAAGAAAAATATTTTTAAAGAACTCCTAAATGTCCACGGACATAAATTTTTGCTAGGAGGTGATTATAATGCCAAACATACTGATTGGGGTTCTAGAACAACCTCAACTAGAGATAGAGAGCTAAAGAAAGCTATTCAAGAGTTAGGTTGTTGCCATCATTCGACTGGCAAACCAACTTATTGGCCCACAGACACCAATAAGGTTCCAGATCTAATTGACTTCTTCATAACCAAAAGAATTTCAGACAACTATATAAATCTAGAAGATAACCATGATCTAGATTCTGATCACTCTGCTGTTATACTAGATTTGAATGAAAAAATAACTAGAAAACTAAATAAGCCCACACTGACAAATAATACAACAGATTGGTTAAGCTTTAAATATGAAATCGCAAACAACATTAATAGAAGAACAATTAGATTTGGAACTTGAAGGCTTTATTAATATAATTCAAAAAGCTGCTTGGAATAACACAAAAATAATTGAATATAGGTCAGCAAATATTTATCCCAGAGAGATAACTGATTTAATAAAACGAAAAAGAAGAGCTGGACGTAGATGGCAACAATCTCGTCACCCTGATGATAAGAAGATTTTGAACAGATTATCACAATCTCTTAAAAGAAAAATCAAGATTCTAAAATTAGTAGCATATGAAAATTATATAAAAGGTTTATGGGCAACAAAAGAATCAAATTACTCGTTGTGGAAAGCAACGAAGAGTGTAAAAAGCGATTAAGCACGCCCCGTCGCTCATGAAACCAGACGGAACTTGGGCAAAGGATAATAAAGATAAAGTCGAATTATTTGCAGATCATTTAGAAAATATATTCAAACCAAACGATATAAATTCTGATCTTTGTTTATTAGACAATGTTATAATAGAAGAAAACACTATTAATCCATTTACACAAGAAGAAATTAGTGAAATAATAAAAACTCTAAAGTTGAAAAAAGCTCCAGGTTTGGATCTTATTACAGCTCAGATTATAAAAAAGCGCTTCCACAAAAAGCCCTAAGATTTTTAAGAAAAATCATAAATGCGGCAGTAAAATTGAAGTACGTTCCGAGCGCTTGGAAAGTGGCAGAAATTATTATGATAGCAAAACCAGAGAAGCCATTAAATGAGGCGAAATCTTATAGGCCAATATCTCTGCTACCCATTATGTCAAAACTTTATGAAAAACTGTTGTTAAAAAGGCTGAAGCCAATTATAGAAAATAAAAATTTAATTCCTAACCATCAATTTGGTTTTAGATCCAAGCATGCAACAATTCACCAAGTTCATAGAATAACAAATGTTATAGAAAAAGCATTCGAAGAAAAACAAATATGCTCCACAATATTTCTAGACGTAGCACAAGCGTTTGCCAAAGTTTGGCACGAAGGTTTAATATTTAAATTAAGAAGATTGATACCGTTACAATATGTAGAGATACTCGAATCGTACTTGTCTGAAAGATTATTTAGAATTAAACAAGATGAAGAGTACACTAAGAGAAATAAAAGCAGGTGTGCCTCAAGGCAGTATTCTAGGTCCTAAAACTGACCTGCTTGTAATTGTACTTGCTTTATACAAGTGATCTACCAGAAGTAGAAAATGTAACTGTAGCAACATTTGCTTACGATACTGCAATATTGGCAGTAGGATCGAAAATTGACGAAGTTACAAAAAAATTACAAAAAGCAAGTGAAAAAATATGTTACTGGACTATCAAATGGAAAATAAAACTAAATGAATCTAAATCTGTGCATGTTAATTTTTCTTATAGAAATATAAAGAATCCACATAAAATAAATTTAAACGGTGTATTTGTATCAATCGAAAATTCTGCAAAATACCTAGGAATGACACTGGATGTCAAGCTAAGATGGGATGAACACGTTAAAAAGAAAAAACTAGAACTTGAAAATAAATATAGAGAAAATTACTGGCTCCTAGGGCGTAAGTCTAAACTACCAATATATAATAAAGTGTTAATTTACAACCAAGTAATTAAACCTATATGGCTTGGGTTGTGCCAAGAAGACGCATATTGAAAAAAAAACAATCTTTTCAGAATAAGGTCCTACGTAACATAGTAAGTGCTCCCTGGTATGTACGTAATAGTGATATTCACAGAGATTTACAAATTCCCAAAGTTATAGATGAAATAAGTAGATATGCCATAAAGAATAAAGCTCGTTTAGAAGAGCATATAAATCTTGAAGCCGCTCAACTTATAAATAATCAAATTATTATAAGAAGGCTTAAAAGAAAAAGACCTTTAGATATAGTACGAAGTACAGATTTCCTTAGAGAAAGTACATAAAACCTATATTCAAAACAAGATAGCAAAAAATTAATGGTTAGTCAGTTTGATAAGTTTTAATAAGGGAAGGGTGTGGTTTAGTCGGTAAGAATCCGGCATACACTTCTGCTACGGGGCGGTCTGTATCTTTCGAAGATTCCACACTAATCCACGAAAAAAAAAAAAAAAAATGGTGGCTTCTATGAACAGGAACTAACTAGTGTCAAAGACCCGAATACTTATTTAATTGAAAAAATTTTAAAGCGGAAAGGTATATGTGAAATATTTAGGCTTTGATAATAGTCATAATCAATGGATAAGAAAATATGAAATTCTTTCAATTTTTTTTTTATCCTGTTTTACCCCCTGGAGGAGCATAGGGCTTCCACAAAGCTTCTATATCGCACTCGATTGTTGGCCAATTATTTGATTTCTGACCATGTTTTACCGCTATTATCAATTTCCTTAGCCACAGACCTTCTCCATGTTATTTTAGGTCTACCCATACTTCTTTTTCCCTGTGGATTCCAGTCGAGCGCCTGGCGTGCAATGTTCTCTGGCGTTTTCCGAAGTGTGTGTGAAGTGTTTCATCTCCATTTCTTTTTCTTGATTTGGTAGACTATGATTTCTTGTCTAGAGATAGTTAGTAGGTCCTCATTTTACATTCTTCTAGGCCATCTTATATTTTGAATTGTTCGGAGGTATTTATTTTCAAATACTTGTAATTTATTTGTTGAAGAGTTTTTGATTAACCAGGTTTCACTGCCGTAGAGTAGAATCGATTTCACACAGGCTTCATATATCCTTATATTCGTGCTTTTGTTTAACTGTGGTGATCTCCAGATTGGCCAAAGTCTCCCGAATGCCATCTTTGCTAACTTTATTTGATTCTCAATGTCTTTTTCTGCTCCTCCGTTTGCGGTAAGAATACTGCCAAGGTAGTTGAAACTTGTCATATCCTCTATGTATGTGTTGTTTATTGCTAGTGGATTGGAATTGTTTGCATTCAATCTTAGGGACTTTGTTTTTGCAATATTAATATTGAGTCATATATTTATATTTGTATATTTATATTATATTTATATTAAGTGCTTTTGTGTTTAGGGAATCTAGTTTTTGTTGCATATTCCTGTGGGTATGTGCAAGTAGAGCAATGTCATCAGCATATTCGAGGTCCTCTAGGCGAGATGTAAGGGTCCAATTTATTCCTGTTTGGTGTATTAGTGATTCTTCCAATACGTCGTCGAGAACGATGTTGAACAGGGTTGGGGAAAGTGGACATCATTGTTTGACTCCAGCCTTGAGGTTTATCGGATCGCTAAGATTTCCATTGTGGAACCCTGGACTCGGCGTTGGTGTACATATTTTGGATGATATTTCTGATTTTAAGTGGTATATTTCTTCTGAAAGCCTTCCAGATAGCCCTTTGTTTTATTTGATCGAATGCTCTTTTAAAGTCCACGAATTTTAGGTAGAGTGGTGATTTCGGTAGATTGTTCGATTATCAGACGCAGAGTATTTGAGTGATCTGTACAGCTGCGCTGCTTTCTAAAACGTGCTTGTTGCTCACGAAGGGCAACTATTTGTGGGTTGCTATTCGTGCTTCAATTCTGGAGTGAATTATAAGAGCCATTAATTTATTTAGTGTGTTTAGGACTGTAATACCACGCCAATTTTTGCATTTTTGGAGATTTCTCTTTTTTGGAAGTTTTATTATGATTCCTGTTTTCCAGCTTTCCCGTATGGCTTCATTGTTCCAAATTTCTTCCAAGATAGGCTGAAGAACTTCTGCTATATATGCTGTGCTTGCTTGGAGAAGTTCTGAAGGTATTCCATCTATACCCGTCGCTTTGTTGCTTTTCAGCCTTGAAAGTGCAGCTATAATTTCTCTGTTTGATGGGGCATTTACAGTAATTCGGCTTCTTGTGTCTGCAGTAGGGAAACTTTCTATTTCATCGCTTTCATTACTATCTCCACTACCTTCGTTGTTTGTTTCTTCGAAATGTTCTTTCCATCTCTGGATTTGCTCTTGGGTTGAAGTGAGCGTTTGTCCATTTTTATTTGTAATTGGACGATTTTTCATTAAGCTCTGTTTTGTGAGAATTCTTACTTTGTTGTAGAGGGATCGCATATTATTTTGGTTTGCTGCTCTTTGTGCATCAGCTGCAATATTGTTGAAGAATTTCCTTTTGTCTCTTCTGGCACATTTCTTTACTTCTTTCGCTTTCAGGTTATATTGGTTTTTGACTTCATCCGATTGGGTTAGTAATAGTTTTTCTCTAAGTTTCCTACCTTGCTGAATTAGGATCCAGGTTTTATCGGATATCCACTCTTTCTTATTAGGTATTGTTTTACCTAAGACTGCAAATTGTCTGTATTAATTTGCTGATTCTGCAGCTTTGTTACAAATTCTCTTTTTGTACTATTGCATTTTAGTTTTACAGTATTGATTTGGTGCTTTCTTTTGATTGTGTTATTCTGAGTGGCTTTGAGTCTTATTCTTATGTCTCCTGTTAGCAGCGTATGATCACTATGAACATCTACTCCTCTCCACGTTCTTACATCTAGTAGGGAAGATTTCCATTTCGTACTAATGCATATATGATCTTTCTGGTTTTTAGTCCGGCCATCTGGAGATTCCCATGTATATTTGTGAATGTTTTTGTGTGGGAAGAGTATTCCACCGATTGCCAGGTTGTGTTCCAGACAGACTCCTACTAGTCGTTCACCGTTGTTGTTTATACTCCATGATGTCCCATGATTTTCTTGTAATCGCTATTCGGGTTTGAAACAACTTTTGCATTGAAGTCTCCCATTATTAGTATGATGTCGGTTCTGGGAATTCTTTTTAAGACTGCAGAGAGCTGGGAGTAGAACTCGCCTTTCATCTCTTCGGAAGCCGCTTCTGTGGGATCATAACATTGAATTATAGAAATTTTTCGTATTGCAGAGTGAAACCTTGCTTGTATAATTCTGTCGGAAGCCGGGGTTCAGCTTATTAGGCTATTTTTCAATGTTATCTATTATTATTCCCACACTACTTTCACTTCCGCTCTCCGTTCCACTGTATATCATCTTACTTCCTTCAGATGTAGTTATTTCTCCTGTGCCAGGCCATCTTATCTTACTCAAGCCCAGAATTTTAACTTTGTATATCTGTCTTTCTCTTTCTACTTGGGCTAACCTTGATGTTTCTTTCAGAGTGCGTACATTCCAATTTCCAATTCTTGTCCTTGTTTTCGTGCCAATTGTCGTTACCGTATTTTCATTTTGTAATATCCGAGGCTCTGTTTCAGTTTCTTGCGTCATATTTTGTTCGCTAAGCAAGATGACTGGTCTGCTGTAGCTATCCACATGATTTCCATAATCTCACGTCTTGTAGAAAGACGACGCCAAATATTTCAGCAAGATGTCGTGGTGCGATTACATATCCCTATCTTTTGACGTACATATGTTTGTTGGGTTATGCCAGTCATGTCATATGTCATTGATGTCAATTTGACAAGTGCACATGATGAAATAGGTATTTTTGTATTAAGTATTATTTATTAGATATAGATTATTTCTGGAACATGATTATAGGTATTTATTTATATTATTTTTGTTATTAATTATTATTTTCAATTTTTAGGTATGAAATATTAGATTATAAATTATAAGATAATGTGTTATAAGAGTATAGTATTATATATATTTTTTATTTACCCAACCGGAGATCGAACCCTAGAACCCTCACTCCATTACAAGTGAGAGGTGGTGCTCTTAACTACTACACCATTGACTGGATGAAATTCTTTCATAAAAAAAAAAAAAAAAACTAACTATAGATATCTACGTGTAGTACCGCAAAAAATAGGTGATAAATATGTAAGATGTTTAAGATCTGTTAACATACAAAATTCTTTCACTGACACTGTAAAAGAATTCAGTAATATTCAATATTGCAATGTGGAGAAATCATTTAATAACATTTCATTACTTTTATGTGATAAATAAACTTTTCCAATAGTTCAATTCCAACAAAAATTGTATTACATTTTAAAAAAGTATAAATAAAAGCGATTTTACAAAACTATATATTATTTTATTTTTATTCATAATGGAGACAGTATACTATAAATATTATTTAATTCAATCTGGTGGAGGAAATATCATCAATCTTTTCGGTCTTTTATTACAATCCACCGTATCTTTTCAAAGAGGTCGTGGATTGGGAAGTTTTTTTGGAGGACTTTTTAGATATTTGAAACCATTATTTACTTCAGACGCTGATATTTTGAAAAAGGAGGTTATCAATTCTAGTATCAATGCTTTATCTGATATTGCATCTGGTGCAAATGTAAAAGAAATTATGCAAGATTGTAGTAAAGAGGTAGTTAAAAATGTACGACGTGATGCCGTTCGAAAACTGAATGAAACTTATGGTTCTGGCAAAAGAAAACATAAAGCTATAAAAAGACCATTCATTAAAAATTTAAATTATTTTACGTCAAAACGACCCAAAGATAAAACAAAAAGGAACCAAGAGATATTTTTGATTAATTATGATTGAGTGTATGAAATCTGAGTTGGATAGTTTTAAAACCCAACCCATTCAGTCTAGGATTTTACGAACTGAAGAAGTTTCCTACAATCCTAATGCTTCTTTAGACAACCCTTCAACTATTGAATTTGTTTCACTGGGTCATGGCGATACATATAGAGATTAGTCTTCTACATATTTGAGATTAAAAGTACAGATATTAAAGAAAGATGGAATACATTGGATAATGATAAAACTGCTGATGGAAAAATAATAATACAACCAAGTGTAATAACATTTTACATTCTTTAATGAAACAATGTAATGTTCAATTAAATGGCAAAAATATAACACCACCTGATGGAAATTATCACTGTAGAGGTTATATTGAATCATTATTAAATTATAGTACGAATGCTGCTGCAATTCATTTAGAATGTGCAGGATGGATTTTAAGCAAATATAGCAAAATCTGATAATAATGGATCAAAAGAGCGCGAGAAATTGTATCATAATAGCAGTGTAGTGGAACTTATGGATAATTGAATTATTCAATTATAACTGTGTATATCAAAAACACATCTATTTTTATAATTGGAATTAATTGTACACTATCTATAAAAGTTTTGAAAGCTTCTATTACACGTGGTTTATATTTTTTAAATTCTGTAACTTTCGAAGATACATGATTGAAATATGTTGTCAAAAGTCCTTCCAGAGTATAAGCGTAATTTGCTCTTATTTTTATATCTATTTTAGGTCTAGTAACACATATTGTAGTGTAACTCATATTTTTAAGCATCTCCTCAGCTTTTGCTGGTTGTATATAATTAACATCATCGTTTGTAAAATAAAAAATTCAACAAATCAACTGTCGTTCAACTTCTTTTCTTGTAAACCTATTAAGTGGGTTTATATTTTGAATTAGTTTTGGTAGTAGAAAAACTTTCCAGTCATATATCATTTGTTTTCCTATGTATGGAATATATGATGTTCCAACTCCTATCATATCTTTCCGTATACTTTTATTAAATATTTGAATACTTTTTTCCCATTCTTCACCATACACATTTGGAACGAAATTATTAAAATACATTTCTGAATACCGACTTTCCACCTTGAATCACACATGTATTTATTAATATTATTAGTAAAAGATGATAATGAATTTTCTGGATAATAGTTCATAGATGAATCACTGAGTAAAGTGACAAAAACTTCATCATTTACTTGTATGTTCTTAATGAGCTTGCGGATTTATTCTCACGAATTGGAAAATTAAGTTCTGTTTGAGTATTAGCTGCTATAGCTCACCTAAAACACGTCTTGATGAATTATTCAACTCTTTACTATTTATAGTTTTTTCTTTTTTCGTTGGTGGACTTGGGCTATCTAAAGGAACAATTATAATGTTTCCTGTACCAGTTTTAAAAATTTGTACATTTTGATTTCTAATTGATTTTCTTTTTCTAAGACGTTTTCCAACTGAAGCGGCTGACAATGCTTTTGTTAAAACATTTTCTTGAATTTCATTATCAAATACTTCGTCGTCAGCTTCTTTTTCGTATACTTCTTCTTCAGATACAACTTGTGTTCCAACATTTTTATATTCAGGAAAATGCGACTGAGATTTCGCATCTATATAAATTAGTTTTGCACGAGATTGAGTAGGTACCTTTTGTCTCCGTAATTTTGACTCTTTCCTCTTTATTTCTAGGAAGTTCTCGTTTTTTGTTTCTTATTTTAAATAGATTGTGTCTGTATAAATAGCATTTTTGAGTGTCCGTGAGAAGTTTGTTTAACAATATTTTTTTCATATTTTGATCGAACTCATTACAAAGTCCGCATTTTGCTCAAACGTTTCATATTCTTCCCCAAATTGTTCTAGATCTCTCGATAATAACATAAACCTTTTCCAAATATATCACTTCTTCATCGAAATATATCATTAACGTCTTAAGCAAGATCTATTAATATATAGCCGTATGGAACTGACGTCGCATCATTGTATACTTTTTCAACAGAATTTGTTATCTTCCCTCGCAGTCAGGAAAAGAAATATACAAAGAATTACAAAAACATCAGCGCCAAAGCTCTACAGCGGATATTTATTGAAACTTTTTTTATTTGTGTGCATGAATTGAAAATTTTCAAAAATATTTAAAACTGAAATATGAATTGAAATTAAATTATTTTGTTATTTATACTCAATTATAATTACATTTTTATAATTAATCGAATAACAAAAATATCATTCTACTTTTTCAAGAAAAAAAATTTAATAAATATCTTGTCATGTCGGTTGTGAGGACATTTAAAAATTGAACTTTGGTTTTAAAACTATGCCAAAATTAAAGCAAAATTCAAAAATCTAAGCCTGACTTGTCCTTAAGGCAATTTCTGAAAATGTCTCTGAAAAAAATCTGGAAGATTGGTTGACAATTGAGAGTGCCCCAATGTTCAAACCAGAAAAATACCCTAAAAAACGCTAAAATATCAACTTCATTCAATATTTTCGTCTGCAAATTAAACGTTTTTTTAAAAAAAACGTTTCGCTATGTCCTACCCATAAGTATGCTTGGTCGAATGTCAAAAATCCCATTCCGATATTTTAAAAAATGTATGTGCCCCAAGGTTCAAACCAAAAAAAAACCTGTGCTTAACCTACTCTTAAATATTCATATTTAGGTTGATGTAATGTCTTCCAATAAATATATAGGTTTCTACATTTAACTCCTTTAGGATCTAAAAGCATGCTCAGCATAACATTAGTTTTACCCCAGTTAGTGGGCCCTACTATTAATCCTCTTATACTATCTGGAAATAAATCACCATGTTTTTTCTCGGAAGTTCAAAATATTTATTTTTATTGCGTTATCTACTTTTGTAAATTTCATTTCTGTAACTACAGATGGAAAAATAGTTTTAAATGGTTAATGTATAAATCAAAATGATTAGTGCCCCATGAACTTTCTTAAACTAAAGTAGGCATGATTAATCATAATAAATACATAAACAGCTATAAAAAAAACTGTTGTTGGAGAAGCTATTATCAATACTTTAATTAATAAATTACCATTTGAAGCAAATATACCAGGTTATAATTATTGTAGACCTGGAACAAAATTAGCAAAACGATTAGCTCGCGATGATAAAGGAATGATTCTGTTGAGTTTTTATGCGAGATAATTTACCAACACACAAACCTTTGAAATATGAATATGGTGTAATAAGTTTAGATAATTCTATTGGAAATGGAACGCACTGGGTAGCTTATTATAAAAAAACCTCAAATTTAAACTTTAAAGATTTTTAATATCTTCAACCTAATCTAAAATACCTACAAAGAAATTTTTTTTCCATAGGGTTAGAGTACTCTCATTCAAATCAAATTTTAAAAACTTTTCTTTAATTTTTCAGATAAAGTTTTAAAAGCTTTTCTTTAATTTTTCGGGTAAATTTTAAATCAAGTTTAAACTTTAATAATAATTTTGTATTTATACCAAACTTTAAAAACATTTCATATCGTCAGCTTAATTTAGAACATTAAACAATATAGCTTTTTGTATTTGAAATTAAAACATAATTGATTTACTAATCGCTAAGTTTCTAAACTTTATTTAAAATATAACTGTTCTCAGCGTAAAAATTTTCATTTTTTCAATAATAATAAACTACTTTAAACCAAATTTCCAAAAGTTGTGATATCTTCTTCCTAATTTAAAATACTTATACTATTTAGCACTTTAAATAAAACTTATATAAACTCTAAATCAAGCTCAAGTTAAGACAATTTTTTTAATATTAATTCATCACGAGAAAACTTAGTCATTTTTACATACAATAGATTAATTTTGTTGTACTTATTTTCGAATTTGAATAAAAAGTTTTATTTATATTATTATTTGTTTTGAAAACTGAACTTAATCACGTTCACAATTTGAATTTCATGATCAAAACTTTCATGTATAATATAGTTACAATATAATTTGGATCAAAGCTTTTAATTAAATTGCAAACATATTCAAAAAAATAAATTTACATTCTGTTTGAAAATTCTTTTTATGTATTTAGATCAAACTTTTTTAATTTTTGAAAAAAACGTTAAGTTAAGTTAGAGAAAAAATCTTTTTTAGATCTAAATTATGTACTACATATTTACACGCAAAGTTTGAATAAAATAGATTTAAGCTCAAACGATGATAAACAATAAATATTATCTGATAATATTAAAACATATGCATGGGGTCATAACTCCATTTTATATTAAACATATTACTTAGGTGTTATGTAATTTTATTGTAATAATTAGTTTTCATCGTGATAATAATAATATTTATATGTCTGATCTGGCTTTATTTTCATAATTATTGTTTCAGAATTTTTGACTATTTAAGAAGAATTTTAGTCTTTTTATTTCAAATTTTATATTACATAGAGAAAAAGATCATGAGAAAACTAATAATTTTTTAACCTAAATTTCATGACATTAAGATAGACATTTATTTTTTATCTCTTTTAAAAGCTTAAATTAAGCTTAAGCTTTTTTAAATTTCAAATTAAAACAGAACTGATATACTAACCGCTAAGTTTGTAAGCCCTATTCAAAATATTAATGATCTCAACGTAAAAGTTTTCATTTTTTCAATAATAATTCTGTCTTTAAATTTCAAAAACTTTTCATATCTTCATCCTTCACTCTAGTTTCAAATCCCGTGATATCCACTTTTCAAAAAAAAAGGGACGGATATATTATTATTTTGTAATAAGTGTAAACGAACACAATGATATATTCAGCACATTTCAAAACACCGTACATCTCGAGAAAATCGAATTCAAAGTTAAGATTTTTTTCAAAACCCATTTTGTCCAAAAACATTTATTATCAAAAACCACTATGACTTTTTATTACATATTATTGCAAAATACATAATAGCCGACACAAAATGTTTACGATTTAGTTCAGAATCAATTATGTCCACTTAATAAATAATATGCCTTTTATTAAATTCCGTTACTATTTTGACATATGAATAGTTGCATTTTGAATTTTCGATACGCAATTTAATTCGGTTTTCAATTTTAATTTTAAAAGTGAAGACGTGAATAATAGTTACATAAAATTAAGTAAAAATTTAAATAAGTAAGTAATTAAACAAAAGTATAGCTGTAAAATATGGAAAATAGTGAACAATATGTAATTGAATCTTATGGTAAAACACAGAAGAAAAAAATAATCAAAAATTTATGTAAAAGGGAAGGAGAAACGCCTAAAAGGTAAATTCATCTGTAACTCAGGAACTGATTATAAGAATTTTGTTATAGGTATAAGCAAAGCGAACCATCTGTTAAGACAAAATGAACTCATAAAGGTAAAATTTGCAAATGCCATTAACTCAAATCAAGAGATATTATGCCTTTTTGAAAAGGATTTTATACAATCCCTTCAATAATAGCTCAAACTTCTTTTATATTAACATATACTAGTGCAGCTCTCCCAAAACGCAGGCGTATTGAAACTTTTAAAAGGAATACAAACGCTCAATAATTTATCAGAAAGATTAACTGTAATCAAGGAAAGTTATTTTTGAAACTTTTTAACAAAAGGACAATTTTCAGTTTTTTTGCTTCAGATGAATTGATTTTCTTTGTTTATTTTACCATGTTAAATTTTTTGTAAAGGACTTCTGTTAATTTAATTTTTTTGAAATTGTTATTTATTGTTTAGGTTAATTCTTAGGTAATAAACATGCAGAGAATAAAAGAAATTTCTCTTCATGTTTAAGCCACAACTTAATCTGCAAACAATTCAAAATTATTTTTTGTTTTGTATTTCAGGACGAACCTTTAAATAAAGCAGTTAACTTAGGTGAGTGTCCGGAATTGGAGGAATATTCCTTGAAATGCATACCTTACAAGTGTTCCTTTAAGGCTGTCAATTCGAATGGAGAAATAATAGGAGTTTTTCTAAATGGTCTTTTAAAAAAATCTGTAAGTAATCATTGAATACCTTTCGAGCAATATTCTATTAACAAATTTGAATTTTGTATGTGATTTTAGAATTCAAATGAAGAACGACTAAATTTGGCCCAACAAACTATTCATGAAAAATTCAAAATTATTATGTCTTTGATGGATTATATCGATTCCGTATTTAATATATTCGATTTGTATCCAAACGCCAATTCAATTTTGGAAGGTAAAATTTTATCAGTTGATAATAACTATCGTGGTTGTGGAATAGCTGGGCGATTAACAGAAGCAGCTCTAAATTATATGAAAGAAAATAAAATTACTTTAATGCACGTCGTTTGTTCTAGTTTTTATTCAGCACGTGTTATGGAAAAATTAGGTTTTCATGAGGTTTTTAATGTAAATTACAGAGAGTTCCTAATAAACGGCAAAGAAGTTTTGAAACCCGATCTACCGCATGAAAGTTGCAAAATTTTGGTAAAAGAAATTTAAATCACATATGTATGCATTTACAAAAACAAAATTTGAAACATATCAAATTGCATAAAAATCGTTAAATTGATCCAATTTACAAAATAATTTGAATTAATTATTTAACTAATATTCATTACTGTACCAAACTGAAAATAAAAGCGATTCAAATAATTTAGTATACTTTTTTTTTGTTGCACACTAAACTATATATGTATGTATGTTAAAAGGCTAAGGTTAAACTTCTATTTTTCGTTGCTACGATTTTCTATGGTTCCCTTTTATTTTAAAGTTCTAAATAGATTAACTGTTTACAAAGAACTATTAAATACCAGATTAAAAGCACCTCACCCGGTAGGTGTAAATAAAAAAATGGCTTTCTTTGTTAAACTGCCAAACCCTTTTTTGCTTTCAATATACATGTGGGAAATGGGCGCACCACTAGAAGTGGACATTATTATTAATTTCTACATTTCTTATACATACTATTAATTTCTACATTTCTTATACTATTACATTATTAATTTCTACATGCATTAGGTACTAACTTCTAAATAATAAAATATTATTGTGAATAGAATTGTGTATGTTTCTCTCTTCTCAATAATCATCAATAAAGAAAATCACTTTACGGACTCACTCAATTAAAAGCTCATCATTAAAGACTTTATAAAATTTTCAAGTAAGGTTTCTTAAAAAATAAATCAGATCATCTTAAGAAATCATTAAACTTGGAAGTCTATAAAATTTAATTAACTATAAGTAGTCTTTGAACTAAATAATTGTTAAAATCTTTAAATATTATAACATCAAAATTTCATAAAAATCCAGTAATTTTAAGATTCATCAAGATTTTAAGATCCATAAAGTCGTAATTATATCAAGTTCCAGCAAAGTGAAAGTCAACCAAGGTGAAGTAGTATGTGCTGAAGCCAAAAGGGTCAAACGGAGGATAAATTTATAAAAAAGGGGAAAAATTACATTTGTATCCGTATAAATTACATTTAGATTTTGTGCATTAAAACTAATCTTAAATTATTTTGAAGTGAATTAAATTTTGTTTAATATTTTTTTTGGTTAATCAATTACATTTAAATTCTATTAAAATTAATTCGATTTTTTTTTTATTAAGTTGTGAATATTTAAGACTAAATTAACTTAATTTAATTTAATTTTAAAATTCGATGATTAAGTAATTTAATTTTCTTTTTAGATATCCGGCTTTATTTTCATAATTATTATTTCAGAATTTTTGACTATGTAAGAAGAATTTTAGCCTTTTTATTTCAAATTTTATATTACATAGAGAAAAAAATCATGAGAAAACTGATAATTTTTTCATTTCATACTTACTTTCGCATTTTTAAAACTAAGTTTCATGACATTAAGATAGACATTTATTTTTTTATCTCTTTTAAAAACTTAAATTAAGCTTAAGCTTTTTTAAATTTCAAATTAAAACAGAACTGATACACTAACCGCTAAGTTTGTAAGCCCTATTCAAAATATTAATGATCTCAACGTAAAAGTTTTCATTTTTTCAATAATAATTCTGTCTTTAAATTTCAAAAACTTTTCATATCTTCATCCTTCACTCTAGATCCTGTTATATCCACTTTTCAAAAAAAAAGGGACGGATATATTATTATTTTGTAATAAGTGTAAACGAACACAATGATATATTCAGCACATTTCAAAACACCGTACATCTCGAGAAAATCGAATTCAAAGTTAAGATTTTTTTCAAAACCCATTTTGTCCAAAAACATTTATTATCAAAAACCACTACCTATGACTTTTTATTACATATTATTGCAAAATACATAATATCCGACACAAAATGTTTACGATTTAGTTCAGAATCAATTATGTCCACTTAATAAATAATATGCCTTTTATTAAATTCCGTTACTATTTTGACATATGAATAGTTGCATTTTGAATTTTCGATACGCAGTTTAATTCAGTTTTCAATTTTAATTTAAAAAGTGAAGATGTGAATAATAGTTACATAAAATTAAGTAACAATTTAAATAAGTAAGTAATTAAACTAAACTATAGCTGTAAAATATGGAAAATAGTGAACAATATGTTATTGAATCTGATGGTAAAACACAGAAGATAAAAATAATCAAAAATTTATGGAAAAAGGAAAGAGAAAAGCCTGAAAGGTAAATTCATCTGTAACTCAGGAACTGATTATAAGAATTTTGTTATAGGTATCAGCAAAGCGAACCACCTGTTAAGACAAAATGAGCACATAAAGGTAAAATTTGCAAATGTCATGAACTCAAATCAAGAGATATTATGCCTTTTTGAAAAGGATTTTATACAATCCCTTCAAAAATAGCTCAAACTTCGTTTATATTAACATATACTAGTGCAGCTATCCCAAAACGCAAGCTTGTTGAAATTTTTAAAAGGAATACAAGCGCTCAATAATTTATCAGAAAGATGAACTGTAATGCTGTTAGAATTTTATCAAAAAGCATTTTACGATATATTAAAATTAAAAGGAATAGAGTAATTATAGTCTTAAAACGCCATTTTGATACTGCTTCTGCTCCAAAATGAAATCGTGGGGGAGATCGACAATCTCTTAAAAATCCTGAGAAAAAAATGCAGTAATAGATTTTATAAAGAAGTTTAAAATTGTCGAAAAACACTACTGTAGAAATAAAACAGGTGCGCGGTTATATGAATCGGGAGAACTTAATATTAAAAAAATGTTAGCATGTATATAAATGAAATAGTAGGTGATGGTTTAAAAGTCAAGGAAGGTTATTTTCGAAACTTTTTTAATAATTTTAATAATAATTTTAACAGTGGCTTTAAGATTCCTTCATTAGATCAATGTTCAAAATGTATTATGCTAAATGAAAATATAAAAAATGAGAAAGATTTCAACAAGCGACAAAAATATTTAATTGAAAAAACTATTCATAAAAGACGTGCCAATGCTTTTTTTGATTTGCGGAGAGAAGAAAAAAATTACCTTCTAACGATTTATTATGATTGCCAAAAAAATATGGTTTTTCCTAACGTACCTGACCAGGCAGCTTATTTTTCCAGACAATTATATATGTACAACTTTGGACTAGAAGTTGATTCATCTAAGGAATCAATAACAAAAAAGCTGCTAATTTTTTAGTTGCTTATTGGGAGTAGTTACAACTGAAAGTGAACTATAGGTAATGTAAATGAAATACTTAAATAATGTAAACATAGCAAAATGAAGTAGAAAATTAATGGAATAAACTACAATATAACATAACGAAAAAAAAGTGAATGTATCAAAAAGACGGCCAAACAATAAGACCATTTGACTTGTAGTTCTACAGCACGTTTGTATCCACCACAGGACCGACCGCTATTATACAAAACTAATAATTTACATACATACAAAAGCTTACAAATCTGAGATATTTACATCAAAATCTTAAATATGAAATTTCAAAAAATCAAAATATGAAATTTCCGCTCAGTCGTTTAGGCTGTACACGTGCCCACAGACATACCCACACGCACAGACAGACATCACGCTGAAAAAAATTTGCAGTCTTCTACGCACTGGAGTAGTGTATTTTTGTCTCGGGTACAAATTTTTATTATGAAAACAATACCTACCTTATACATAATTGTATGCGGTCGGTAAAAATTAATTATGTTGTGTTAAATTATAAGGAAAAAGGAATTACACCAAATTGTATAATAGTAAAGTTATATTTGCTAGGAAACAAAAAAACGTTAACTTTATCAATAATAATATTAAAAAATGTATAAAATTAATTATAAGTTATAAAACAAAAAAATTACGTTTAAAAAATACAACAAAATTTTAATGTAATGAGTAAATTAAAATGACAAACAATGAGTAATAAAAAATGAACGTTAAAACGAAGAACATTACTAACAAAAAGTCAATTTTCAGTTTTTTTGCTTCAGATGAATTGATTTTCTTTGTTTATTTTACCATGTTAAATTTTTTGTAAAGGACTTCTGTTAATTTAATTTTTTTGAAATTGTTATTTATTGTTTAGGTTAATTCTTAGGTAATAAACATGCAGAGAATAAAAGAAATTTCTCTTCATGTTTAAGCCACAACTTAATCTGCAAACAATTCAAAATTATTTTTTGTTTTGTATTTCAGGACGAACCTTTAAATAAAGCAGTTAACTTAGGTGAGTGTTCGGAATTGGAGGAATATTCCTTGAAATGCATACCTTACAAGTGTTCCTTTAAGGCTGTCAATTCGAATGGAGAAATAATAGTTTTAGTTAGAGTTTTTCTAAATGGAAATTAGAGTTTTTCTAAATGGTCTTTTAAAAAAATTTTATTTAATATATTCGATTTGTATCCAAACGCCAATTCAATTTTGGATGGTAAAATTTTATCAGTTGATAATAACTATCGTGGTTGTGGAATAGCTGGGCGATTAACAGAAGCAGCTCTAAATTATATGAAAGAAAATAAAATTACTTTAATGCACGTCGTTTGTTCTAGTTTTTATTCAGCACGTGTTATTGAAAAATTAGGTTTTCATGAGGTTTTTAATGTAAATTACAGAGAATTCCTAATAAACGGCAAAGAAGTTTTGAAACCCGATCTACCGCATGAAAGTTGCAAAATTTTGGTAAAAGAAATTTAAATCACATATGTATGTATTTACAAAAACAAAATTTGGAACATATCATATTGCATAAAAATCGTTAAATTGATCCAATTTACAAAATAATTTGAATTTATTGTTTAACTAATATTCATTACTGTACTAAACTGTATAAATAACCAAACAATAACCAAATAATTTAGTATACTTTTTTTTTTTTTGTTGCACACTAAACTATATATGTATGTATTTTAAAAGTCTAAAGTTAAACTTCTATTTTTCGTTGCTATGATTTTCTATAGTTCCCTTTTATTTTAAAGTTCTAAATAGATTAACTGTTTACAAAGAACTATTAAATACTAGATTAAAAGCACCTCACCCGATAGGTGTAAATAAAAAAATGGCTTTCTTTGTTAAACTGCCAAACCCTTTTTTACTTTCAATATACATGTGGGAAATGGGCGCATCACTAGAAAAGGACATTATTATTAATTTCTAAATTTTTTATACTATTACATACTATTAATTTCTACATTTCTTATACTATTACATTATTAATTTCTACATGCATTAGGTACTAACTTCTAAATAATATAATAATAATATTATTGTGAATAGAATTGTGTATGTTTCTCTCTTCTCAAAAATCATCAATAAATCAATTTACAGAGTCACTCAATGTCAAAACCTTGTTATTATAAATACGTATAAATTACCTTTAGATTTTGTGCATTATAACTTAATCTTAATCTTAATCTTATTTTGAAGTGAATTAAATTTTTTTTAATAATATTTTTTTTGGTTAATAAATTTTAAAATTTTGGTTAATAGATTTTTTTTTTATTAAGCTGTGAATATTTAAGACTAAATTAACTTAATTTAATTTAATTTTAAAATTCGATGATTAAGTAATTTTATTTTAATCTTGAGATATCCGAGATTAAGATTTAACGAAACAAAGCTTTCAATTTAATAAAGAAAGAAAGCTTGTTGTAAATTTTATAACGCTTTAATGGGCACAAAATTAAGTAAGCTGTTAATAAGAGTGAGTACCTGCATAATTTATAGTTACCTAATAAAAAACAAGGTAAAATGTAAAGCAAAGGTTTTCAAAAGCTTACATTTCCAAAAGACAATATAAACTGTTTAGAATTGTGAGTTGCACTAAAATTTGAAAATTTCATGTAATAAGAAAAAACGTGAAAATAGGACTTTTCTGGAATTTTGAGGGGCTATAAGTCCATAACCCTTTATAATTAACTCTTAAACAGGGAGTGCTACCAAACAATTTTCTGATGAAACTTATACTAATTCCAAAGTTCTTTATTGTCTTAAAATTTCAAGTTCCTATCTAAAACCGTGCCGGAGTTATGACAAAAGAAAAATCATGCAAAATTTGATTTTCACATAACGGTAAAATTAAATACTAAATTTGAAAACTGTATATAATTTTGATATTGACTTATAAAGCTAAGAAAACTTCCTGTCCAATGGCGTTTTGAGATAGAAAAAATGTTAAGCGAAACCTGAAATATACGGGTTTAAAAATAGGGCGTTTTAAAGTTTGAGGAGCATTAGTTCCCTGATGGATGGGGCTACATGAAAAAGTTGTTTCACAAAATTAATTTTTTTACGAGACCTACCCATGGTTAAAATTGTTTTTCTCTATCTTTAACGGTGTAGAAGTTTTGTAAACAGATGGACAGACGGACGGACGGACGAATGGACAGAGTGAAACTAATAGGCACATTTTTTCAAAATTTTTTTGGAAATGTGCTAAAAAGCATTTTAATTTATGATATTTTTCTTAAATGCAACATTTATTTAAATTAACTAATAACAATTATATGATTCTTGTGATGAATTACATGAGCATACACATTTCGACTTGAATTGAACACAGGGGCCTGTGCCGACAGCTGACTATTTTCACTTATTTGATGTTATGAAGAAGTCTGTGCCGAAAGTTGAACCTGTTGGGTTGCCGCATCTCTGTCAAATGCAGTAACGAATGATGTGGTGTCCTGCAAATCATGTATCTTCCCTGACTTGGACAATTGGCAAATCTGTGCCGATCTAGACAACTTATGCATATCTTTTTGCCCTTTACCATTTTTAACCTGGCGTTGCTATTTAGAAATTTTACTTAGAAATTTTCTTAACTGATGTTGACTTCCGCACAGGGCACAAGTTGATCGGGTGGCATTGTGGAACGCACGAACATTTTGCTTTTACTTACCTCGGGTTGTAACTATTTGCTCTCACGCAAACACAGCTTCCAAAGCTCGAAAGCGATTTTCAAGGAACATTTCCAAATCTTGCCACAGCGGAAGTTCCTTTCCCTGGCTCATCGCTTGCTCCCAGAGTTTATGGGTTGTAGAAGGCAACCTCTACGCCATGGTGAGGTAGGTAACATGTTAAATAGGTGTATAGCTTATCTTTTGGGTTATGAATACGTCCTTCATATTTAAAAGAGATGATAATTTCAAAACTGAACATAAGAAACTGGTCAATGTTGTGTTTGCGTGAAAGCAAATAGTTACAACCCAAGGTAAATGAGAGCAAAATGTTCGAGCGTTCCACAACAGAATATTACAAGCCGTAAAAATTTATAGATAGAAGCGATTTTTAAGGAATGTTTCCAAATCTTGCCACGATTGAAGTTCCTTTCTCTGGCTCATCGCTTGCTGTAGACGGCAACTTCTGAACAGCAGTAAAAATTCCCAGTTTTCCACTTCGACTCCTAATTTTTTTTATCGCTAATAAACATTCATTTGTAGTATCCAGTATCGCTCGAATTTCTTGAGATCTTTCCTATTGTGTGATTTTTTGGGAAAACAATCTTTTCAGGTGGTTATTTAGTAAAATTCGCTTATTTCCATAGCGATCCTTCACGGTATACCAAACTGGCTCATAGTTGTTGTCGCTGATTTGGTAATACCACAACAGGTGTGCGGATCTCCTATCACATGCATCTTTAGGTATAGTAATTTTTGGGCAGAAGTTAGTCCATGGTTGTCGTGTATTAGAGTTCTGAACAGTTCACGAAACGACGGCCAATTCGATAAATGGATATAATTTTCAACAGTTGCTTTTTTTTCGTAAGTGGCATGTCAACTGATTGCAAATTATCTGAGCCTGCTCGTGCATTTTAAAATATGAGCCGCCATCTTCCTGTAGTTATGGCTCTTTTAACCTTTCTTTTCAATTATCTGAGTATGAGTACTGTAATAATTCCATCTGGGCATTGGTGAGCTCCGTTCACATCTTTTATAGTTGTTTTAGGAATTGCCGGAAGAAGCATTTCCCTCTGGGCTGTGCTGCTTGACTTTCCAATCTCGCTACCATGGCCTTGAACTCGTTACTTTTGAACCTTCAATAATATGTCCATGTGAGAGTTACCTTTCTGTTTTTCTCTTTGTTTGCTCATATATTCGAATTAGTGGGGAAACTTATAAATATTGTCCGAAAATTATAGAAGTGCAAGTTATACGAAAGTTGTATGAATGTTATTTTTACAATTATTTATTTCTACTTATTTCACAATATTTTTATATTTGTTGAATTTAATAAAAAATTTTAAATATATTGAATATAGTGTAATGTACTAATAAAATTTAATTATGTAATATAATGTAGTTGAATAATATAATGTAATAATGTTAGTACAATGTAATATGTTATACAAACATGCAGTAATAATATAGTTGTATGTGATGTTCATTTTAATAAAATGGTTTACGTTTAATTTTTTTTTACTTCAGTATAACTTTAAATATGTTGAAACTTTGAATTGTTTTTCTTGTGCTCCTTTTTCTTCGTAGAAATGTTAAAAATTATTTCGAAAAATGATAATATAATATAAAGCATATTGTTAATTATATAGTTTAAAAACTATGACAGACATTAGTGGTAACTGTATGCTATGTTTCTATATTATGTATATTTTGGTTCTATATATATACATGTACATACATATACCGCCAATTGGCTTTTGTTGTATACTCGTTACTAATTTATATATAACATTAGGTAGTGGTGTATACCGTAATGTAATTTAACCATGTTCCTTTAACAATTCAAAATATTATAATGCTGATACGCTTGATTGTAATAAAAGACTGATATTATCAAGTCCTCTACCAGATTGAATTAAATAATACTTATAGTATACTCTCTCCATTATGAATAAAAATAAAATAATATATAGTTTTGTAAAATCGCTTTTATTTTTACTTTTTTAAAATGTAATACAATGTTGTTGGAATTGAACTATTGGAAAAGTTTATTTTGTATCTATATTTATCACATAAAAGTAATGAAATGTTATTAAATGATTTCTCCACATTGCAATATTGAATATTACTGAATTCTTTTACAGTATTAGTGAAATAATTTTGTATGTTAACAGATCTTAAACATCTTACATCTTTATCACCTATTTCTTGCGGTTCAATTATAACTGTGTATAACAAAAACTTTCTTGTAAACCTATTAAGTGGGCTTATATTTTGAATTAGTTTTGGTAGTAGAAAAACTTTCCAGTCATATATCATTTGTTTTTCTATGTATGGAATATATGATGTTCCAACTCCTATCATATCTTTCTGCATACCTTTAATAAATATTTGAATACTTTTTTCCCATTCTTCACCATACACATTTGGAACCAAATTATTAAAATACATTTCTGAAATACCGACTTTCCACCTTGAATCACACATTTATTTATTAATTTTATTTGTAAAAGATGATAATGAATTTTCTGGATAATAGTTCATAGATGAATCACTGAGTAAAGTGACAAAAAATTCATCATTTACTTGTATGTTGTCCATGAGCTTGCGGATTTATTCTTACGAATTGGAAAATTAAGTTCTGTTTGAGAATTACCTGCTATAGTTGACCTTAAAACACGTCTTGATGAATTATTCAACTCTTTACTATTTATAGTTTTTTCTTTTTTCGTTGGTAGACTTGGGCTATCTAAAGGAACAATTATAATGTCTCCTGTACCAGTTTCAAAAATTTGTACATTTTGATTTCTAATCGATTTTATTTTTCTAAGACGTTCTCCAACTAAAGCGGCTGATAATGCTTTTGTTAAAACATTTTCTTGAATTTCATTATCAAATATTTCGTCATCAGCTTCTTTTTCATACACTTCTTCTTCAGGTACAACTTGTGTTCCAACATTTTTATATTCAGGAAAATGCGACTGAGATTCCGCATCTATATAAATTAGTTTTGCACGAGTTTGAGTACCTTTTGTCTCCGTAATTTTGACTCTTTCCTCTTTATTTCTAGGAAGTTCTCGTTTTTTGTTTCTTATTTTAAATAGATTGTGTCTGTATAAATAGCATTTTTGAGTGTCAGTGAGATGTTGATTTAACAATATTGATTTCATATTTTGATCCAACTCATTACAAAGTCCGCATTTTGCTTCATTTTCTCATAAATCTCAGATTACAATTACCTTTTAAAATATTTAACGCTATTTCACAAATTGTTTTAATTACTTCAACGTGAGAGTGTTTTATAATTACTTTCTGGAATTTTAGTTTAGAGGTTTTTAATAGGTGCAATATATGACGATTGATCTTCAAAAGTTTCATATTCTTCCCCAAATTGTTCTAGATCTCTTATACAATAACACAAACCTTTTCCAAATATATCACTTCTTCATCGAAAAATATCATTAACGTCTTGAGCAAGATCTGTTATATATAGCCGTGTGGAACTGACGTCGCATCATAATATACTTTTTCAAATGCAATTTGATTTGATTCGGATATATTTGGCGAGCTAGAGGTAATATCTGCGATTTATCTCTTGGATTTGTGAAAAGTACTAGATAAGTTAAATATCTCTTGAAAATTTACCATGGTGAAAAACATTTTGTGTTACAAATAATACTGACAAGTTTCTATTATGTAATCCTCTAGTAAATAAATCACACACATACTTATTATGAGAATTTAACATCATATCATCGATAATAATTAACAAAGATTTTTGATTATCATTAAAATCTGAAATAGTGTTACTATATTCTACATCTTTGATATTTAATGTATAAATCAAAATGTAAGTGCCCCATGAACTTTCTTAAACTAAAGCAGGCATGATTAATCATAATAAATACATAAAGAGTTATAAAAAAAACTGTTGGTGGGGAAGGCATTTGAAGCAAATATACCAGGTTATAATTATTGTAGACCTGGAACAAAATTAGCAAAACGATTAGCTCGCGATGATAAAGAAATGATTCTGTTGAGTTTTTATGCGAGATAATTTACCAACACACAAACCTTTGATATATGAATATGGTGTAATAAGCTTAGATAATTCTATTGGAAATGGAACGCACTGGGTAGCTTATTATAAAAAAACATCAAATTTAAACTTTAAAGACTTTTCATATCTTCAACCTAATCTAAAACAAAGAAATTTTTTTTCCATAAGGTTAGAGGACTCTCATTCAAATCAAGTTTTAAAAACTTTTCTTTAATTTTTCAGATAAAGTTTTAAAAGCTCTTCTTTAATTTTTCGGGTAAATTTTAAATCAAGTTTAAACTTTAATAATAGTTTTATATTTAAACCAAACTTTAAAAACTTTTCATATCGTCAGCTAAATTTAGAATATTAAACAATATAGCTTAAGCTTTTTGAATTTGAAATTAAAACATAATTGATTTACCAAAAATATAACTGTTCTCAACGTAAAAGGTTTCATTTTTTCAATAATAATAAACTACTTTAAACTAAATTTCCAAAAGTTTTGATATCTTCGTCCTAATTTAAAATACTTATACTATTTAGCACTTTAAATAAAACTTATATAAACTCTAAATCAAGCTCATGTTAAGACAATTTTTTTAATATTAATTCATCACGAGAAAACTTAGTCATTTTTACATACAATAGATTAATTTTGTTGTACTTATTTTCGAATTTGAAAAAAAAGTTTTATTTATATTATTATTTGTTTTGAAAACTGAACTTAATCACGTTTACAATTTAAATTTCATGATCAAAACTTTCATGTATAATATAGTTACAATATAATTTGGGTCAAAGCTTTTAATTAAATTGCAAACATATTCATAAAAATAAATTTACATTCTGTTTGAAAATTCTTTTTATGTATTTAGATCAAACTTTTTTAATTTTTCAAAAAAACGTTAAGTTAAGTTATTGAAAAAATGTTTTTAGATCTAAATTATATACTATATATTTACACGCAAAGTTTGAATAAAATAGATTTAAGCTCAAACGATGATAAACAATAAATATTATCTGATAATATTAAAACATATGCATGGAGTCATAACTCCATTTTATATTAACATATTACATATAGGTATTATGTAATTTTATTGTAATAATTAGTTTTCATCGCGATAATAATAAAATTTATATGTCTGATCTGGCTTTATTTTCATAATTATTATTTCAGAATTTTTGACTATTTAAGAAGAATTTTAGTCTTTTTATTTTAAATTTTATATTACATAGAGAAAAAGATCATGAGAAAACTAATAATTTTTTAACCTAAGTTTCATGACATTAAGATAGACATTTATTTTTTTATCTCTTTTAAAAACTTAAATTAAGCTTAAGCTTTGATATACTAACCGCTAAGTTTGTAAATCCTATTCAAAATATTAATGATCTCAACGTAAAAGTTTTCATTTTTTCAATAATAATTCTGTCTTTAAACCAAATTTCAAAAACTTTTCATATCTTCTCCTTCACTCTAGTTCTCCTTCACTCTATCCCTCACTAAGGAAGGATATATTATTATTTTGCAATATGTGTAAACGAACACAATGATATATTCAGAACATTTCAAAACACCGTACATCTCGAGAAAATCGAATTCAAAGTTAAGGTTTTTTTCAAAACCCATTTTATCCAAAAACATTTATTATCAAAAACCACTATGACTTTTTATTACATATTATTGCAAAATACATAATAGCCGACACAAAATGTTTACGATTTAGTTCAGAATCAATTATGTCCACTTAATAAATAATATTTTATTAAATTCCGTTACTATTTTGACATATGAATAGTTGCATTTTGAATTTTCGATACGCAATTTAATTCGGTTTTCAATTTTAATTTTAAAAGTGAAGACGTGAATAATATTTACATAAAATTAAGTAACAATTTAAATAAGTAAGTAATTAAACAAAAGTATAGCTGTAAAATATGGAAAATAGTGAACAATATGTAATTGAATCTTATGGTAAAACACAGAAGAAAAAAATAATCAAAAATTTATGTAAAAAGGAAGGAGAAACGCCTAAAAGGTAAATTCATCTGTAACTCAGGAACTGATTATAAGAATTTTGTTATAGGTATAAGCAAAGCGAACCATCTGTTAAGACAAAATGAACTCATAAAGGTAAAATTTGCAAATGCCATTAACTAAAATCAAGAGATATTATGCCTTTTTGAAAAGGATTTTATACAATTCCTTCAATAATAGCTCAACCTTCTTTTATATTAACATATACTAGTGCAGCTCTCCCAAAACGCAGGCGTGTTGAAACTTTTAAAAGGAATACAAACGCTCAATAACTTATCAGAAAGATTAACTGTAATGCTGTTAATCTTTCAAGAATTTTATCAAAAAGTATTTTACGATATATTAAAATTAAAAGGAATAGAGTAGTAGTATGGATATGCCGGTTTTGGTGCAGCAGAAGCTTTTTTAAAGCTTTTGGTCGCCCTAAAAGTATGAAAAAAATTATTTGTATACACTCGTCCAGAAAGTATGCAAAATTAGTAAAAAGGATTGTGTCTTTAATATTTTAAATTTAAAAAGCTATAGTGCTGAATAGTTTAAATTAGGATAAAAATATGAAAAGTTTTTAAAGTTTAGTTTAAAAATTTCAAAGTTTGATTTAAATACAAAATTATTATTAAAGTTTGAACATATTTACCAAAAATCAAATTTACATTCTATTATAACGATTTGAGTTCTCCTAACCTTATGCAAAAAAATCAGTAGGATGAAAATATTATGAAAAGTTTTCAAAGTTTGGTTTAAAAGTTTTTAAAGTTTATTATTATTAAAGTTTATTAATTATTCTAAATTTAACTTTGTGGTTACTACATCAGTTATGTTTTAATTTGCAATTTAAAAAGCTTAAGATGTAGTGCTGAATATTTTAAATTAGGACAAAAATATGAAAAGTTTTCAAAGTTTGGGTTTAAAAATTTCAAAGTTTGGTTTAAATACAAAATTATTATTAAAGTTTAAACATATTTACCAAACGTCAAATTTACATTCTATTATAACAATTTGAGTTCTCCTAACCTTATGCAAAAAAATCAGTAGGATGAATATATTATGAAAAGTTTTCAAAGTTTGGTTTAAAAGTTTTTAAAGTTTATTATTATTAAAGTTTATTAATTATTCTAAATTTAACTTTGTGGTTACTACATCAGTTATATTTTAATTTGTAATTTAAAAGGCTTTACCTATAGTGCTGAATATTCTAAATTAGGTTGAAAATGTTAAAAGTTTTTAAAGTTTGGGTTGAAAAATTTCAAAGTTTGGTTTAAATACAAAATTATTATTAACAAAGGTTAAACATATTTACCAAAAGTCAAATTTATAATCTATTATAACAATTTAAGTCCTCCTAACATTAAGCAAAAAAATTAGTAAGGTAAAGATATGAAAAGTTTTCAAAATTCATTATTATTAAAGTTTAAACTTTAATATTTACTTGAAAAAAAAATTTGATTTGAATAGGTACATAAAGAAATGTATACAAAATAATTTTAAATGAAATGTTTTGTTATAATAAATATATTATTTATAAAATAAATAATAAAAGTTTTGAGTTAAACGGTTGAAATATAATGAAATATTATGAACTTTGAGAAGTTTTATAGTTAAATTAAAATATAAATCATCAGATAAATTTGAATTTTATCTAAATTTTTACTGTCAATTTATATATTATTATATTTAAGAAACGTTTTTTATTTGTCTCTGGTTTTATTTAAAGTTTTCAACAGCTTAAAAACTTCGCTAAGCTAAAAATTATTGAACACACTTAAGATTCTATTTTTTTTTTTTTTGTAATAATAAAAAACAAGTTTGTTCCTGTTGGTTTAAATAATATATTTTTTTTCTTTTTATTCATCTTTAAATTATATTTTTTTTATTAAAACTAAACTAACAAAAACTTGATTTTTTTTTTTTTTTACAATTATTGCTCAATGGCATAATGCCCCCAAGCATATGTGTTTATTTTATTTGCGATTACATATCTTTTATTATCTAATGAACTTAAAGCTACTTTATTTAAATTCTGTGTATAAATTGTATGTAAATGTGATCTAAATATTTTCATTTCTCTTAAACAAACTTCATTTTTTAACAAACAATTTTTATAGTTATTTAACGTTAAACTATTGACAATATATTTTTTCATTCCTTTTGCTTTTTTAACAGTTTTATTTTCATGTGTTTGAAGAAAATACATTTTAGATTTTAATCCTATAAATTCAGAAACAATTTTTCCATTAAATTCATCTTTAAAAAGACCAAGAACTTTTTTATTCAATAGAGGGAAATTAAATAAATTGTCAGATGGCTAATCGGATCTATCAAAACGTTGTGGTATATCACTGTATATGCCAGCGTAAAAATCATCTGTCTGTATAGTGTAAATAAAACTGTCAATGCTGTGTAATTTAAAAAAACTTTACTGCCATATTTAGGTTTAATGTAATCATAATGAAAATCATACATAAGTATTTTAGATTGTTCTAGTACTGTAAATCCTAAATATATAGGTTTATCATAATATACATTTGTATGATTAAGCTGAACGGCTATCAAGTTTTCAGTGAATCTAGAGTGGCTATGATAATTTGGTTTTGCTATTATTGCTCGTGCACCTAAATGTCTTCCTTGACTTTCCCAAGAGGTAGCTATTTTAACATTTTTTCTTTTATCTACATTTTCCATGGTTTTACCGAAAACGGCATTATTCATTAATTTAAAATAATCTTTTTCGAAAGCATTTTTAGCAACTGACCTATTTGAGTTATTTAAATCAATAAATTTTTTTAACCAATTGCTTTGTGTGAATTTTAGCACTCTATAAATTTTCTTAAAAATTAAACCGTTTCGAAGACAATGTTTTAAATTTCGATAATGGATTATGTATTTGTGTTTGTTTGTTAAGTCAACTAAGAGTTTGGGAATTTTACCTGTTGGTGGAACTTTCTTTTCAGCACAAAAAGGAAAATCATCTTCTTCCACTTCGACTCCTAATTTTTTTTATCGCTAATAAACATTCATTTGTAGTATCCAGTATCGCTCGAATTTCTTGAGATCTTTCCTATTGTGTGATTTTTTGGGAAAACAATCTTTTCAGGTGGTTATTTAGTAAAATTCGCTTATTTCCATAGCGATCCTTCACGGTATACCAAACTGGCTCATAGTTGTTGTCGCTGATTTGGTAATACCACAACAGGTGTGCGGATCTCCTATCACATGCATCTTTAGGTATAGTAATTTTTGGGCAGAAGTTAGTCCATGGTTGTCGTGTATTAGAGTTCTGAACAGTTCACGAAACGACGGCCAATTCGATAAATGGATATAATTTTCAACAGTTGCTTTTTTTTCGTAAGTGGCATGTCAACTGATTGCAAATTATCTGAGCCTGCTCGTGCATTTTAAAATATGAGCCGCCATCTTCCTGTAGTTATGGCTCTTTTAACCTTTCTTTTCAATTATCTGAGTATGAGTACTGTAATAATTCCATCTGGGCATTGGTGAGCTCCGTTCACATCTTTTATAGTTCTTTTAGGAATTGCCGGAAGAAGCATTTCCCTCTGGGCTGTGCTGCTTGACTTTCCAATCTCGCTACCATGGCCTTGAACTCGTTACTTTTGAACCTTCAATAATATGTCCATGTGAGAGTTACCTTTCTGTTTTTCTCTTTGTTTGCTCAAATATTCGAATTAGTGGGGAAACTTATAAATATTGTCCGAAAATTATAGAAGTGCAAGTTATACGAAAGTTGTATGAATGTTATTTTTACAATTATTTATTTCTACTTATTTCACAATATTTTTATATTTGTTGAATTTAATAAAAAATTTTAAATATATTGAATATAGTGTAATGTACTAATAAAATTTAATTATGTAATATAATGTAGTTGAATAATATAATGTAATAATGTTAGTACAATGTAATATGTTATACAAACATGCAGTAATAATATAGTTGTATGTGATGTTCATTTTAATAAAATGGTTTACGTTTAATTTTTTTTTACTTCAGTATAACTTTAAATATGTTGAAACTTTGAATTGTTTTTCTTGTGCTCCTTTTTCTTCGTAGAAATGTTAAAAATTATTTCGAAAAATGATAATATAATATAAAGCATATTGTTAATTATATAGTTTAAAAACTATGACAGACATTAGTGGTAACTGTATGCTATGTTTCTATATTATGTATATTTTGGTTCTATATATATACATGTACATACATATACCGCCAATTGGCTTTTGTTGTATACTCGTTACTAATTTATATATAACATTAGGTAGTGGTGTATACCGTAATGTAATTTAACCATGTTCCTTTAACAATTCAAAATATTATAATGCTGATACGCTTGATTGTAATAAAAGACTGATATTATCAAGTCCTCTACCAGATTGAATTAAATAATACTTATAGTATACTCTCTCCATTATGAATAAAAATAAAATAATATATAGTTTTGTAAAATCGCTTTTATTTTTACTTTTTTAAAATGTAATACAATGTTGTTGGAATTGAACTATTGGAAAAGTTTATTTTGTATCTATATTTATCACATAAAAGTAATGAAATGTTATTAAATGATTTCTCCACATTGCAATATTGAATATTACTGAATTCTTTTACAGTATTAGTGAAATAATTTTGTATGTTAACAGATCTTAAACATCTTACATCTTTATCACCTATTTCTTGCGGTTCAATTATAACTGTGTATAACAAAAACTTTCTTGTAAACCTATTAAGTGGGCTTATATTTTGAATTAGTTTTGGTAGTAGAAAAACTTTCCAGTCATATATCATTTGTTTTTCTATGTATGGAATATATGATGTTCCAACTCCTATCATATCTTTCTGCATACCTTTAATAAATATTTGAATACTTTTTTCCCATTCTTCACCATACACATTTGGAACCAAATTATTAAAATACATTTCTGAAATACCGACTTTCCACCTTGAATCACACATTTATTTATTAATTTTATTTGTAAAAGATGATAATGAATTTTCTGGATAATAGTTCATAGATGAATCACTGAGTAAAGTGACAAAAAATTCATCATTTACTTGTATGTTGTCCATGAGCTTGCGGATTTATTCTTACGAATTGGAAAATTAAGTTCTGTTTGAGAATTACCTGCTATAGTTGACCTTAAAACACGTCTTGATGAATTATTCAACTCTTTACTATTTATAGTTTTTTCTTTTTTCGTTGGTAGACTTGGGCTATCTAAAGGAACAATTATAATGTCTCCTGTACCAGTTTCAAAAATTTGTACATTTTGATTTCTAATCGATTTTATTTTTCTAAGACGTTCTCCAACTAAAGCGGCTGATAATGCTTTTGTTAAAACATTTTCTTGAATTTCATTATCAAATATTTCGTCATCAGCTTCTTTTTCATACACTTCTTCTTCAGGTACAACTTGTGTTCCAACATTTTTATATTCAGGAAAATGCGACTGAGATTCCGCATCTATATAAATTAGTTTTGCACGAGTTTGAGTACCTTTTGTCTCCGTAATTTTGACTCTTTCCTCTTTATTTCTAGGAAGTTCTCGTTTTTTGTTTCTTATTTTAAATAGATTGTGTCTGTATAAATAGCATTTTTGAGTGTCAGTGAGATGTTGATTTAACAATATTGTTTTCATATTTTGATCAAACTCATTACAAAGTCCGCATTTTGCTTCATTTTCTCATAAATCTCAGATTACAATTACCTTTTAAAATATTTAACGCTATTTCACAAATTGTTTTAATTACTTCAACGTGAGAGTGTTTTATAATTACTTTCTGGAATTTAGTCATTTTTACATACAATAGATTAATTTTGTTGTACTTATTTTCGAATTTGAAAAAAAAGTTTTATTTATATTATTATTTGTTTTGAAAACTGAACTTAATCACGTTTACAATTTGAATTTCATGATCAAAACTTTCATGTATAATATAGTTACAATATAATTTGGGTCAAAGCTTTTAATTAAATTGCAAACATATTCATAAAAATAAATTTACATTCTGTTTGAAAATTCTTTTTATGTATTTAGATCAAACTTTTTAATTTTTCAAAAAAACGTTAAGTTAAGTTATTGAAAAAATGTTTTTAGATCTAAATTATATACTATATATTTACACGCAAAGTTTGAATAAAATAGATTTAAGCTCAAACGATGATAAACAATAAATATTATCTGATAATATTAAAACATATGCATGGAGGCATAACTCCATTTTATATTAACATATTACATATAGGTATTATGTAATTTTATTGTAATAATTAGTTTTCATCGCGATAATAATAAAATTTATATGTCTGATCTGGCTTTATTTTCATAATTATTATTTCAGAATTTTTGACTATTTAAGAAGAATTTTAGTCTTTTTATTTTAAATTTTATATTACATAGAGAAAAAGATCATGAGAAAACTAATAATTTTTTAACCTAAGTTTCATGACATTAAGATAGACATTTATTTTTTTATCTCTTTTAAAAACTTAAATTAAGCTTAAGCTTTGATATACTAACCGCTAAGTTTGTAAATCCTATTCAAAATATTAATGATCTCAACGTAAAAGTTTTCATTTTTTCAATAATAATTCTGTCTTTAAACCAAATTTCAAAAACTTTTCATATCTTCTCCTTCACTCTAGTTCTCCTTCACTCTATCCCTCACTAAGGAAGGATATATTATTATTTTGCAATATGTGTAAACGAACACAATGATATATTCAGAACATTTCAAAACACCGTACATCTCGAGAAAATCGAATTCAAAGTTAAGGTTTTTTTCAAAACCCATTTTATCCAAAAACATTTATTATCAAAAACCACTATGACTTTTTATTACATATTATTGCAAAATACATAATAGCCGACACAAAATGTTTACGATTTAGTTCAGAATCAATTATGTCCACTTAACAAATAATATTTTATTAAATTCCGTTACTATTTTGACATATGAATAGTTGCATTTTGAATTTTCGATACGCAATTTAATTCGGTTTTCAATTTTAATTTTAAAAGTGAAGACGTGAATAATAGTTACATAAAATTAAGTAACAATTTAAATAAGTAAGTAATTAAACAAAAGTATAGCTGTAAAATATGGAAAATAGTGAACAATATGTAATTGAATCTTATGGTAAAACACAGAAGAAAAAAATAATCAAAAATTTATGTAAAAAGGAAGGAGAAACGCCTAAAAGGTAAATTCATCTGTAACTCAGGAACTGATTATAAGAATTTTGTTATAGGTATAAGCAAAGCGAACCATCTGTTAAGACAAAATGAACTCATAAAGGTAAAATTTGCAAATGCCATTAACTAAAATCAAGAGATATTATGCCTTTTTGAAAAGGATTTTATACAATTCCTTCAATAATAGCTCAAACTTACAGGCGTGAACTTGCAGGCTCCAAAACGCAGGCGTGTTGAAACTTTTAAAAGGAATACAAACGCTCAATAACTTATCAGAAAGATTAACTGTAATGCTGTTAATCTTTCAAGAATTTTATCAAAAAGTATTTTACGATATATTAAAATTAAAAGGAATAGAGTAGTAGTATGGATATGCCGGTTTTGGTGCAGCAGAAGCTTTTTTAAAGCTTTTGGTCCTCCTAAAAGTATGAAAAAAAATTATTTGTATACACTCGTCCAGAAAGTATGCAAAATTAGTAAAAAGGATTGTGTCTTTAATATTTTAAATTTAAAAAGCTATAGTGCTGAATAGTTTAAATTAGGATAAAAATATGAAAAGTTTTTAAAGTTTAGTTTAAAAATTTCAAAGTTTGATTTAAATACAAAATTATTATTAAAGTTTGAACATATTTACCAAAAATCAAATTTACATTCTATTATAACGATTTGAGTTCTCCTAACCTTATGCAAAAAAATCAGTAGGATGAAAATATTATGAAAAGTTTTCAAAGTTTGGTTTAAAAGTTTTTAAAGTTTATTATTATTAAAGTTTATTAATTATTCTAAATTTAACTTTGTGGTTACTACATCAGTTATGTTTTAATTTGCAATTTAAAAAGCTTAAGATGTAGTGCTGAATATTTTAAATTAGGACAAAAATATGAAAAGTTTTTAAAGTTTGGGTTTAAAAATTTCAAAGTTTGGTTTAAATACAAAATTATTATTAAAGTTTAAACATATTTACCAAACGTCAAATTTACATTCTATTATAACAATTTGAGTTCTCCTAACCTTATGCAAAAAAATCAGTAGGATGAATATATTATGAAAAGTTTTCAAAGTTTGGTTTAAAAGTTTTTAAAGTTTATTATTATTAAAGTTTATTAATTATTCTAAATTTAACTTTGTGGTTACTACATCAGTTATATTTTAATTTGTAATTTAAAAGGCTTTACCTATAGTGCTGAATATTCTAAATTAGGTTGAAAATGTGAAAAGTTTTTAAAGTTTGGGTTGAAAAATTTCAAAGTTTGGTTTAAATACAAAATTATTATTAACAAAGGTTAAACATATTTACCAAAAGTCAAATTTATAATCTATTATAACAATTTAAGTCCTCCTAACATTAAGCAAAAAAATTAGTAAGGTAAAGATATGAAAAGTTTTCAAAATTCATTATTATTAAAGTTTAAACTTTAATATTTACTTGAAAAAAAAATTTGATTTGAATAGGTACATAAAGAAATGTATACAAAATAATTTTAAATGAAATGTTTTGTTATAATAAATATATTATTTATAAAATAAATAATAAAAGTTTTGAGTTAAACGGTTGAAATATAATGAAATATTATGAACTTTGAGAAGTTTTATAGTTAAATTAAAATATAAATAATCAGATAAATTTGAATTTTATCTAAATTTTTACTGTCAATTTATATATTATTATATTTAAGAAACGTTTTTTATTTGTCTCTGGTTTTATTTAAAGTTTTCAACAGCTTAAAAACTTCGCTAAGCTAAAAATTATTGAACACACTTAAGATTCTATTTTTTTTTTTTTGTAATAATAAAAAACAAGTTTGTTCCTGTTGGTTTAAATAATATATTTTTTTTTTTTTTATTCATCTTTAAATTATATTTTTTTTATTAAAACTAAACTACCAAAAACTTGATTTTTTTTTTTTTTACAATTATTGCTCAATGGCATCATGCCCCCAAGCATATGTGTTTATTTTATTTGCGATTACATATCTTTTATTATTTAATGAACTTAAAGCTACCTTATTTAAATTCTGTGTATAAATTGTATGTAAATGTGATCTAAATATTTTCATTTCTCTTAAACAAACTTCATTTTTTAACAAACAATTTTTATAGTATTTAATGTTAAACTATTGACAATATATTTTTTCATTCCTTTTGCTTTTTTAACAGTTTTATTTTCATGTGTTTGAAGAAAATACATTTTAGATTTTAATCCTATAAATTCAGAAACAATTTTTCCATTAAATTCATCTTTAAAAAGACCAAGAACTTTTTTATTCAATAGAGGGAAATTAAATAAATTGTCAGATGGCTAATCGGATCTATCAAAACGTTGTGGTATATCACTGTATATGCCAGCGTAAAAATCATCTGTCTGTATAGTGTAAATAAAACTGTCAATGCTGTGTAATTTAAAAAAACTTTACTGCCATATTTAGGTTTAATGTAATCATAATGAAAATCATACATAAGTATTTTAGATTGTTCTAGTACTGTAAATCCTAAATATATAGGTTTATCATAATATACATTTGTATGATTAAGCTGAACGGCTATCAAGTTTTCAGTGAATCTAGAGTGGCTATGATAATTTGGTTTTGCTATTATTGCTCGTGCACCTAAATGTCTTCCTTGACTTTCCCAAGAGGTAGCTATTTTAACATTTTTTCTTTTATCTACATTTTCCATGGTTTTACCGAAAACGGCATTATTCATTAATTTAAAATAATCTTTTTCGAAAGCATTTTTAGCAACTGACCTATTTGAGTTATTTAAATCAATAAATTTTTTTAACCAATTGCTTTGTGTGAATTTTAGCACTCTATAAATTTTCTTAAAAATTAAACCGTTTCGAAGACAATGTTTTAAATTTCGATAATGGATTATGTATTTGTGTTTGTTTGTTAAGTCAACTAAGAGTTTGGGAATTTTACCTGTTGGTGGAACTTTCTTTTCAGCACAAAAAGGAAAATCATTGTGCAAATCATGTTGCAAATGTTGTGGGTAATCTAAATCCACTTCTAAAACGTAACCAGTTTCGAATCATCGGCAACTAAAATCTTTATGTGGTAAATATTGGATCATTGCCCATCCATATAAATTGTTAGCGTCTTCATATACTATGTATTTGGAAGGTTCGTTTCTTTTATAAGATTCTCCCATGAATTTATTATTTGCTACTGAATGTCTAAGTGAGCACTGACTAATTCCACCACATATCCCTTTTTTAAATAAATTATACATATCAATATCAGTTAATAATTGTAATTTGATATCCGTGTATTTTAACATAGCTTCCCATGATAAACCTGGGGTAGTATAAAAATTTGCATGATCTAAAGAATAGATTTTGTAACATATTTTTCGAAAGTTTTGAAAAACATCAGTCAAAATAAGCACATCTGTTTTAAGGTAAAGTTTTAAATAGTCCCATAAGTTTTGACAATCAAACGTATTCCATACATTAATTGCATGAAGGTAGTCTTCATCAGAACATGATGTGTTTGTTATATGATTGGTAAAAGCTTCTTGTGAAGGTAAACTTCTTTCGTCAAGTCGTTCAATGGAATTTAAATACTCATAGGGAAAAACTCCCTTTCGAGTCATAAGTTTAATTTTTTCATCATTATTGAATTCTTTTTTTATATGAAACAAATCGTTTTCATTTAAATTTTTACATAAAGAATCAAGGCTAGAAGCCATAAATCTAAAGCTATCGAGAAAACATAAATAAAATGAATGATTTTTATCTATTGTAATTTTTTTAGATAATGAAATATAACGTTCTTTATTCAAAGGAATGACACCAATATGTCCATTCACTTCGTTTAGTTCTTTAAATAAAAGATGGCAATCATAACCTGAAAAATTGTGAAAAAATATACGAAAAAAATTTGGCCGCCTATATAATAAATTACATTTAGAATGAGCGGGTCCTCTATAATTATCAGTAAAGTGACAGTGGTCTCTAATTCTATCAGTAAAAGCTAAATGCTTACCACATATGTGACAATTTTCCTGAATTAATTGTTGAAGCTGCTCATCAAATGTTAATAGATTCATTGACTTTGGCATCATAAATATATTTTTATATAATTCACTACATGTTTTTGTTAACGATATGACAAATTCCTTAGCACAGTTAGCTCCAACAAACTCTTTGTAACAGCTTTGGTTATCATCAAAAGAACATTTAATGTAGTAGGAGAAAGCTACTGGAACATGTTAATAAATATTTGTTGTTGAAGACATCATTGGATTAGAACTGCATGTTGCAATATGTTGTAAAATACTCTCAGCATCAGCATAAATAACAAAAGGTGTTTCTAATTGTTATTGATAATTTTTAAACTCGAGTGTATTTTTGTCAATAGATGGAAGTTTTGTAACGACTTTATTACACTCAATTTTATGTAAATCACGCTGTTGTAATGTATGAAAATGTTGCAAACACATATTACAAATATAAATTTCATGTTTATGTTTTGTTACAGAACTACTTATTAACCTTGATAAATTTTTAATATAAACAAAATGAAATTTATCATCCTTTTCCAATAGCAATAAATTTACATGGTATTTTTTTTCTGATTTTGTTAAATAGAATGGTCCTACAACCTCATATTTTTTATTAATAACTTCCAGTCCAAACAAATTAATACTTATTTCACTACTTAGTTCTTCAAATAAATTTAACTCGTTCAATTTAGTTGGAAATTGCATAGTGCTAAAATTAAGCTGTTGTACAACACCAAACTCTAGCTCGACTATGGGTAGAGAAATATTATTAAGTTTATATGAAGATGTTCGTTCAGCATTTTGAATGCAAGTTTGTAAAGCTGATGCTAAACACCACTTGAAACAGAAGTTGTCTTTATTTTGAATATTAACGCATGCTTTTTTGTCTTCTATGCTTTTTGGTAGTTTAATATAACTAGACACACGTATTGGTTCAAATTTATTGATATTTATTTCAATATGTAAAATCCTGATTAACACCCAACCACTGTCTTTTTCTTGGAAGCCTTCTTCTTGTTGTTGAATAAGTTCTTTAGCCTTTTCAAAAAAATAATTAAGATCATCTGCTTGTTTAATACTAAACATTTGAGTTTGAAAAGATTTATTGATATATTTTCAAACTCTTCTTCTGTTGGCTTTATATATTCACCAAAAAGCTCAAGATTTACTTTTATAGCGTTGTGCTTTTTTAATGATTGCATCAATAATTCAATTATATCGGTCTGAGCCTTTTCCAGAAAGTTTGATGGGTTTAGTGTGCTTTCATCATCATTATCTCTAATAAACGTTTCTATTCTATTTTGAAAACATTCATCAATATGTCTAACATTAGATCTAATTACTTCTGCTGCATTACTTTTATGTTTATATTTTCGGATGTAGTAGTAACGTTTGATTTGCACTTACTGCAAAATTTTACATTTTCCAAATTTTTTTGATGTCTCTTTTTATGTCTTAATAAACTATCATTTCTATTAAATGATTTTTTACATATTTCACAATTATGTTTTAATTGTGTTTCACAATTATATCTTTTTAAATTGTCAGATCGTGTGAACACTTTTTCACATTTATCACATTGCAATTTAATTCTTTTGTTTTCTGAACTCATTTTTATTTTTTAATTTGTTTTTGTTAGTGTCCTTTTCTTATATTAAAACAATATTAATTTAGTCTATAAATGACTTTAACTTAGTCTTAAATTTAGTGATTTAACACGTAAACTCAAGAAGTTAATTGTATATATATACAAATTTTTCTAATTCTATATAGATAAACCGAAACTAACTTGATTGCATAATTTGAGTGTATATATATAACATATCAGAACATAAAAGGAATATTGAGTTTTTCTAATGAATTACTACAATGTTGCATATTAATCAAATTATTACAAAATTGAAACTATATATATACCAACAAAGTCATGATGTGGAAAATTGCACTTGCACTTTTCATAATAGATGTCGAAGTATTTAAGATATACACAAGATTTGTTATATTATTTTATCATAACACGATATAAAAAAGTGAAAGGAATATTTTAATTTTACCTATAAAATTAAAAAAAAAAAAAAAATGTATGTCTAACTTCCATATGTATTTACAAAATTAATTTGTGTAAATAATATCTAATGAATGCAACAAAGTTGCAGGATTATTCTTAATACCTTTTTTTTTATACCCTACACATTAAGTATAGGGTATATTAACTTTGGTATGGTGTTTGTAACCACCAAAAGGAAGCGAGTTGGGTATAGACATGTATATATATTCTGAATCAGGATCACCGCCGGAGTCGATTTAGCGATGTCCGTCCGTCCGTCCGTCCGTACGCACGATAACTCAAAAAATAATGATGCTATCTTGATGAAATTTATACTGTAGGTTAACAATGACTAAGGTAAGGCGGGGATTGTAAATGGGCGAAATCGGACCATGCGTTCGAGTACCTCCCATACAACTCCCAAAACCTAATACGCATATTTTCAAAATTAATAAAGATAGAAACTTAAAATTTTGTACGAGGGTGTGTTTTTCTGAATCCCTGATATCCCCTAAATTTTAGATGAATTGGAGTGATTGTTCGGGTACCTCCCATACAAATCCCAAAACCGAACAAGCATATATTCGAAATTAATAAAGATAGAAACTTCAAATTTGGTACTAGGGTGTTGTTTCCTGTATCCCTGATTTGTCCAAAATTTGAGATGAATTGGAGGAGCTGTTCGGGTACCTCCCATACAACTCCCAAAACCGAACATGCATATCTTCGAAATTAATAAAGATAGGAACTTCAAATTTGATACGAGGGTGCTGTTTCCTAAATCCCTGATTTGCCTAAAATTTAAGATGAATTGGAGTGGTCGTTCGGGTACCTACCATACAACTCCCAAAACCGAACAAGCATATCTTCGAAATTAATAAAGATAGAAACTTCAAATTTGGTACTAGGGTGTTATTTCCTGAATCCCTGATTTGTCCATAATTTAAGATGAATTAGAATGGTTGTTCGGGTATCTGCCACACAACTCCTAAGACCAAACAAGCATATCTTCGAAATTAATAAATATATAAACTTGAAATTTGATATAAGAATGTTCTACCCTGTTGATGTCTCTAAAATTTGAGATGAATTGGGGTGGTGGTCCGCGTGCCTTCACACACTTCCCAAGACCTAACAATCATATTTTCGAATTTAATAAAGATAGAAACCTGAAATTTTGTACAAAGGTTGTAACAGCATTTAGTTTTTTTAGCTTGTATTAAATACATAACTAAAATAACTTATGGATTTTTAATTTAATTTGAATGTTTTAGGTGTAGGGTATAAATAAGTCGGTTGCATCGACTTACTGTTATTTTTACTTGTTTTTTTTTAAGGTAGTTACGTTTTCTAACACAAAATCAATAATCAATATAAATTAATGAAACAACAACAACTTGACAAATAAATAATTTATGCTTTATTTAGTATAGAAATACTCTGTTAAATTATAAAATAATAATAATAAATATGTACCAACCAATGTTGAATCATATTAGAAAAAAAATTTACTAAATAAAAAATGTGCTGTCTGGGACATGTGTGTGTGTGTTTGTGTGTTAAAAGTTTTAAGGATGTTAACAGCACACATATGTTTAATGAGTCAAATGAATGTGCAACAATGTGTAAATAGTCAAATCAATGTTTTTTTTTTATAATGTCTTTCAATGATGTTTACATTACATTTTATATTTTAATATTTTAATTTATATTTTAATAATAACTAATTTATACATTGAAAAAGTTGCAACAGGTATTGCATAATAAATTCATAAATATTTAATGTGTAATATTTGGTGGTTAGATGTGTGTTCATTATAATTACAAATAAATTGATATTGGATACAAAAAAAAAAAAAAATTGAATAATATTATATCATGTTAAAAACATATAGTAGGTGGGGAGGCATGATTTTCTCCTTCTTCTATAAAATTTTACAAATGTATATAAACTGATGTTAATTAACTTATTTCAAAAACAAAATCAGTTCATATTGAAAAAAAAAAAAATATAAAAATGGTAAGATATTTTTTATTTTCTTATTCTTAAATTAATTCTATATTATTTTCTATATCTATTTACATATATATATTTATATATATATATATAATTTTGCAGGCTTTTATTGAAAACTTAATTTTGTTGGGGAAGGGTGAAAATGAACCATACCGAAACATTGATTTTTTGATAAAATATAAAATGTATGAGGATAAAAGATGATAAAAGATAAATATACGATTCTCCAAAAAGGTAACAACTCAGTCACAATTGGCTGAATTAAATAGTACTTATTTTTATTTTAAATTTACGGAACGTGACAAGGACAGATGGAATATGGCATTGCTTGATCTTATTCCTGCTGTAGATATAAATTCTCAAGAAAAATTATTAAAATAAAAATATATATTAGTAATTTTGTTTTTTTATTTACCCCCTATTCTACCTATAAGCATCAATGTCTTATTTCAGCAGAACCGGCTCCGACAAGGGACTTCTGGAAGACCGACTCCGACATCAGACTTCCGGAAGACCGGACTTCCAGAGGACCGGTTCTAGAAACAGACTTCTGGTAGACCGATTCTGGCAACGGACTTCCGCAGGACTGATTCTGGCAACGGACTTCCGGAGGACCGGTTCCGATAACGGACTTCCGGAAGACTGGCTCTAACAACGTTCCCGACTCTTGGGATCTAGCGCCCGGAGGGGCTGAGGACCCAGGGCTGCGACCGACGTCATCGCCATGTCTCCGGGTCAACTGTTGCCAGACTTTAGCGTTGATTTACAACAAATAAACATTAAAAAAAAAAACAAATAATAATAATAACAATCTGCGAGAGAGAGACAGCAAGTTTTCTCCCATAGTCAAGCGGATGAGATCAGATTGTCTTTTTTTTTTTTGAAACGGTCTTTGAAGATCCGAAGATCTGATGGAGGATTTGAGAAAAATGTTTCCATTCTGTATAATCTTTATGTATCCCCCCCACCAGATGGTTGCTGAAATCAAAAGTATAAATAAAATGCTAATGCTGCTGCTACTATTGTTTGCTATTACACTATTGGTTTATTTTAATATATATGAGTAGTAAAGAATAAAATGAACAGCAACAGCAACAACAACAGCAGCAGGAGGGCTATAGTTGATTTACAATTTGTTATTGGAAATAATAAAGAATATTTTTTAAAAGAATTTTCTATGATATCTAATGGTTCCTTGTACCAATGCTATTTATGTTTAAAGCACTATATTCATTTGAAGAATTAAATTTTGATGCTAAACAATAAAATGAATATAACAAAAAGAAAATTATAATGTTGGACTGGAATGATGGTTTTATAAAATATCTACAATTCAAAAATATCTTAGAGAAACACTTCACATCATTTGATATCATTTATGTAAAAGGTCTTAAAAAACAATTTCTAGATAGGTTTTTTTTAAATTCAATAGTAGAAGTTATCAATTTAGATAATAAAATTCCACCTCTACAAAAACTAAGACTACTCTACCTCTACAAAACTAAAACGAATTTCATCACCATTTGTCCCCGCCATCAAAATACGGAAAATTTGCAAAGATGTGCTGTAAAAAATTATATGAATTTATATATGTTTTTAATAAAAGATAATAATCAAAATTGGTTTTAAAAAATATTTGTTTTATTTATTGTTGACCAATATATTTTTTCAGACATAAATAATGGTATTTCATAAAAGAGCCGTGAATAGTTGCATTGAGCTATATGCAAATTCATAGGAATATAGAAATCTTCTTGTTCCAGTTTAAGCTTATTCTTTGCAATACACCTCTCAAAATATTTTAATACATATTCTCGTACATTCAATTCGGCTCCATTATTATATGACATCACTGCTTGAATAAAGTCTAATATAAGACAAAATGGGGTATACTCATCTAGTTCCAATGTAAGTTTTTTAATTGTTCCTCCAGCATAATTAAATTTTAGTGGAAATTTATTTGAATTTAATTTATGGAGTTGGTTACTTGTAAAATCTTGATAAAATGCATACCACTCCAAATAATTCATTTCGCTAATAACTTTACGATTACGTTGGAAAATTATTGTAGCAGCGAAATTTTCAACATTAAATCCAATTTGTATTTTTGTTGTTTGTTTTTTATCCAAATAATAAATGTAACTTAATAAGAGATTTTCTTGTGATTCGTTGCTGTTGCTGATGCTGTTGCCTTTGCTTTGTTTTTCAAATATTTCGATATTTGATGTTGACTCCATTTTATTTTTTTTTTAAACTGATGGAATATATATTTAAAAAATTTATATTTATATTAGTTCAAAATAGTTTTCTTAGTTTCATTTTCTTTTTTTTTAAAATTCTTCGAAACATTCTTTGTATTTTTTTATCGTTTTTAAGTGGGGATGATCTATTGAATAAATTAATAAAATGTTTCATGCTCTTGCAGTTACATCGCATCCATAAATATACACAACAATATTGGCCGCAGACTGATGTAAAGTCACTTTGTAAACGTTTATTGTTGAAAATAAAACATTTTGATTGATTTTGTAGAAATTTCACAATCTCACTGTGGAATGGTGGATTTCCAAATGAAACAAAATATTCTACACAGCCTTGAACTTGAACAACAGCCAATGTGTTCCTTTTTTAGCAGAAGTGTCGGTATTTATTACTAAAATACCAGGTTTTGAAATATTTTTCGGTATTTGATCAACAGCAAAAACACCTTTAAATAGTTTTCTGGTTGCACTATTATATTTCAACACTTTCTCTATCTGAAGTGTATTCATTATTGTTTTGTAAATGAGAAATATCAATTAGTTGAGTATTTCCATTTATGTATGCTGTTAAAAATTCAACTTTAAGTTTTCCATTTGTCAACACTATATCGAATTTTTCCAATAAATTTATTAAATTATTAGTTGTTTTGTTGTTGTCCATATGCCCAAAAGAAAAATTCTTGATTTCTGTTCTTTTTAAATCTCTGGTTGGGAATTTATACTTTAATTCTTTTGAAATAGTTTTATATTTTTCTTTTATTCCAATATATTGTAACAATTTTTTACAAATATTGTATTGTTATCTTCCGTAAAGAACGATAAATCTGCTATAGCACATGCCATTTTTAAGTGAGGTGAAAGGGTCGCCTGAACTTCCTTTTTATATGTTTACGTAAACGTTACGATTTTTATCAATTTCTATATTAGCATCAAATTCTGCAAACACAATGCATGTTAATGTTGAAGTTAATGGAGAACTCAGTCTTGCTTCAATCTTTACTACTCCCTGGTTTAATAAACTTTGACATGTATCTGTTCCCGATTTATCTGATAAATCAAAAGCCAGTATTGTATAACCTTTTGAAAATAGTTCTTTTGAAATTTGATGTCTATCAGAATGATGTATACCTGTTCCGCTAAATAATGTTAAATATGCACGAGAATTTCAAAGATTATTCAATGTAAAATTTGTTTCAATTGCAGAGTTTGGTGTAGGCACTCCATTCACATATAATTGAAATTGTGTGAGATTTTGATGATCGAAATGGTATGGATTTTTTGATCTTTTACCATTGGAATTTTCATTATTAACCATACAAAATACTAGAGCTTTTGGTATTTACCCTAGAAATATATTATCCAATGATATGTTGGAAGTGTTAGCTGGAATTGTAAATGTTTTGATTTGAGTCTTTTCCAATACAGTATTATATGCTATCAATATGCTAGGATCAATTGTTAAATGTTTCATGTATAACGTAGCTTCGTGAATTTTTAAATAGTTTTCATCTGTATCGTTAAAGAAAATAAAAAAATCTTGTTTCTCTAATGCTAAAGCAATTCGAATGTCAACATTATTTAAAAGTAATTTAGAAGTATTGAAGAAATCTACATGTAATTTTCCCATTAATTCTACTATTGCAGAATTATTGTATGATTTTTGTCTTGATTTAGAACCAGAATTGTTAAAATCATTTACATTTGGTTTACCCAATTCCCAACCAGATGCTTCCAGATGTGTTTGACTAAAATCTGTACCATAAAAATTTAGTAAAGCAGTTAAGTATACTTTATAATGATACAAGGAGTCTGAAGGAGTGATGTTTTTTCCATTTAGAGTTACATTACATTTTTTAATTAAAAAGTGTAATAAATTATTTACAACACTCGGCTGCGGAGCTGTCCTTGCTTCATTTCCGGTTCCTATTTTATAGTTTGCACTCCAAACTGATCCATCTTTTCTTAATATTTGAACTTTAAATTTGATATAGGTTGAGGAAAAATCCCGATATGTATCTCCATTTCCAAGTGAAACAAATTCAATAGTTGACGATGATGCCTCTAAAGAAGCTAAAGGATTGTATGCTACCTCTTCTGAACGTAAAATACTTGTTTGTACCGTAATGACGGTAACGCAAGATACATGTTTGTAATGACGCAAAAAGGTCAAGTTCAGATTTCATACATTCCATTTTTTAATGGAATATATCAGAGGTTTTAATATACTTTTTTTGTCGTTTTTTCGACTTCAAATGTGTCATTTTAGAAATTGCTCGTCTTTTTATAGTTCTTCGTCTTTTTATAGCTCTTCGTTTTTCCACCATACATCCACCATACATCGAATCCACCATAATCGTTTCCACCATACATCGAATGCAGTTGGTTAACTACTGATTTTCGTAAATTTTTTATGCTGCCTTTGCTTTGATCAATTACAGCTTCTTTTATGTTTGCTCCAGATGATATATCATTAAAAATATTTTTACCTGTGTTGACAGCCTCTTTTTTAATTAACTCCCATCCTGATGTAAAAACGGGCTTTAAGTAACGAATTAAACTTCCGAATATATTTCCAAAACCACGACCTTTTTGTATAGCTGGATAAAATTGTAATAAAGGCCCAATATCGTTGATTCCTCCACCTACTTGAGAGGAATAATATCTCACGTAAGCTGTTCCCATGTTTGACAGGATATCATATTTGAGTAGTAGTATTTATATTGTTTCAATTGGGGAGCAATCAATGCTTTTTAAAATGTAATACAATTTTTGTTGGATAGTAACTGGAAACAAAATTTATTTCATCACCGTATTGATTGCAAATTTTAATGGCTATCGTTTCAAAAGAATTTTTTTCTATAGGTATGTAATGGACATTTTCAAATTCAATATTTGTAGGTATTCTACAATTTTCTATGTTGATAGCTCTCAATGCACGCACTTTGCTACTTCCAAAAACAGATGATTCAACTATATCTGAATAAATCATCACCATTCCATTCAATTCATCTTTATTATTAGCAACAGCTAATTTGAATAGTTCAGGTAATTTTATTTTGAAATTTTTTATATTTTTTTTTTGTTGAAATAATTCAGTTAATAATGTTTTGATATTATAACTGTGATTAACTTTTATATAGAAACTATCTTCATCAAATGTCTGCGATATTCCTATTAAATCGCGTCGGTTAGATTCTGACACTTTTTTAAATATTACATCAGCATAATTTTTAGGAGTAGAGATATATGTCAATACTTCATTAAAAAATTCTTTGAAAACTTGGCTGCGAGTAAATGCCGGATTAGGAGTTATATTTTTAATAAGTATTGGTAAAAAATTAAATTTCCAATCATCCAAATGAAATTCCGAATCGTTATATGAATAATATGTGTAACCTATAGATTTGGTTACTTTGATTTTTTCAAGAGGTTTTTCAATGTTTCTTATGTAAACATTATATTGCCCAATATTGATAAAAGCACATTGCTCTTTGTTAAATTCTTCTGTTTGTAGGAAATCGTTCAGATATATTTCTGAAAGACTTCCAAATTTCCATTTCTTAAATCAAAGTGAATAGGTAATTTATTTTCGAATGAAGCTAAAGTGTTGTCTGGAAATAGTTTTAGATTATCATTTCTAAACAATGTTACATAGAAGTCATCTTGACTATCCATCTTTGTTAAATTCTTCTAAAATATAAAATGTTGCACTATTTATATGTTGTCCATTCCGGTGTTGATGAAGTTCTTAGTTTTGGACTTCTTAGTAATTGTTTTAGTTTTCGTTTTTTTGTTTCAGGAACCTGTGAGAGTATAGTTGAGGATATTGTAATGCCGGCCGATCTTAGTGTCTTCTTCTTTTCAGGAGATGGCACAGCAACGGTAATTACATCACCACTCGGTGTTTCAAACATTCGATAATCAGAGCTTAGAGATGGTCTTTTCACTAATTTTCCATCTTTCAACATTTCAGTTCGAGCTAATTTTTTAAATAAATTTTCATCATCCAAATCGTAATGTGTTAAATCGATATCCATATCTATATATTCAAACACATCATCAGTATCTATATATTCAAACACATCATCAGTAACTAAAGGTACAAAAATGGTCTGTGTTGATGTTGATTTGTATTTAGGAAATTCAGTTTCTGTATATGCATTTCGTTTAGAAAAAACTTTTGTTTGAGTACCTGTAGCAAATGTAAGATTATTAGCCTTATCTGGTAATCTTTTTGCTTGTCCTTTGTTAATTCCATATTTGAGGAGGTTTTGACGGTATAAGTACCATTTTTGCAATGGTTTTAATTTTTTATCATATAAAACTTTTTTCATTTTTTGATCTAATATATCCAAATTTTTATCATCTTGAAATAATTTGCTAAATTTTGAAAATATTTCTGGTGACATAACAATCATTCGCTGCATTATGTCTTACTGAGCAATTTTCCTATTACACCAGATAATGTAGTTCCTATTAAAGTTGGTAAAAATCCACCATGTTGAACTAAAATTTTGTGTGGCTTTTATGCTCTTCATTGCACAGGCTCGGAATCTTAATTCTTTTTTATGTTTTTTTAATTTTGCTTTTTGTGCTGGTGTTATTTTATTATTTCCTTTTAATATATTGATTGTAATTTCAGCAATAGTTTTTATAATATCATCATCACAATATTTAAGAATATTTTCACGAAATTTCTTCTTGTTGCACTTTCCTAGTACATGTAATATATGTTGGTTTTTCTTCAATCGTTTCATATTTTTGACAACTGTTGTTCAAATCACCCGTATCACAGAAGCATATACAATATTCTTTTGAAAAAATATTAGTTCTAATACGAAATAAGTCGTTAATGTCTTGTGTTAAATCCAACACAATATAACCATGTGGTTTTGATGTTGACTCATTATATACTTTCAAGAAATCCTTTATATTTTCTGGATATAGTTGTCTAGCAAGAGGAAAAATCTGCGATTTGTCTCGAGGGTTTTTGAAAAGCACTAAATATTTACAATTTAATGAAATATCTCTTGAAAATTTTCTCTGATGAAAAACGTTTTGCGTTAATAATACAATAGATAAATTACGATGGTGCGAACCTTTAGTAAATAGTTCGCATACTTGTTTATTTGCAGAATCTAACATTAAGTCATCTAAAACAATTAAAGTAGGTCTATTTTCATTCCCACTAAACTCTTTCGGAATACTGGTGTAAAAGTTTATATCAGGAAAATCTATATTGTTCGGAATAGTAGAAATTTCTGGGTTACACCATTTTATTGTTTCAATTTACGGCTAAATCAATCTGTTAATATTTTCAATTAAATTACACACAAATGTTGTTTTTCCACATCCAGATGGTCCTTCTATCATCATTATAAATGGATGAATAAAATTAATCATTTTTGATCTGTGTCTGATGAGAAACTGAATTTAAAATACAAATTGAAAGTTAATATAAAAGCAGCGAACATATTCTTGGTACATTCATTTTGAATTATGGAAGTAGAGGAGTTCTTAAATATATATTCCTCCGTCTTATTAAATGATCTAATATTACATCTAATATTACATAAGAAACTAATATTACATCTATTTAAACACATTAAAAATTGTTCTGCAGTAAATAAGTACACTTCAATTTATGGTACTCATTTTGCCCTTTGTCCATGGGTATATGATAATTCTACTTCTGGACCAGACACATGTGAATGTCATACAATAGAAAATTATAGAATCACTTTAGAGAATTTAATTAAATGGTATGAGAATAATGTCAAGGTTACAAGTTGTGTCAGAAATTCATAGAGGTGCTAGAAGAAAATTTACACGAAGAAAATTTATTCAAAAGGGTTCAAATGTTACTTGGCAAATTGATTTGGTTGAAATGATTCCATATGCAAAATTCAATAAGGGATATAAATATTTATTAACAGTTATTGATACATTTTTCAAATTTGCGTATGATGAACCGGTTAAAATAAAAGCGCTGATAATGTTTTAACCGCAATGAAAAATATTTTTAATAGTGCTGGTAAATATAACCGCGTACCTGTTTTATTTCTACCAAAAAACCCAAAAAATTTACAATCTGATCAAGGTACGGAATTTTTCAACAAAAAATTTCAAAATTTAATGAAGAAAAATAAAATTAACCATTATCATACATATTCAGAGCTAAAAGCATCAATTGTAGAACGTTTTAATCGTACCCTAAAAAACACGATGTGGAAATAATTTAGTTTACAAGGCACATATAAATGGTTAACTATTCTACCATCGCTAATAGAAAAATATAACTCAACATATCATTACAATTAAACTTCCACCTAAAAAAGTTTCAAAGAAAAATGAGAAATTGCTATTAAAAACTGTGTAGAATAAATTAAAAGTATTCCGAAAAGCAAAATACAAAGTTGGAGATTTTGTTCGTATAAGTAAATTTAAAGGTATATTTGCAAAAGCTTATCAACCTAATTGGTTAACAGAAATTTATACAATAGCGAAAATAAAAAGAACTGATCCAATAACATACAATTTACTTGATTACACACAAAAACCAATAAAAGGCAGTTTTTATGAACCTGAACTTACATCTGTTAAACTTCCTAATGTTTACCTTGTAGAAAAAATAATAAGAAAAAAAGGAAATCAAGTTTTGGTTAGGTGGCTTGGCTTTGATAAAAAACAAGATTCATGTATAAATAAACAAGATATTATTTAATAAAAAAATAATTTATAAACTTTTAGTAAGAAATGCAATGATGTTATTTAATATTAAAAAACAGCTTTTTATACTAGGTTTTATTAATTTTCTTTACTTTTAACTTGAGCTTGAACTTGATCACGTTTTCAATTTGTATTTCATGACCACGGCTTATATTATTAACAATATAATTTTTACTGTTTTATTTAAACCGCTTTTATTAAATGTACATACACAAAATAATTTTTAAATGGAATGTTTTATTAAAATATTTTATTTAATGACAACTGTTCATCTTAAAACTTAAATGTATTCGCATCAAGTTTTAAAACTTTTTTTAATTTTGTATTTAAATCAAACTTTAAAAACTTTTCATATTTTTACCAATATTCAGCACTATAGCTTAAGCTTTTTAAATTTTAAATTAAAACATAATTGATATACTAACCACTAAGTTTAATTTAAAATATTCAATAACTTTTAATTAAATTTTAAATTATTTTATAAATTTAAAAAATCAGCAAGAATCAACCCTATTTACTCATAACGTTTTTTTGCATACTTTCCGACGAGTGTAGACAAATAAACTTTTTTGCATAAGGTTAGAAGGACTCAAATTGTTATAATAGAATGTAAATTTGACTTTTGGTAAATATATTTAAACTTTAAGAATAATTTTGTATTTAAACCAAACTTTGAAATTTTTAAACCCAAACTTTAAAAACTTCTTATTTTTATCCTAATTTAAAATATTCAGCACTACAGCTTAAGCTTTTTAAATTACAAATTAAAACATAACTGATGTAGTAACCACAAAGTTAAATTTAGAATAATTAATAAGCTTTAGTAATAATAAACTTTAAAAACTTTTAAACCAAACTTTGAAAACTTTTCATATTTACATCCTACTAATTTTTTTGCATAAGGTTAGGAGAACTCAAATTGTTATAATAGAATGTAAATTTGATTTTTGGTAAATATGTTTAAACTTTAATAATAATTTTGTATTTAAATCAAACTTTAAATCAAACTTTAAACTAAACTTTAAAAACTTTCCATATTTTTATCCTAATTTAGCACTATAGTATTTTTAATTTAAAATATCAAAGACACAATCATTTTTACTCATTTTGCATACTTCTTGGACAAGCGTATGCAAATAATTTTTTTTGCATACTTTTAGGAGGACTAAAAGCTTTAAAAAAGCTCCTCTTGCACCAGAACCGGCATATCCATACTACTTAGAGTAATTAGAGACTTAAAACGCCATTTAGATACTGCTTCTGCTCCAAAATGAAATTGTGGGGGAGATCAACAATCTCTTAAAAATTCTGAGAAAATAACGCAGTAATAGATTTTATAAAGAAGTTTAAAATTGTCGAAATACACTACTGTAGAAATAAAACAGGTACGCGGTTATATTTACCAGGAGAACTTAATATTAAAAAAATCTTAGCATGTATATAAATGAAATAGTAGGTGATGGTTTAAAAGTCAAGGAAGGTTATTTTCGAAACTTTTTTAATAATTTTAATAATAATTTTAACAATGGCTTTAAGATTCCTTCTTTAGATCAATGTTCAAAATGTATTATGCTAAATGAAAATATAAAAAATGAGAAAGATTTCAATAAGCGACAAAAATATTTAATTGAAAAAACTATTCATAAAAGACGTGCCAACGCTTTTTTTGATTTGCGGAGAGAAGAAGAAAATTACCTTCTAACGATTTCTTATGATTGCCAAAAAATATGGTTTTTCCTAACGTTCCTGACCAGGCAGCTTATTTTACCAGACAATTATATATGTACAACTTTGGGCTAGAAGTTGGATCATCTAAGGAATCAATAACAAAAAAGCGGCTAATTTTTTAGTTGCTTATTGGGAGTAGTTACAACTGAAAGTGAACTATAGGTAATGTAAATGAAATACTTAAATAATGTAAACATAACAAAATGAAGTAGAAAATTAATGGAATAAACTACAATATAACATAACGAAAAAAAAAGTGAATGTATCTAAAAGACAGATATTTATTGTTTGACCATTTGACTTGTAGTTCTACAGCGCGTTTGTATCCAACACAGAACCAACCGCTATTATACAAAAATAATAATTTACATACATATATATATTGGACATATGTATATATCAAAGCAAAATAACTTCTAATAATTTAATCATTTCTATTTATCCAATAATAATAACTAAGAAATGTATTAATCGTTACAATAATAACTAAGAAATGTATTAATCCGGTTGACCGATTTGCTCGAAAAGCTTATAAATCTGAGATATTTATTTACATCAAAATCTTAAATATGAAATTTCAAAAAATCAAAATATGAAATTTCCGCTCAGTCGTTTGGCTGTACACGTGCCCACAGACATACCCACACGCACAGACAGACATCACGCTGAAAAAAAAATTTGCAGTCTTCTACGCACTGGAGTAGTGTATTTTTGTCTCGGGTACAAATTTTTAGTATGAAAACAATACCTACCTTATACATAATTGTATGCGGTCGGTAAAAATTAATTATGTTGTGTTAAATTATAAGGAAAAAGGAATTACACCAAATTGTGTATAATAGTAAAATTATATTTGCTAGCAAACAAAAAAACGTTAAGTTTATCAATAATAATATTAAAAAATGTATAAAATTAATTATAAGTTATAAAACAAAAAAATTACGTTTAAAAAATACAACAAAATTTTAATGTAATGAGTAAATTAAAATATTAACTATAAAAAAAATGAACGTGAAAACGAAGAACATTATAAACAAAAAGTCGATTTTCAGTTTCTTTGCTTCAGATGAATTGATTTTCTTCGTTTATTTCACCATGTTAAATTTTTTGTTAAGTACTTCTGTTAATTTTATTTTTTGAAATTGTATATTTATTGTTTAGGTTAATTCTTAGGTAATAAACATGCAGAGAATAAAAGAAATTTCTCTTCATGTTTAAGCCACAACTTAATCTGCAAACAATTCAAAAGTAATTTTTGTTTTGTGTTTCAGTACGAACCTTTAAATAAAGCAGTTAACTTAGGTGAGTGTTTAGAATTGGAGGAATATTCCTTGAAATGCATACCTTACAAGTGTTCCTTTAAGGCTGTCAAATAATAGGAGTTTTTTCTAAATGGTCTTTTAAAAAAATCTGTAAGTAATCATTGAATACCTTTCGAGCAATATTCTATTAATAAATTTGAATTTTGTATGTGATTTTAGAATTCAAATGAAGAACGACTAAATTTGGCCCAACAAACTATTCATGAAAAATTCAAAATTATTATGTCTTTGATGGATTATATCGATTCCGTATTTAATATATTCGATTTGTATCCAAACGCTAATTCAATTTTGGATGGTAAAATTTTATCAGTTGATAATAACTATCGTGGTTGTGAAATAGCTGGGCGATTAACAGAAGCAGCTCTAAATTATATGAAAGAAAATAAAATTACTTTAATGCACGTCGTTTGTTCTAGTTTTTATTCAGCACGTGTTATGGAAAAATTAGGTTTTCATGAGGTTTTTAATGTAAATTACAGAGAATTCCTAATAAACGGCAAAGAAGTTTTGAAACCCGATCTACCGCATGAAAGTTGCAAAATTTTGGTAAAAGAAATTTAAATCACATATGTATGCATTTATAAAAACAAAATTCGGAACATATCAAATTGCATAAAAATCATTAAATTGATCCAATTTACAAAATAATTTGAATTAATTTTTTAACTAATATTCATTACTGTACCAAACTGAAAATAAAAGCGATTCAAATAATTTAGTATACTTTTTTTTGTTGCACACTAAACTATGTATGTATGTATGTGAAAAGTCTAAAGTTAAACTTCTATTTTTCGTTGCTACGATTTTCTATAGTTCCCTTTTATTTTAAAGTTCTAAATAGATTAACTGTTTACAAAGAACTATTAAATACTAGATTAAAAGCACCTCACCCGATAGGTGTAAATAAAAAAATGGCTTTCTTTGTTAAACTGCCAAACCCTTTTTTACTTTCAATATACATGTGGGAAATGGGCGCACCACTAGAAGTGGACATTATTATTAACTTCTAAATTTCTTATACTATTACATACTATTAATTTCTAGATTTCTTATACTATTACATTATTAATTTCTACATGCATTATGTACTAACTTCTAAATAATATAATAATAATATTATTGTGAATAGAATTGTGCATGTTTCTCTCTTCTCAATAATCATCAATAAAGAAAATCACTTTACGGACTCACTCAATGTCAAAACCTCGTTATTAAAAGCTCATCATTAAAGACTTTATAAAATCTTCAAGTAAGGTTTCTTAAAAAATAAATCAGATCATCTTAAGAAGTCATTAAACTTGGATGTCTATAAAATTTAATTAATTATAAGTAGTCTTTGAACGAAATAATTGTTGAAATCGTTAAATATTATAACATCAAAATTTCATCAAAATCCAGTCATTTTAAGATCCATAAAGTCGTAATTATATGAAGTTCCAGCAAAGTTAAAGTCAACCAAGGTGAAGTAGCTGATGTAGCTGATGATGATGTGCTGAAGCCAAAAGGAGAATAGAAAGGAGAATAGAAGGAGAATAGAAACGGAGAATAAATTTATAAAAAAGGGGAAAAGAAAAAACATTTTTAACTATTACATTTGTATATATACAAATGTATAAGTACAATTATAAATACGTATAAATTACATTTAGATTTTGTGCATTATAACTAATCTTAATCTTATTTTGAAGTGAATTAAATTTTTTTTAATAATATTTTTTTTGGTTAATCAATTACATTGAAATTCTATTAAAATTAATTCGATTTTTTTGATTAAGCTGTGAATATTTAAGACTAAATTAACTTAATTTAATTTAATTTTAAAATTCGATGATTAAGTAATTTAATTTTAATTTTTAGATATCCGAGATTAAAATTTAACGAAACAAAGCTTCCAATTTAATAAAGAAAGAAAGCTTGTTGTAAATTTTATAACGCTTTAATGGGCACAAAATTAAATAAGCTGTTAATAAGAGTGAGTACCTGTATAATTTATAGTTACCTAATAAAAAACAAGGCAAAATGTAAACAAAAGGTTTTCAAAAGCGTACATTTCCAAAAGACAACATAAACTGTTTAGAATTGTGAGTTGCACTAAAGATTTGAAAATTTCATGTAATAAGAAAAAACGTGAAAATAGGACTTTTCTGGAATTTTGAGGGGCTATAAGTCCATAACCCTTTATAATTAAGAAAAACCGTTAAAACATTTAAAAATATATTATTGAACCTTTACGGGACTTTTTAAAGTTTGAGGAGCTTTAGTTCCCTGATGGATGGGGCTACATGAAAAAGTTGTTCCACAAAATTAATTGTTTTACGAGACCTACCCATGGTTAAAATTGTTTTTCTCTATCTTTAACGGTGTAGAAGTTTTGTAAACAGATGGACAGACGGATGGACGGACGAATGGACAGAGTGAAACTAATAGGCACATTTTTTCAAAATTTCTTTTGAAATGTGCTAAAAAGCATTTAAATTTATGATATTTTTCTTAAATTAACTAATCACAATTATATGATTCTTGTGATGAGTTACATGAGCATACACATTTCGACTCGAATTGAACACAGGGTCAGACCCTGTGCCCTGTGTTAAATAAACACAGGCACAGATGCCGACAGCTGACTATTTTCACTTATTTGATGTTATGAAGAAGTCTATGCCGAAAGTTGAACATGTTGGGTTGCCGCATCTCTGTCAAATGCAGTAACGAATGATGTGGTGTCGTGCAAATCATATATCTTCCCTGACTTGGACAATTGGCAAATCTGTGCCGATCTAGACAACTTATGCATATTTTTTTGCCCTTTACCATTTTTAACCTGGCGTTGCTATTTAGAAATTTTACTTAGAAATTTTCTTAACTGATGTTGACTTCCGCACAGAGCACAAGTTAATCGGTTGACATTGAGGAACGCACGTACAATAAGTGCAATAATTGTAGATATTCATTGACAACTTTCCTATATTCAGTTTTGAAATTATCATTTATTGAAAATCAATGTTCTAGTTGGTATAAGCGTCGTAATATATATATATAAATATAAATATATCTATAAATTTTGACGGCTTGTAATATTCTGTTGTGGAACACACGAACATTTTGCTTTTACTTACCTTGGACTGTACCTATTTGCTTTCACGCAAACACAGCTTCCAAAGCTCGAAAGCGATTTTCAAGGAACGTTTCCAAATCTTGCCACGATGGAAGTTCCTTTCCCTGGCTCATCGCTTGCTGTAGACGGCAACTTCTGAACAGCAGTAACAATTCCCAGTCTTCCACTTCGACTCCTAATTCTTTTTATCGCTAATAAACATTCATTTGTAGTATCTAGTATCGCTCGAATTTCTTGAGATCTTTCCTATTGTATGATTTTTTGGGAAAACAATCTTTTCAGGTGGTTATTTAGTAAAATTCGCTTATTTTCATAGCGATCCTTCAACATATACCAAGCTGGCTCACAGTTGTTGTCGGTGATATGGAAATGCCGCAACAAATGTGCGGATCTCCTATCACATGCATCTTTAGGTATTGTAATTTTTGGGCAGAAGTCAGTCCATGGTTGTCGTGTATTAAAGTTCTGAACAGTTCGCGAAACGACGGCCAATTCGGTAAATGGACATAATTTTAAACAGTTGCTTTTTGTTCAGTCGGGGCTTCTGTAAGTGACATGTCAACTGCTTGCAAATTATCTGAGTCTGCTCGTGCCATTTAAAATATGAGCCGCCATAACAATCTTCCTGTAGGTATGGCTCTTTTAAATTTTCTTTCAATTATCTGACTATGAATGCTGTAATAATTCCATGTGGGTATTGGTGAGCTCCGTCCACATCTTTTATAGTTCTTTTAGGAATGGCCGGAAGAAGCATTTTCCTCTGGGCTGTGCTGCTTGACTTTCCAATCTCGCTACCATGGCCTTGAACTCGTGAATTTTGAACCTTCAATAATATGTCCATGTTGAAGTTACCTTTATGCTTTTCTCTTTGTTTGCTCATATATTCGAATTAGTGGAGACACTTATAAATATTGTCTCAAAATTATAGAAGTGTAAGTTATACGAAAGTTGTATGAATGTTATTTTTACAATTATTTATTTCTATTTAACTTTGTTTCACAATATTTTTATATATGTTGAATTTAATAAAAAATTTTAAATATATTGAATATAGTGTAATGTACTAATAAAATTTAATTATGTAATATAATGTAGTTGAATAATATAATGTAATAATGTTAGCACAATGTAATATGTTGTACAAACATGCAGTAATAATATAAATGTTGTTCATTTGTATGTGATGTTCATTTTAATAAAATGGTTTACGTTTAAAAATTTTTTACTTCAGTACAACTTTAAATATGTTGAAACTTTGAATTGTTTTTCTTGTGCTTCTTTTTCTTCGTAGAAATTATATCAATTATTTCCAAAAATGATAATATATCATTATTTCCAAAAATGATAATATAATATAAAGCATATTGTTAATTATGTAGTTTAAAAACTATGACAGACATTGGTGGTAACTGTATGCTGTGTTTCTATATGTATATTTTGGTTCTATATATATATACACATGTACATACATATACCGCCAACTGGCTTTTGTTGTATACTCGTTACTAATTTATATATAACGTTAGGTAGTGGTGTATACCGTAATGGAATTTAACCATGTTTCTTTAACAATTCAAAATATTCTAATGCTGCATGTACTTTGTGTTTAATGATTGATTTTGAATCAATTAAAACATAATGATCAGTGTGAATTTTTGAATTGTGTTGTCAGTAATAAAAAAATTGGAATGGACTTATTTTTCTTATAGAATACTCCTTTTTGTTTTCGCTGGATATTTTCATATCGGACTTGTGCGTTTTATTTTATTTTAATAAAATAACGTTTTATTTGAGTGTGGTCTTAAGACTGATTTTAGTTTATAATTTTAAATTTATTTTTAGGTACTAAAATTAAAAAGTTACTTAATTCTAAAATATTTATTTTGTTTTAACTTAATTAACCAAAAATAAGTTAAGCTAAATTGCATTTTCTGTTGTTGTTGAATGAATTTATGTTAACTTTGATTAATCAAGGTTAAACGATAATGTAACTTCTCCATTTCTTGAAAAAAGTCTCTCCCGAGTCGTTTAAATTCTAATATAACTAATTCTAATAATTCTAATAAACTACTACAACTATATAAAAACTTTTAAAAATAAATTATATTCGTAACTAAAAATGTAAATATTACACTTAGCAAACAAAAATTGTTACATTATTGGTAAAACAAAATTTCTTCGGAAATTTAGTTACATACATACTTATATAATGTAATACACATATATTGATATAGCTTCAGAGTTCCGTAAAGTTTCACGCAATTCATTTTTTTTTTTGCATAATATAAACAACGATTATTTAAAAAAAAGCAATTTAATTTTTGACAAATTTTTATTTTTTTTTATTTTTGGAGTTGAGTTACATTTGTATAAAAAATTTTAGTAAATAAAGATATCCCTAAAATATAACTGTCAGAAATGCAGTTAAAATTTTAAAGCTAGGTAATATGATACTTAATAATATTATACGTATAATAAAGTAATGAAATAATTTTGAATGAGAAAAAAAAAATGAAGTAATTATTACAATAAAAAAATATTATGCCTAACTCCCCCACCCCTTGATGATAGATTCTCCTGAATTATTAACCTAAAACTTTTTTTGTTTTTTTTTTTTCAGTTTGTTACTTTTAAATGTACGTTAATAGTATTTCAAGTTCAAGTACCTATTATAAAAAAATTGTTTTCAATATCAATTATTTTTCGCTTACCAAGTAATATTACATTAATTAGAAAATAAGATTATAATAATATTAAATTAAGATAGGTCAGTATAAACTAAAAAAATTTAAAATTTAGATTTTATTATATGGTTTGAAATTTTTATTTTATTTTATTTTAATTTTTATATTTTTTTTATTCTTGATTTAAATTTGGATATATATTAACCATTTCAATAAATTCTGCTCATAGATTTGTTGAAGTAGTTTTGTGCATTAGTTAGTTAGTTACAGTATTTCTGTGAATTAATTTATTATCTATATGTTACTTGAAAGACTACTTATTACATTAATACTTAACAGTTTGTGTTTATAATAAAGAAAAATTAAAAGAATAAACAGTATAATAATTACGATAAAAATACATGATCCTAATCCATAATTGACAATTTTATGAAATTTAAGTTCTTGAATTTCTTCTATATTTTTTCTTAATTTAATAAAATATTATCAAAGGTAACTTTTTCAAAATAGTAATATTTTCAAAATTAGGTACATTATATTTTTCAATGTATTTATATATTTTGTTACTATGTTTTATTATTTATATTGATGGTAGATTTGTTAAAGCTAATGAAATAATTACCATTTAAAACTATTTTTCGTTCATCACAATTACTTTCCATTCTTATGTTTTTTACATTATTTAAAATTATGAAAACTTGCGATAATTCAAAAATTTGTTCATTAAGACTAGTTATTAATTTACAATTTTTTTGCATTACACAATTTTTACTTAATTTTAATTCGCTTAAGTGTAGTTAGCCGAGCTATATCTATATAATATGTAGTTATTTTTATAAACATATATAATATACTATGATCACAGACAATAAACATACAGATGTAGAATTTCTAATAAAAAAATGCTTCCCTTTTATTCTAGCAACCGACATCTATTAACTAACAAAAGCTTTCTAATCTTGTCTAATTTTCCCTCTTCATTTTATTTTCAATAAGTCACTTTCAATTGGGATTTTCCCACAATAGTGGAAATTCTCCAACTTAACCTCTATCTTTAAAAAAATGGATAAAGCATCTGTAGAAAACTATCGAGGTATAGCAATCCTTTCGACTATATCGAAATTATTTGAAAAAAATTTTCGTTGATAGAATTACTTCTATCATAAATGCAAAGCTCAATGAACAACAACGTGGTTTCAGAAAAGGTCATTCAAATGCACCAACCTTATGGTTTATACATCTGAAATCTTGAATTAAATGGAGAAAGGATACAAAGTTGATGCAATTTACATTGATTTTAGTAAAGTTTTCGATCGTGTAGATCTCTTCACTTTGCTAAACAAACTATCAACTTTTTGCATTTCGGGTTCATTTCTTGAGTTAACTCTTATTTTTCAGAAGAACTCAATATATTAAATTTCAAGATGTTTTATCCAACACAATCGCGGTTACTTCCGGTGTTACGCAAGGTAGCCATTTGGGCCAGATTCTGTTTACCGTATTTATTTCAGATCTTTTGGATGGCCAAATAGTTTCAAAGGCTAATAAAATATCATTAAGAGACGAGCTAAACAATTTAGTGACAAAATCTCTCTATTGTTCGCTCTATCTTAGAAGACGGTACAGTTCAAAAACAATTTATTTTATTTGCAATAAGAAATCAATATAATCCTTCTGATTTTGCTAAACTTCCTAGTTATATTACAATACTTAATTCATTAAACATACCTTCTTTATCTTTACGTAGACAATTATTGTTATGTTTTACTTTTGATATTTTGCCATTAACATCATGTTTTACTTTTGATATTTTGAATAATAGTATTTTTATCCAATCTCTTTAAACTAACAAGTTTAAACTTAATGGTATTGTTAGGAAAATTAGAAATACTAAATTTTTAATGGATTACAAATACAATACAGAGTACGGAAAGAATAAACCCATCAATAGATGTTGTACTAAAACAAACAACAAAATTTTTTTTAACAAAATTAGTCATCTTTATTTCCCGTTGAACTAGAGACTTGAAATTTTGGACACAGATTCCGGTGTCAGTAGAAAAGTAGAAAAGTTAAACAGTAGAAAAGTTAACTAAATTAGCAAAATAAAATTTTCATACAAAGATATTACAGATTTTTTAACAGAATTATTACAGAGTAAAATAAAAGGATATGACATTTGCCTTGACATATATTTGTTTGGTTGTTGCCTTTTAATTATAGCAAATTTTTGTTTGTTGCATTATATGTATGTGTGGTGTAGATATTTGCGTTAATGGCCTATATTCCACTCAGCTTCAAAGAACAACTAAAACCGTTTTTCACGTGGACTCATTCAACTGCTTCACTTATCTATAACTGTGTGTATAACTGTGTGTCTGTGTAAAAAAATTATTTTAAAATAAATTTTTGATGCGAGAGGTGCGTATATGAAAAGAACGGAAGAAAAGAAATTAAATTCATATCTGATTTTGTTTTTATACCAGTATGAACTATGTTCAAGGGTATAATAAATTTACCATTACGTTTGTGACACCTTAAAGGAGTCGGGCTAGATATAAAGGAGCTAAGAGGGTAACATTTTTTTTACGTCACTTTTGCAAAAATTTTATTTCGGCGGCGGTCGGCGGGTTCGGGTAGCTGCCATACAAGTTCTTCGTTAAAATCAGAATAACTCTGTGTGTATTAAAGCTAGGAATCTAAAATTTAGTAAAGAGGTGTCGAGTTACATGATAACAACTTTTGTAAAATTTGGTTGGTCTAGAGCAGTCGGTTCAGGCTTCTTGCACCTCTTGGAACTTAATGAAGCTAGGCGTCTGAAATCCTACAAATGATGATCAAGTTTTGTGGCCACAACTTCCGTAAAATTTGATTGTGGTGGTGCAACAGGGTCGGGTAGCTGCCGTACAACTTCTCTTTTTAAATGAAAATAACTCAGTGTCTACTGAAGCTAGGAATCTGAAATTTAGTAAAGAGGTGTCGAGTTACATTCCAACAACTTTTGTAAAATTTGGTTGGTCAAAAGCTGCCGGTTCAGGCTTTTTACATTTCTTGGAACTTAATGAAGCTAGGCGCAATAGATTCGGGTAGCTGTCATACAACTCCACAATTTACATAAATATATCTCTGTAGTTAACGTCGGTACTAAAACATCTGAATGTTTTTAAAAGATGATCAAGTTTTATAGAAACAGGATATATTATGGGTATCTCAGAGTTGACGCAGTCTACTCTACTGCACTCTTCCTTGTTTTTTTATAATTTTCTATGCACATATGTATTATGTATCTATAAAATTATAGCTAAGATTTTTAAAATATATAAGTAATGCAATATGTACATATATGATTTTAAATACATATTATGATTAGGTAAATATTATAAAAATCACAGCAATCTTATTTTTAAATTTTTTAAAATCAGTTGTTATACCCTACACCTAAAGTATAGGGTATATTAACTTTGGTATGGTATTTGTAACCACCAAAAGGAAGCGAGTTAGATATGGACATGTATATATATTCTGAATCAGGATCACCTCCTGAGTGGATTTAACGATGTCCGTCCGTCCATTCGTCCGTTCGCACGATAACTCAAAAACTAATAAAGCTATCTTGATGAAATTTATCTAGAAGGTTACTAATTCCAAAAGAAAGGCTAAGTTCGAATCTGGACAAAATCCGTCCATGGCTTCGGACTCTGGAAGCTTCCGAATGATTCCGGAGCAAACGAGATTATCTCCAAAACCAACAAAGATAGCACCTTTAAATTTTGCACAATGATGTTCCTTCCCATTCGATTTATGTCTCTGAAATTTAAGAGGATTTGGTCAATGGGTTTGGATTTTGGAAACTTCCGAACGAGCACCAGAGCAAATGAGATTATCTCCAAAACCAATAAAGATATAACCTTCAAATTTGACAGAGTGGTGTTCTTTCATGTTTAATTTAAGTCTCTAAAATTTGAGAGGATTTGGTCCATGGGTTTGGATTTTGGAAACTTCCGAACGAGCACCAGAGCAAATGAGATTATCTACAAAACCAACTAAGATATAACCTTTACATTTGGCAGAGTGGTGTTCTTTCATGTTTTATTTAAATCTCTGAAATTTGAGAGGATTTGGTTCATGGGTCCGGATCTTGGAAGCTTCCGAACGAGCCCCAGAGAAAACGAGTATATCTCCACAACCAACAAAGACAGAAACTTTATTTTTAGTACAAGAGTGTGCTGTTATGTTCCCTTTTCTATAAAATTGGAAACTGACATTTGAAAGAATTTGAACCATGGATTCGTATATTGGAAGCTTCCGAACGAGCCCCAGAGCAACCGAGATTATATCCAAAACCAACAAAGATAGAACCTTTAACTTTTTCACAATGATGCTCCTTCCCGTTTGATTTTTGTTTCTGAAATTTAAGAGGATATGGTCCATGGGTTTGGATTTTGGAAGCTTCCCAACGAGCCCCAGAGCATATGAGATTATCTCCAAAACCAACAAAGGTATAACCTTTAAATTTGGCAGAATGGTGTTCTCTCATGTTTGATTTAGGTCTCTAAAATTTGAAAGGATTTGATTCATGGGTTCGGATTTTGGAAGCTTCCGAACGAGCTCCATACCAAATGATATTATCTCCAAAACCAATAAAGATATAACCTTCAAATTTGACAGAGTGGTGTTCTTTCATGTTTTATTTAAGTCTCCAAAATTTGAGAGGATTTGGTCCATGGATTCGGATTTTGGAAACTTCCGAACGAGCCCCAGAGCAAACGAGATTATCTCCAAAATCAAGAAAGATAGAACTTTTAAATTTTGTACAATGATGTTTTTTCCGTTTGATTTATGTCTCTGAAATTTAAGAGGATATGGTCCATGGGTTTGGATTTTGGAAACTTCCGAACGAGCACCAGAGCAAATGAGATTATCTCCAAAACCAACTAAGATATAACCTTTACATTTGGCAGAGTGGTGTTCTTTCATGTTTATCTCTGAAATTTGAGAGGATTTAGTTCATGGGTCCGGAGCCCCAGGGAAAACGAGTATATCTCCACAACCAACAAAGACAGAACCTTTATTTTTAGTACAAGAGTGTGCTGTTATGTTCCCTTTTCTATAAAATTGGAAACTGACATTTGAAAGAATTTGAACCATGGATTCGTATATTGGAAGCTTCCGAACGAGCCCCAGAGCCCCAGAGCCCCAGAGCCCCAGAGAAAAACCAACAAAGATAGAACCTTTAACTTTTTTACAATGATGCTCCTTCCCGTTTGATTTTTGTTTCTGAAATTTAAGAGGATATGGTCCATGGGTTTGGATTTTGGAAGCTTCCTAACGAGCCCCAGAGCATATGAGATTATCTCCAAAAACAACAAAGATATAACCTTTAAATTTGGCAGAATGGTGTTCTCTCATGTTTGATTTAGGTCTCTAAAATTTGAAAGGATTTGGTTCATGGGTTCGGATTTTGGAAGCTTCCGAACGAGCACCATACCAAATGATATTATCTCCAAAACCAATAAAGATATAACCTTCAAATTTGACAGAGTGGTGTTCTTTCATGTTTTATTTAAGTCTCTAAAATTTGAGAGGATTTGGTCCATGGATTCGGATTTTGGAAACTTCCGAACGAGCCCCAGAGCAAACGAGATTATCTCCAAAATCAGGAAAGATAGAACTTTTAAATTTTGTACAATGATGTTTTTTTCGTTTGATTTATGTCTCTGAAATTTAAGAGGATATGGTCCATGGGTTTGGATTTTGGAAGCTTCCGTACGAGCCTCAGAGCAAATGATATTATCTCCAAAAGCAACAAAGATATAACCTTTAAATTAGGCAGAATGGTGTACCTTCATGTTTGATTTATATTTCTGAAATTTGTGAGGATTTGGTCCATGGGTTCAAATCTTGGAAGCTTCCGGACGAGCCCTAGACCAAACGAGTATATCTCCACAACAAACAAAGATAGAACTTTTATTTTTAGTACAAAGGTGTTCTGTTATGTTTCCTTTTCTGTAAAATTGGAAACTGACATTTGAAAGAATTTGAACCATGGGTTCGTATTTTGGAAACTCCCGGACGAGCACAAGAGCAACGAGCATATCTCCAAAACCAACAAAAGTAGAACCTTTAAATTTAGTACAATGGTGCTCTGGCATGTTTTCTTTATGTTCCTGAGATGGATTCAATGAATTGGAGTGACAATTCGGGTACCTGACACACACCTCCCAAGGACTAACAATCTTCGAAATTAATAAAGATAGAAACTTAAAGTTTTTTACAAGGGTGTCAAGCATATCCCAAGCGGATGCCTCTTTTACGTTCTTGAAATTCGAGTTGAATAAGACAGAAAAGGGAAGAAGTTCAAGCAGCTGCCCAAAAAACTTATGTATTTTTAATTTAATTCGAATTATTGAGGTGTAGGGTATTAATAAGTCGGTTGCATCGGTCGGTTGACTTACTCTTACATTTACTTGTTATTTATTTATTTATTTGCCTTAACTTTACTAATTTTACATTTGCAGATTTATATATTAAAGAGCTCATATCAATTATGATTATAAATAAATTTAAATTGTTTCTTTGGGTTTTTTTTTATTTTAAATTAGGTAGGTAGATATATTATGTATGTAATATTATTTCAATCTTAAATTTCACTTAAAAATTTAACTTTAAAATGTTATCTTCAAAATTAAGTGAAATAACTTAGGTACATTTTTCAATATTTTTTTAATCCAACATTTTAATTCTCCAAATTCCCCACAATTTTTTTCTTTTATTAACCCTTTCTTCCTACAGAACAAGTAAATGTAACAGTGAGTCGATGCAACCGACTTATTAATACTCTGCACCTGAATAATTCGAATTAAATTAAAAATCCATAATTTTTTTTGGCAGCTGCTTGAACTTCTTCCTTTTTCTGTCTTATTCAACTCGAATTTCAGGAACGTAAAAGAGGCATCCTCTTGGGATATGCTTGACACCCCTGTAAAAATTTTAAGTTTCTATCTTTATTAATTTCGAAGATTATTAGTCCTTGGGAGGTGCGTGTCAGGTACCCGAATTGCCACTCCAATTCATCGAATGCATCTCAGGAACATAAAGAAAACATGCCAGAACACCATTGTACTAAATTTAAAGGTTCTACTTTTGTTGGTTTTGGAGATATGCTCGTTGCTCTTGTGCTCGTCCGGAAGTTTCCAAAATACCAACCCATGGTTCAAATTCTTTCAAATGTCAGTTTCCAATTTTACAGAAAAGGAAACGTAACAGAACACCTTTGTATTAAAAATAAAAGTTCTATCTTTGTTGGTTGTGGAGATATACTCGTTTGCGCTGGAGCTCGTTCGGAAGCTTCCAAAATCCGAACTCAAGGACCAAATCCTCTCAAATTTTAGAGACTTAAATATAACATGAAAGAACACCACTCTGTCAAATTTGAAGGTTGTATCTTTATTGGTTTTGGAGATAATCTCATTTGCTCTGGTACTCGTTCCGAAGCTTCCAAAATCCAAACTCATGGATCAAATCCTCTTAAATTTATCGTGCGAACGGACGGACGGACGGACATCGTTTAATCGACTCAGGAGGTGATCCTGATTCAGAATATATACACATGTCCATATCTAACCCAAAGTTAATATACCCTATACTTTAGGTGTAGGGTATAATAAATAACATACAAACAAGCCGCCGATTTTGTTTCTTCTTCGCTTATTTTTGTTTGAATATTTAAAAAAGACCCTGATAAAAAAATTTCAGCGGTTTACCTCTTTTTACAAATACTATCACTGTTTTTTACACTGTAAAACTTTGCGATTGGTTTAGTAAATTTAAAATTTGTGAAATAACTACATTTTTTAGCTATGAAGTGTATTTTGTCGAGTATTTTGTACGCCACCTTCCGCGGTAAATTTAGCACTGAAGAGTTTCTACATAAGATGCGTAAAATTTTCATTATCTTTTTTGGCGCTGCAGTTGACAAGAGTTGAAAATTATCATTCTCTCTTTCAGCGCAACGGTTTACGTTGAAAATTTTCTGCGCTGAAGCTGAAAATTTTATGCAATTTATTCATTGCATTTTATATGTTATTGTATCATTTTTAGACGCTGAAAAATTTGTACACAAAGAAATTTGAAAATTTTTTGCCATTTTGGCATTGTATCATTTGTTTGAGTGCTGTGATAAAGATAAGATGTTTAAGGCTAAATTTTTTTATATTATTCTTTAGGTACCATTAAATTAAATTTGTAAAAATAAAAAATTTTGTTATTTCAAATATGTACATACATGCTATGTTGTTCTTAAATTTGAAATTCACATGATAATTTGTAAGCACAATTATTTGGAATAATTATTATTTCTAACTATAGCAACAATTTTATTTTAGAATTATCATACGAATTTCAAATTTAAATATATCCTGCATGTTATTTAAAATAACAAATTTTTATATTTTAGTGTAGGTAGCTAAAAAATTATCCAAAAAAGTGCTAATATTAGCGCAGAAAATTAGTTTTTAGAAAGCAGTGAAATACGCGCTAATTTGTATGCTGAGAAAATGCGCCTAAAAATGCGCCTACTGTTGACTCGTGATCTCATAATTTTGTCAGAATGTGTTAGTAAATTTAAAGGGGAATTGTGCAGAGAATTTTCCCGAACTCTGTATAAATTCATGCGTATTTACATAAAATTTTTCTGACCCTACTAAAATTTTTTAGTTGTTTATTTTCTATGTATTAGTAAAAGAGGAAAGTTCAACGACTACTATTTTTTGGCTGAAAACATGTACTTTTTTGACGACGGATAATCCCTCCATAAAAATTTATTTGTTGGTAAGAGGGTATGAAATGTGTGGGAACCAAAATAAACGAAACGAAACGAGACATAAAACTTCGTTACATTACGTAAACATAATTCAATAACCATAATGAACGTTTGTGCCGTTCGTTAAGTTCGTTAAAATTTAGCTGTTATTTTTACATAACCCTAAGTTCAGTAAGGATCGAACTTTACGTGAAGCTTATTGTTTAAATAAACAAATGGAAATTTTATTGGTAAGCATTTTAAAATCGTTTATTTTATTATATAAATATTTTTTTTTGTCAATTTTAAGTATAGAAACAGAGCAAAATTTTTTCATAGACTTAATAGAGGTGGTAAAGCATGAACAATAACTTTATGAAAAAAGACATCCACTCTATAGCAATAAAATTGAAAAATGCAAAGCCTAGTAAATAAATTTTAGTTAACATCTGACATTGCTGTAATTAAAAAAAAATATTTACAATTAGACAAAACATTTGCAACCAGATATTTGTAAAATGAAAAAAATATGTAAGATCAAAAAACTCTTAAGTAGATAATAATTTATAATTTTATTCTTCAACAATATTTTATTACTTATTCACTTTTTAAACATTAAAAAAATTATTTCTTAAAAACTAACGAAAAAACAAAAATAAAAACAAAATATGATAATGTGGTCTTTTTTCAGAAGGACAAAACATTTGCAACTTCAAAATTATTGAAAATTTTTCTTAAAAAAAATTAATATTTTGTGGCGTATATCTGAATTTTAATAACTTCTTCGCATCTCCTCTGCATCGAAGTAATCAAATTATCTATGTAATTTTTTTGAATGCTTTCCCAAGGTCGCTTTATTTGCATAAATAAATTATGTTTATTTGAAATTTGTGTTCTATCAAATTTCCGTTTGACAAGTTCCCAGAGGTTCTCTATAGGATTCAGGTCTGGAGATTGCGATGGCTATTCCAAAACACCTATTTTATAATCAGCAAACCATTTCTTAACATAACCAGAAATTATCTTGCTGGAATGTTCATACAAGTGGCATATTCCACTCTTCCAGGATTGTTTTGTATAAGAATCGATCCTTTTTTCATTTATTAAGTGTATTGGACCCATTCCTTGTGCAGAAAAACATCCCCACACCATAATATTACCACCTCCATGTTTAACAGTTTTTTTTATAATATTTCGGATTTAATTTTTGATTTTTTGGTCGATTAACGTAATTAATGCCATCCCTTTCAAACAAATTAAACTTGGACTCGTCATTAAACAATATTTTTTTCCATTTATTTGCGTCCAAAGTTACATATTTTCGAGCAAAAGCTGCACGTTTTGCTCGGTTAGCAAACGAAATAATGGGTTTTTTTTAAGGCCTTCGTGCAAACAATCGGGCATCATTAATTCGTCTGCGTATAGTTCGGGCACATACTGGAAGTTCTAGATCTTCCAAAATATGTCGTGGAGAAATGAATGGATTTACTTTTACTCTTCTCACTATAAGTTTGTCCTCTACAGGTGAAGTTGTTTTTGGCCTTTCACCTCTATATTCAATTTCAACATTTCCTGTGCTTTGAAATTTCCGAATAATTTTTGATATTGAAGATTTGTGGATGTCCAGTTTTTCACTAATTTCCTTCTGCGACATTCCTTTTTTAAAATTGTTAATTATTTTTTTCCTTAATTCATTTCCAAATTTATCTTTTGCCATTTTTTTTACTATTCAATGAATTTTTTTTACACAAATAATGTTTTTACTATTTAAATAATTTTTGTTTCTTACAAAAGTAACAATGCAAAATTTAAATATCAATTAATATTTGTATTATTATTATTATCAGATTTAAACATTTTATTTATCTCAGATTAGAAAAAAATTAAAAAAATAACAATTAATAATATCATAAAAATAATATAAAATTACAGTTGCAAATGTTTTGTCCAGCTGAAAAAAGACCACATTATCATATTTTGTTTTTATTTTTGTTTTTTGTTAGTTTTTAAGAAATTATTTTTTTACTGTTTATAAACTAAATAAGTAATAAAGTATTGTTGAAGAAAAAAATTATAAATTATTATCTATCAAGAGTTTTTGGATCTTATATATTTTTTTCATTTTACAAATATCTGGTTGCATATATTTTGTCTAATACTGTGTATACCTATAAACTAAATACCTTAACGATTATGTATCTATTTACTATTACTGTTTTTATTAATATTTTTTAGAAGATGAATGTGAAAAACGTTGGAAGTTATTGTGGGCGAAATTCGACAGAGAACTAGGGGAAGGAAATGCTTTCTCAGGAAGTGGTGCCAATGATTAGAGTAGCTGGCCTTATTTTGAAGAAATGCTTTTTCTAAAGGATTCGGTTAGAAAAAGAAAGTAAGTTAAAATATTACAATTATATGCATAGTGATACTTTATTAAAATTTGTATACTACTTATTTGTATACAGAACAAGAGACAACGCCAAACAATGTGTGAGCGAAGATACACTAATTAACGACGCATTTGATGTAGAAGAAACGATGTTGACTGAACTTCAAACTTTTGATTTTCACTTGCTTGCAGTTCCCTTTCAAATAGGATGAATTCTGCTTCATCGAATACAACTTCAGACGATCAAGATGAGTTGTATATGAAAACAATTTTGGGCATGATAGGTCCTTTGCCAATAAAAGCAAAGGACTTTCTAAAACAAAAAATTTTTGAGATTTTTATGGAAAAACTATCGCAATATTTATATTAAGCAAAATTTCAACAGTTTAAATTTAATGTAATGAATAATTTTAAGTTTAATTTAATGAATAAAATACTATTTTGATTTAAAAAAAACTAATTTTTATTTAGTATTATTATAATGTAGTCAATATGTTACAATTTACAATTAAATAGTTAACTATATTTTCTCTTCATTATTTACATAGCAACAAATTTAATTTCAAATATTAGTCGATGTTCCTCGGGCGAAAGTATTACTGTTATGGGAAGATCGAATGCTATTTGGAGTTGTGGAAATTTCGTTTCTCTATAAACCTTCATGAAAGTTATTTTTATCTTCCCAATCTGCAAAATGCATCGGGATATATAAATTTTTCCTTTCCGGTTGTAATTTTAGAAAATTGTACAAAGCTACATACGCCAAAACAATTTTTTCTGCATTATTGAAACATGTTTAAAGTTGCTAACAGTACTCTCCAACGAGCAACAAGAATTCCAAAAGAATTTTCAATCACGCTTCTCGCTCTTGAAATTCTTTTATTGAATACTTCTTTATCGTTTGATAAATTACACCCAGTAAAAGGTTTTATTAGGTTCTCATGAAGAAGAAAAGCGTCCGCTACGAAAAAATGTGGCCAAATTTTATTTGAGTTGGGAATTTTTCGAGGTTGTGGAATTTGCCTAGATATACCTACAAAAAAAAAAAAATAAGTGGGTTGTTACATCACAAGAAAATAAAAACATACCTCCATCATGTTGTCAGCCCCACCTACATCAATATATGTAAAAGTGTATTTAGCATCAAATGCTGCTAATAAAACTATTTTTATAATTTTTTAATTATAAAAATACTATAGAATTTTTTATAATTAAAAAATTGTGATCCAGAATTTTTAGGACACGTTAAAGCAGTGTGCTTTCCATCTATAGCACCTACACAATTTGGCATGTTCCACTTATTAAAACAAAATTTTTCAAAAAATATTTGTTTTGATGTTTTGTATTTTAAAACAATTGACAGAAAATTTCTACGTTTGCTTAAGTTTATTATGGCCAAATTGTCACTTTGACGTAACGCTAACTTCCGTTCGTTAAATAGTGATCGTTTTGTTTCGTTTATTTTGGTTACCACTGTAGTCGTGACCAGGCTGCGTGTATAGGCGAATGAGTAATGGATTTTTTATTTACATACGATGTACATTCGATGATGTTATAATACGATTCTATAATACGATTATATAATGTTGTGTTACAATACGATTAATTGCTATTAGCACTTAGCAATAGTATTTTGTTTATATTCTTTTTTTAAGCAAAATCTCATTCCTCATACATAATTTTATTCTTTTACTTTAAAATGTCTGTAATTAATTCTGTAATGTAGCAAACAAACTACCCAACTCTAGTTTTCTTTTTTCAATATTCATCGTCAATTCTTTTTGTGTTGTTTGTATTTTACATGAGTTTAAATGTTAAAGAAACAAGGTAGAATATAAACCAACGGTTTTTAAAAGCGCACATTTAAAAGAAACAATACAAACTGTTGAGAATTGTAACTTGCTCAAAAATTTTAAAATTTCATGTTCATGTACGACTTTACTGTTTTATTTAAAATAAAAAAATAATAATAATTTTTTTCTTTTTAAAAAAATAAAAAAATAAGTTTCCTTTTATATTAATTTAACTTTATTCTTCTACTTCCAAATTTAGAATACCAAAATTCTTATAATATTACCAATACTTCACAAATTAGTCCAAGAATTCAAAATTAATTTCATTTTCTTATCTTACAAAGTCTTAACTTAATTTCGAAATATGTTTTTCTAGTTAATAAGTTTACATTAAGATTTTATATTTCCCTATTTCGAAATCTTAAAACAAAGATAATGAAATTATTACAAAGAAATGTTTATTTTACAAAAATCAACAATTTAAAATAATTCAATTTAGTACAAATTATTACAAAGAAAAGTAATTACAGAGAAATGCTTATTTTCATAAAAATCAATATAAAATAATTTATTACAAGAAATGCTTATTTTTTAAAAATTACTATTTGTAGTATTTTAACGGTTAAAATTTTAAGTTCATAATAACAATATTGATATTGAACCGTAATAAAAATTATGTCATAAATTATAAAATTACTAATTATGCTTACTAGGGGAAATACATTTAATAAAATTATTTACATTATTTTTTCAATGAGCAACATCATAACATTTGTATTGTAAACATTGTTGAGAAACATTGGTGAAGTAAATTAGTTGACAACATTTTGTTGAAGTAAATTAGTTACTAAAATTATAAACATCGTTAACTCTTCCCCTCTTAAATTCGGATGTCCTCATCCGATTTCTCCATTGGTTTCAGATGAAATACAATAGTAGATTGATTTTGTTCGTTATTGATTTTATTCTCTGGTTCTTGTTTTCCTTCATTAATAACTAATTTACTGCTTCATTTAGTTAAGTAATAGTAGTAGCAAATAATAGTAGTATTATTATAATAATTGTAGTAAAACTGTAGTTAATGTACTTGCTGTCTGTCATCATCGATTATTTGAATTGCTTTAGTATTATTAATGTTGATTTTTTTTAGTAGTTCCAATGATAAATGTTCATGCAGTTTATCGATAGTTGAATTTGTCTGCAAAATAGCTGGTAATGGTTTAACTTCGATAACTTCTTCTGATCTAAATGTTTGTTCATCAACTTCAATTGCAGAATTATGAAATATTATAAGGAATGTCCCATTAATATTTTGTTTGTTGCCATCAATTGTAATTACTCCCTTATATTGATTGAGTAATAAGGTACCTGTTGTTATTTCCTCAACTGCCGGAATGTGTTGATTGTTAGTAACATTGCACATTGAATTTTCCCCTTTCATTAAATTAATTATACAATTTGTATTCATTAAATCTACAATATTATTCTTATTACATATAGTTATTGAATTAACAATTTTACATTCATTTAATATTCCATAAATTTTTTCTTGATTCATTAAAATTTTATTAAAATTAATTTGTGTTACAATTTTATTTTTTTTTACAGGTTTAATTAAAATTACATTAAAATTTGCAGATTTAGTTATAGGTATTTCAACAATATAGAATAAGCAAGAGCCGTTTGTAATAATTTTAATATTAGAAAAATTTAATGCTTCCTCTGATGTAGAATATGGCATATTCTCTTTATCTAATAAATCAGTAACAGATTTAATTTCAAATTTAGAGAGTAAAAGTGAATTTATTATACCAACTTTTGCCGAGTGAACAGAATATTTAATATTTATAACTTCTTCTTTAATTAATTTTAATTTATATTGAATCTGAAGAACCGATTCATTATCAATAATGCTTTTATTTTTCAATTTTTCTAAAATTTTATTAGTAATGTTAGTTATTTCGTTTATTCTATCAGTATGAATTTTATTTATTATTATTTGTTCATTATTATTTTCCAACAAGCCGTTTGTTTTTTTCTTAATCATGACGAAGTCAGAATGATCTGGGGTTCCAGCAATCCACTTCCAAGCGGTTCCAAGAAAGTTGATCGACCGTTTTTTCCCTTTTATTTCGAATTCATCTAACAATTCCTGAATTTGTTGACTTTCATGATCAAGATAATTGTATAAAGGATGTGATACATCAACATTATTAGTTATAATAAATTTTATGTCATCTAATGTTTCCTGTAATTTTTCTATTTCGATGATATGGATTAATCGGAATTTACCTTCTTCTATTTTCGCACGTCCAATATTAATAGTGACTATCTGTGAATTTGTGTTAACCAATATTTTAACTTTTCCCATGCATGCCGAAATTAGGTACCTAAAATATTAATTACGAATATTAGATTTATGAACTACTTTATTGGTTTTTGTTAAAATAGATGTATTCCTATTTTCCTTGACTATTTCTTTAACATATCTATGTGTAAGTTTAGATCCTAACCTTTTATTAAATTTTACGTATACCACTTGCCCTACTGTTTTATCTGTTTTCTTCCTTTGTTATGAAATTCCAAATCTTTAGTCCGTTTAGCTTTTAATTTTTCTATATTATTATATCTGGTTTTTTCAAATTCTTCCGGAGTCATATTTGTAGTTCTGCCAAAAAATAATTCAATAGGTCTTCTTCCTGTTGTAGAATGAAAAGTAAAATTATACTCATTGACTGCTCTTATCAATAGATCCTCAAAATTACGATTTACTCCATCTGCCTTAAGACAGCGCATTATTTCTGCCAATGTTGAATGAAATCTTTCGACTTGCCCATTCACTTCGCTTTTATAAGTGGGGTTGTAAAAATTTTCAATTCGTTTTCCATCATACTTTTAATAGAAGCAGAATTTAATGACTTCTCATTATCAATGACAACCCATTCTGGTTTACCATAGTAGAAAAGTATATCTCTTAACGCTAGTCTTACATCCTCAATTGATCTACTTTTGATAATCCTAGCCTGGGCAAATTTCGTTAATTTATCCAAAGCCGTCAAAGCCAGTTTAGATTCAGTTGAAAATATGTCAATATGAACTGTATGCCCAGTATAATTGGGGATTGGAGTACTTTCAATCTTCTGATGATTAGGGTGTCTGTCATATTTATTTTCTTTGCATGTTGAACACCTGCTTACGAATTCTTTTAACTTCCTTGCCATTTTTGGGAAATAATAGAGTTCTAGTATCTGTTGTTTGTTTTCCTTTGCATTCCTATGAGCTCTACGATGCACTTGTGCTATTATTTCATCCTGTTTATTCTCATCTAAAATATCTTGAAGTAATATTTCCGTAAACCTCATTTTGTATCTTTCAAAATGTTCACTGCAAACCTTTCCAACTTTTTGTTTAATCTGTTCGTCAACCATTAATCTATTTATAATATTTGGATTTATATATTTTTTTAATATGTTGATTAAATCTATTTCTGTAAAATCCTTTTTTATAAATTTATGTCTATTATATGTTTTAAATGGAGTTGAAAATTGATAATCTTCACTTTCACTTTCATATAATTTGATTTCTAAATACATTAATAGGTGTTTCAGCGGACTGTAACAAATTATTACTAAAAATCGTGTTACCTGTATTATCATCATGACTAGTAATTGTGTTGTGGACCTCAGTTTCAGGAATTAATCTTGATAGTGCGTCTGCTACTAAATTATTCGTACCCGGTTTGTATTTTAATACATAATTGTATTCTTCCAAAATTGATTTCCATCTTTTCATTTTCGCATTACTATTTTTTGTACTAAGAGCAAAAGTTAATGGTTGGTGGTCTGTATAAATTATTACTTTTCTTGATCCATAAAGAAAATTACGTAAAGATGTAAGAGCCCATACAATTGCCAACATCTCTTTTTCATTGGTGGCATACACTTCTTCTGTTTTTGTGAGAGTTCGTGATAAGAACATTATTGGTCTTTTGTCTTGTGATAATACTCCTCCAATTGCATAATTTCATGCGTCGGTTGTTAATTCGAATGCTTTTGAAAAGTCAGGATGTACTAATAATATCTCTTCAGATATTAAGCAATTCTTTATTCTTTCAAAGGCTTGAATAGCTTCTTCATTTAAATTTATCAGAACCTTCCTTGATTTATTTTTGGATATACACCCATCTTCCCCTCTTAAAAGGGATGTCAGGGGTTTTGTAATTTTTGCATAATCACAAATAAATCTTCTATAATAACCCGACATTCCTAAAAATGATCGTAAATCCTTTAATGTTTTCGGTATTGGTATATTGTAAACTGCTTGTACCTTTTTCCTATTAGTTTTAATACCTTTTGAAGAGACAACAAACCCGAGAAATTCTACTTCTCCTTTCAAAAATTCACATTTATCTAGTTGAATTTTCATATTAGCTTCTTCCAATGTCTTAAAAATTCTTTCTAAATTCTCAAGGTGATGTCTTTCATTTCTTCCAAATATGATTACATCATCTATATAGACATAACATATTTTTCCTATGTGATCTCTTAAAATATCATCCAAAGTTCTTTGAAATATCGCAGGAGCATTTTTAAGTACAAAAGGTAATCTAGTGAATTCATATTTTCCATTATTTACTGAGAAGGCAGTTTTCTCAATGTCAGATTCTTTTAATGGTATTTGATGAAATCCGCTTTTTAAATCTATAACCGAAAAAATATTATTCGGTCCAAAATGGCCAATACTTCATTTACTTCTGGTATTGGATATTTATCTGCAATTGTAATGGTATTAAGTTTCCTATAATCTATAACCATTCTAAACTTCCTTTTTCCAGATGCATCCTCCTTTTTCTGTACAATCCAAACTGGAGAGTTATAAGGAGATGTGGATGGCCTGATTATACCATCATGTAAAAGTTCTTTTATTTGCCTTTCTATTTCGTCCTTTAAGCACATTGGATATGGGTAAGACTTGGTGAATACCGGTTCATCTGTAATTGTTCTGATTTCACCTTTCATCACGGTTGTATAAGTTAGCCTCTCATTAGGTTCGGAGAATAAATTCAAGTGTCTTCCAACTAAAAGTTTGAGCTTTTCCTTTTGTTCGTTATTTAAATGATTCGTTCTTATGTCGATATTATTGACACTTTCTGAGATATGTTGTTTCAATGGTATATTATTGTTATTGTCCAAATTAATATAGTTTCTATTTGTATGGATAACTGCCTTGAGATCCTTCAAGCTATCATTCCCTATGATTCCATCGAATGTCATAAGTTCTGTTAATATAAAAAATTTTAATTTTTTTGTACTTGGTCCAAAAAGATTTATTAACGCATGATGTGTTATTTCTACTTTTCCTCCTATTGTATTTGCATAAAATTTTTCCTTGTTTGGTATTGGATTCTTTATTAGTTTAGAATTAATATAATTTTTGTTTGAGCCCGTATCTATTAAAAATTTTAATCTTTCACCATTCCCCGCCGTATGCTCAATATAGGGCAACGAGGAAAAATTTAATCTAAAAAAGGAGTATCATTGTTGTTTTTTCCTTCTTCATTATTACTAGTATGTGTACATTTAGTACAACATTGTTCTTTATCCTTTGCTTCATATCCTTTGAGAGGTTCCGAATATTGTATTTGTTGCATTTTATTCGCCAAATGAGTGTTTGATGGTGATAAATTTTTATAATGCATATTCCTTATAAATAGTTTCTGGTAGCTGTTGTTATAATTATTGCTGGAGTTGTTATAGTTTTTTTTATATTGCTGATGTCTTGTTGATTCCAGTTCCATCTTGGATGGTTGTGATTGCTGAAAATTTCTATTAAAGGGATTTTTATATTTACTATTGTTGTTATAATTTCCACTTTGACTATTGTTGTAATTAGAGTGAAAGCTCTTATTAGGATAAAAATGCTTATTATGCTTTCCTGGATAACCCTGTGCAAATCTTCCTGGAGGATAGTATGAAGGAGATACTTGCGGTTGACTCTTATCCTGATTATCTATATTCTCCAATTTTATGCATATTTGTAACGCGTGTTTTAGATCTGTTGGTTCCCGACTAGCAAGCAGTCTTGGAAGGTCCCCTTTTAACCCTCTCATAAAAGTATCTAAAGCTTTCTTTTTATAACTTGCAGCTGTAGATTCAAAGGATTTCTTACATATATCCATATCAGATAATTTATTTATTTTTGTTTAGTGCTTGTCATTTCATATTCCATGCTTGTTATATCTCTATTATCCATAAAATGCTCATTTAGACATCTGATAATTCTGTCCCAATTTAGTGGTATATTACTTGATTCTAACGTAGTGTTTGCCTCACCTATTATTTTACCTCGAATAGCAGTTAACATTCCATAATATTTCGAGGTTACTTTTATGGAATTATAAATATTTAATATTTTTTCCACATTTTTTTTCCATGTGGCAAATTCTGATGTTATCCCTGAAAATTCTTTAATATTTTTAACTATATCCGGTAGTACATCCATACCAAAAAGGGATTGATCCATTTGAAAGTCGATTTCTTGGTCCATCTCTTCAATTTCTGGTGTTTCGGTTGCTACTCGTTCTCTCATAGCCCTTTGTGTTTTTATTTGAATTATGTTTGTAATAGTATTTTTTAAAACATCGGGATCAAAAAGGGTATTTTGCGCAGAGGCTCCCCTATTTTCTGCCTGGACAATCTCTAAAATTGTATCTCTCAAAAGTCTAGGATCGAAGAGAATAGTTTGTTCCGAAATTTTTTTGGTGTTGATGCTGCATTTGGATTTATATTTAAATCAGTACCAGCAGAGCCAGATGGTACAGGTGGGGTTGGTTGTTGCGACATTTTGAGAGGAAAAAGAGAAAAGTTCACAAAACTTACTTCAAATAAGAGAAGGAGGAAAAAAAAAAAAATAATTTAATTTTTAAGACAAATAATACTCAAAAACAAATCTATCAAAGAAAAAAAGTGCCAAATGTAAAAAATTTTTTCTTTTTTTTTTTTTCGAAAAAATACAACTTGCTTATTTTTCACAGAGATGTAAAAAATTTTCCTTTCAGAATTTATTTTTAAATTGATTATAATAACTATTTTATTTTGGTTTTTTCCTTTTTAATACAATTTATTTTCTTACCTTTATTAATGAATCAAAAATAATTATAATAATTTTTTATCAAAATTCTGCAATGACTTGAGAGTTTCTTATTCTAATCTTAATTTTAATATACTTTTTATAAATATAATTTAATTTAATTACGAAAAATTTATATATTCCTTTTTTAAAATAATTTTTATTTATAATTAATTAAAACTGAATTTTCCTTTTGAATTTTTATATTTTTTATACAAAAAAAAAATTTATATATTTTTTTTTTTATTAATATTGTTAATTGTTAGTTATTTAGTAATATTTGAAAAATTAATAATTATCAGTGAAAAGATAGAGATTTTCAAATTCTAAATTTTATTTTTATAGCGCTTTTTCCTTTTTTTTTTTTTTATGATTAAGGCAAAAAATTTTTTTTATAATAAAATACGAAGTAATATAATTTATTTTTGATTTTAAAATAATGTTTTTAAAATAATGTTTTAATGCTTGTTTTTCGTTTTCTTCCTTTTATCTTATTAAAAAAGAAAAATAGAAAAAATTTATTTTTTTTTTATTAAATCTACCCTTAGTATTAATTTAAATTAAATTACAAAAATAAAATTACAAATTTATTTTTTTAAAAAAATTTTTAATATTATAAAATTTATTTTATAAAATATTAAATCTGATTTTTATTTCTAATTATTATTATTAAGTACTTTTATTTAAAAAAAAAAAATTTAATATTATAATATATTTATAAATTTTATTATTTTATTAATTTAACAAGATATTATTATAAATTTTCTTATTTTATTAATTTAACAAGACAAAATTGTATTTTATTAATTTTTTAGAGAATTCTTTAATACTGTTAGTTGTTAGCTAGTTTGTAAGTTTTAAAAAGTTATTAATTAATTAAGTGTTAGAAAGATCTAACTAAATATATTCAAAATCTACATTTGTTGCAACAAAAAATATTTTTTTTATTTATTTATTTATTCATTTATTCTTTTTTTCTTTAATATTTTTATCTTTGGCCACAATTCAATTATATGTATTTAGAAAATTTTAATTAATTATTTTCATTTTTTGTCGATATTGGATTTTTCTTTTCTCCATACAGATGTGGATACTTATTTACGAAAAATCCAAATTTAGAAAATTTTAATTAATTATTTTCATTTTTTTTCGATATTGGATTTTTCTTTACTCCATACAGATGTGGATACTTATTTACGAAAAATCCAATAAGTCTTTCTTTATGTTATTTTTAATAAATTTCCTTTATATTTATGGAAAAAATAAAAAATTTATTTATTTTGGGCAGATTTTCCTTTAAAAATTTTTATTCTCTTTATTTTTATTCTTAATTTTTTATTGATTGATACCTTTTTATTCTCTGTCTTAATTTTTTTTATTAGATTGATATAATGAGTAGTAAGATCTTCGGTATCTGAATCGACTTTTAACATGACAGAGGAAGGATTTATTCTTTTTATAAAACTTTTTTCCAAGATTTTTTTTTTATTTTTACAGAAAAATAGAGATAATACAAAAAAATAATAATAAAAATAAATGTCTTTACTTACAATATTACACAAAAGCGCAACATTTGCCTGGGTGTTGTTGAAACTGTCTGTGGCCAATGAGGCAATAAAATAGGCGGCTGCTTACGTATTTTCCGTAAAAATTAATAATTCTACAATACGTAAGCTCCTTTTTGTCTCAATTTGTACTACTTGGGGGCCTCGTTTCCTATTTCTTTTTAAGCCAATTACCTCACTAGTTCCACACAGTGACACGAATCGTGTTTTCTGTGAGTCCAAGTACGTGCGAATTTTCTTCTCAGCTGGAACTGGATTTGTTAACTGGATTTCTATCGTTCTTTTTGAATTTTTCACTATTTAACAAATGTTTTTATTATATTTTTCTATTAATATTACCGTGCCTAGAGCAGCCTCACCCTAGGTATCGACGAAATAGGCTTAATCACGGTAAATTCTTTTTTTATAGTAAAAAGTTTATATTTAAATAATTAGATTTAGCTTATAATAATTAATTACTGATTTAGTTTGTTTCTTCCTTTTTATTTAAATTCAATGTTATTAATTAAAATGCAAAAATTTTTGTATTTTTTTTTTACTTTTAAAATAGTTAATTACATTTATACACGTACTTGTAACACTACACTTTCCATGGCACTTTCGGGTTTCTTAAACCTGCTCGGGCGCCAGTTAAACGACTTTACCGTTTTATTTAAAATAAAAAAATAATAATAATTTTTTTCTTTTTAAAAAAATAAAAAAATAAGTTTTCTTTTATATTAATTTAACTTTATTCTTCTACTTCCAAATTTAGAATACCAAAATTCTTATAATATTACCAATATTTATACTTCACAAATTAGTCCAAGAATTCAAAATTAATTTCATTTCCTTATCTTACAAAGTCATAACTTAATTTCGAAATATGTTTTTCTAGTTAATAAGTTTACATTAAGATTTTATATTTCCCTATTTCGAAATCTTAAAACAAAGAAAATGAAATTATTACAAAGAAATGTTTATTTTACAAAAATCAACAATTTAAAATAATTCAATTTAGTACAAATTATTACAAAGAAAAGTAATTACAGAGAAATGCTTATTTTTTAAAAATTACTATTTGTAGTATTTTAACGGTTAAAATTTTAAGTTCATAATAACAATATTGATATTGAACCGTAATAAAAATTATGTCATAAATTATAAAATTACTAATTATGCTTACTAGGGGAAATACATTTAATAAAATTATTTACATTATTTTTTCAATGAGCAACATCATAACATTTGTATTGTAAACATTGTTGAGAAACATTGGTGAAGTAAATTAGTTGACAACATTTTGTTGAAGTAAATTAGTTACTAAAATTATAAACATCGTTAACTTACATAATAAGGAAAAATGTGAAAATAGAACTTTTCAGGAAACTTGAGGGGCTGTAAGTCAGGAACCCTATATAACTAAGAAATACCAGTAACACACGTAAAAATATATTACTGGAGCTTTAATTTTTATGTCTTGCCGAAGAAAAATTTGTACAGGTGCCTAAAAATTGCAAATTTTCAATTTTTGAGCCCTCTCTTAAAGCTCTTAAGCTCTTAAACAGGGGGTGATACCAAACAATTTTCTAAGAAAACTTATACTAATTCTAAAAATTCTTTCTTGTCTCAAAACTTTAGGTTTTTAATCTAAAGCGAGGCCGGAATTATAAAAAAAGAAATTTCATGCAAAATGTGCTTTCCACATAACAGTAAATTTAAATATTAAATTTAAAAAAAATGTATAATTTTAATATTAATTTACAGAGGTAATAAAAGTACCTATCGAATGACGTTTTCAGATTGGAAAAATCTTAAGCAGAGCGTGAGATATACGCATTTAAAAATAGGGATTTTTCAAAGTTTGAGGGGCTGGAGTTCCAAAATGGAGGGAGCTACATGAAAAAGTTGTTCCACAAAATTAATTTTACCCATGCTTAAAAATATTTTTCTCTATCTTCAACGGTGTAGAAGTTTAGTAAACAGACTGACGGACGGTCAGAGTGAAACTAAAAAGCACATTTCTTCAAATTTTTTTTGGAAATGTGCTAAAAAGTGAATTTGGAAAAAAACATATATGTATGTGTGAATATTTTTTTGTTAATCTTTAGAATTTTTATGATTTACATATAAACTACACAAACTTTTTTCCTTGGAAAATCGAAAAGTTGAAATTGTATAAATTTTATTTTTCGTTTTACATTTATAATTCGATTCACACCCAGGGACACAACAAGTACGAACCATAATGAAAATATACACTACTGCACTACTCTTAATGCACCTTAATTTTATACTCGTATGAACTATGTTCAAGGGTATAATAAATTTACCATTACGTTTGTGACACCATAAAGGAGTCGAGCTAGATATAGTGTCAAAAGTATGGATCGGCTCAGAATCGAATTCTGAGTCGATTAAGCCATGTACGTCCGTCCATCCGTTCGTCCGTACGATAACACCAAAAATAAAGGAACTAGGAGGCTGAAATTTTTTTTACGTCACTTTTGCAAAATGGTAGTTTTGCTATTAAAATCCAACATTTTCAGTCGGCGGGTTGGAATAGCTGTCATACAACTTCTTTCTTTATATAACTCAGTATCTATTCAAACTAGGTTTCTGAAATTTTGCAAATGATGATCAAGTTTTATGGCAAGCACTTCTGTAAAATTTGTTTGTGGTATGGTGGCGGGTTCGGCTAGCTGCCATACAACTTCTCCGTTTAAATGAGAAGTACTCAGTGATTATTGAAGTTCGGTATCAGAAATTTAGTAAAGAGGTGTCGAGTTACATGCCAACAACTTTTGTAAAATAGCAGATAGCAGCCGGTTCAGACTTCTTGCACCTCTTGGGACTTAATGAAGCTAGGGGTCTGAAATCTTAGAAATGATGATCCAGTTTTATGGCAACAACTTCTGTACAACTTATCTTTTTAAATGAAAATAACTCAGTGTCTATTGAAGCTAGCTATCTAAAATTTAGTGAAAAAGTGTCGAGTTGCATGCCAAAAACTTTTGTAAAATTTGATTGGTCTAAAGTAGCCGGTTCAGGCTTCTTGCATTTCTTGGAACTTAATGAAGCTAGGCGCAATAGCTTCGGGTAGCTGTCATACAACTACACAATTAACATAAATATATCTCTGTAGTTAACGTCGGTACTAAAGCATCTGAATGTTTTTAAAAGATGATCAAGTTTTATAAAAAAAAGGATATATTACGTTCATACGGGTATCCCAGAGTTGACACTCTTCCTCTACTGCACTCTTCCTCGTTTTTTATAGTGTGTATTGAAAAAATAAAATTGCTTACCAAAAATTTCAGGTTCTTTGTTTTTCAAATTCTTGTAATGATACTAAAAAAAATTGATATAAAGTTAATTTTTTCACCCTTATTTAGGAAAAACTCTAAATTTTTTTTTAATATATAATTTATATATTTTCATTAAAATTAAATATATTAAAACTCGATATAAAATTAAATTTTGTTACCTGCTTTATCCTATTTTTGTTAGAAAGCTTTTAAAAAATTGACAGATAGCAACAAGTAAGTTTGAAATTTTTTTAAAAATAAAATTTAAGGACTAGAGAAATATTTTCTAGTATGGTTTGAACTTTATCACATATTTCAATTAATACATAAATAGACCTCTTATTGTACGGTTATTTTCGAATACTTCTATTTTCCCCAATCAGATTTCAAATTCTTAACAAATTTTTAAGAAAAAAAAATATTTGATTTAAATGAAAAAAGTGCAATATTATTGAATTTGTGATGCATAAATAATATACATATGTATCTATATATCATTATATTAATTTTGATGCAAACTGCAACAAATAATTTTGTGAATTGCATGAAAATTATTTTGTACATTTATTACCTATAAATTTTAAAAATCTAGGCTTAAATTTTATTCATAAAAAAATTTCAAAAATACAAATGTGCATATGTATATATGTACTTGTTTTTTACTGGTTTACTATTCAATTCAATTTTTAAAATAAAAATATAAAGCATTTTTCATATTATATTACATACCTCAATGGAAACCACGAATTTTTATTAGAATAATTACGAATACTCATTCCAATAATAGCAAATTTTTATATATAATGCACACATTTTTTAGCTTTTATTTTTACAAAATGTACTTTCATACACAATTTGTCAGTAACTCAAAAAATCTTACATATTATACACATTCATTCATCATATTATACACACATTTACATATTATATTCACATTCATTCTTTACACAAAACAGAAAAAAATAAAAAAGAAACATAACAAAACAAAAAATATGTAGATAAATACTTAACATTATATACATATGCTACATATGTACATAAACACATATATATACTATTCATATCAAACTACATGTATAGCAATAGCGTATATTGTATAGAAACATAAAAAACAAATGAAAACAAAAAATTCGTACAGCCATAGACCATAAACTACATAAATATCAAGACGGAACAAGACCCCTAAGAAGACCCCGTGTCACAGGAGAATATCTTACCGAACTTGTTAGGGATGTGATTAAGTTGGTTCAAAATAAGGGGTTTCATGTTTTAGTTATTATCTCAGATAACCACAAAATCAATCAGAATATGTTCAATCTTCTTCGGCAAAATAATGAAAATTATTTTGCCAACCCAAATGGAAAGGAAAAAATCTTCTTGCAGTATGATACTATCCACTTGTTTAAAAATATTAGGAATAATTGGCTTAACACACCAGATAGAATCTTTTTATTTTCAGATTTCGAAACAGGTGAAATGAAATATGCCGATTTCAAAATTTTTTGGCAATTATTTAAAGAAGAAGAAAATCTTCAAATTAGCAAAGCTTTTAAATTAATAGAAAAACTTTAAATCCAACTAGGCTTCAACAGCAAAATGTTAGGCTTGCTGTTAATATTTTTCATCGCACAACAATAGCAAGTTTAAGGGACAAAGAAAAAATGCGACCGACTGCAGACTTTTGTAAAATTATTAGGAACTGGTGGGACGTCTGCAACGTACACGACAAATACCATGGTATTAGGAAGAGAAATAAATGGAGTGAACCTATTACCACGATAACGGACTTTCGTCTCGAATTTCTAAAAAAATTCTCAAACTGGTTGGAAGTTTGGAACACAAATAATAACAAAATTTCTTTGACGAACGAAACTTTTAAAGCCTTAGTTTTAACAACAGAAACTTTGTTAGATTTAGTAAATTTAACTCTTACAACCTTAAATGTAGAATATGTGCTATTAGATAAATTTCAGACCGATGATTTACAGAATAGGTTTGGTCTGTATCGTTCTTTAGCTGAGTGTAATTATCGAGTTTCATGTTTCGAAATTTTAGAATCCGAAAAAAAAAATTAGGCTTCATCAAATTTATAGTAAATATCAGACCGAAATAGAATTTAAAAAAAAAATCTGTTGGCGAAAATTCTTTGAATCACATTTTTTTTTTTTCCTAAGGGAGGTGGGAATCTTCCAAAGACACCAAGAATTTCCCCTTGGTAGTGTTAGATTCTTACTGACTAAACCCACCTCCCCCTTTAGCCAATATAGTGGGATGAAACCCTTACCTGCGAAAGCAGTATATTGGCTAGGGAGTAGGGATAGGAAAGGGTAGGAAAATGGATACGGAAACATTGAATTGGGAGTGGGACTGTAAGGAAACAATGAATCCGCCTATTATTATTATTTTGCTAACAGTGACTAAAGCCGTCACAACAGTTACAACATGTAGTAGTAGTATATATTAACTACATGAGGCAACTATTGAAGGCAACCCCCACTGTCACTGTAGCGGCTGTTATTATTGGTATTAGTATTTTTATTAATATTATTATTATTTTACTACAGAGTCAGCGCCATCAGTGGATTACAACGTGCAGCAGTATATAACACCTTACTTGCATGATATAACCAAAGACATGGTAAATTTGGTAAATAACATGGTAAATTTTACTCCTTTTGATTCAAGTTATTTAGCTGAAGTAAAATATAATGAAGATTCTCTTTTATACACAGGAGGGTATGCTTCTTATTCCTTGAAAAAGGAAATCAAATGCGAAGATTCAATATCAATATTTCTAAGAGAATCCCGGACGGAATCAAATTATTTTAATGAATTAGACAAGGCTGGTCATTCATTACCAACCGATGAAGTAGGATATATTCTATTTCACATGACTGCTATTTCCCAGCAAATATTACGAGACGAAGACTTAAAAAATTATTTCTTTTCAACCAACAATCACAAAGCAATATTGATAAAATTAACTATTACAAGCCTTTGTTTAGGAAATTTTAATATTGACATGCAAAAAACATGTCATTGTGGTGCTAAAAGTGCCCAAGTTTTTTATAAAATTTCCAAAACTTTTTCAAATACTTTACTTAATTTTACAAAGGATTCTAACGATAAATTTAAAGGTAATAAAGAAAATAGAAAACTACCAAAATTTAATTATTATTTAATACTATAATTAAAAAGCAATTCTAATTACTTTGTGATCATTACTGTAAATATGTAAATATCTTGTTTTAATTTTTTTTTTGTTGTTTTATTTTATTTATTTTTTTATTTATTTATTATTTTTTTAAGAATTGTTATGTAATTTGAATTTTATTTTTTTAAAAATCGTTTTTTTAACATGAATTAACATTTTATATTTAGAATGGTTTTTATGGATTAGGTCTCTTGGGATACCACATTAAAAAAAAAGCGTCTTATGCTTCACCTTCAGGGTGGTGTGGAAATAAGGATATAAACTTAAATACATATTATTCATATACAGATCTACTATATGCACACGAAATAAATACCATGTCAATTTTTCAAATTAATTTGATTCGCTCACTTTTTTTGTACTATTACTGTACCAAATTATTGCTCTCTATAAAGAGCTTTAAGCTTTAGCAAAAAAATGAAAACATTTTACAAAATTCGGGTAGACTTTTTTTTATCAACGTTTTTATAAATAAGAAAATTATAAATTAAAATGATTAGGTTTGCTAGAAATTTTTTCAAAAAAATGTCTATTTTAGAAGTTATTAAAGATTTAAAGTTACCCCACTATTTAGCTTTTACTTTTCCTATAAGAGCCAATGTAAATAGTGGGGTAAATTGAGCTTTCGTTCTCTTCAGTTCCGGTCTTGATAGTTTATGTAGTTTATGCCATAGACTATAAATACCTAACACTGTAGCTATATAAATACATTTTTATATCATTCATATTTAAATTTCAAACTATATGTATAGCAACCGTATATATTGTATAGAAACATAAAAAAGAAAATAAAACAAAAAATACGTATAGCTATAGATACCTAACACTACGTAGCTCTATAAATACATTTGTATAATGTATATCATTCATATTCAAATTTTAAACTATATGTATATCAATAGCATATATTGTATAGAAACATAAACTTAGAAAAAAAAAAGGAAAAAAGGAGGAAAACAAAGGCTCATATATTTTTATTTAAACATTTCAAAATGACTGGAGTCAAGAAATGCTAGAAAAAGTTGGAAAATATATTTTGAGAAAAATATAGTTAAAAATTCGAGTTGAACCTTGAATTTTTGATATGTGTTAGGAAATTTTAAATGTGTTTGAATTTTAATATGTATAAATTTCGATATATTTAGGGCAGTATTTCATATTTAAAGTTGTAAATGAAAATTGCTAAAATTTCATAATTTTCTACTTTTTTCTAAGCAAAAAAATGAAAAAAAGAAACTGTCAAAACTCTCTCAATTTTCACAATACATGTTTAAATTTTGCACTAATACATTCTTAGGGGTCTTGTTTCGTCTCGATATTTATGTAGTTTATGAATTTACAGATTAAATATTATGCTAATGCTTGATTACATATATCTATGTATGTATGTATATATATATATGTACTTATTTAAATTGAAATTATGCGTTTCATTTAAAACTAAAAAGTATGAAATAGAATAATGTAAAATTTTTTAAATAATAGGTTGGTACATAAAAATATTAAATTTTATAACAGACTTTTTTTAAAGCAAGAAAAATCGAACGATTTGAAATACATACATACATAAAGATTTTTATTAAATTACAAATTCACTTTTTTCTTTAACATGAAAATCAAGTAAATAACACAAAAAAAAATTAAGTATTGACGGACGATGAATACTGAAAGAAAAAAAAAAAAGCCCAATAGTTTGCTACATTATGCTACATTACAGAAATGATTTACAGAAATTAGTTTAGAAAAAAAACGTATATTGTTATACGGAAATATAGTATCTTACCTACATACTAAATTATGGAATCAAACAAATTTGGTTAAAAGAGCTATAACTTGAAAATCATTTATCCGATTTACATACATACATATATGGTTAATATCTTATTAGATTAATAAAAAAAAATTTTTAACAAAGTTTATAAAATACATACTTTGTTAATTTATGATATTTAGTGTTAGAAGATGTAACTTATACATAATATAAACATACATACCTACACACACTATTTAAAAACTGAAAAAAAAAATACAATTTAATAGGTATTCTTCATGACTAAAAAGAATAAAATAAAAGAATAATAAAAAAAATTTTAACAACTTTTTTTGAACTAAAAAGTAGAAAATAAATTTTTAATTGCGAATTTATCTGTAATTTTCTAAATTACATATATTGTAGCGATGGAAGTTTTTTTAAAAATAATTATCTCAATATAGCATTTATATATGTGCCATAAAGCCTGTGAAATTAAAATAAAAGCTGGAGGCATTAAACGCATAACTATAATTTTAAATTTTCAAAATATTGCCTCCAGCTTTTATATTAATATCACGGGCTTTAAGGCATATACATATATAAATGTGTGTCCTTAAAATCGTTGGTTTACATTCTATTTTGTCTAAAATGGGAGTTAGAAGAGAATTATGGGAATATTTAGATTAAAAAGATTCGTTTAAAATCTCACAAGAAGTGAACCAAACTGGTTTATAAATTTTATTTTAACGCGGTGAAAATATCTTTGAAGGCCGTTGCAGCTACGATTTTAAAACAGTTAGTTATAAAACAAAGTTATTAGATTAATTATGCAGGATCTTTTCATAATAAATCACTTGGAATTAATATTTTCCCAGATTGATAGACCTCATCTTAAGTTTTGCCTGACTACTATTCACAGGAAAAGGAATATAATATTCATTGGAAACTACCATGACATAGCTATTCAACCAAACAACCATATCAACCATTCTGAAACTGTTTGGAAAATGTGTGGGAAGCAGAATTATACTTATAGTTAATACTAAACTGAATGAACAAAGACATGGTTTCAGAAAACGTCCTTCTATCAGAAATAACTTTTTGGTATACACATTTAAAAGTCTGAATCAAAAGAAAAATGGTTATCCAATTGATGCTATATACACGATCTTTAGCAAAGTTTTTGGTCGTATTGATAATAAAATTTTACAGAAGAAACTCAAATGCGTAATCTCAGATAAAAGATCCACTATTATGTATGATTATAAAATCAATAACATAACCATCAAACGAACACTGATCTTGGTATTCTTTTAGAAAATAAAGTAATCTTTCATCTTCACTACAATCAAATGATTTAACCAAAAGCCTGGTAAATATTAGGATCCATTAAAAGAAGAGCTAATAAATTTAATAGCAAATCTGTGGCAAAAGCTCTTTTCTGTTTTCTAATTGCATTTATTCTAAAATATGGTAAAATTTTTGGGTTCCAGCTTTTCAATTTCATTGCAATACAATAACATTCAAATTACAAAGTGATAGTGAATTCAATAAAAATGTTAATTTTATCGACGCGCAAACAAATTCTATCTTGCTGCTTTACTTATGACGTCTTTGGGAGAAACATTAACATTCAGGATTTGTTAAACAAATGTTTAAAAAATGTTTAAAAAAACAACCCAAGAATAATTAAATATTTCTTTGAAAACAAACACAAAGTTCTATATGTATATAGAAAAATGACCTCATAAACAGGTGCATTACATTCAGCAATCGATTCCATGACATTTGCTTGAAAAACATTTTCTCGAAAACATTTGCTCAAACAACAATTACTCGACCGTCCTTTTCTGGTAAAATTAAAAATCGAAGAATTTTTCGGTTATTAATTTTATCAGAAAATTTTTGAATATTAATTATGTAAATGTTTTTTTTTTTTACTTTTTTTAGATTTTTTATTAAATATTTTTTTTTTTTGGTTACTTATAATACAGTATTGTATGAAATTGCAGTTAAATAATCGGTGATTTCCATAATTGATTTTATTTTATCAAGTTTATTATACCCTACACATTAAGTATAGCCTATAGGGTATATTAACTTTGGTATGGTGTTTGTAACCACCAAAAGGAAGCGAGGTAGATATGGACATGTATATATATTTTGAATCAGGATCACCTCCTAAGTCGATTTAACGATGTCCGTCCGTCCGTTCGCATGATAACTCAAAAACTAATAAAACTTCATGAAATTTATATTGTAGGTTACTAATTACGAGAGGAAGGCTAAGTTCGAATCTGGTCCATGGGTTCGGATTCTGGAAGCTTCCGAATGATTCCGTAGCAAACGAGATTATCCCCAAAACCAACAAAGATAGAACCTTTAAATTTGGTACAATGATTTTCCTTCCCGTTCGATTTATGTCTCTGAAATTTAAGAGGATTTGGTCCATGGGTTTGGATTTTGGAAGCTTCCAACTAGCCTCAGAGCAAATGATATTATCTCCAAAAGCTACAAAGATATAACCTTTAAATTAGGCAGAATGGTGTTCTTTCAAGTTTGATTTGTGTTTCTGAAATTTGTGAGGATTTGGTCCATGGGCTCAAATCTTGGAAGATTCCGGACGAGCCCAAGAGCAAACGAGTATATCTCCACAACCAACAAAGATATAACTTTTATGTTATGTTTTCTTTTCTGTAAAATTGGAAACTGACATTTGAAAGAATTTGAACCATGGGTTCGTATTTTGGAAACTTCCGGACGAGCACAAGAGCAACGAGCATATCTCCAAAACCAACAAAAGTAGAACCTTTAAGTACAATGGTGTTCTGGCATGTTTTCTTTATGTCCCTGAGATGGATTCGATGAATTGGAGTGCCAATTCGGGTACCTGACACACACCTCCCAAGGGCTAACAATCTTTGAAATTAATAAAGATAGAAACTAAAAATTTTTTACAAGGGTGTCAACCATATCCCAAAAGGAGGCCTCTTTTACGTTCCTAAAATTCGAGTTGAATAAGACAGAAAAGGGAAGAACTTCAAGCAGCTGCCAAAAAAACTTATGGATTTTTAATTTAATTCGAATTATTCAGGTGTAGGGTATTAATAAGTCGGTTGCATCGACTTACTGTTACATTTACTTGTTTTATTTTAAATTTTGTATATTTATCCTTACCAAAATGAGTTTAATTTTTATATGTTGAAATAGTAAATATTAATGTTGAACTAATAAATATTTTTGTTGAATGACATTTCACCTTTTTGATTAAAAACATAGACTACTTATTCGTTGAAAATATTAAAATCCTACTCTGTTAAGTAAAAAAAAAAGTTATAAATATGAATTTTTGTCAAGTTGTTTTACGAGAAAATATTTTTGGAGTAAATGCTTTTCGATCAAATGTAGTTTTATACATTTGCGAGAAAGTGTTCTTCGAGTAAATAATTTTCGAGTAAATGTTTTTCTAGAATATTTTTTCCGAGTAAGTGTTGGGATACCACAAAATACCTACATAATAACAATTAATAGAAATAAAATTGAAATTAGCGAATTAAGCCAAATGAATGTTTACTTTTTATTTATTTATTTTTTGTTAGTACTTACTGTTTTATTTATCAAAATAGTGCCAATCTAGTGCTAATTAAGGCCTTCACGTAGCATCGTGAAGGTCACCACCCTACCTATTTACTGTTTGGTAAATAATATTGTGCTGCTATTTGCAAATAAAATAATCTAAAATAATCTAAAATAATCAAATGTAATTTGTACATTATAATATTGTAGGTATTTGGTATTGGTTGCTTTGCTATGTATGTAAATAAGGATTAGTTGACTTTATATGACATTGAAATTTCTTTTTTTGAGCAAAGGGCAGTCCTGCAATAAAACGAAAATGCATATAATCTGTTAGAAGATTGTCAATGGAAATAGTTTTAGAATGAAAAAAGTATCGTATTCGTATATATTAGTTTAGTTTAGTTTAGTTTAATTCTTTATTCTCCTTTAAAAATATACATAGCGCAGTGGTTAAGTCGCCAACATTTCAATCGAGGGCTCTTGGATTCAAATCCCGGTCAGGTCATAAACAAAAATATGTAGTATTTTTATATCGTAATAATGTATATCGTATAATTAATTGTAGTAATAATAATAAAATAATAATAATAACAATAATAGACTACTAATAGAATAATAATAATAATAACAATAATTATAATAATAATAATAATAATAATAATAATAATAATAATAATAATAATAATAGCTGCTACAGTGGAGCCATCTTTGGTTATATCATGCAAGTAAGGTGTTATACACTGCTGCACGTTGTAATCCACTGATGGCGCTGATTCTGTGGTAAAATAATAATAATTATAATAATAGTAACAATAATAGTAATAATAATAATAATAATTATAATAATAATAATTAGTAATAATAATAATAATAGTACAATAATTAAATAGTGTAATAAATAGTACAATAATATATAACAATAATTATACAATAATAATAATAGTAATAATAAAATAGCTACTACAGGGGGCCTATCTTTGGTTATATCATGCAAGTAAGGTGTTATATACTGCTGCACGTTGGAATGCACTGATGGTGCTGACTCTGTAGTAAAATAATAATAATATTAATAAGAATATTAATACCAATAATAACAGCCGCTACAGTGACAGTGGGGGTTGCCTTCAATAATTACTTCATGTAGTAATATATATAGAAATCGAGATTATCCCCAAAACCAACAAAGATAGAACCTTTAAATTTGGTACAATGATGTTCCTTCCCGTTCGATTTATGTCTCTGAAATTTAAGAGGATTTGGTCCATGGGTTTGGATTTTGGAAGCTTCCAACTAGCCTCAGAGCAAATGATATTATCTCCAAAAGCTACAAAGATATAACCTTTAAATTAGGCAGAATGGTGTTCTTTCAAGTTTGATTTGTGTTTCTGAAATTTGTGAGGATTTGGTCCATGGGCTCAAATCTTGGAAGATTCCGGACGAGCCCAAGAGCAAACGAGTATATCTCCACAACCAACAAAGATATAACTTTTATTTTATATTTTCTTTTCTGTAAAATTGGAAACTGACATTTGAAAGAATTTGAACCATGGGTTCGTATTTTGGAAACTTCCGGACGAGCACAAGAGCAACGAGCATATCTCCAAAACCAACAAAAGTAGAACCTTTAAATTTAGTACAATGGTGTTCTGGCATGTTTTCTTTATGTCCCTGAGATGGATTCGATGAATTGGAGTGCCAATTCGGGTACCTGACACACACCTCCCAAGGACTAACAATCTTCGAAATTAATAAAGATAGAAACTAAAAATTTTTTACAAGGGTGTCAACCATATCCCAAAAGGATGCCTCTTTTACGTTCCTGAAATTCGAGTTGAATAAGACAGAAAAGGGAAGAACTTCAAGCAGCTGCCAAAAAAACTTATGGATTTTTAATTTAATTCGAATTATTCAGGTGTAGGGTATTAATAAGTCGGTTGCATCGACTTACTGTTACATTTACTAGTTTTATTTTAAATTTTGTATATTTATCCTTACCAAAATGAGTTTAATTTTTATATGTTGAAATAGTAAATATTAATGTTGAACTAATAAATATTTTTGTTGAATGACATTTCACCTTTTTGATTAAAAACATAGACTACTTATTCGTTGAAAATATTAAAATCCTACTCTGTTAAGTAAAAAAAAAGTTATAAATATGAATTTTTGTCAAGTTGTTTTACGAGAAAATATTTTTGGAGTAAATGCTTTTCGATCAAATGTAGTTTTATACATTTGCGAGAAAGTGTTCTTCGAGTAAATGTTTTTCGAGCAAATAATTTTCGAGTAAATGTTTTTCTAGAATATTTTTTCCGAGTAAGTGTCGGGATACCACAAAATACCTACATAATAACAATTAATAGAAATAAAATTGAAATTAGCGAATTAAGCCAAATGAATGTTTACTTTTTATTTATTTATTTTTTGTTAGTACTTACTGTTTTATTTATCAAAATAGTGCCAATCTAGTGCTAATTAAGGCCTTCACGTAGCATCGTGAAGGTCACCACCCTACCTATTTACTGTTTGGTAATTAATATTGTGCTGCTATTTGCAAATAAAATAATCTAAAATAATCTAAAATAATTAAATGTAATTTGTACATTATAATATTGTAGGTATTTGGTATTGGTTGCTTTGCTATGTATGTAAATAAGGATTAGTTGACTTTATATGACATTGAAATTTCTTTTTTTGAGCAAAGGGCAGTCCTGCAATAAAACGAAAATGCATATAATCTGTTAGAAGATTGTTAATGGAAATAGTTTTAGAATGAAAAAAGTATTGTATTCGTATATATTAGTTTAGTTTAGTTTAGTTTAATTCTTTATTCTCCTTTAAAAATATACATAGCGCAGTGGTTAAGTCGCCAACATTTCAATCGAAGGCTCTTGGATTCCAATCCCGGTCAGATCATAAATAAAAATATGTAGTATTTTTATATCGTAATAATGTATATCGTATAATTAATAGTAGTAATAATAATAAAATAATAATAATAACAATAATAGACTACTAATAGAATAATAATAATAATAACAATAATTATAATAATAATAATAATAATAATAATAATAATAATAGCTGCTACAGTGGAGCCATCTTTGGTTATATCATGCAAGTAAGGTGTTATACACTGCTGCACGTTGTAATCCACTGATGGCGCTGACTCTGTGGTAAAATAATAATAATTATAATAATAGTAACAATAATAGTAATAATAATAATAATTATTATAATAATAATTAATAATAATAATAATAGTACAATAATTAAATAGTGTTATAAATAATACAATAATATATAACAATAATTATATAATAATAATAATAATAGTAATAATAAAATAGCTACTACAGTGGGCCTATCTTTGGTTATATCATGCAAGTAAGGTGTTATATACTGCTGCACGTTGTAATGCACTGATGGTGCTAACTCTGTAGTAAAATAATAATAATATTAATAAGAATATTAATACCAATAATAACAGCCGCTACAGTGACAGTGGGGGTTGCCTTCAATAATTACTTCATGTAGTAATATATATACTACTACTACATGTTGTGACGGCTTTAGTCACTGTTAGCAAAATAATAATAATAGGCGGATTCATTGTTTCCTTACAGTCCCACTTCAAATTCAATGTTTCCTGATCCAATTTCCTATCCTTTCCTATCCCTACTCCCTAGCCAATATACTGCTTTCGCAGGTAAGGGTTTCATCCCACTATATTGGCTAAAGGGGGAGGTGGGTTTAGTCAGTAAGAATCTGACACTGCCAAGGGGTAATTCTTGGTGTCTTTGGAAGATTCCCACCTCCAGAAAAAAAAATAAAAAATACATAAGATATTTCTTAAGACTAAATTATATAATTCAATTCATTTCGTTTTCGTTTTCATTTGTATTTTATTTTTATTTTTTAACTTTATTTATTATTAAATATTTAAGAGAATAGTTTAGGACACTTTATATAGCTAAGTTATAGTAGTAAGTGCCACATAGGTACTTTAAATCAGAAATCCTTCTAACATTAATTAATTAGGGGAGACTATAGTTTGAATAACATTTTATACATCTATAATATAATACACAAGATGTTGGCGAGACCTTGCCAACATGTAAAAAAATATATTTTATATCTATAATAAAACACTCACACTGAATGTAAACTAAACTGGCAATGATGATATTTCTGTATATTTATTTAATAAGTTAAAATTTTATTACCAGAGACACAAATCTTTGACTCAAAGTATTATCAAGAGACACAAACCGTTCATTAAAAATATAAATAAATTTAGTAAATATTATTACCAGAGACCAAATTTTTCACTAGAAGTATTATCAGAGACACAAACCGTTCATTAAAAATCAGTACAGTCAAAAAAGGAAAAGTATATACTTAAAAAACACACATTTTCAATAAAAATAAATTCAGCAAATTTTAAATTTTTAAATGTGACCGCCACATCCATTATGAACTGGTCGCAGCGGTAAATTAAAAATAAATTATTAATCTTGTCTTGGCGTTTTCAATCTTTGTTTTGAAAAAAAAAAATAAAAATAGGTACTCTAAATAAAATTAAAACGCCTGAAAGTGAAAAGAGCAAAGTTTATAGTAAGACTCATATTTATAAGAAAAAAATAATAGGCCGATTTTATTCTTGATTTTGTTTTCATTAGTATAAAAGCTGGTAAAAGCTTCGTAACAGACTTTAAAGTAGTTTTGTTTATTTAGGTTGAAATTTAGATTTTTAAGCTAAATTTTCGTTATAACTGGTATAACATAAAATATTCGAAATTTTTTTATTAATATAAAATTCGGCAGACTTAAATAATTATATTTCATAACAGAAGTCTGGAACTTACCAAATATTATAGAAATGGATATTTTTCTTAAAAAAAAAAATAAACTAACATAGAAAATATCATTTTAGAAGCCTTCTCTCACAATAGATTCATAATTTTGTACTAATTTATTATTAGACCATTAAATTAAAAAGCTGTCGAAAACGACCGTCACAAAAAAAAAGCCCGCGAAAATTTATGAAATTTCATTATCAGAGACATGAATCTTTTATTAAATATACCAAAGACCTCTTTTAAAATACATTTAAATAAAATAAATTCAGCAAATTTTTTTCAAGCAAAAAAAAATAAACGCAAAAGACTTGAAAGTAATTTTGGTAATTAAAGTAATTTCGCGGCGAAAACAACTGTTTTTCATCGACATAAAATTTGTTTTTTGAAACTAAAGAAAATAGAGAGTAAAATTTTAACAAATGTTAAAATTATTTCGATTATTGGGATTGTTTTAAATGTAACAAAAAAAAATGTAGTAGCGGTTGGTGTTGGTTGGTTGTTCGCCGGTTTTTATTGTGCACTTTATACATGTGTTTTAAACAATTTTGACCATTGACCTGAATGTGTTTTTAGCTTGGACCATTTTTTCTCAATGATTAAAAAACTGTCAAAAATTACGGCGAGAAAAAATTAATAAACTGTACCTAACAATTTTAATTTTATGTGTTTAGATTTGGTTTATGTTTTTTTTCTATTACAGCAAGTAAGTAAGTGATTCCTACGTTTTTTTAGTGGTGCGGATGTAAAAATGACATTTTTAGGTAGTTTATTAAGGGAGTCAGTATGATAACGTAAATGTTTTTGAATCTATAGAAATTGTGCAATTGCACAGGGGATTTTCTAGTTAATTATTAAAACAAAAAGAACATAAAGTTGGAATTCAACAGTATAAAAAATATTAGGTTTTAAGCTAAGTTATAAATTTTGAATGTATGTAATTATTAAATTTAAATTATGAAAACATAAAAAATAAACAAATAAATTGTCTTTTAGAATGTAGCAAAAAAGGTAATAAGCGTATCATATATATTAAATCATCATAAAATAAACGACAGAAAATTATAACAAAAATAAGTGTAAGTATATACACAGAAGACTTAGACTCCTAACAAAATCTCAAATTCATCATGTCCCATATTTATTAACCATAGTTTTAATTTGTTTAGTAGCATCTTTTGATTTTGAATATTTTTAATTGAAAGCGGAACTTTATTGTACAATCTATATGAAACAATGTTGTACGAGTTTTGATAACTAGCTGTTCTAAATATAAGTATACTCTTCGATGTTGGTTAGTTCTAAGATTGTATTGTTCATTTATACGCAAATTTGGTTCTATATGTTTGTTTGTTATGTATTTCTTTATCGTAGTAAAAAAGTATAGGTGTCTGATTGGCAATTTTTTTAATTTTTGAAATAATTCCATGCTTTGTTGGCTGCGATTTCAGTTACATGTACTTTTTATAACATATTTCTGGAGGATAAGTAGTGGTTTAATTTTATTTTGGTATGCACCCCCTCAGCAATTTATTCCATACTGTATTTTCGAGTGTATTAAACTATAGTAAACCATTTTCAGTATTCTTAAGGAACAAAGTTTTCTTAAGTTATAAAAAGTACGAAGGGTAGATCTCAGATAGCTTTCTAAGGAATTTGTATGTTTAAACCAATTTAGATTTTGATCTATAGTTATTCCTAAGTATTTAAATTCGCTTACTGGCTCAATTTCAAAGCAATGAGAGGAACAAAACCAGTTTTCATTAAAATTTTTACCTGATTTTTACCAACTTTATGTTACATAAGTTGCTTTTCGACATAAACTTGGTACAGTTAGCTGCATGATATTTTAAGTACATGGGTAAATATTCTTGTCTAGTTAAGTGAAAATTCACAACTTTCGTCTTATTGCTCACCACGAGTTTATGCTTAGCAAACCAATTTCTAAGAATAGATAAATAAAAGCTAATTTCAGACGTAAGATTCAAAAGACTATCAGATTTATACAAAAAAGCCAGGTCATCTGCGAAAGCCGTTATCTTCCCGTAGAATTTTTGCTTGAAGATCGAGTTAATGTAAATCAGAAACAAAATGGGTCCAAGGACTAAGCCTTGCGGCACTTCAGGTTTAATATACCGGGATTCACTCATTTTATCTTTTATTTTGAACCTTTGTTTTCTTTTGTCAAGATATGATTTGAATCAATCCAGCATAAATCCTTTAAATCCGGTATTATAAAGTTTCGTTAAGAAAATGCTGTGATCAACTGTATCAAATGCCTAAGTAATATGAACAAAAAGTCTTGTACAAAGCTTCTTTTCATCTAGACCCTTGTTTATATTAGAACAAAATTCAATTAGAGCATCCTCTGTGGAAACTCTTGCCCTAAACCCATATTGTTTCTGACTGAAAAACTCACTTTTATTTAAAAATTTGAGCATCCGTATTTTTATTTTCAAATATTTTACTAACTGCTGATAGCAATGAAATAGGCCTGTAGTTTGAAATCAACTTTGAATCACCCTTCTTAAAAATTGCAACTACAATTCATTGCTTCAATGCATCTGGAAACGTGCCGCAAAGAATACTTTTGTTGAGTAAATGGGCAAGGACATATCTGAATTATGGCTGATACTTTTGAGTAGTCTGTTTGTAAGTTTGTCGACACCACATAAGTTAGAGTTATTAAGTGATTTAATGATTTTTACTAGCTCCCATGTCGATAATGGCTCAAATGAAAAGCTGTTTCTCATTAAATTATCATTAACAAGATTTAAGCCACAATTGTTACAGCAAGGTAAACTTTCACACGGAATAGTATTTTTAGCGATTGAACTGAAATAATCATTAAATTCCTCAGCAATAATTGCATTGTCAGATGTTATAGAGTTCATAGAAAGTTCATAGAAAGTACAATATCCTCATGCAGTTTATTTATTATTAAACTATTCACAACTTCCCATTCTTTTTTTATATTACCATTGCATTTTATAAATTCATTTTTAAAAAAGTTTTCACGAGCTACAGAAATTTCTTTACTTAGTTTTTTTAAGAATATTTTATAGTGTCTTTTAAGTCTAACATTGTTTGGATGCTTATAGTATTTTTTTCTTAATTTGTTTTTCATTTGTACCTTGGCAAGTAATGTATCATTCATCCAAATTTTTAATGGTTTTTTAATTATTTTTCTTTCACTTACTAAGGTATCTTATGATAAATTATTTAATGATTATATCAATATGATTAGATAGTATATTAAAGAATTTATCATAAGCGCTATCTAAAGAATTTTCGGAATAAACTTCATCCCAATTTTCAAGCAGTAATTTATCATTCAAATTCACATAGTTAATTTTAATTCTAACCGGTAATTCAAAATACTTTTTGACTTTATTACACTCAACATTTTTAAATAATATTCCAGTTATACAGTGATCTGTTATATTTATATCAAGGTTAATTGTATAAAACGAATTGTTTAAATTATTAAAACGGCAGAAGATTTGGTCTACACATGTTCCTGAAACTGACCTAGTCGGTTCATTAAGATAAGAATCTAACCCATGACTTGCCATCACTGTTAAATAATTATCAGTATAGTCATGGGAAATTAAAATATCTAAATTCAAATCACCTAGTACTTTAGATTTTTCTTTTAAAAGCAAACTGTTAATTTCATTGATAAAAATTGATAGGTTTGTTCCACGTACATATGAATACGTGGAAATACATATGAATATAAATACATATGAATACGAAGTGTTCATTATTGTTACTACAACAAACTTTTATTAGGTCACAAGAGTTTGAATTATACTTCAAAGTTTTAAAATTAAAACAGCTATTTACAAAAACCTGCCACACCACCTGCAGCATAAGTTTCGTTAATAGCTGCATGAAAGTTATAACTCGGTAGATTGTAATGATAAACCTCCGAATTAAAAATCCAAATCTCTGATACAAAAATTAAATTTGATACTGTTCTAAAAGTTTCAATATGAGACACAAACAAATCAAAATTAAGTCTTAAACTTCTAATATTCTGATGTACTACAAAACAAATTCTACTACAATTCTCAATTGTGTCACTATTTAAATCTAAAGTATTATTTGAGACGAAATTAGCGGTGGAATCATTATTTATAAGATCATCAATAAGTATATTATTATTATTGTTAATCATGTATTTTGAACTATATATTTTAATTAAATTTTTATTATGTAATTAAATTTAAATCTTCAAATGATCTTAGAATAATGATTCTACTGTTTACTTCTTTTCTTATAGCCAAATTTGAATTTTTTAACCACAAAAATTTATAATCTCTTTTACATTTTACCTTTTTGCTTGCATTCATAAAGCTTTTGTATAACTAGTTAAGCATACTCTTTAGATTCTAATTTCTATTTACATATATACACACATATATACACATATATACACAAATTCATATTTGTTAATGTTTTAGAATCTTAAAATCAATCTATCTATATTACTGTCAATAAGTAGTTACAATAACCGCGTGACTGCAAAATTTTCTTGCTAGCTATCCCATATTTCCTTTACAAAAATGTACTCAAGTTGTAAAAAGTGGATAGTAAAATAATTCATCATCACGAAAAAGACAATTAAAAAAAAACGATTTGAAATGGAAACATACTAAAATTCAAGTAAATGGAATACTCATTTGGCTGCACGTATTGTATGCATGTATATGTATGTATATACACAAATTCTACTTTAGTAGTCCATATACCTAATATTTTATACTTGCACACAAACTCATTCATTTTGTAATTCAAATAAAATCACATTATAAAAATATATATGTATGTAGTTTTTTTTTTTTTTTTTTTTTTATTAACAGTTTTATTGAACTTACTCGTGATTAAAGGAATCGTTGAATCTTGCAATCTATTTTAGACATACTTTCCGTTGGGCTAGAGACTTGAAATTTTGGACACAGTTTAGATTCCAGTGACAATACATGATTCTAGAATAATAATACCAAAACATAGTAGAGAAGTTAACTAAATTAGTAAAATAAAATTTTCATAGCAAGATATTACAGATTTTTTAACAGAATTATTACAGAGTAAAATAGAAATATAAAATTTGCCTTGATATCTATTTGTTTGGTTGTTCGCTTTTAGTTAGCTTTTATCTAGACACAACTAAATGTTATACGTATAATATAAAATATAATGTTATACATTTAGTTTATACATTTTTCTCTTTCATGAAACACACAAACAAAGAAACGTCATTTTAAGCCATTGTAAGCAATTGCGTCACTACCTGCAGAAATTTTAAAAAAATAAATTGATATCATTGAAACTTAACCAGAAAAGGACAGTTTTTTTTTTGCGGGGGTAGGTGGGAATCATCGAAAGACACTATAGAGGAGTGAAAATGAGCACGATTCCTCTATGAGTGTGTGGGACTTTAACCCACTAAACACCACCTCCCTTTTTTGACCAAACAATAGGTTATACGACCTTTAGTACTACTGTACTGTCTGGTCATAGGAAATTGAGTTAAGGAATGAAATTAGATTTCAAATTGGCAGGCATATTGTGAACAAAGTTGTTAATATTCAACTTGAATCTGTGCACATTGTAAATGTAATCATCACCAATTCTGGAGAACACATAAGGTGGAAGATGGTTCCACATTCGCGATGTTCGTATTACAAATGAATTTCCATAAGCCGAATTATGCCATTTGGGAATTTGAACTACATAAGGATGGGCATCAGAGGCTCTCCTTGTTTCTCTTTGGAATGCTTTGAGAGGAGGCATCAAACTTTTAATCTCATTAGAGCAAGAACCCAACCCTATAAGGTATCTATAAAACAGGGTAAGTGTTCCTGTTAGGCGCCGTAGACCTAGTAGAGAGAGCGTAGAGGTGCCATTGGGATAATTTATTAGACGAATTGCTTTATTTTGCACTTTATCGAGAAATCCCAATGCCGTTTTGGAGGCTCCTGCCCAAATATGTGCATTGTACTTCATCGTTGATCTTATATATGTTTTGTAGATGTTTAGGAGATCAGAAGATGAAAAGAAGGCTTTACAACGATACAGGAAACCCATACAATTAGATGCACTTTAGCCATACCAAAAACTTAGCCATTGGACCAACTTAATTTTTAATTTAGCTCCATGCTCAAGATGTTGAGCTCACCCGGAGGCTGCAAAACTTTCCCTTGAAAAGTTAGAGTTGGGATTGAAGTGTTTCTTTTCCGAGAGACTAAACAGCACTGAGTTTTCTTAGAGTTAAAATCGAGTATGTTGATTTTGCCCCAATTAGAAATGTTGTCCAAGTCGAGATTTAGCTCAAGCAAAGCAGAATATTTACTGTCGTTGTCTTCATAAGAAGCAACGAGCGTGCTGTCGTCTGCAAAACGATGCATTGGATTGGAGGTTATACTTAAAAGAACGTTTATAAATATTAAGAAAAGTATCGGAGAGAGAACAGATCCTTGAAGGACACCAGCATTAATTTTGAATTAGTCTGAAGAATAACCATCGACCAGGACACGAATTGAACGATTCGAAAGAAAAGTTATAATATTTTATAAAATGCAATTTTGTCCAGACTGACGGAAAGTGAGGAACAGGGAGTTTCTAAATTATTATACCATGCCGAATTAGGTGACCGAAGCCCTTCAGAGTTTTATAGACATTTAGGCCAGTTAGCAGGTACGTCTAGCAAGATAGGTTTAGGATTAATGCGTAAAATTTGGCTCAGTACGCTTCCGAAGAAATAAGGATTCACTTAATTGCACCGGATGACAAACCAATCGAAGAACTCTTAACAATCGCTGACAAAATCACGAACGCAACGAGAAGCAATTGCTTATCACTCGCCAACTTTCAAAAATCCAATCCTACTCAAACAACGAGTAGCATCCAAGTCAGTGCTGCCACATACGCGGATATGCAATCTTTACAAACTCAAATATCTGAATTAATAGTGTCACAAATGACTTTCAATAAAGATAACTATCGAAACAGAAGTCGCACACGTTATAATAATCATAATAATGTTAGAACTAGGAGTGGTTCGCGCAATAATATACGGTCAAAATCGCACGCATTGCAGCGATTGGAGAGCGTGCGGGGATTATACAAGACTGAACGCAGTGCCAATTACGGACAGGTACCCAATTCCTTATCTACACAATTTCGTCAGGAATCTGAATGGCTGCAGTTTTTTTTTCAAACCTGGATATTATATGGGCGCACCATCTCATTCCCGTTGCGCAAGAAGATGTCGCAAAAACGGCCATAATCACTCAATTTGGTGTCTTCGAATTCGCAAGAATGGCTTTCGGCCTTAAAAACGCGGCACAAACGTTGCAACGCTTCATTAATGAAGTAGTCCGAGGGTTAGATTTCGCGTTCGTTTACATTGATGATATACTCCTGGCCAGTATAAATAAACACGAACATAAATATGGAATCTCATCATATGGAGCTCCAATAAATCCAACGATATGTGTTTTTGTTGTCCAAACTTTAGAATTTTTAAGGGCATTCCTAAGCGCATTCAACCAAGCCCTTCCAAAGTCGAAGCTATTACTTCATTTCCCACACCACAGAGTCTTAAACAGGCTCAATGATTTTTAAGCATGATAAATTTTTATAATCGTTTCATACCAAATATCGTTCAAATCTTATCACCCATTTATACACATTTGGCATTGGTTCAAAAAACTTACAAAAAAGTGGAAAAAAAAGTTTTGCTGGCCTGATGAAGGCAACGTGGCTTTTCAAAAAGCAAAATCGCTATTGGCACAGGTAGCAATGCTGGCTCATCCATTAGAAAACATAAAGCTTTCAGTTGTAACTCCTCCAACGTCAGCGTTGGGGCAATACTCCAACAATTGAATAGAGGAGCTTGAGAACCACTTGGTTTCTTTTCCAAAAACTATCTATTACCGAATCTAAATATTCCATTTTCGATAGGGAACTGTTAGCAGTTTACCTAGCAATAAAACAGGTATTCATTGGAAGGTAGAGATTTTTCAATTTTTGCTGATCATAAATCACTCATTCATGCTCTGTTTTCCAAGACGGAACGAAGTCCGAAACAAGCAAATCACCTGGATTCCATTTCACAACTCACTAGTGATATTCGATGCATCCCAGGGAACATATCGTAGCGGATACACTTTCAAGGTTTTCCGAAGAAGAAATTCAGGTCCACACTATTAAGTTTGATCTTGAAACATTATCGAAACACCAAAAAGATGGTGCATATCTTCAAAACTTACTTTTAACATCTCCTAATTCAAAAAGCAATTTCAAATTGGAATTACATAAGTTACCAGACTTTGACATTTATTTAGAAACATCTAATGAAAAACAACGCCCATATGTACCATTGATTTTGAGACGTCCATTTTTCGATAAATTGCATGGTTTATATCACTCTAACGTACGCGCGACCAAGAAATTGATTACAAAAATATATTTTTGGCCGAAGATTAACACCGAAATACAATCATGGGCACTCACGTCCAAACGCCTCGCGCACATTCACATGGGCATTGTAAGCCACCTACCACCCTCCGGAGGTAAATCTTATAATCTGACTACAGTCGATAAGTTTAGCCGAGGCCCAGAAGTCTACCCTATAGCAGATATCTCGGTAAAAACAATCGCCGAAACGCTCGTTGAAAATTACATTGCAAGATTCGGTTGCCCGACGGAGATAACCACTGACCAAGGTGCTCAATTTGAATGTAAACTCTTTAGGGAATTAAAAAAATGTTCGGTGTTTACAATGTCCATACGACTCCTCATCATCCCCAGGCTGACGCAATGGTGGAACGGTTTCACCGACTGCTTAAAGCCGCTTTAAGAGCTACGGAAAACACCACCAATTGGAGAATGGAACTACCCTTCGTACTACTGGGAATACGATCGGCGATTAAAGACGGCCTTAAGTGTTCTCCAGCAGAACTAGTATATGGCCAAAACCTCAGATTGCCGGGAGAGATTTTTACCAAAATTAACGACAATACCGACGCCTCTGAATTCGTTAAATAGCTACGGGACACAATGTCAAAGGTTCGACCTACAGACACGAGACCTTCGCCGCAACAAACTTTTACATTCCGAAAAATATGTTCAAAGCACCATAAGCTTTTATTAGGGTAGCCAAAATTAAAAAAGGCTTAACCTGTCCCTAGGAAGACCCTTTTGAAGTGGTAAAACACTTCAGAAAATATTTCGTTATAAACATCAAAGGAAAAAACGCTCCAATTTCCATAGATCGATTAAAACCAGCTCACGGCATTAAATCGGTTAGATTTAAAAATTGAAATATTGATTTTACCTCTTAACATTTTTTTTTTTGTATCGTGTACATACAATTATTTTACAAGCATTTATGCTTTCTCATGAGACAATTTTAAATAAAACTAATACGTCACATATAAATAGATTGCCGACAGTATAAAAACATAATTCAATACAAATCTCACAACCTAGTCTGAGATAATATAAAATATTTATTATAAAATATATATATTTCATTCTATCTCTTAAAGCTAATAATATATTATTGCATATCATATATCATATATTATTGCATATCATATAGCATTCTTGGAAGGGGGTGATGTAGAGTTTAGATCTACATTTTGAGTCACACCCTGTATTTATCTTTGTAATTAATTATTTCGAAATTAACTTTACAGTTTCTTACATCATCGGCAATGCAGTTATCAATAAGTTATCACATGTACATGTATGTATATAGATAAAACTAGTTAGTTTTTGGTTACCGATGCAATAAGATGCAATCAACGTGATTATGTACATTAAAAAATATAAAATAATTAAAAATAGTATTATAATTAAATTGATATATTTAAGTTAAATGAAGTGGTTATTGAATTATATTATAGATCACATGGTATCTTAGTGTTAAATTAAAAAGAAATTATTTATATTAAATTTGATTCAAAAAATGAATAAATGTTTCATTAAAACAGACACGTGTACAGTAAATATTTATAAGAACCCGCTAAATACTTGTTAACATTTCTGTATTCAATGATGTATTCATTCTTGTATTTAAAATGTGCTGCAAAACTCTCGCGTTTACTTTAAGTTGCATTTTGTAGTTGCAACTTTATATGTGTGCGTTAATATTATAACTTATTTCTTTGACCTAATAAAATTTTTTATTCTTGCTTTTCGGATATTACACATTTTCGTCGTTTTTTTTTTTGTTTTAAAACTATGTTTTAGGAGAAGCGAGTAAGTGGGAAAGAAAAAGAAAAAGTTGCAACTGAATAATGCAACCAGTGTAAATAGGCGGATACGATGTAAGTATATTCGAATAAGATAATATTATAATACGATTCTGTAATACGATTGTATAATGTTATGTCATTATGTTATAATACGATTGCAATTAGCATTTTAGTAACAGTATTTTGTTAATATTTTTTTAAGCAAATTCTCATTCCGTATACATAATTTTATTCTTACTTTAAAATGCCTGTAATTAATTCTGTAATGTAGGAAACAAACTACCGAACTTTTGTTTTTGTTTTCTTTTTTCTTTTTTCAACATTCATCGTCAATTTTTTTTGTGTTGTTTACATAACCTACATTAATTTTTAGAAGGCCTGGACATCGAAATACTTAAATGTGTTTGTGCAAATTGTAAATGTATTGTGAGAAAAAGCTTCCAAAAATGACATTTCATAAAGATTTTTTTGTTCTTTTCTGTTTTTGTTTTTGTTTAAGAAAAATGCCGATTTTTAACAATTTTCTTTTCCGGTTTTCGATATGAAATATTTACCCAAACATGCCAAATTGTATATTAAAATAAAATTTGGAAATTTTTCTTTAACATACCAAAATTTCAACTTTCAACTCGAACTTTTTAACATATTTTCAACAAAATAAAATTTTTAGTTTTTCTCTAGCCTTTCATATCGTCGCCATTTAATACTCTCAAAAAATTATGAGAGTACACAATTATAATAAATTAGTGAACATAACCTAATAACTTAAAAGCTTTCTAATAAATTGTACTGCAAATTTGGAAAATATATTTTAGTTCAAACTAAGTTTTTATATTTTTAATTATATTAAAAAATTATAAAATTTATAAAAAAATAAAGTTTGAAGTTTTATCTTTATGTCAATAAAAAAATTAACTTTCAAATCATATTTTTCAGCAGTATTTTAAAGAAAAGAAAAAAAGAAGTACCAATTTCTGGTTAAGCAATTTTCGTTTTTTTCTATACAGTCTATAAAAAAAAATTATTGTAAATAGAATATTCATGTACTTACATGAAATAGAATAATTTTTTTATGAATAAAATTTTACATTGCAATTCTATTTGAAAAGTATTAGAAAAAAATAGATAATATTTTGTTTTAAATAACTCTAAATTTTAGTAATATTTTATTTTATATAGTCATATTTTTGTAGAGTTAAATTTTTGAATTGAATTATTATTTTTAAAAAATTTTATTGTATGAATACCTATTTAAAAAAATTAATTCAATTATTTAGTGCCTAATATTGCCTTTTTTAATAATTTCCTTAAATAAAGTGGGTGGAAAATATTGTGTTGTTGGGTGTAAATCCAATTATAATAATAGCACGATATCTGTAGCTACTTTTAAATTTCCGGATAAAGAGCCTTTGAGAAGCTTAAAAGAGTTTTGTACAAAGATCAGACTGGCAACCAACAGCTTATAGTTCCATATGTAAATTGCATTTTTCAGAATTGTGTTTTAATTTAAATAATGATAAAAGTCCGCGTTTAGTACCAGATGCAGTTCCAAGTATATTCACCAATTACTTGGTAAATTTAATAGAAACGAATGATAAAACTTACGCGATGATAATATAATTTTAAATTTCTCTAATTTAGTTTTAAATGTTAGTAAAAAAATAAATTTAAAATACTGGAAATTATATAAAGGCCAAAATAATATTATTTTATATATTTTAATAGAAAATAATTACTTTAAATGTGATTTTAAATTTATAATAATAATTAATAACGATCTAAGTTACCTATTTGACAGGTAATACAGAAAGAAAACAATTTCAAAATATTGAACGATATTGAAAAACGCAAAAAATTAAATAGTATTATTGACTAAATTAACCTTTTTGATATGAATCTATATATAGTTGTATATATAGTACCTATATATAGTTGGGATACAATCGTCATATCATTTTTCATTTTTGCCCACTCAAGATCTATTATTACTATCCGGTCGGAAAATATTGTGATATTTGTGATATTTTTTTTGTTTTTTACTTTTTTTAATATTGTTTTGTTATAAATTAATTATTTTTTTTTGTTTTATTAAATTTTATTTTAAATATATCATATCTGTAAATCATAAAAATTCGAAAGATTAAAAAAAAATATTCACACATTCATATATACTTTTATCCAAATTCACTTTTTTCTTTACATAAACTCAAGTAAAACATAAACAACCATAACCTACATTAATTTTTAGAAGGCCTGGACATTGAGAGAGGAAAGCTAAATAGCAGTCCTTTTTTCAAAAAAAATACACGTAGTCTTATGGAAAAAAATAATAGTCCTCCTAGAAATCTGGAAATAACACAAAAACTACAGATTTTTTTTAATTTCTTCCTAAGGGAGCATTAAAGTTCCATCTTTTTTACGTTTTTTGGTAAAAAGAAATTTTTAAAAATTTTAAATTTTCATTCATAAATATGCATTTTAAAAGATGTCTTCCAACTACTTTTCAACAAAAAAAAGCTTCTTAAAACTTTTTAAAAGAGTATTAATTTGGTACATTACTGAGCAAAAAAATGTTGAAAACTAATTTTTATTGTAATATCGATTTGCTTTAATAAATAATGTTAATTTTTTAGAATGCATATAAAATTAAGTGCAAAAAATAAACTATTTAATTATTTTTACAATAAGTTAATTTATGTTAACTTATTTAAAATTTTTATTACTATAATAAAATAAATTAATATTATAAGTTATTCGCCTTTTCCTTTGAGGTAGGGGATATTGCGATTATTTTGAAAGTGGTATCACCTGAAGACTAGGCCTTAAACTAAAATAATAAAAAAAATATATTAATACATACAAATAATATATAAATAATTTTTTCACTAAATAATATGATATATTTAAAATAAAATTTAATAAAACAAAATAAAGTAATTAATTTACAACAAAACAATATTAAAAAAAGTAAAAAACAAAAAAAATATCACAAAAATCAATATTTTCCGACCGGATAGTAATAATAGATCTTGAGTGGGCAAAAATAAAAAATGACATGACGATTGTATCCCAACTATATATAGGTACCTTCATATCAAAAAGGTTAATTTAGTCAATAATAATATTTAATTTTTTGCGTTTTTCAATATCATTCAATATTTTGAAATTGTTTTATTTCTGTATTACCTGTCAAATAAGTAACTTAGATCGTTATTAATTATTATTATAAATTTAAAATCACATTTAAAGTAATTATTTTCTATTAAAATATATAAAATAATATTATTTTGGCCTTTATATAATTTCCAGTATTTTAAATTTATTTTTTTACTAACATTTAAAACTAAATTAGAGAAATTTAAAATTATATTATCATCGCGTAAGTTTTTATCATTCGTTTCTATTAAATTTTCCAAGTAATTGGTGAATATACTTGGAACTGCATCTGGTACTAAACGCGGACTTTTATCATTATTTAATTTAAAACACAATTCTGAAAAATGCAATTTACATATGGAACTATAAGCTGTTGGTTGCCAGTCTGATCTTTGTACAAACCTCTTTTAAGCTTCTCAAAGGCTCTTTATCCGGAAATTTAAAAGTAGCTACAGATATCGTGCTATTATTATAATTGGATTTACACCCAACAACACAATATTTTCCACCCACTTTATTTAAGGAAATTATTAAAAAAGGCAATATTAGGCACTAAATAATTGAATTAATTTTTTTAAATAGGTATTCATACAATAAAATCTTTTAAAAATAATAATTCAATTCAAAAATTTAACTCTACAAAAATATGACTACATAAAATAAAATATTACTAAAATTTAGAGTTATTTAAAATAAAATACTACCTAATTTTTTTCTAATACTTTTCAAATAGTATTGCAATTTAAAATTTTATAGATTAATTTTTTTTATTGACATAAAGAAAAAACTGCAAACTTTATTTTTATATAAATTTTATAATTTTTTAATATAATTAAAAATATAAAAACTTAATTTGAACTAAAATATATTTACCTAATTTGCAGTACAATCTATTAAAAAGCTTTTAAATTATTAGGTTATGTTCACTAATTTATTATAATTTTGTACTCTCATAATTTTTTGAGAGTATTAAATGGCGACGATATGAAATGCTAGAGAAAAACTGAAAATTTTATTTTGTTGAAAATATGTTAAAAGTTTCGAGTTGAAAGCTGAAATTTTGGTGTGTTAAAGAAAAATTTCCATATTTTATTTTAATATATAATTTGGCATGTTTGGGTAAATATTTCATATCGAAAACTCGAAAAGAAAATTGTTAAAAAATCGGCATTTTTCTTAAACAAAAACAGAAAAGAAGAAAAAATCTTTATGAAATGTCATTTTTGGAAGCTTTTTCTCACAATACATTTACAATTTGCACAAACACATTTACGTATTTCGATGTCCAGGCCTTCTAAAAATTAATCTAGGTTATGTTTAAACTCAAGTAAATAACACAAAATAAAATTGAGTATTGACGGAGGATGAATACTGAAAAAAAAACAAAACTCCAATAGTTTGCTACATTACAGAATTAATTACAGACATTTTTAAGAAAAGAATAAAATTATGTATACTATGAATTATGATTACGTAATGAGAATTCCCCTATAAATTTTGAATTAAGAATTGGTCTAAACAAAAAATAATATTATCGTCAGCTACAAGCTATAGTATTCAATAGATCATTTTCAGTTACTTTGTTCAATATCCACATTTGCTGATGATTTTAATTATAAGGGTGATAATAGTTGTAATTAATAGTTGTAATATTTCACAAAATAATGAAATAAACATTACATTTAATAAAAAAAAAATTAACAAAAATAAATAAAGTCTTCCTAAATTAGTTGAATAATTGAAAAAATTAACAAAATTGAATTAGTCTTCTGACTTTTACTTCACAAAACCATAACATACTCTTATCATATTATTAATTAATATTAAAAATAAAATAAAATAATTAGGTACATTTTCTTGAATATCATTACTCAATTTTATTAGGAACGTTTTTTCTTATTCTTCCCCGCAGTAATTTTTGGGGTTGCTTTTATTTTTCTTATAGGTTTTTGCTTAGCTTTTTCTGCAAGTATTTCGGTATTTTCAACTGAAACTTTTTTTTTCGTTGCTTTAATTTTTCTTACAGATTTTCGATTAGCTTTCTTTGCAGGTATTTTATTATTTGAATTATCTAAAGCTTTTCTTACAGTTGTTTATATTTTAGGAGATGTGGCACGATTTGGTTTAGTTAATATAATTGATTCAGTTAATGTTTAGTATTGTTTTATTCAATTTATAAAATAAGTTCTATCCAACTCAGGGTACGTAATACTTCAATATACTTTCAAAATGTTTATGATCAATATCATTATTGTCTCCAGTCAATTGCTTTGGTTTGCTTCAGCTAATTCAAATCTATAATATGAATGCTAATTTAATTAAATCGAGTGCATCACTTATAAGTAATACTCAAATACATAATTATCCAACCAGATCTGCCTGTCACTTACGTTGTCCCTTCTCTATACATTTGAATGGTTTAGAAGGAATTATGAAAACAGCTGTTAGATCGTACAATAATTTACCTGCCCATGTAAAAGAATTAAATAAATACCAGTTTAAAAAAAATGCAAGAATAGGTTAATAGAAGATTATTAATATACAATTTAAAAATAGTTTAGTTAGTTTTAGTTTTGTGATATTTCATTTTATTGAATTTTTATGGATTTTTTTTTGCTGTTTCTTTTTTGAATTTTATTATTGTTTTGTGTTAAATTTTGATATATTTTGTTTTCCATCTTTTTTTTTAACAATTTTATCGAAGGGGCTGTTAATTGCATTTGATATTAGTACAAGATTACTATCTTTTCCATATTGTATTTTCTTGATATTGTTGAATGGAGCATATTTATATGTCAGTTTCTTTGCACAAGAAGCAAAATCTAAGTAATCATTGTTTGGCATCTGCATCGTTTTGAATTTTAATTTTTATTTAAATTTTTTTTTGGAAACAGTACAAATTCTTTTAACAAAGAAGCTGGGCTATAAATATATTTATTTTTGAGGTATTGTTCTATAACAACATGAGCTTTATTTATTTATTTATTTATCTCGTTAGAGCTTTAATGGCTCGTATAGAGTATATTTTTCAAATTCATAATAGTTAACAAAACAATTTACATAATTTTAAAATTATAATGTTAATATATAAAAATTAGGAATATAATGCAAAAAAAAAGAAGGAAAACAAAATCTATCAAAAATTCAAAAAAGAAAATAACAAAAAGAAACAGCAAAACAAAAAACAATAAAAATTAAATAAAATGAAATATCACAAAACTAAATATAATTTTTTTTTTTATCCGTTAATTATTTTTGAATTGTATACATTAATAATCTTCTATAAACCTATTCTTGCATTTTTTTAAACTGGTATTTATTTCTTTCTTTTGCATGGGCAGGTAAATTATTACAAATATATGTTAATTAATAATTTTATACATTTAAATTTATAAAGCAAAAATTTAAATCCTTCTTCAGATATTATAGTCAATACAGTTTACTTCAATTGAAACGACGAATTATTGGTTACTTAATTATTCTAAATAATACATTTTTATATACTCTTTAGCTTATTTTGCAAAAAAAATATACTTAAATACACAAATTGTCTGTGACAAATCAAGAAATCTCATGTAAATTTTTTCGTTCATCTAGAAAAAAACTTCTTTTTATTTAAAAAACAAGTAAAAGTAACAGTAAGTCGATGCAACCGACTTATTTATACCCTTCACCTAAAAAATTCAAATTAAATTAAAAATCCATAAGTTGTTTTAGTTAGGTATTTAATATAACTAAGCTAAAAAAATAAATGCTTTTACAACCTTTGTACAAAATTTCAGATTTCTATCTTTATTAAATTCGAAAATATGCTTGTTAGGTCTTGGGAAGTGTGTGAAGGCACGCGGACCACCACCCCAATTCATCTCAAATTTTGGTGACATCAACAGCGTAGAACATTCTTATATCAAATTTCAAGTTTATATATTTATTAATTTCGAAGATATGCTTGTTTGGTCTTAGGAGTTGTGTGGCAGATACCCGAACAACCATTCTAATTCATCTTAAATTATGGACAAATCAGGGATTCAGGAAATAACACCCTAGTACCAAATTTGAAGTTTCTATCTTTATTAATTTCGAAGATATGCTTGTTCGGTTTTGGGAGTTGTATGGGAGGTACCCGAACAGCTCCTCCAATTCATCTCAAATTTTGGACAAATCAGGGATACAGGAAACAACACCCTAGTACCAAATTTGAAGTTTCTATCTTTATTAATTTCGAATATATGCTTGTTCGGTTTTGGGATTTGTATGGGAGGTACCCGAACAATCACTCCAATTCATCTAAAATTTAGGGGATATCAGGGATTCAGAAAAACACACCCTCGTACAAAATTTTAAGTTTCTATCTTTATTAATTTTGAAAATATGCGTATTAGGTTTTGGGAGTTGTATGGGAGGTACTCGAACGCATGGTCCGATTTCGCCCATTTACAATCCCCGCCTTACCTTAGTCATTGTTAACCTACAGTATAAATTTCATCAAGATAGCCTCATTATTTTTTGAGTTATCGTGCGTACGGACGGACGGACGGACGGACATCGCTAAATCGACTCAGGCGGTGATCCTGATTCAGAATATATATACATGTCTATACCTAACTCGCTTCCTTTTGTTGGTTACAAACACCATACCAAAGTTAATATACCCTATAGGCTATACTTAATGTGTAGGGTATAATAAAACCATACAATAAATCTGACAACGTAGCTAATTATTAACTTAACATTATATTTAACATGCATTCTCGTTTATTCGGATTTTAACACATACAGCACAGCATGCAAATAACTAATCTTTTCTTTGTATTTTAAAAATTGTTTTATTGTAATACATTTGTAAATTTTATGTTAGTGAATTGTAATATTAAAACTAGAATAAATAAAATTATTTAAAACTAATAATCGATTCTAAATTACTTACAAAAACCTACATTAATATACCAGTATTCAAATTACTATCTATCCTAGTACAGCAATACGAAGTTACAATGTACATACGTCATACACACCAATTTATTTTATTTAGAAAACATTTTTTTTTTATTCAAGATTAAATTGTATATAATTGTATGTATATCAAAGAAAAGAATGAAAAACGTTTATGTATATTTAAAATTTAAAATTCTCATTTGAAATAGTAAAAAATTTGTTTTCCTATTTTGTCTTTAATAGTTGAAATGTGGTATTCCCAGTCCAATTTAGAGTCAATCCATAAACCCAAACATTTAAAACCCGTTGTAGAATTCGTCACCCGTTGTAGAATTTGTCACCCGTTGTAGAATTCACCCGTTGTAGAATTTGATTATCAACTTTAAGAGTGAAACTAGCAAGGTGAGTGATTTTTTGTTTCAAACATCATGTATTTAGTTTTTTCTTCATTGATTTTTATTGAATTATTTTCTGACCATTGATTTTGTTTATATAAGTCAGAATGTATTTGGTTATTTATGTCATCAAGTGATTGGTTTTTATAACATATAACCATATATCAGCATAAGTAATAAGATCATCTTTTAATCTTATAGAAATATATCATTAGTAAAGATATTAAAAACAGGTGGGCCCAGTAAAGATCCTTGAGGGAACCCATATTTAATTCTAAGTTCGTTACTGGTTGATTCGTTTATTGCAACGAATTGAGATCTGTTATGAAAATAAGAGAAGAAGAGATTATAAGTTTCATTGGTTAGTCCTAATTTTCTTATAGCTTAGCTAATAAATATGTTGGTCGACGGAGTCAAAAGCCTTCTTAGATCAATAAATATGCAAGCTGTTACTAATCCTATATCCATGTTTTTTTAATGTCCATTATCAATTGAGAAGTGGCAGCAAGCGTACTTGATTTTGCGCAAAATTCGAATTGATTTTTATTTATAGTATCATTTAAAAGAAGATGTTTTTCAAGCCTGGTAGTTTTTAACTGATAGTTTATTCCCATTCTTAACAAATGGAATTACTTTTGCAATTTTTAGACAATCCGGAAAATAACCAATAATTATGCATTTATTGATTAGATCAGCTATTGTATGACTCATTACTTCTTTAAAATACACACAAAATTTTGCAGATATTTGATCTTAACGCACAGCGGATTTCTATATGTTCGGACATGTTCATTAATTATGATATGTTCATTAATATGTTCGGATATGTTCATTAATTATGTTCCATAAAGATCGATAATCATTAACATTTAAAATATTTTGAAAATAGGCTTTTTGAGCAATATTCTCATTGTTAATACATAATTTTTTGTAATATTTAAACTTCTCTTCAAAAAAAGAATTTGAAGGGTATTTTATTTTTAATTTATAAAATTTGTTTCTTTTTTCCTATTTAGTTTCATATTACTGGTAATCAACGGCCTGTTATTATATATTTTAGTTTTGAAATTACTTGTTATCTTTGTATTTCTTTTTTATAGTGTCATTACAAATGACAATCAATTCTTTAAAAATATAACATGAAAACAAAGTAGGACCTATGGAGCTTCCCTGAATAACTCCATATTCGATCTTTCTAGTATTGCTTTTTATTTCTTCACACTCAGTGTATTGTCTTCTATTTTCATAATAATTGGCGAAACACATTAGCTCCTTACCAGTAATGCCACATCCGTATAAGATTTTTAATAATATTTTACTTTCGACTGAGTCAAATGATAATTTTTAATAAGTCAAAAAATACTAATCCAACTTTATATTTTTTGCTGATTGAGTCCTGAATTTCAGCAACGACGTCAAATAAAGCAGCACTGGTATTCGAGTTTTTAGTGAAACCATATTGCCTATCACAAAGTAGGTTGTTATTTGTTAAATATTTTGTCACCTGTGTTTATAAAAGTTCTAGAATTTTACTGAAAATGGACGATATCGCAATCGGTCTAAAATTATTAACATCCGATTTGTTTCCAGATTTGTATATGGGAATAACTTTTATAACTTTAGAGCATCTGGTATAAGGTTTGCTATATTTGTTAATATTATTATTATCTTTTTTTTTCGCCCCCACTTTTTTTAATGATGTGTTATTATGTATCAAATTTTTTAATTTATCTACTACGTTTTCATATATATCATCAACAACACTTGACGAAATATCGATGCTACACATACTCAGTTGTTGCTTTATTTCAGTGACATTTGTTTTCTTAATTAGTTTGTTTTTGATAAAAATTTTCTTGTCTGCATTAAAATTATTAAGTTCAAGAATAAGAATATTGTGATCTGATATATTTGTATCAATCATTGCAATATTAATTTTTTTGTGATAAATTATTGCGCAGAACATGATTAATACAAGTTTCAGAAGAAGGTCCAGTTGGGAGTGTGTTACCAAAATAATATCCATTGGACTGAAGTATATTAAGATAAGTATTTGAAAAATTGTCATTATTGTTGAATATATTAAAATTGAAATCCCCAATTATAAATGAGTTATTATTCTTTATATTTTCTAGATAATTGTCAAGCACAGAAATGAAATTTTCAACATTTGGTTTATTAGTATAGAGGCCATACTGCAGTTAAGTGCAATGAGTATGAGTTAGTTTAATTAAAATCGACATGAAGTTGTTAATATTGTCATTGTAGGAATTAATAATTTTGTAATCAATTGTGTTCCTAATAAAAATTCCTATACCGCCACCACGTCTTTTGTTTCTACATATAACATTTTTTTATAGTGTTTAATATTTATTAGTTCAATTTCGTCTTCTAGGATGTTTCAATGAAAATAATTACATGCATAGTGTCATTTATATTATCAATAAAATAATTAATGTCATCTAATTTATTTTTGATACTCCTAGCAGAGACTACATAGAGATGTACAAATTCATACAAAAATTTGTACTAATTTTTTTTCAAACGGGCCAGCTAAAACTGGCTAGTTTTAAAAATCTTAAAGCACAGAAATATTTAGTTTGTGTCATAGCTAAAAGAATTTAGCGAAAACTAGAATCTTCTGTAAAATCTGGTGTAAAATGATCATTCATATTATGCATTTACAAAATTTTTTTATCCTTGTGATTATTAAACTTTTTAAAGCAAAGCGATGACAAAATAACTTTTAAAATAGAAAAATAAGGCAAAAATGGGAAAATATATTTGAGAAAATATATATTTAATATGTCGAGTAGAAACGTAAATTTTCAATATGATAAAGAAGACATTCTAAATATCACCTTACAAAAAATATGGAACATTTAGCTAAATATTTCATATAGAAAAAAATTAAATAAAAATGGATTATTTTATAATGTTGACTTTTCTAAAAACAACAAGAAAAAAACATTTTAAGGTTATCATTCATATGCATTCAGTATTTCACTAAACAAGCAGAATTTTTTGAATGTATGAAATGGTATATCGTATATTATATGGTATCAGATGGTATGAATGTTATCTATTTTATGAAAATCATCTGATTTAACTGCATTATTTATTTAACTAAATTTAACTGATTTAATATACAGTATCCAGCAAAAATAATGGTAATTTAAAAAAATATATATAGAAAAGCAATAAAATATTATAGGCGTTCGAATTTTTTCTAATAATATTTTTAACTTTATAACTTCAGGGAAAAACAAACAAACAAAGTAACACAATTTTTTGTATTATAATTTTATTTTATTTTTTGATCTCATGACTCATATTGTTATATTGGTAACAGTATACCTACATATATATGTGGGTATTTTTTGAAGATAATATAATATACCTATCAAATAAAAATAACTGAAATAAAAAATAATGCTTTAAAATCCTTCTAAACATTTTTTTAATTAAAAATTATTCCAATTAGAAAAGTGGCATGGCATTTGCTGGATACTGTACATATTCATAAAAATTATCAAATCATATCAAATTGGAACATAATTACATTTACACAAAACAAAATATAAATATAAATATGTATTGATTTTTGAATCATATTGAAATACATATATAAAAAGTGCCGATAGTATTTATGTGTATTTCTATTTATATTTAATTTTGATTCACACACACTTTCACAATTTAATAAGCATGTAGGCAAGCTGGTTCAAGTAATATAAATGCATAATATGGCATAATGCATATATAATATAAAAATTATATTAGATTCTGATCAGATCATGTATATCATAATATGTCATCTGATATCATATGATCATATTCATATATGTATGTTACTTGTTATTTCTATCATCCATACCAATCATACGAAAGTTCATTTATGTACATATATGAAAAAAAAAAAAAACCGGGACCAAAACTTGCTTTAAGAAACTTTAAAAAAAAAAGTTGAAAAATGAGACTAAATTTCAAAATCGATATTGTAGCGATATCTAAACTTTTTTGTTGCCATTTGGACATCTCTATGTAGTCTCTGCTCCTAGCATTAAGATAAAAAATTTTTCAATTCTTGTGATTTTCAAACTTTACATTCCTTATTCCATTTATTTGCACAGTTTGGGTGTTTGTTGGTAGAGTTGCATCTATGTCATTATCATTATTAAAATTAAAGTCTTTATATGTTGAGAGTTTTATAATTTTACTGTTTTCGTTTACCCTAGCATACATTCTACCATATTTTACCAATGCAAATTTTATAACACCTTTTCTTTAAAGATCCCTGAGTAGTATGGATATGCCGGTGCTGGTGCAGGAGGAGCTTTTTTAAAGCTTTTAGTAAACATTATTAAAATGAAAGTATGCAAAAAAAAATATTTGTATACACTCGTCCAAAAAGTATGCAAAATTAGTAAAAAGAATTGTGTCTTTGATATTTTAAATTAAAAAAGCTATAGTGCTGAATATTTTAAATTAGGATAAAAATATGAAAAGTTTTTAAAGCTTGGTTTAAAAATTTCAAAGTTTGATTTAAATACAAAATTATTATTAAAGTTTAAACATATTTACCAAAAATCAAATTTACATTCTATTATAACAATTTGAGTTCTCCTAACCTTATGCAAAAAAATTAGTAGGATGAAGATATGAAAAGTTTTCAAAGTTTGGTTTAAAAGTTTTTAAAGTTTATTCGTTTATTATTATTAAAGTTTATTAATTATTCTAAATTTAACTTTGTAGTTACTACATCAGTTATGTTTTGATTTGCAATTTAAAAAGCTTAAACTGTAGTGCTGAATATTTTAAATTAGGATAAAAATATGAAAAGTTTTTAAAGTTTTGTTTAAAAATTTCAAAGTTTGGTTTAAATACAAAATTATTATTAAAGTTTAAACATATTTACCAAACGTTAAATTTATTTTCTCCTAACCTTATGCAAAAAAATTAGTAGGATGAAGATATGAAAAGTTTTCAAAGTTTGGTTTAAAAGTTTTTAAAGTTTATTAATTATTCTAAATTTAACTTTGTGGTTACTACATCAGTTATATTTTAATTGGTAATTTAAAAGGCTTTACCTATAGTGCTGAATATTCTAAATCAGGTTGAAAATGTGAAAAGTTTTTAAAGTTTGGGTTTAAAAATTTTCAAAGTTTGGTTTAAATACAAAATTATTATTAACAAAGGTTAAACATATTTATCAAAAATCAAATTTACATTCTTTATACAATTATACAAAATAATTTTAAATGAAATGTTTTGTTATAATAAATATATTATTTATAAAATAAATAATAAAAGTTTTGAGTTAAACTGTTGAAAAATAATGAAATATTATGAACTTTGAGAAGTTTTATAGTTAAATTAAAATATAAATAATCAGATAAATTTGAATTTTATCTATACTTTTACTGTCAATTTATATATTTTTATATTTAGAAACGTTTTTTATTTGTCTCTGGTTTTATTTAAAGCTTTCAATAGCTTAAAAACTTCGCTAAGCTAAAAATTATTGAACACACTTAAGATTCGATTTTCTTTTTTTTTTGTAATAATAAAAAAGAAGTTTGTTCCTATTGGTTTAAATAGTATATTTTTTTTCTTTTTATTCATCTTTAAATTATATTTTTTTTTTTATTAAAACTAACTAACAAAAACTTTATTTGTTTTTTTTTTACAATTATTGCTCAATGGCATAATGCCCCCAAGCATATGTGTTTATTTTATTTGCGATTACATATCTTTTATTATCTAATGAACTTAAAGCTACTTTATTTAAATTCTGTGTATAAATTGTATGTAAATGTGATCTAAATATTTTCATTTCTCTTAAACAAACTTCATTTTTTAACAAACAATTTTTATAGTTATCTAACGTTAAACCTGGTTAAACTATTGACAATATATATTTTTATTTCTTTTGCTTTTTTAACAGTTTTATTTTCATGTGTTTGAAGAAAATACATTTTAGATTTTAATCCTATAAATTCAGAAACAATTTTTCCATTAAATTCATCTTTTTTATTCAATAGAGGGAAATTAAATAAATTGTCAGATGGATAATCGGATGTATCGGATGTTGTGGTATATCACTGTATATGCCAGCGTAAAAATTATCTGTCTGTATAGTGTAAATAAAACTGTCAGTGCTGTGTAATTTAAAAAAACTTTACTGCCATATTTAGGTTTAATGTAATCATAATGAAAATCATACATAAGTATTTTAGATTGTTCTAGTACTGTAAATCCTAAATATATAGGTTTGTCATAATATACATTTGTATGATTAAGCTGAACGGCTATTAAGTTTTCAGTGAATCTAGAGTAACTATGATAATTTGGTTTTGCTATTAATGCTCGTGCACCTAAATGTCTTCCTTGACTTTCCCAAGAGGTAGCTATTTTAACATTTTTTCTTTTGTCTACATTTTCCATGGTTTTACCGAAAACGGCATTATTCATTAATTTAAAATAATCTTTTTCGAAAGCATTTTTAGCAACTGACCTATGTGAGTTATTTAAATCAATATATTTTTTTAACCAATTGCTTTGTGTGAATCTTAGCACTCTATAAATTTTCTTAAGAATTAAACCATTTCGAAGACACTGTTTTAAATTTCGATAATGGATTATGTATTTGTGTTTGTTTGTTAAGTCAACTAAGAGTTTGAGAATTTTACCTGTTGGTGGAACTTTGTTTTCAACACAAAAAAGAAAATCATTGTTCAAATCATGTAAATGTTATGGGTAATCTAAATCCACTGAATGCACATCAATATTTTCAGTAACGTCAACCCACTGAAAATCTTTATGTGGTAAATATTGGATCATTGCCCATCCATATAAATTGTTAGCGTCTTCATATACTATGTATTTGGAAGATTCGTTTCTTTTATAAGATTCTCCCACTTATCCCTTTTTTAAAGAAATTATACATATCAATATCAGTTAATAATTGTAATTTGATATCCGTGTATTTTAACATAGCTGCCCATGACAAACCTGGGGTAGTATAAAAATTTGATGGATCTAAAGAATAGATTTTGTAACATATTTTTCGAAAGTTTTCAAAAACATCAGTCAAAATAAGCACATCTGTTTTAAGGTAAAGTTTTAAATAGTCCCATAAGTTTTGACAATCAAACGTATTCCATACATTAATTGCATGAAGGTAGTCTTCATCAGAACATGATGTGTTTGTCATATGATTGGTAAAAGCTTCTTGTGAAGGTAAACTTCTTTCGTCAAGTCAGTCAATGGAATTTACATACTCATAGGGAAAAACTCCCTTTCGAGTCATAAGTTTAATTTTTTCATCATTATTGAATTCTTTTTTTATATGAAACAAATCGTTTTCATTTAAATTTTTACATAAAGAATCAAGGCTAGAAGCCATAAATCTAAAGCTATCGAGAAAACATAAATAAAATGAATGATTTTTATCTATTGTAATTTTTTTAGATAATGAAATATAACGTTCTTTATTCAAAGGAATGACACCAATATGTCCATTCACTTCGTTTAGTTCTTTAAATAAAAGATGGCAATCATAACCGGAAAAATTGTGAAAAAATATACGAAAAAAATTTGGCCGCCTATATAATAAATTACATTTAGAATGAGCGGGTCCTATATAATTACCAGTAAAGTGACAATGGTCTCTAATTCTATCATTAAAAGCTTACCACATTTGTGACAATTTTCCTGAATTAATTGTTAAAGCTGCTCATCAAGTGTTAATAGATTCATTGGCTTTGGCATCATAAATATATTTTTATATAATTCACTACATGTTTTTGTTAACGATATGACAAATTCCTTAGCACAGTTAGCTCCAACAAACTCTTTGTAACAGCTTTGGTTATCATCAAAAGAACATTTAATGTAGTAGGAGAAAGCTACTGGAACATGTTAATAAATATTTGTTGTTGAAGACATCATTGGATTAGAACTGCATGTTGCAATATGTTGTAAAATACTCTCAGCATCAGCATAAATAACAAAAGGTGTTTCTAATTGTTATTGATAATTTTTAAACTCGAGTGTATTTTTGTCAATAGATGGAAGTTTTGTAACGACTTTATTACACTCAATTTTATGTAAATCACGCTGTTGTAATGTATGAAAATGTTGCAAACACATATTACAAATATAAATTTCATGTTTATGTTTTGTTACAGAACTACTTATTAACCTTGATAAATTTTTAATATAAACAAAATGAAATTTATCATCCTTTTCCAATAGCAATAAATTTACATGGTATTTTTTTTCTGATTTTGTTAAATAGAATGGTCCTACAACCTCATATTTTTTATTAATAACTTCCAGTCCAAACAAATTAATACTTATTTCACTACTTAGTTCTTCAAATAAATTTAACTCGTTCAATTTAGTTGGAAATTGCATAGTGCTAAAATTAAGCTGTTGTACAACACCAAACTCTAGCTCGACTATGGGTAGAGAAATATTATTAAGTTTATATGAAGATGTTCGTTCAGCATTTTGAATACAAGTTTGTAAAGCTGATACTAAACACCACTTCAAACAGAAGTTATCTTTATTTTGAATATTAATGCATGCTTTTTTGTCTTCTATGCTTTTAGGTACTTTAATATAACTAGACACACGTATTGGTTCAAATTTATTGATATTTATTTCAATATGTAAAATCCTGATTAACGCCCAACCACTGTCTTTTTCTTGGAAGTCTTCTGCTTGTTGTTGAATAAGTTCTTCAGCCTTTTCAAAAAAATAATTAAGATCATCTGCTTGTTTAATACTAAACATTCGAGTTTGAAAAGATTTTCAAACTCTTCTTCTGTTGGCTTTATATATTCACCAAAAAGCTCAAAATTTACTTTTATAGCGTTGTGCTTTTTTAATGATTGCATCAATAATTCAATTATATCGGTCTGAGCCTTTTTCAGAAAGTTTGATGGGTTTAGTATGCTTTCATCATCATTATCTCTAATAAACGTTTCTATTCTATTTTGAAAACATTCATCAATATGTCTAACATTAGATCTAATTACTTCTGCTGCATTACTTTTATGTTTATTTGTTCGGATGTGGTAGTTCCACAAAGTGGTGGTAACGTTTGATTTGCACTTACTGCAAAATTTTACATTTTCCAAATTTTTTTGATGTCTCCTTTTATGTCTTAATAAATATCATTTTTATTAAATGATTTTTTACATATTTCACAATTATGTTTTAATTGTGTTTCACATTTACGTCTTTTTAAATTGTCAGATCTTGTGAACACTTTTTCACATTTATCACATTGCAATTTAATTCTTTTGTTTTCAGAACTCATTTTTATTAATTTTTTTTTTTGTTAGTGTCCTTTTCTTATATTAAAACAATATTAATTTAGTCTATAAATGACTTTAACTTAGTCTTAAATTTAGTGATTTAAAACGTAAACTCAAGAAGTTAATTGTATATACATATATACAAATTTTTCTAATTCTATATAGATAAACCGAAACTAACTTGATTACATAATTTGAATGTATATATATATATATATAATATATCATAACATAAAAGAAATATTGAGTTTTTCTAATGAATTACTACAATGTTGCATATTAATCAAATTATTACAAAATTGAAACTATATACCAACAAAGTCATGATGTGGAAAATTGCACTTAATTAAAAAAAAAAAAAAAATGTATGTCTAACTTCCATATGTATATTTACAAAATTAATTTGTGTAAATAATATCTAATAGGTTTTTTTTTTTTTAGGTAGTTACGTTTTCTAACCACAAAATCAATATAAATTAATGAAACAACAACAACTTGACAAATACATAATTTATGCTTTATTTAGTATAGAAATACTCAAATATGTACTAACCAATGTTGCATCATATTAGAAAAAAAATTTACTAAATAAAAAATGTGTTGTCTGGGACATGTGTGTGTGTGTGTTTGTGTGTTAAAAGTTTTAAGTATGTTAATAACACACATATGTTTAATTAGTCAAATGAATGTGCAACAATGTGTAAATAGTCAAATCAATGTTTTTTTTTTTTTTTTTTTTATAATGTCTTTCAATGATGTTTACATTACATTTTATATTTTATTTTAATAACAACTAATTTATACATTGAAAAAGTTACAACAGCTATTGCATAATAAATTCATAAATATTTAATGTGTAATATTTGGTGGTTAGATGTGTGTTCATTATAATTACAATTAAATTGATATTGGATACAAAAAAAAAAAAAAAAATTTAATCATATTATATCATGTTAAAAACATATAGTAGGTACCCAAGTAACAATTTCAGCTCTAATTCTGCTCTGTTGTTATAGAGCTAGCTAAAAGAGCTATTAGATCTATAACTAGCTCTAAAAGCGCTCTTAAAGCTGATATAGAATTGATATAAAGCAAAATGTGTGAGTGTGAGAGCTAAATTAGCTCTACAACAATGTTTTAAATGCTTTAAATAAGCTTATTTAAACAGTTATAGAGCTGACATGAAGCTTCTGGTTCTATAGAAATATATAATAAGATGGCTGCACACAACCACAAATAAAAATAATACAAAGAAGATAAATTTGCATGTACTTAATAGTTTTTTTTTAATTTTAACATATTATGTATGTATTTATTTTTAAAGTATGCATTTGTAAAAATAAATTATTTTAGAGACAATAAAAATTATAAAATGAACAATAAAATTATTATAATTATTGATAGAGAATATTTTGATAATTAAGTTTTTGCATGATAATACGGCTAAATTTTGGATAATTTTACAGCAATTTCATTGGATAATTTTATGAGATGCTTCGCAAAAATACAAAGCGCTTTGCAAAATGTTAAAATATAAAATAAATTTAATAATAAAAAAAAAATTTTCAATAATGTTATTTTATAAAAGTGCGCTAAATTTTCTATAACATTATTTTTTTTTTAAATTTTAATTACATACATTGTTTGGACAACATAAATGATGAGTATTAGATATTTTTAATTATTCGCAGGATTTGAATTTTTTATAAAATTTGCTTTTTTAAAATGGTCTACAATTATTTACTAAATTGTCGGCCATTGTAAAGTGGAGTTGACTCTGCCATCTCTTGGATCCTAAAAAAATATATTTCCAAAACCACGACCTTTTTGTATAGCTGGATAAAAATGTAATAAAGACCCAATATCGTTGATTCCTCCACCTACTTGAGAGGAATAATATCTCACGTAAGCTCTTTCCATGTTTGACAGGATATCATATTTGAGTAGTAGTATTTATTATGTTTCAATTGAGGAGCAATCAATGCTTTTTAAAATGTAATACAATTTTTGTTGGATAGTAACTGGAAACAAAATTTATTCCATCACCGTATTGATTGCAAATTTTAATCGCTATCGTTTCAAAACAAATTTTTTCTATAGGTATGTAATGAACACTTTCAAATTCAATATTTGTAGGTATTCTACAATTTTCTATGTTGATAGCTCTCAATGCACGCACTTTGCTACTTCCAAAAATAGATGATTCAACTATATCTGAATAAATCATCACCATTCCATTCAATTCATCTTTATTATTAGCAACAGCTAATTTGAATAGTTCAGGTAATTTTATTTTGAAATTTTTTATATTTTTTTTTTGTTAAAATAATTCAGTTAATAATGTTTTGATATTATAATTGTGATTAACTTTTATATAAAAACTATCTTCATCAAATGTCTGCGATATTCGTATTAAATCACGTCGGTTAGATTCTGACACTTGTGTAAATGTTACATCATCATAATTTTTAGGAGTAGAGATATATGTCAAAACTTCATTAAAAAATTCTTGGTTGCGAGTAAATGCCGGATTAGGAGTTATATTTTTAATAAGCATTGGTAAAAAATTAAATTTCCAATCATCCAAATGAAATTCCGAATCGTTATATGAATAATATGTGTAACCTATAGATTTGGTTACTTTGATTTTTTCAAGAGGTTTTTCAATGTTTCTTATGTAAACATTATATTGCCCAATATTAATAAAAGCACATTGCTCTTTGTTAAATTCTTCTGTTTGTAGGAAATCGTTCAGATATATTTCTGAAAGACCAACTTTCCAATTTCCATTTCTTAAATCAAAGTGAATAGGTAATTTATTTTCGAATGAAGCTAAAGTGTTGTCTGGAAATAGTTTTAGATTATCATTGCTAAACAATATTACATAGAAGTCATCTTTCCGACAAACAAAAGTTCACCGTAGCAGTGATCTCGGACACATATTCACCGAGCTACGGTCCCAAAATATAATTGCAAAGGTACGAAAATTTCACGAGTTTAGCCGATTAAACAAAAACTGTAGCTGGTTTATCCGACTGCGAATGAGCATGATACGGAAAGTCACGAAAGTGGAGAACAGCATACATATTTTATTTATTTTTATATTTTTTTTTTTTTGCTTTCTTATTTTGTCCGTTTCGTTTTTGTTAATTGTTAGTTGTTCTAGAACTTCTAATTGTTAAGACGTGTTTCAATTTATGTTATTATTAGTGAAAGAAATTTTGTGATTACATATAATATAAAGTTAAATTAAAATATAGAAAAGTAAATATAGAAATAAATATAAAAAAAAGTATTACAAATAAAAAAATAGTAATAGTGAAATTTTTTAAATTAAAAAACACTGGTTTGTTTGAAATATTCCAAAATTGTGCGTTTCAATCGATTTTTTACCGGGTGAAACTATTTCAATTTTGTTTAAAATTATTAAATTTTATTAAAACTTTCTTATTTTGAGAAAAAGCTGTTAAAAGTTATTGGAGTTGAGAACTTTATTTTCAAAAAGGTAAAGGTTAATATTATCTATAAAACTTTAAGTTAGAATTTTATTTATTTATTAAATGTGTACATGGTGATTTTTTTAAGATTTATTAAATACATTGGAAAAGATATGAGCTTGTGTTTATTTTTACTGTTGGCTTTAATCTCTACTAACTTAATTTTTGTTTGCTTTTTATTTTTTCAGATATCAATAACTATTGGAAAACGTAATAATCCAACTATTGGAAAACGTAATAAATTATTCTAATAAGGAAAATAATGTAACTTACGAGCAGGTCAAAAAAGGAATACAAGAGTTTTTAAAACGATCTAGTATAAGAAATACAAGAGAGAAAAAAAAATTATTACTATCATAAATTTATAAGTTTCTTAATATTAATAAGTTTCTAATTTTTTATTATCAATTTATTTATTTTGTTTTCTTTGATCTTTTTTGTGAAATTTTAAAATCAATTTAATACTATACTTTTTTTAGCACATTTCCAAAAAAATTTTGAAAAAATGTGCTTATTAGTTTCACTCTGTGCGTCCGTCCGTCCGTCTGTTTACAAAACTTCTACACCGTTAAAGATAGAGAAAAAAAATTTTAACCATAGGTAGGTCTCATAAAAAAAATAATTTTGTGGAACAACTTTTTCATGTAGCCCCCCCCATTACGAAGCTACACCCCCTCAAACTTTGAAAAAGCCCTATTTTTAAATGCATATATCTTATGTTCTGCTTAAGATTTTTTCAATTTGAAAACGTCATTCGACAGGTATTTCTTTTATCTTTGTAAATTAATATCAAAATTATACAATTTTTTTAAATTTAGTATTTAAATTTACCGTTATGTGAAAACCAAATTTTGCATGATTTTTCTACTTTCATAACTCCGGCACGCTTCTAGATACAAGCTTGAAATTTTGAGACAAGAAAGAACTTTTAGAATTAGTATAAGTTTCCTCAGAAAATTTTTTGGTAACGCCCCCTCTTTAAGAGTTATTACGCCTCAAAAATTGAAAATTTGCTATTTTTAGACACCTGTAACTTAGGCACCTGTAAAAATTTTTCTTCGGCAAGACATGAAAATTAAAGCTACAATAATATATTTTTACGTGTGTGAAAGGTTTATTTTAGTTGTAAAGGGTTCCAAAGCTGCAGCTCTTCAAAATTGTAAAAAAGCTCCATTTTCAGATGTATATATCTCGGGCTTTGCGTAATAGTTTTGCAATCTAAAACCGGTAGAAGATCGAAAATTTTATTATCTATATAAAACAATATCAAAATTATGTAATATTTTGTAATTTACGATTTAAATTTACCGTTATGTGAAAACCACATTTTGCATGAAATTTATTTTTTCATAACTCCGGCACCCCTTTAGATAGGAACCTGAAATTTTGAGACAAGAAAAAACTTTTAGAATTAGTATAAGTTTCCTCAGAAAATTTTTTGGTAACGCCCCCTCTTTAAGAGTTATTACGCCTCAAAAATTGAAAATTTGCTATTTTTAGACACTTGTAACTTAGGCACCTGTAAAAACTTTTCTTCGGCAAGACATAAAAATTAAAGCTTCAATAATATATTTTTACGTGTGTTAACAGCTTTTCTTAGTTATATAGGATTCCGGACTTACGGCCCCTCAAAATCTCAAAAATGTCCTATTTTCACATTTTTTCTTATTACATGAAATTTTCAAATTTTTGTGTAAGTCACACTTCTAAACAATTTGTATTGAGTTTTGGAAATGTGCGCTTTTAAAAACCGTTGGTTTACATTCTACCTTGTTTATTATTAATTCATTATTATTCATAATTTTATTATAATTTAAAAAAAATTTAAAGTAAATAAATTAACAATTAATGAATTCAGATAAAACATTTACTTTAATATATGATTTAAAAATTAAATAAATAATTATAAAATAAATTAATCACATAAATGTTTTTCGGGCTTGACTATCCATCTTTGTTAAATTCTTCTAAAACATAAAATGTTGCACTATTTATATGTTGTCCATTCCGGTGTTGATGAAGTTCTTAGTTTTGGACTTCTTAGTAATGGTTTTAGTTTTCGTTTTTTTGTTTCAGGAAACTGTGAGAGTATAGTTGAGGATATTGTACTGCCGGCCGATCTTAGTGTCTTCTTCTTTTCAGGAGATGGTACAGCAACGGTAATTACATCACCACTCGGTGTTTCAAACATTCGATAATCAGAGCTTAGAGATGGTCTTTCCACTAATTTTTCATCTTTCAACATTTCAGTTCGAGCTAATTTTTTAAATGAATTTTCATCATCCAAATCGTAATGTGTTAAATCGATATCCATATCTGAATGTTCTTTTTTAGGGTCATATTCAAACACATCATCAGTAACTAAAAGTACAAAATTGGTCTGTGTTGATGTTGATTTGTATTTAGGAAGTTCAGTTTCTGTATATGCATTTCGTTTAGAAAAGAATTTTGTTTGAGTACCTGTATCAAATGTAAGATTATTAGCCTTGTCTGGTAATCTTTTTGCTTGCGTTTTGTTAATTCCATATTTGAGGAGGTTTTGACGGTATAAGTACCATTTTTGCAATGGTTTTAATTTTTTATCATATAAAACTTTTTTCATTTTTTGATCTAATATATCCAAATTTTTATCATCTTGAAATAATTTGCTAAATTTTGAAAATATTTCTGGTGACATAACAATCATTCGCTGCATTATGTCTTACTGAGCAATTTTCCTATTAGACCAGATAATATAGTTCCTATTAAAGTTGGTAAAAATCCACCATGTTGAACTAAAATTTTTCGTTTGGCTTTTATACTCTTCTTTGCACAGGCTAGGAATCTTAATTCTTTTTTATGTTTTTTTAATTTTGCTTTTTGTGCTGGTGTTATTTTATTATTTCCTTTTAATATATTGATTGTAATTTCAGCAATAGTTTTTATAATATCATCATCACAATATTTAAGAATATTTTCACGAAATTTCTTCTAGTTGCACTTTCCTGGTACATATAATATATGTTGGTTTTTCTTCAATCGTTTCATATTTTTGACAATTGTTGTTCAAATCACCCGTATCACAGAAGCATATACAATATTCTTTTGAAAAAATATTAGTTCTAATACGAAATAAGTCGTTAATGTCTTATGTTAAATCCGACACAATATAACCATGTGGTTTTGATGTTGACTCATTATATACTTTCAAGAAATCCTTTATATTTTCTGGATATAGTTGTCTAGCAAGAGGAAAAATCTGCGATTTGTCTCGAGGGTTTTTGAAAAGCACTAAGTATTTACAATTTAATGAAATATCTCTTGAAAATTTCCCCTGATGAAAAACGTTTTGCGTTAACAATACAATAGATAAATTACGATGGTGCGAACCTTTAGTAAATAGTTCGCATACTTGTTTATTTGCAGAATTTAACATTAAGTCATCTAAAACAATTAAAGTAGGTCTATTTTCATCCCCACTAAACTCTTTCGGAATATTGGTGTAAAAGTCTATATCAGGAAAATCTATATTGTTCGGAATAGTATAGAAATTTCTGGGTTACACCATTTTATTGTTTCAACTTTCGGGTAAATCAATCTGTTAATATTTTCAATTAAATTACACACAAATGTAATTCATAGAGGTGCTAGAAGAAAATTTATTCAAAAGGGTTTAAATGATACTTGGCAAATTCATTTGGTTGAAATGATTCCATATGCAAAATTCAATAAGGGATATAAATATTTATTAACAGTTATTGATACATTTTCCAAATTTGCGTATGCTGAATCGGTTAAAAACAAAAGCGCTGATAATGTTTTAACCGCAATGAAAAATATTTTTAATAGTGCTGGTAAAAAACCAAAAAATTTACAATCTGATCAAGGTACGGAATTTTTCAACAAAAAATTTCAAAATTTAATGAAGAAAAATAAAATTAACCATTATCATACATAAAAGCATCAATTGTTTTAATCGTACCCTTAAAAACACGATGTGGAAACAATTTAGTTTACAAGGCACATATAAATGCTATAAATGCTAAACCATCGCTAATAGAAAACGAGGAAGAATACAGTTGCCTTTGTCAACTCTTAGATACCCGTACGAACCGTTAGTATGTTCACAGCCTGTCACTCTGCTTACAATATTATTTTTTTAATATTTTAGTATTTTAAAATAATTTTGGTGAATTTTATAATTTCTAGAACTATGTCATATGTACATATATTCAAACTATATGTTTATACATTCTTCAAAAGCAGATTTTAACCTTCCACATAACGATTATCAATCCAAAACTTTTTCAAATATTCTATAGTACCATTTAATACTAAGCGGTAAATGTATATTAAATTTACTAAGTACAAAATAGTAAATATAATTTTAAATATTATATTATATTAATGCGTACATAGTATATTTATATTGTTATAAGTATATCGCCATACATTGCAATATTTCTTTAAAAATATTTCCATTCATAGAATAATTTCTTATATGTACAATTAAATACATATATGTATGTATGTAAATACGGCGCTTTATAATATACATCTATCCTCTTATCATTCATTCATCAGTGACATATATGATATGTAAATAAACATGATATTATATAAGTATATATGTATATCAATATCATATAAATAAAAATTCTTCAAGCAACGTTGTTAAGTTATGTTGTTTATTTATTTACATTTTTTTGTACTACGCATTATATCCTCAACAACTTCAAATTATCGAGTAAAACAAATGCAAAAAAATTTGTTAGAAAATTTGAAAAAATCAAGTAACACTTTCGTCAATTATAAAGTAACCATATATTATTAAAAAAAGGTGTTAACAGAAATAAGAGTACAATGTTGAAGCTTTAATTTTTGTGTATTACTGAAAAAAAATTTTAACAGGTGCTCAAGTTACAGGTGTTTAAAAATAAGAAATTTTCAATTTTTGACCCCTTACCAATCCTAAACGGGGAGTGATACAAAAAAAATTTCTGAAATGACTAATACTTATTTTCAAAGATCTAACTTCTGCCAAAATTTCAACCGCTTCCAACTTAAACCGTTTAGAAGATAGAAGCGTTGAAGTATTTTGCAAAATTTGAGTTTCGCATAACGGTAAATTAAGACACCGTATGCCACAAATATATATTTATTGTATATATACTTTAGAGCTAATAAAAGTAGTAATCGTTTGGCGTTTTCAAAATGAAGATATACCTTATACAACTTGTGCTATAACAATTTAAATGTAGAGCTTTTTTGAACCTTTGGGGAGCTGTAGCTCCGTAACGGGTGAGGCTACAAAAAAAAGTTAATAAAAATAAATTAATATTTTTGTGAGATCTATCAGCAGTTAAAATTTCAAAGCTCTATTTCATCTATTTCATCTATTTCATGATATGAGTAATTTTATTATACCCGATCCTATCGTACGGGTATAAAAATTTTTTAGAAAAATTGAGAATAATTAAGTCACTTATCGTCAATTTTAAAGTAACCCTATATTGTTAACAAAAGTTGTTAAGAAAAATAAAAACATAATGTTGGAGCTTTCATTTTTGTACATTACTTCACAAAACTTTGGACAGGTGTTTAAAATAAAGAATTTTTTAGTTTTTGACCCCATAGAGGGCGATACAAAAATATTTTCTGAAATGACTCATACTTATTTTGAAAGACCTAACTTCTCTCAAAATTTCAAGTTTCTAACTTAAACCATTTGGAAGATTGTAAAACTACTACGCAGAGCCTGAGATATATACATCTGAAAATAGGGCTTTTTTGCAAATTTAGGGGGCTGTAACTTAGGAACCCCATAAAATTAAAAGAAACCATTAACACACATAAAAATATATTACTGGGGCTTTCAATTTTTTGTCTTGCCGAAGAAAAATGTGTATAGGTGCCTAAGTTAAAGGTGTTTAAAAATAGCAAATTTTCAATTTTTGAGCCCTAATAGCTTATAAACAGGGGGTGGTCCAAAAAAATTTACACGAATTCTAGAAGTTCTTTCTGCTCTCAAAATTTCAAGTCTCTATCTGGAAGCGTGCCGGAGTTATGAAGGTTGCAAAATCATGCAAAATTTGGTTTTCACATAACGGTAAATTTAAATACTAAATTTTAAAAAAATGTATAATTTTGATACTAATTTACAAATTTAAAGAAAATACCTGTCGAATGACGTTTTCTGATTGAGAAAATCTTAAGCAAAACATGAGACATATGCATTTAAAAATAGGGCTTTCTAAAAGTTTGAGGGACTGTAGCTCCGTAACGGCTGGAGCTACAAAAAAAAGTTATTAAAAATAAAATTAATATTTTTGTGAGATCTATCAGCAGTTAAAATTTCATAGCTCTATTTCAAAAAAAATGTTGGGATCTAAAAGTTAGGTGTTCGAAACCTACCCTAAGGCTTGATCCAAACTCCAAACCAAAAAAAATAGGGAACCTACAAATTACTCCCAGAATATTTTGTGTAAAGTTCAAGATTCCAGCTTTCTTAGTTTTTGCGTTAGCGTGCTGACGGACGGACGGACGGACGGACGGACATGGCTCAAAAGTCTTAGAATTTTTTTCTGATCCGATCCATACCTTTGAAGGTATATCTAGCTCGCTTATTTCGAGGTGTTACAAACGCAGGAGTAATTTTATTATACCCGATCCTATCGTACGGGTATAAAGAACTGATCCAATAACATACAATTTACTTGATTACACACAAAAACCAATAAAAGGCAGTTTTTATGAACCTGAACTTACATCTGTTAAACTTCCTAATGTTTACCTTGTAGAAAAAATAATAAGAAAAAAAGGAAATCAAGTTTTGGTTAGGTGGCATGGCTTTCATAAAAACATGATTCATGGATAAATAAACAAGATATTATTTAATGAAAAAATAATTTATAAACTTTTAGTAAAAAAAGCAATGCTGTTATTTAATATTAAAAAACTACTTTTTATACTATGTTTTATTAATTTTTTTTACTTTTAACTTGAACTTGAACTTGATCACGTTTTTAATTTGTATTTCATGACCACGGCTTATATTATTAACAATATAATTTTTACCGTTTTATTTAAATCGCTTTTATTAAATGTACATATACAAAATAATTTTTAAATGGAATGTTTTGTTATAATATTTTATTTAATTACAACTGTTCAACTTAAAACTTAAATGTATTCACATCAAGTTTTAAAACTTTTTTAAATTTTGTATTTAAAGCAAACTTGAAAAACTTTTCATATTTTTACCAATATTCAGCACTATAGCTTAAGCTTTTTAAATTTTAAATTAAAACATAATTGATATACTAACCACTAACTTTAATTTAAAATTTTCAATAACTTTTAATTAAATTTTAAATTATTTTATAAATTTTAAAAATCAACAAGAATCAACCCTATTTACACATAACGTTTTTTTTTTGCATACTTTCCGACGAGTGTAGACAAATAAACTTTTTTGTATAAGTTTAGAAGGACTCAAATTGTTATAATAGAATGTAAATTTGACTTTTGGTAAATATGGTGAAACTTTAATAATAATAATTTTGTATTTAAACCAAACTTTAAAAACTTTTCATATCTTCACCCTACTAATTTTTTGCATAAGGTTAGGAGAACTCAAATTGTTATAATAGAATGTAAATTTGACGTTTGGTAAATATGTTTAAACTTTAATAATAATTTTGTATTTAAATCAAACTTTAAAAACTTTTCATATCTTCAACCTACTAATTTTTTGCATAAGGTTAGGAGAACTCAAATTGTTATAATAGAATGTAAATTTGACGTTTGGTAAATATGTTTAAACTTTAATAATAATTTTGTATTTAAACCAAACTTTGAAATTTTTAAACCCAAACTTTAAAAAATTTTCATATTTTTATCCTAATTTAAAATATTCAGCACTGCAGTTTAAGCTTTTTAAATTGCAAATTAAAACATAACTGATGTAGTAACTACAAAGTTAAATTTAAAATAATTAATAAACTTTAATAATAATAAACTTTAAAAACTTTTAAACCAAACTTTGAAAACTTTTCATATCTTCATTCTACTAATTTTTTTGCATAGGAGAACTCAAATTGTTATAATAGAATGTAAATTTGACGTTTTATAAATATGTTTAAACTTTAATAATAATTTTGTATTTAAACTTTAACTTTAAAAAAATTTCATATTTTTATCCTAATTTAAAATATTCAGCACTATAGCTTTTTAAATTTAAACAAGTAAATGTAACAGTAAGTCGATGCAACCGACTTATTAATACCCTACACCTCAATAATTCGAATTAAATTAAAAATCCATAAGTTTTTTTGGCAGCTGCTTGAACTTCTTCCCTTTTGTGTCTTATTCAACTCGAATTTCAGGAAAGTAAAAGAGGCAACCTCTTGGAATATGCTTGACACCTTTGTAAAAAACTTTAAGTTTCTATCTTTATTAATTTCGAAGATTGTTAGTCCTTGGGAGGTGTGTGTCAGGTACCCGAATTGTCACTCCAATTCATTGAATCCATCTCAGGAACATAAAGAAAACATGCCAGAGCACCATTGTACTAAATTTAAAGGTTCTACTTTTGTTGGTTTTGGAGATATGCTCGTTGCTCTTGTGCTCGTCCGGGAGTTTCCAAAATACGAACCCATGGTTCAAATTCTTTCAAATGTCAGTTTCCAATTTTACAGAAAAGGAAACATAACAGAACACCTTTGTACTAAAAATAAAAGTACTATCTTTGTTGGTTGTGGAGATATACTCGTTTCGTCTGGCGCTCGTCCGGAAGCTTCCAAGATTTGAACCCATGGACCAAATCCTCACAAATTTCAGAAACATAAATCAAACATGAAGGAACACCATTCTGCCAATTTATAGGTTATATCTTTGTTGCTTTTATAGATAATATCATTTGCTCTGAGGCTCGTACGGAAGCTTCCAAAATCCGAACCCACGGACCAAATCCTTTTAAATTTCAGAGACCTAAATCAAACATGAAAGAACACCATTCTGCCAAATTCAAAGGTTATATCTTTGTTGTTTTTGGAGATAATCTCATTTTCTCTGGGGCTGATTCGGAAGCTTCCAAAATCCAAACCCATGGACCATATCCTCTTAAATTTCAGAGACATAAATCAAACGGAAAAAACATCATTGTAAAAAATTTAAAGGTTCTATCTTTGTTGATTTTGGAGATAATCTCGTTTGCTCTGGGGTTCGTTCGGAAGCTTCCAAAATCCGAATCCATGGACCAAATCCTCTTAAATTTCAGAGACATAAATCGAACGGCAAGGAACATCATTGTACAAAATTTAAAGGTTCTATCTTTGTTGATTTTGGAGATAATCTCGTTTGCTCTGGGGCTCGTTCGAAATCTTCCAAAATCCGAACCCATGGACCAAATCGTCTCAAATTTTAGAGATTTAAATAAAACATGAAAGAACACCTCTCTGTCAAATTTGAAGGTTATATCTGCATTGGTTTTGGAGATAATCTCATTTGATATGGTGCTCGTTCGGAAGCTTCCAAAATCCGAACCCACGGACCAAATCCTTTTAAATTTCAGAGACCTAAATCAAACATGAGGGAACACCATTCAGCCAAATTTAAAGATTATGTCTTTGATTTTTTTGGAGATAATATCATTTGCTCTGGGGCTCGTTAGGAAGCTTCCAAAATCCAAACCCATGGACCATATCCTCTTAAATTTCAGAAACAAAAATCAAACGGGAAAGAGCATCATTGTAAAAAAGTTAAAGGTTCTATCTTTGTTGGTTTTGGAGATAATCTCGTTTGCTCTGGGGCTCGTTCGAAAGCTTCCAATATACGAATCCATGGTTCAAATTCTTTCAAATGTCAGTTTCCAATTTTATAGAAAAGGAAACATAACAGCACACTCTTGTACTAAAAATAAAGGTTCTATCTTTGTTGGTTGTGGAGATATACTCGTTTGCTCTGGGGCTCGTTCGGAAGCTTCCAAGATCCGGACCCATTAACCAAATCCTCTCAAATTTCAGAGACTTAAATAAAATGTGAAAGAACACCACTCTGCAAAATTTAAAGGTTATATCTTAGTTGGTTTTGGAGATAATCTCAATTGCTCTGGTGCTCGTTCGGAAGCTTCCAAAATCCAAACCCATGGACCAAATCCTATTAAATTTCAGAAACATAAATCGAATGGGAAGGAACATTATTGTACAAAATTCAAAGATTCTATCTTTGTTGGTTTTGGAGATAATCTCGTTTGCTCCGGAATCATTCGGAAGCTTCCAGAATCCGAACCCATGGACGGATTTTGTCCAGATACGAGCTTAGCTTTCTTTTTGGAATTAGTAACCTACTATATAAATTTCATCAAGATAGCTTTATTAGTTTTTGAGTTATCGTGCGAACGGACGGACGGACGGACATCGTTAAATCGACTCATTTTGCATACTTTTTGGACGAGATATATACATCTGAAAATAGGGCTTTTTTGCAAATTTAGGGGGCTGTAACTTAGGAACCCCATAAAATTAAAAGAAACCATTAACACACATAAAAATATATTACTGGGGCTTTCAATTTTTTGTCTTGCCGAAGAAAAATGTGTATAGGTGCCTAAGTTAAAGGTGTTTAAAAATAGCAAATTTTCAATTTTTGAGCCCTAATAGCTTATAAACAGGGGGTGGTCCAAAAAATTTACACTAATTCTAGAAGTTCTTTCTGCTCTCAAAATTTCAAGTCTCTATCTGGAAGCGTGCCGGAGTTATGAAGGTTGCAAAATCATGCAAAATTTGGTTTTCACATAACGGTAAATTTAAATACTAAATTTAAAAAATATGTATAATTTTGATACTAATTTACAAATTTAAAGAAAATACCTGTCGAATGACGTTTTCTGATTGAGAAAATCTTAAGCAAAACATGAGACATATGCATTTAAAAATAGGGCTTTCTAAAAGTTTGAGGGACTGTAGCTCCGTAACGGCTGGAGCTACAAAAAAAAGTTATTAAAAATAAAATTAATATTTTTGTGAGATCTATCAGCAGTTAAAATTTCATAGCTCTATTTCAAAAGAAATGTTGGGATCTAAAAGTTAGGTGTTCGAGAGCTACCCTAAGGCTTGGTCCAAACTCAACCAAAAAAAATAGGGAACCTACAAATTACTCCCAGAATATTTTGTGTAAAGTTCAAGATTCTAGCTTTCTTAGTTTTTGAGTTAGCGTGCTGACGGACGGACGGACGGACGGACGGACATGGCTCAAAAGTCTTAGAATTTTTTTCTGATCCGATCCATACCTTTGAAGGTATATCTAGCTCCCTTATTTCGAGGTGTTACAAACGGAGGAGTAATTTTATTATACCCGATCCTATCGTACGGGTATAAAGAACTGATCCAATAACATACAATTTACTTGATTACACACAAAAACCAATAAAAGGCAGTTTTTATGAACCTGAACTTACATCTGTTAAACTTCCTAATGTTTACCTTGTAGAAAAAAATAATAAGAAAAAAAGGAAATCAAGTTTTGGTTAGGTGGCATGGCTTTCATAAAAACATGATTCATGGATAAATAAACAAGATATTATTTAATGAAAAAATAATTTATAAACTTTTAGTAAAAAAAGCAATGCTGTTATTTAATATTAAAAAACTACTTTTTATACTATGTTTTATTAATTTTTTTTACTTTTAACTTGAACTTGAACTTGATCACGTTTTTAATTTGTATTTCATGACCACGGCTTATATTATTAACAATATAATTTTTACCGTTTTATTTAAACCGCTTTTATTAAATGTACATATACAAAATAATTTTTAAATGGAATGTTTTGTTATAATATTTTATTTAATTACAACTGTTCAACTTAAAACTTAAATCTATTCACATCAAGTTTTAAAACTTTTTTAAATTTTGTATTTAAAGCAAACTTTAAAAACTTTTCATATTTTTACCAATATTCAGCACTATAGCTTAAGCTTTTTAAATTTTAAATTAAAACATAATTGATATACTAACCACTAACTTTAATTTAAAATTTTCAATAACTTTTAATTAAATTTTAAATTATTTTATAAATTTTAAAAATCAACAAGAATCAACCCTATTTACTCATAACGTTTTTTTTTTGCATACTTTCCGACGAGTGTAGACAAATAAACTTTTTTGTATAAGTTTAGAAGGACTCAAATTGTTATAATAGAATGTAAATTTGACTTTTGGTAAATATGGTGAAACTTTAATAATAATAATTTTGTATTTAAACCAAACTTTAAAAACTTTTCATATCTTCACCCTACTAATTTTTTGCATAAGGTTAGGAGAACTCAAATTGTTATAATAGAATGTAAATTTGACGTTTGGTAAATATGTTTAAACTTTAATAATAATTTTGTATTTAAATCAAACTTTAAAAACTTTTCATATCTTCAACCTACTAATTTTTTGCATAAGGTTAGGAGAACTCAAATTGTTATAATAGAATGTAAATTTGACGTTTGGTAAATATGTTTAAACTTTAATAATAATTTTGTATTTAAACCAAACTTTGAAATTTTTAAACCCAAACTTTAAAAAATTTTCATATTTTTATCCTAATTTAAAATATTCAGCACTGCAGTTTAAGCTTTTTAAATTGCAAATTAAAACATAACTGATGTAGTAACTACAAAGTTAAATTTAAAATAATTAATAAACTTTAATAATAATAAACTTTAAAAACTTTTAAACCAAACTTTGAAAACTTTTCATATCTTCATTCTACTAATTTTTTTGCATAGGAGAACTCAAATTGTTATAATAGAATGTAAATTTGACGTTTTATAAATATGTTTAAACTTTAATAATAATTTTGTATTTAAACTTTAACTTTAAAAAAATTTCATATTTTTATCCTAATTTAAAATATTCAGCACTATAGCTTTTTAAATTTAAACAAGTAAATGTAACAGTAAGTCGATGCAACCGACTTATTAATACCCTACACCTCAATAATTCGAATTAAATTAAAAATCCATAAGTTTTTTTGGCAGCTGCTTGAACTTCTTCCCTTTTGTGTCTTATTCAACTCGAATTTCAGGAAAGTAAAAGAGGCAACCTCTTGGAATATGCTTGACACCTTTGTAAAAAACTTTAAGTTTCTATCTTTATTAATTTCGAAGATTGTTAGTCCTTGGGAGGTGTGTGTCAGGTACCCGAATTGTCACTCCAATTCATTGAATCCATCTCAGGAACATAAAGAAAACATGCCAGAGCACCATTGTACTAAATTTAAAGGTTCTACTTTTGTTGGTTTTGGAGATATGCTCGTTGCTCTTGTGCTCGTCCGGGAGTTTCCAAAATACGAACCCATGGTTCAAATTCTTTCAAATGTCAGTTTCCAATTTTACAGAAAAGGAAACATAACAGAACACCTTTGTACTAAAAATAAAAGTACTATCTTTGTTGGTTGTGGAGATATACTCGTTCCGTCTGGCGCTTTTCCGGAAGCTTCCAAGATTTGAACCCATGGACCAAATCCTCACAAATTTCAGAAACATAAATCAAACATGAAGGAACACCATTCTGCCAATTTAAAGGTTATATCTTTGTTGCTTTTATAGATAATATCATTTGCTCTGAGGCTCGTACGGAAGCTTCCAAAATCCGAACCCACGGACCAAATCCTTTTAAATTTCAGAGACCTAAATCAAACATGAAAGAACACCATTCTGCCAAATTCAAAGGTTATATCTTTGTTGTTTTTGGAGATAATCTCATTTTCTCTGGGGCTGATTCGGAAGCTTCCAAAATCCAAACCCATGGACCATATCCTCTTAAATTTCAGAGACATAAATCAAACGGAAAAAACATCATTGTAAAAAATTTAAAGGTTCTATCTTTGTTGATTTTGGAGATAATCTCGTTTGCTCTGGGGTTCGTTCGGAAGCTTCCAAAATCCAAACCCATAGACCAAATCCTCTTAAATTTCAGAGACATAAATCGAACGGCAAGGAACATCATTGTACAAAATTTAAAGGTTCTATCTTTGTTGATTTTGGAGATAATCTCGTTTGCTCTGGGGCTCGTTCGAAATCTTCCAAAATCCGAACCCATGGACCAAATCGTCTCAAATTTTAGAGATTTAAATAAAACATGAAAGAACACCTCTCTGTCAAATTTGAAGGTTATATCTGCATTGGTTTTGGAGATAATCTCATTTGATATGGTGCTCGTTCGGAAGCTTCCAAAATCCGAACCCACGGACCAAATCCTTTTAAATTTCAGAGACCTAAATCAAACATGAGGGAACACCATTCAGCCAAATTTAAAGATTATGTCTTTGATTTTTTTGGAGATAATCTCATTTGCTCTGGGGCTCGTTAGGAAGCTTCCAAAATCCAAACCCATGGACCATATCCTCTTAAATTTCAGAAACAAAAATCAAACGGGAAAGAGTATCATTGTAAAAAAGTTAAAGGTTCTATCTTTGTTGGTTTTGGAGATAATCTCGTTTGCTCTGGGGCTCGTTCGAAAGCTTCCAATATACGAATCCATGGTTCAAATTCTTTCAAATGTCAGTTTCCAATTTTATAGAAAAGGAAACATAACAGCACACTCTTGTACTAAAAATAAAGGTTCTATCTTTGTTGGTTGTGGAGATATACTCGTTTGCTCTGGGGCTCGTTCGGAAGCTTCCAAGATCCGGACCCATGAACCAAATCCTCTCAAATTTCAGAGACTTAAATAAAATGTGAAAGAACACCACTCTGCCAAATTTAAAGGTTATATCTTAGTTGGTTTTGGAGATAATCTCAATTGCTCTGGTGCTCGTTCGGAAGCTTCCAAAATCCAAACCCATGGACCAAATCCTATTAAATTTCAGAAACATAAATCGAATGGGAAGGAACATTATTGTACAAAATTCAAAGATTCTATCTTTGTTGGTTTTGGAGATAATCTCGTTTGCTCCGGAATCATTCGGAAGCTTCCAGAATCCGAACCCATGGACGGATTTTGTCCAGATACGAACTTAGCCTTCCTCTTGGAATTAGTAACCTACTATATAAATTTCATCAAGATAGCTTTATTAGTTTTTGAGTTATCGTGCGAACGGACGGACGGACGGACATCGTTAAATCGACTCATTTTGCATACTTTTTGGACGAGATATATACATCTGAAAATAGGGCTTTTTTGCAAATTTAGGGGGCTGTAACTTAGGAACCCCATAAAATTAAAAGAAACCATTAACACACATAAAAATATATTACTGGGGCTTTCAATTTTTTGTCTTGCCGAAGAAAAATGTGTATAGGTGCCTAAGTTAAAGGTGTTTAAAAATAGCAAATTTTCAATTTTTGAGCCCTAATAGCTTATAAACAGGGGGTGGTCCAAAAAAATTTACACTAATTCTAGAAGTTCTTTCTGCTCTCAAAATTTCAAGTCTCTATCTGGAAGCGTGCCGGAGTTATGAAGGTTGCAAAATCATGCAAAATTTGGTTTTCACATAACGGTAAATTTAAATACTAAATTTAAAAAAAATGTATAATTTTGATACTAATTTACAAATTTAAAGAAAATACCTGTCGAATGACGTTTTCTGATTGAGAAAATCTTAAGCAAAACATGAGACATATGCATTTAAAAATAGGGCTTTCTAAAAGTTTGAGGGACTGTAGCTCCGTAACGGCTGGAGCTACAAAAAAAAGTTATTAAAAATAAAATTAATATTTTTGTGAGATCTATCAACGGTTAAAATTTCATAGCTCTATTTCAAAAAAAATGTTGGGATCTAAAAGTTAGGTGTTCGAAAGCTACCCTAAGGCTTGATCCAAACTCAACCAAAAAAAATTGGGAACCTACAAATTACTCCCAGAATATTTTGTGTAAAGTTCAAGATTCTAGCTTTCTTAGTTTTTGCGTTAGCGTGCTGACGGACGGACGGACGGACGGACATGGCTCAAAAGTCTTAGAATTTTTTTCTGATCCGATCCATACCTTTGAAGGTATATCTAGCTCGCTTATTTCGAGGTGTTACAAACGGAGGAGTAATTTTATTATACCCGATCCTATCGTACGGGTATAAAGAACTGATCCAATAACATACAATTTACTTGATTACACACAAAAACCAATAAAAGGCAGTTTTTATGAACCTGAACTTACATCTGTTAAACTTCCTAATGTTTACCTTGTAGAAAAAATAATAAGAAAAAAAGGAAATCAAGTTTTGGTTAGGTGGCATGGCTTTCATAAAAACATGATTCATGGATAAATAAACAAGATATTATTTAATGAAAAAATAATTTATAAACTTTTAGTAAAACGAGGAAGAATACAGTTGACTTTGTCAACTCTTAGATACCCGTACGAACCGTTAGTATGTTCACAGCCTGTCACTCTGCTTACAATATTATTTTTTTAATATTTTAGTATTTTAAAATAATTTGGGTGAATTTTATAATTTCTAGAACTATGGGTTGTACATATATTCAAACTATATGTTTATATGTACATTCTTCAAAAGCAGATTCTAACCTTCCACATAACGATTATCAATCCAAAACTTTTTCAAATATTCTATAGTACCATTTAATACTAAGCGGTAAATGTATATTAAATTTACTAAGTACAAAACAGTAAATATAATTTTAAATATTATATTATATTATATTTAAATATTCCATTGGCAGAATAATTTCTTATAAGTACAATAAAATACATATGTGTATGTAAATACGGCGCTATATAATATACATCTATACTCTTATCATTCATTTACTAGTGACATATACGATATGTAAATAAACATGATATTATATAAGTATGTATATATATCAATATCATATAAATAAAAATTCTTCAAGCAACCGTTATGTTGTTTATTTAATTACATTTTTTTGTACTACGCATTATATCCTCAACAATTTCAAATTATCGAGTAAAACAAAATGGAAAAAATTCGTTAAAGAAATTTGTTAGAAAATTTGAAAAAATCAAGTAACACTTCCGTCAATTATAAAGTAACCCTATATTATTAAAAAAAGTTGTTAACAGAAATAAAAATATAATGTTGGAGCTTTAATTTTTGTGTATTACTTCAAAAAAATTTTAACAGGTGTTCAAGTTACAGGTGTTTAAAAATAGGAAATTTTCAGTTTTTGACCCCTTACAGCTCCTAAACGGGGGGTGATACAAAAAAAATTTCTTAAATGACTCATACTAATTTTCAAAGATCTAACTTCTGTCAAAATTTCAAGTTTCCAACTTAAACCGTTTAGAAGATAGAAGGGTTAAAGGATTTTGCAAAATTTGAGTTTCGCATAACGGTAAATTAAGACACCGTATGCCAAAAATATATATTTATTGTATATATACTTTTAAAGCTAATGAAAGTTGTAATCATTTGGCGTTTTCAAAATGAAGATATACCTTATAGAACTTGTGCTATAAGAATTTAAATATAGAGCTTTTTTGAACCTTTGGGGAGCTGTAGCTCCGTAACGGGTGGGACTACAAAAAAAAGTTATTAAAAATAAAATTAATATTTTTGTGAGATCTATCAGTAGTTAACTATATTATACAGCTTTATTGCAAAACTATTATTATACAGCTTTATTGCAAAAAAAATGTGGAGATCTAAAAGTTAGGTGTTCGAGAGCTACCCTAAGGCTTGGTCCAAACTCAACCAAAAAAAATAGGGAACCTACAAATTACTCCCAAAATATTTTGTGTAACTTTCAAGATTCTAGCTTTCTTAGTTTTTGAGTTAGCGTGCTGACGGACGGACGGACGGACGGACGGACGGACAGACGGACATGGCTCAAAAGTCTTAGAATTTTTTTCTGATCCGATCCATACCTTTGAAGGTATATCTAGCTCGCTTATTTCGAGGTGTTACAAACGGAGGAGTAATTTTATTATACCCGATCCTATCGTACGGGTATAAAAAGCAATGCTGTTATTTAATATTAAAAAACTACTTTTTATACTATGTTTTATTAATTTTTTTTACTTTTAACTTGAACTTGAACTTGATCTCATTTTTAATTTGTATTTCATGACCACGGCTTATATTATTAACAATATAATTTTTACCGTTTTATTTAAACCGCTTTTATTAAATGTACATATACAAAATAATTTTTAAATGGAATGTTTTGTTATAATATTTTATTTAATTACAACTGTTCAACTTAAAACTTAAATGTATTCACATCAAGTTTTAAAACTTTTTTAAATTTTGTATTTAAAGCAAACTTTAAAAACTTTTCATATTTTTACCAATATTCAGCACTATAGCTTAAGCTTTTTAAATTTTAAATTAAAACATAATTGATATACTAACCACTAACTTTAATTTAAAATTTTCAATAACTTTTAATTAAATTTTAAATTATTTTATGGTATTTAAAAAACCGGGTAAAGAACCAACAAACCCCAGTAATTACCGGCCGATAAGCTTGCTACCAAGCATATGTAAAATTTATGAAGTCTTAATAAATGGTAAATAAATCATCTTAACACAAAAAACACCTTACCCGAAAACCAATTCGGATTTCTATTGAAATATACAACATTATGTTCAACATTTAATCAAAATCAAATCTACATCAAAACAAATTTACATCAAAAATTAATTTTAACAAGTGCGAAAGCATATTATTTAGAAACACTTATAATGAACTTAATGACAATTATAAGAAAAACTGGAAAAGGTTCATAATAAAAGCACCTAAAAACAAGCAAAAAAACGGGGAATTACCTAGAAGTTCACCTACTTAGAAATCTTAACTACATACACCAAGTAAAAAGGGCAACAGAAAAAGGCACCAAAGCTATGAATGCATGTAAAAAACTATTTTATAATAAGGCACTCAATAATAAAGTGAAAATCATTGCATACCTTACATTGATCAGACCTGTATTATCATATGGTATACCAGTATGGTATAATAAAAGGGCCAGTCTAATGGAAAAAATCAGAGAATTGGAAATAAAGTGCAAAAGAGTATGTATAAACAAATCACACAAACCAGAATCTGACTACAAATATTTTATTTCAAGGGAACTACAATAGGAAACTACAAATATTTTATTTCAAATAAATATTTGTACAAAGAAAGAAACATAAACAGAATCAATAATTTTATGATAAAATTAATTCGAAATCATTATGTTAGAGCAACAAATACTCCAGAAAATGGTCTAATATCCCATATATTTTACCACAATGAGGAGTACATTAAAAAAAACTTTGCTCTCGGGTTTTATAGCCCCTGAGCATTTTATATATCTAGATAAAAATGGTTATATTCAAAACCTGAATCGTGTCCCTATACTATATCACTATAGTAGACGGGCTACATGTAAAACTATTGAATATGATCTTGGTAACATTAACAGAGATCTCCTGAAGTATGACATGAGTATTCCTCATAAGGATACATTAATTAGGCAAAACTGTTGGTGGTTAGGTACAGTTGGTGGTTAGTATGTATGTATATGAGTGTAAGGTAGGATAAGATTTTAAATTATAGGTTAAGTTAGTATAGGCTAGTTTTACAAAAATTAAAAAGAAAAAAACATTGATTTTTAAAACAATTTTTTCAATGAAAAGTTAAAGAAGATATGAAATTATATAAATGTATGTATATTAAAAATAAGAAAAACCTAATTTAACATTGACATAACTTAACATAAAAAAAAAAAATTAATTTTTAGATTCTTTTTTACTCATTTTGCATACTTTTTGGACGAGTGTATGCAAATAATTTTTTTGCATACTTTTAGGAGGGCAAAAAGCTTAAAAAAGCTTCTCCTGCACCAGAACCGGCATATCGATACTACTTCCCTGGTCTTTTTAAGTAAGAGACTGTAATATTTGGTAAGTTTTTCAGTAATATAAACTATCTCAAAATCCCTATTTGACGAATCTGACGTGTTCGAAATAATTTTTGCTTTTTTAGCTTGCAGAATAGTTTTAGAGCTGCTTTTTTTTCACTTTAAAAACAATCTTAGAGGGCTCACCTGAATTGGTTGACTGGTGTGGCACTAATAATGCCTTCTTTATATCCCCTAACTCCACGTTTATGTCCAGGGCTTGTACAACTTTTATAGCTATCTCTTAATAGCTATGGAGCTGAATCAGTATCTTTGTTGTTATACCAGATATTTCTAAAGTTTTCAAGAATTTGTCTTGCTTTATGTTTTAAATCGCAACAGAGTTTTGTTCGATATGTGTTCTTAGAATTTTATTTTCATTCCTTAGATTGATGTTTTCTTCGATTATTGAATCCATATTTTCCTTAAAGATTTTTAGTTCTTTATGTAATTCCAATAATTTATTTTCAATGTTGTCTAATTTTTTTAATTCAGAAAACTTGTTTTCGCGTGAGGTTTGCTGTGAAATAATTTGATCTAGTTTTAGAGATAATTGGTCACTATTTACATATATTTTAGCTGTGGACGATAAGGAAGAGTGATCGCTATCAATATTTATTTTAGATGTACTCTGTATCGGTACGTTTGTAGTTGAATTCACCCAATCGACTTCCTTTTTTTGCGCCTTTCTGTACATGGAGTACAGAGCCAAATTTTCTCCAAGTTCTCGTTGATCATTGTATTCTTCAATAGATATGTATATTGCAGCATGCAAAATGAAATCATTTCTGACAGTCGCCATTACATTTAATTGCTTTATCCTTTTTTAAATTTAAATTCTTATTACACTGTGTACAAATTGATTTCCTTGACATTTTTATATGTCAATTTTTTGAATACAAGATCGAATTATTCGAAACAAAATGTTCACGGTAATACTGAAATTGTTTTGAATTAAAAATAAACAAAACGAAAATTTTTCTTCAACAAATTCCGTTTCGTTTCAAATTCAAATTATGTATCTTTCTTTATCTTTCAAATTGAATTGTTTTTATTTGGTTTTTTTAATTGTTGTACAAAAATTTGGTTATTGCCCAATTTTTTTGTTTAATAGTTTCAAAAATTAAATTTTTTTTAAAATAAATATTAAAAAATGTAAGTATTAAAATCAAAAATAATAAAATAATTCTACTTAAAATTTTATTTTTATTTTATAACAAAGTAGTTTTGTATTAAATACAAATTGTATTAATTTGTATTAATTTTTTAATATTGACCTCCAAAATTTCCAATATATAAATTATATATATAAATATATGAATTAAGTTTTATAAATTTTTATCTTTATTGCACTTTTGCACGTTAAACAGATCTTTATCGCACAAATTATTTTGAAACGACTAAAAAATGTATTCGAAACAAAGCTTACGTGCTGCCAAAAACTTTTGAAACAAAATAAAAATTTCGAAATAAATGAAAAGTATTCGAAACAAAATTATGTGCTGCCATTTTATCAAAAACTCGAAACAACACATTCGAAACAAGTTACGTGATGCCACCCCTGGTTAACAAAATTTCTGTTCTATTCTTTCTAATTTTTCGTTTTTATTTAAAAAATACTGAATCGCAAATGACATTATACTATTTTTATTCTGGGGAACTATTATACTATTTTTATTCTGTTGATTCTGTCCGATCACAGAATCAACGATGTAGCGAAAGGTTGATCCACTACAATTTTTGATAATATTTTCAATAATGCATTACTAATGTGGTTAGCATCACGCCCAACAACTGTTTCATCCCATAAAGCATTGTAAACTATTTTATGACCATCAACTTTGGCTGTTAGATTGTAGCAGTTTAATTTTTTTTTTGTAATAAAAATTTTATGTATTTGCAATTGGTAACGGGAATACTTTTTGCATATCAAAGCAAATAACAATTGTTTTCGTTGTTTTAAAATCAATTTTTCGGTCCCTATTTCTCTGGGCTTTGTTTTTTCAGCCATATGCTTTTCATGGTTTGATTTTTCCAAAGGTCTTGCAAATTTCCACATCTTGTAGGCATCACATTTGTCGCAGAAATCTTTCTTGCATTTAAAAAAACTTATATTGTATTCCCTTAAAAATGTTTGAAAAAGTAGTTAGAGTGACTGGTTCAGAAAGCTTGCTTCTATATAAAAAGTACACTGTGCTCATATTTATATTACCATCTAAATACTTTTTTTAGTTGAGGCTCTACAATAATGCAAATCAACTATTGGAAAAAAATTTACATGTTCATCAATTTCTTTTTTTTGTTACTCAATAATATTAACTTTGACATGTTTCCCTTTACTTGTATCTCGTGAAATATTAACAGAACTAATTTGAACTTTTGAAAAAAAGTAATATATCCGCATTTTAGAAATATTTACTGTGTTTAGAGAAAAGCTTTGCCACACCTGTAATCTTTATTCGCCAATTTCAAAAAAAAATTTGTACGAAAAATGTCTGCCACTAACTACTCTTGCAGTCCTTTTTCTTTTAGATGCATTCTTTTCTATAAACTTGGAGTATAAATGATTTTTTTTTTGAATCATCTAAGCTCCGAAATATTTTATTAATCTTTTGTCTCACAGTTTCCTCAATTTTTAAATCACATTTGAACACCACAATTGATATTTTTGCACCCAGAACTTATTGAAGTTTTAGATGGAACAATAATACCATTTTTGCTGACGTATTCCTGTCCACTTTGTCTTTGGGTTTTCTTGATAAATCTTTTCTAATTAGATGGTTTTCGAAATTTTTGTTTTTTCTGGACATGTTAAAGGTAAACTTGTTGTGCTATCATTGAGTTGTTTTTGAATATAATATACTTCATTCTCTATTGGTAGACAAGTTTCATGAAATGATGTTGATGCATCAATAACGATTACTTCTGTATTAGAAATTGAATCAATTATTTCAATTTCAGCTATTTGTGTACTAGAAAACACAAAATAAACTGTTTACTTTAATTTGCGAAACATTATTTATTATTTTTATTTTATTATACATACACACCAGTCCATTCATTTATTATAACTATTTCATATTCTACATTCTTATCAATTTCGCCGGCATTAATTATATTATTTTCTTTTGAATGTATTTCACTTAAATCATTATATTATAAAATACTAATCTTTTAAATTTTTAAATATATACATACTTTTCGGTAGTTTCATTTTCCATTTTAATTAAATTAAATAATTAATAACAATTAATAAAACACAATAATCACAAAACACAATTACGTCTCATCCGTTCAATTTCTAAACAACTGGAATTATGTTTTTTGACAGCGGGATTAGCGCGGGATATAGTAAACGGGAGATTAGATATAATAGCGAGAAATTAGTAAACTAATAGGATATTGAACAATATATAATAAAAATGAGTAACAACATTCTCCATATGATATTAACTAAAATAATTTTAGGTTTGGATCTTGCATAAAATAAAATTGGATACTTTCCTGATGTGCAGCGATATTGAATAAAACACATATTCATTAGGATATTGCATAAAATGATACAGAAACAAAAAGTTTTTTGTAATTGGTATGTATATAGAATATAATTATGTCTTAAAATATATATTAACTGTGGATATAGAACTGAAGCCCAAACTAATGCACTTATATGTGATATTGACTAAAACGATTTAACTGTGGTATTTGAATAAAGAAGAATAATTTCGAGTTAGGATATCGAATATTTAATACAAAAATGGATGTTGGCTAAAACCTTTTCTGTATTATTTTAATTAATATTTTGTTGGATATTGAATGATTATAAGTTTTTGTATAGATATAGAATAAAAATAATAATTCAAAAAGCTCTAAAAAACGGATATAGAACAAAATTTGCAAAAATATCTTAAAAACTAGAAGAGATAGAACTAAAACAATACCAGAATCGGATTCCTCTGATCAATTTATTAAAACTGCATTTTTAATTGAAAATCACTAAAACTGGATATTGACTACTATAGCTTTCACGGGCTATGGCTAGGGTGTTCAAAATTGAGGTATCATTTTAATTTTGCCGCCATTTTTTTTCTACCTGGAATTTTTATACGAGGTTTCTTTAGGTATATTCTAAATACATTCCGGTTAGTTAATATGGAACGTTACACGAAGGAACAACGTGTTTTTGTTATTGCAACATTTTTTGAAAATGGTAAAAGTTTTCAAGATGTTATTAGGAAATTTCGAACAAAATTTGGTAGAGAAAATGCTCCAACAAATCGTGCCATCAAGCTGATGGTTGATAAAAATCTAGAAACTGGATCTGTTCTTGATAACAGAGGCAACATTTATTAACGTAGTGGCCGTTCAACCGAGAATGTAGCAGCTGTGAGCAGAAGTGTTGAAGAAAATCCAAAAACTTCCATTCATCATCGTTCGCAGCAATTAAACATCAAACCATCCACATTATTCAACATTTTGCATCGTGATCTCCATTTAAAGGCTTATAAGATCCAGCTGACGCAAGAATTAAAACCAACTGACCATGCATTACGTCGGCAATTCGTTTCTTGGGCAATCGAAAAACAAGAAGAAAATGAGAATTTTTTTAACAAAATAATCTTCACTGAACAAGCTCATTTCCAGGTCAATGGCTACGTCAATAAACAGAATTGCCGCATTTGGGGTAAAGAGAATCCAGGGGTTGTCTTAGAGAAACCAGTACATCCACAAAAAGTTACGGTTTGGTGTGATTTGTGGGCAGGAGGAATCATCTGACCATATTTTTTTGAAAACGCAAATGGAAATGCGATAACGATCAATGGAAATCGCTACAGGGAGATGATCCGAAGCTTTTTGTGGCGGGAAATTGATGATTTGGACGTAGAGAATATGTGGTTTCAACAGGACGGTGCCACTTGCCACACAGCAAGAGAAACAATGAATCTTTTGAAGGAAAAGTTCGAAGATCGCATTATTTCTCGTAGAGGAGGAGTGATGTGGCCACCAAGATCGTGCGATTTGACACCGTTGGATTTTTTTTTGTGGAGTTTTGTGAAATCGAAAGTGTACAGCAATAATCCCACAACAATTCAAGAGCTTGAAAACAACATTATCGAGCAGATTTCAACCATTGAGAACAGTTTATTGAACAACGTGATTCAGAATTTTGGTAAAAGATTGGAAGCCTGCCGAAGTAGTAGAGGGGGCCACTTGGCCGACATAATTTTTCATTATTAACCGGAACCTATTTGTAATAAATTAAAATAAAAATATATTTAATATTTCAAAAAAAAAGTATTTTTTTATTAAAATTAAAATGATACCTCAATTTTGAACTATAAATGCTATAATGAGATAATTTTTTTTAAAGAATTTTCCATCGTAACAATATAATTTAGAAAATTACAGAAAAATTCGCAATTAAAAATTTATTGTCTACTTTTTAGTTCAAAAACGAGGAAGAATACAGTTGCCTTTGTCAACTCTTAGATACCCGTACGAACCGTTAGTATGTTCAGAGCCACTCTGCCTACAATATTATTTTTTTAATATTTTAGTATTTTAAAATAATTTGGGTGAATTTTATAATTTCTAGAACTATGGGTTGTACATATATTCAAACTATATGTTTATATGTACATTCTTCTAAAGCAGATTCTAACCTTCCACATAACGATTATCAATCCAAAACTTTTTCAAATATTCTATAGTACCATTTAATACTAAGCGGTAAATGTATATTAAATTTACTTAGTACAAAATAATAAATATAATTTTAAATATTATATTATATTATATTTAAATATTCCATTGACAGAATAATTTCTTATAAGTACAATAAAATACATATATGTATGTAAATACGGCGCTATATAATATACATATATACTCTTATCATTCATTCACTAGTGACATATACGATATGTAAATCAACATGATATTATATAAGTATGTATATATGTCAATATCATATAAATAATAATAAAAATTCTTCAAGCAACCGTTATGTTGTTTATTTATTTACATTTTTTTATACTACGCATTATATCCTCAACAATTTCAAATTATCGAGTAAAACAAAATGGAAAAAATTCGTTTTAAAGAAATTTGTTAGAAAATTTGAACAAATCAAGTAACACTTTCGTCAATTATAAAGTAACCCTATATTATTAAAAACAGTTGTTAACAGAAATAAGAGTATAATGTTGAAGCTTTAATTTTTGTGTATTACTTCAAAAAAATTTTAACAGGTGTTTAAAAATAGGAAATTTTCAGTTTTTGCTTTGAGCTACCCTAAGGCTTGGTCCAAACTCAACCAAAAAAAATAGGGAACCTACAAATTACTCCCAGAATATTTTGTGTAAAGTTCAAGATTCTAGCTTTCTTAGTTTTTGAGTTAGCGTGCTGACGGACGGACGGACGGACATGGCTCAAAAGTCTTAGAAGTTTTTTCTGATCCGATCCATACCTTTGAAGGTATATCTAGCTCGCTCATTTCGAGGTGTTACAAACGGAGGAGTAATTTTATTATACCCGATCCTATCGTACGGGTATAAAAAGCTGTTTTTTAAAAATTTTTTTTTTTTTTCGTATAGGTACGTTTGCACTACAGACAGTGGATGTGAATAAATTAAGAAAAATAGATTGTATTTATACATTTGTAAATTGTACTTGTACCAACTTTGGCAAATAGACTTTTTTGTTGCAGAAAAATGCATTATATTAATGAAAAAAAGTGCAACTCAAAATTCACATAATATGTAGATTAATAATTGGGATGTAATTATTAACCATTATTTAACTGCATGTTAATATACATACATTATATATTATAGAATTAAAAAAAATATGGAAGTTTGTCATTTACATATACGTAAAATGAATTGTTTAATAGTGAAATAAGGAATTCATATTGTATACATATATGTATGCATAAGAGAAAGTAGAGCAACAAATTTTGAAACGGTCACAATACGCACATTTTAATATTTCAATCAAAGATTATATATTACTCATATGAATATGAGTCAATCCCAGCATTTTGCTACTTGAAAAAAGAAAACACAAAATTTAAATTTTAGTATTTAAAAATTATTGGGTCCGGATTAACAATACCATACAGTATTCAAAAAAACTTTTACTCGCCGGGCGCCCATCATTTGATGAGCCTTTTCATTAGTTAATATATAAATATGTTAAATTGCTTGTCACTCTATGGATATGTACATCTATACATCTATAATAATGATGCTATCTTGATGAAATTAATACTGTAGGTTAACAATGACTAAGGTAAGGCGGGGATTGTAAATGGGCCAAATCGGACCATGCGTTCGAGTACCTCCCATACAACTCCCAAAACCGAATACGCATATCGTCGAAATTAATAAAGATAGAAACTTCAAATTTGGTACTAAGGTGTTGTTTCCTGAATCCCTTATTTGTCGAAAATATGAGATGAATTGGAAGAGTTGTTCGGGTACCTCCCATACAACTCCCAAAACCGAACAAGCATATCTTCGAAATTAATAAAGATAGAAACTTCAAATTTGGTACTAGGGTGTTGTTTTCTGAATCCCTGATTTGTCCAAAATTTAAGATGAGTTAGAATGGTTGTTCGGGTATCTGCCACACAACTCCCAAGACCAAACAAGCATATCTTCGAAATTAATAAATATATAAACTTGAAATTTGATATAAGAATGTTCTACCCTGTTGATGTCTCTAAAGTTTGAGATGAATTGGGGTGGTGGTCCGCGTGCCTTCACACACTTCCCAGGACCTACGAATCATATTTTCGAATTTAATAAAGATAGAAATCTGAAATTTTGTACAAAGGTTGTAAAAGCATTTATTTTTTTAGCTTAACCTAACTGAAATAACTTATGGATTTTAAATTTAATTTGAATTTTTTAGGTGTAGAGTATAAATAAGTCGGTTGCATCGACTTACTGTTACTTTTACTTGTTTTTATTTCATTTATTTTACTGTAGCTTGGATAATAAAATATGATAATATTTTGTTGTTCTCGATAGACTTTTTCGTTTTCAATCTGCTGGCTGATTCGAATTTGATATCACCTTTTTCAAATGTTTTTAGAGAAGTTAAAATTTTTTCTTCTTTGTAACTTGTGTCTAAACCTTTTAATAAGAGGCTAATTTTTTTCTTCTGTTTCGGCGTGTAAGTATAAATATTTGTCTGAGATGTTTTCAGTATTTCCAATATGCATTTATAGTCAATGATGTTTATAGGTATGTATTATAACATGCATTTCAGAATTTTTTTTTATTAAAAAATTGTTTGTTTTAATTTTTATTGTTTTTTTTTAATAATTAAATTTCTGTATTAAAAACACTAATTGGTGGCATTTTTTTATTACTATTATTATTGTTATTATTATTGATGTTGTTGTTGCTGTTATTGTTTTTATTATTATTGTTAATATTATTATTTATATTTTGGCTTAAATTATTGTTACTATTATTGTTATTGGTTTTATTGTTTGTATTTTATTTATTCATAGCATTTTTTTGCGATAGAACTTCTATAAATTTCTCGGAATCGTCTTTGTCGTTTTCGTCTTCGTGGTTTTGAGAGACTTCTTCGTTATTTTGAGAAACGTCATCTAGTTCCTTTAGCGAACTATACGAATTGTTTGTATTTAATTTTTTTTTGACACGTGTTTCTATTTTTTTTACAACTGATTCATTTTTATTTTTTGATAATATTTTCTGGATTTTTTTTTCCAAATTTTTTAATTTGGTTTTGAGTTTTCAAATTTGAATCGTTTAATTTTTTAGTATCCATGGTGACACTTTTTTTGGTTTAATTTTGTTTATTAGTAAAGGAAACTTATTATTTATTTGTTTTTTTAAGTCATTTTGTTCAGATTGCATTAAGCAATCGATTAATAGAAGGTAAAAAATAAAAAAACAAACACTAAATTTTTATTTAATTTTTCTTTTATATTTGATTTATTATAGTATTTAACACTTAAAATAAAAAAAAATATTATTTTATAATTTAAGTTTTTTTTTTTTTTATGATTGTTTAATATTAATTATACCACTATTAGTTTTAGAAACATTGTTTTTAAACGTCTTTACTAATCCTTCTTTAATATACTTTAAATCTCGAAAAATCCTTCTTTAATATACTTTACGTAATTACTTCATAAGCATTTTATTAAACTGTGTAATTTTATTTCTTTGTTTAGTAAGTAATCTTTTTCTTTCTGTTTATATGTTATAGCGTTTAATTTTAAGTAAATTTGTAACATTAACATTGTCATTCAACTTAAAATTTTAAGTTTGTAATCACATTACAATCACATTGTGATTTTTAGTTTGAATATTTAATTATGTACAGAAAAAGGATGCGAGATCGATATGCCATGTACGTCCGCTCGTCCCCCCGCACGACATCCCGAAATATAATTATGAAATTTCTACCATTTCATCTTTCCAAATACAAAATACAAAAATCTTAATATAATAAAAAACAATCCCCCGCTGCTGCTGCTGCTGGTGATATTCAAGTGCCCTTTTTTTTTAAATTTTAGAGCACACACAATCACAATATTAAACTAAATAAATATTAATAATACTAACACTTAAAGAGGCAAATGAGGTAAAAGGAAATGGTTTGATTCTTAAACGATACTCTTTACTCTTTAGGTTTTAATTCTACTACTACCTAGAAATTTATCAACCAATACCAACTACAATATTATAATGTACAAATTATAATACAATGTACATTTGCATATGATATTAATATACTATTAGCAAATAGCAGTACAATATTAATTACGAAACAGAAAATACTAACAAAAAAAAAAAAAATCTATAAATTGAGTAATTTACCACAAACTAAATAATATATATGAACAACAATTTTTAAAGCAAATATGATTATTAAATTATACAAAAACCTCAAAAAATAATTCCGATGGAACTTCCAAAGAAAGTTTCGTTTTGGAATAGTTTTTATGAAATAAGAACCATTCTGAATCTAATGAATAACATTCATTATTTTTTGATAAAAACTGTCTACAATTTTCGCATTTTATTTTATTAAGTATTTTAAAAATAATGTATCCGCACACATATTTCATTGAATTTTCTTCAATTGCATTATTTTTTAAATCATGTCGAGAATTATATCGTCCTCGTCAAAAACTAGTACTTCATGTGGATAACTTGTTTCGCTTTCTTCAATATTGAATAGTATATTAGAAGTATCTTTTAGAAGATTATTAAAAACTTAAAAATAAAAATAACAAGTAAAATTAATTATACTCCCAACCTGTTACCAGAAATAAGTCATCAGAGTCTTCTTCACAATTAGTTGATTTCGAATGTTCATTAAAAAGTGTTAAAGTTAAAATTTTTGCAATAATATTATTGAATTCAAAAATTGAGGGATTATAATTATTTGGAACCATAGATCTTATTAATGAAAATAAATTTTCTAGAGGATCTTGATTTAATCTTGAAATTAGTATAAAAAAATTATCTCCCTTTACAACGTCCTCTAACAATAAAAGTATGCCTCTTAAAGTTTGTACCATTCCATTGAAGCAGTAAATACTTTTATGTAAATTTCCTGAAACATTTTCTAAATATTTAACCATTTCCTGAAATTGGAATGAGAAAAACCTATAGTTGGAGAAACAAAAATTAATTTTCATAGATTACCTTAAGATAATCATGAATACTATTATGCGGTTGTAATGCATTACCATTTGGATTATGACTAAAAAGTGTTTTACTGTTCAGAGCATCAAAGAGCTTACCAATTTTTTCCAAAAACTTAGCAGTAGCTTCAGCATCATCTTCATTTCCTTGAAATTTGCCAACTCCTTCCATAGTTCTGATAGATCCGGCTAAATATCTGTGTCGCATAACTTACTTTCATTTTGTCAAACGTATTTGGGTACATATGTTTAAGAGTCAATTTTTGAGCTATTCTAGTGATGTTTGAAAAATCGATATTAAACATTTGTTTAATAATATTCCAAGAAACATTACCATCGGGAGTCTTGATATTATCTTTGATTAAAGTATTTCTGAAGGATTTAACTAAATGAGGATAATCAAAAATAGCAAAAATTTTGTTCTAATCTATATGAAAGAATGTCGAATCTTTTGTTACTCCAATTTTTTTATAAAAGCTCCTGTTAATGGAGCTTTGATCACATGCAACAACTTTTATCTAATCCTAAATTAAATGTTTCTTTTATATAAAATGTTGTTACATGTTTTTCTAAATCATAACTAGTTATTCCATTGCTTGTGCCAGAGTAACCCAAAACATATTTCGAGTTAGAAAATAGCCTTCTTATTTGGAAAACACAAACATATTTAGCCAATTTATTTTCGGGTTTGACGCCAGTATCTTCAAACTCCTGTATTTCATCGTAATGAATATTATATTTTAAATCTTTTCTGATAATTATTTCATTAAATAGAAATACAGCTGCTTTGAACTTGGCATCCATTGGCTCAATGGCGTTTTTCAAATTTTGAAATATGCATTCATTTTTACCGGGTCTTAAGAATTTAATAGGAGTCCAGTTGTTTAAAGAAGTTTTTGATGGTAATTTGAAATGGAGTACGTTTTTTAAATATTTATATGTTCTGGCAGATCTTAAATTAATGCTTTGCGCCAACGATTTTTCTTCCAAAGAATATTGTTTCTTATATGAAATTGGTTTCTATATTGCTTTATAATTTTTTTTAATTTATCTCACCGTCAATTGTTGGTTTTGATTTAGATGACGTCGGTATATTTTTTTTGTCTTTATTCGCCGGACACAATTATTACAAAAATCATTATCCGGTGCATCGGATTCGACATATTGGCTAGTCAAATTAAGTTCTTCATTTACTTCCTGATGGGCTTCATATTCCTCAAATTCTGCCAAAGTCATAATCTGGGACTGCGAGTTATTATTTAATTCAAAATTGTACATATTTAAATTACTTTCATTAGGCTTTGAAATGTTTATATTTTCTTCTAGGAGAAGCGTAGGAATAGCCCCTTTATTTAATTATTTTTTTCCAAACCATTTTTTCTCAAAATGTTTACTGCATATTCGCAGCTTATTGGCGTTTTCTTTTAACGTTTTGGTTGCTGACAATCAAAAGGGCATTGTTTCTGAATCTTCTGGAAATTGAAAGATTTTTAAATTTTAATTTATTCTTTTGGTCATTCCGCAAGATAAAACTGCGCATTTGTTGCTTGGTAGTAATTTTTGTTTTTTTACGTTCTCATTCTCATTCTATACGTTAAACTGAGTGGACGTGTTTTTTTTTTTTTACTCATTTAATTACTTTCATAAATTGGCTAAAATTCTTTTATTAATAATTTTAAAAAAATTTAAATTCATATAACTTTTATTTTACTTTAACTTTGAAATACTTTTATAAAAAGTGCTTACTTATATGAACATTTATATTACAAAAATATTAAATCTTTTCAATAATTCTTGACAGTACTCATGAATACATTGAGAACTATTCAAAGGAGTTGAAGGGATCGTTCAATAGTAAACTGCAGGAATTACATAAATCTATGGGTACCAGCGCACCAAATAATATTGAACAGCTGAATGATGAAATACGTACATTAAGGAAAGCCGTGAGGAATCTGTGTATCAAAGTCGATGCAAGTCTCGACACATCCTTCGTTACATATAAGTACAATCAAACTCATATCAACGAAAACTCTAAAGAAGCTTGTTCTCAAACTGAACAGTCAATAAGTTACAATTCTGTTATAAAAGCAATTACCAGTTCTGGGTCAACGAAACCGGTAGTTAGCACAATAGATCCGTTAGTTGATCCTTTGATAACTTCACCTGACACACATGCTGCGAGTGCTGCTGCTGTGCCAGTTGTGAATTCTTTGCCGAGCTCCGTAATTACTGTTAATGACATTTCATTACAAAATAAATTAGCTAATGCGGAGACCTCCAATCACAGGCCGAGTTCACCGTCTTCATCATCATATGCTGTAAATCACAACTCATTACAAAATGACTCAGCAAATGAGGTGACTTCTGATCAATTGCCCACTTTGTCCAGGGCGACAGAAATCAAACATGCTGTGAGCGTTCCTCTATACTTCTCCAAACTTCCAGCTTCTTCAACAGTAAGTAGTCTCAATAATAAATTAAAACATAAATTTAATTGTAATAATGTTAACATAGTTGATATTACTCCTAAGAATTTAAAATACAAATCCTTTAAAGTTACTGTACCAAAATCCAAAGTCAATGATATACTAGCTCACAAGTTTTGGAAAAAAGATATTATAGTTTAGAGTTTTAAATATATTAATAATAATTTTAAAAATAATAGCACTGACTCTGCACTACACAAGAATTCAGACATAAAAGATAATAAAAAATTAATGAATCACTCCAATAACACTATTCTAACGACTCGTACTAAATCATTTCTTCTCAATCCATGTGCAACTTCTTTCAAATCCAAAAAAAAAACAGTTCATTTCAGTACACATCCAACTGATACTGATATTATCTCAGATACACAAATACAAAGATATGGGAATTTTGTACAAGGAGAAACGTTCAAACCGGGAACAAGCTCGTCAAATAATAATAATAATAACAATAATATTAATAATAATAATAATAATAATATTAATAATAATAATAATAATAATAATAATAATAATAATAATAATAATAATAATAATAATAATAATAATAATAATAATAATAATAATAATAATAATAATAATAATAATAATAATAATAATAATAATAATAATAATAATAATAATAATAATAATAATAATAATAATAATAATAATAATAATAATAATAATAATAATAATAATAATAATAATAATAATAATAATAATAATAATAATAATAATAATAATAATAATAATAATAATAATAATAATAATAATAATAATAATAATAATAATAATAATAATAATAATAATAATAATAATAATAATAATAATGATAATAATAATAATAATAATAATAATAATAATAATAATAATAATAATAATAATAATAATAATAATAATAATAATAATAATAATAATAATAATAATAATAATAATAATAATAATAATAATAATAATAATAATAATAATAATAATAATAATAATAATAATAATAATAATAATAATAATAATAATAATAATAATAATAATAATAATAATACTAATACTAATAATAATAATAATAATAATAATAGTAATAATAATAATAATAATAACAATAATATTAATATGATATTGCTTAATCCGTTAATACTTCCAATTGTAAAAATGACTCAAGAATCACTAAGCGAGGATAGCACGTATGCACTTTCCAGATTTAGAGATGAGAGAATTCTCAACTATGTAAGACTATATCTTGCATATTTGCATAATGACTCCAACAACTGTGTCATAGAAGGCAAAACAAGAACTAATTTACAAGTTCTAATACATATTGAGAGTTTGCCATCTAATTATAAAAAAATTACTAAATCTCTATATTAGATACCATAAAAGTATAGGATTAACATTGAAAGTGATCGATGACGGCCTTCGTACTTATTATATCAGTATTATTTATATAACCAATTATATCAGTCGCGAGAAAATTATAACAAGTTTTTTCGGCCCAACTCCAAGTAAATGTCCAATTTCTTAAATTAACAATAATATAAACATTATTACATTATTATAACTGCAGTGGTATGAGAAGTAAACTTAGGCAATTATATATTGATGCAAAATCATGTAATTTTAGTGTACTAGCTATCACTGAAACATGGTTAAATAACTCTTTTAAAGACAAAGAAATACTGGACAGTATTTGGTCTGTTTACAGACGCGACCGTGATTATCTTTCTAATAACTGTTCATGAGGAGGCGGTGTGCTAATTGCAGTAAAAAATAACTTGTCTAGTATACCTCTAGTTACTAGAACGAGTCACTTATTCGAATACCAATTTATACAAATAGACCTAGGTACAAATTAGTTGTACCTTGGTATAGTTTACTTTCCTCCTAATTCTGATATTTGCACTTTTACGATATATATGACAGTATTATCGCTAAAATGAATGAAGAGGATTATATTTTTGTGTTTGGTGATTTTAATCGCCCTACAATTTCTTTTGTAATTGACGAATCAGATAATCTGTTACTACCAATCAATTTTCTTGACGAAAAAGATTTCGATCTAATTAGTGCTTTTTATGGTAACGATTTGCAACAGATTATCAGTTGTTGTTCTAATAACAACAACAAATGGTTGGATCTTGCATTTTCGAATGCATATGACAGAGTCGTGGTAAAACTCGCTGATGATGCAGAAAATCTTTTTACTAACACTCATCATAATGAATGCGTTCGAGTTTACAACTACTAGCCCAAACTTTTCCAAATCATACAATAATGCAATTGTATATGATGTTCAAAACGCTGACTACCAAAGTATAAATTATGTTTTGTCAGTTATTAATTGGCCCGACCTGTTATCACAACAGGATATTAACTCATCTATCCTATCTTCTATTTAAAAATTTTTGAAAGAATTAATTCATTTGTGCCAAAAATACGAAAAAAAAATAAAACCACTGAACCTTGGTTAAATAGAGATCTCAGGACATTGCGTAACCAACGCAATAAACTATTCAAAAGAATAGAAAATACAAATAATCCTAACATTAACTTGCTGAATACTTACAAAGATATTGCCTTAGATTTTAAGCTTAAAGCAAACTCAGCATATGACAATTATGTTACTAATATCGGTAATAGTTTATTACAGATCCCAAAAAATGTTTTGACTTCGTTAACACTAAACGTAAAACCTTTGGTTATCCAAATTCCCTAATAGAGATTATATAAATTTCAATACATTAATTTCTATTCTTTCTGACAATGACATTTTAGAAGCATTAAAGAATCTTGACACCAAAAAAGGCGCTGGTCCTGACTTAATCCCACCAACCTTTTTTATAATTGTGCTCAATATCTTGTTAACCGCTGTATACTATTTTTAATTGGTCATTATCGACAGGGATTTTTGCAGATGTATTTTTTTTTAGTCATTCTAACTCATAATTATACATTTAAATTTTTAAAGTGCATTTTGTTTAAGTCATCAATTTTTGTATTAAAGTGATTAAAGTATTATGTCATATTGTAAAAATTGTAAATATTGTAAAAGTTTTGTTACGAATTTAAGTACAGTTTTGTAATTAATGTCAATGTTAAAAAAGAAAAAAGTAAAAATTTAAAAGTAATAATTTAATTTAAAAAATTTTTTTTAAGTTAAGTTAAGCGCCCTGTAATCATATTTCATGTTTTTGTCGTCTTTTTTTTGTGTATTATATCATTGTTAAAAAAAAAGAAACATAAAAAAAAAAACAAAATAATTGTAATCATATAATATGTACATACCTTGCTTGGTATTTATAATAAAATAAAATAAAATAAAAAATATTTCATATATTAATCTTTTAATTAAATTATTTTGAAAATTACAATAAAATTAGAATTACAATTACAATAAGTTATTCAATTTATCTAATTTACCTACTTTAGGATTTGTATGTAAATTAGTTACACAGTTTGTACCTAATAAAGGAAGACTTTATATTCAATTTAAATTTTAATTTAATACCAATTTTTAACAATTATAGTTTATAATTTGTTATTAACAAAAATTTTTAAAAGTTAAAAAAATAACGACGTTTCTTTTCAATTTTTTATTGAAAAATGATAGAATACATTGTTATTAACATCAATATTTTTTTTCAAAATAAAAGAATAAGTATACAAAGAATATTTTAGTATATTATTATAAAACTTTAAATACGATCTAAGTACACAGTACATATACGAACAAGTATTAATAGTACTGCAAGTTTTTTTCTGACGTTGTTTTTCTTTTTTTTATACAGAAATGATTTTTTTACAGAACTAAATTGAGATACAACGAACAGAAAGAGGAATGTATAAAAACAAATGCAATGGAGCCAGACTAAGCATTTTAGAATATTTATATTGCAAAAATAAAAATGTATGAAACTGATCGTCTGTATGCATTATTTAGTCTGTGGTAATACTGCTATTTCGAATAATATAATATATTATAATAATGTACATTGTATTGTATTGTAATTTGTGCATTACAATATTGTAGGTAGTTGATATTGGTTGCTACATTTACATATATAGGTAAGGATTAGTTGACTTTATATGACATTGACATTTTTTTTTATGAGAAAAGGGAATTCCTGCAATAAAACGACAATGCATATAATATCTTAGAAGATTCTTAATGGAAATATTTTTTGAATGCAAAAAAGTATCATATATATTATATTGATATTCTGTTACTACTAGATGTCTAAATATTATAAATTCAAATCCTTATTTTGATTTGTTTAAAAAAAAAACTAAAAACAATGTGTATAACCATTAAGTATACTCTTTAGATTCTAAGGGATCAATCATGAAAGTCTTGTGAGCTAAGACTTTTTTCTTTTTTGAAAAGTTTTTAAAAAAAAGTCACGCAATCATGAAAGTCTTGTGAATTGAAAAGAAAAAACTTTGCTTTGTATGAAAAATTTTTGGTGTCAAAAACGTAAACTGCATTATCTTATTGAAAATAAAAACATTGTTTGTATAATATTTTGTGGGTTGAAAATAATAAAAAATAAAATTGGGAAAACTAGTTTTGTTTGGAGTTTCATTTTGGATGAAGAGATTGAAGAAATGGAAAGGGAAGTAAATATCATTTTGTATCGTAACAGAAGATACCTAAGAGACTTTTCGAATGTTTGGATACACAGATAAAAACAAATTGGACTTTGAAAAAAAATTATAGTATAAATATAATATATGTAGGCATTTTCATATCTATAACTATGCAATAGCGTAGGTTGCTAGAAGCCCTTGGGAATCAGAAGTCGGACCAACATGATTTAAAAAAAATACTCACCGATTTTGTAGTAGAATTTTAATTAGTAAACAAAAATAAAAAAATTCGACTTTAAGTCCGCTCTAAAAAACGGACCTCAAAAACTAAGGTCAAATCAGATCGTTCCGATCCGATAATTTCTATTTTAGTAGTCCATATATTTAATATATTATACTTGCACACAAACTTATTCATTCATTTTGTAATTCAAATAAAATCACATTATAAAAATATATGTATATGTACGTAGTTTTGTTTTGTTTATTAATGGCTTTTATTGAACTTAATCGTGGTTAAAGGAATCGTTGAATCTTGTTAGCTATTTTAGCTACACTTCCCGTTGAGCTAGAGACTTGAAATTTAATACCTAATATTTAATACCTTAATTTAATACTTTGAAATTTAAAATAATAATGCCTAAAAACAGTAGAGAAGTTAACTAAATTAGTAAAATAAAATTTGTATTTAAAAATCTTACAGGTTTTTGAACAGAATTATTACAGGGTAAAATAGAAATATGAAATTTGTCTTGACATATGATACAAAGAAACTTATAAGATAACGTCGTGCGCATATCAGCCAACTTCACGTTGTTCTCTTTTTTAAATAGTGGCGTAACTGAGAACATGCAACAAGTGTCTTTATTTTTAAAATATAAACAAGTGTTATTGGTATTGGTAATTGTTAAAAGTTAAAACTAAAATAAAATTTAATAAAATCAAATCAAATTAAATTTTATTTTTATTTTAAATTTATTAAATTTATTAAATTATTTTAATAAAATTTATTAAAATAATTGTATAGCAATAATTGTAATAGGAAAAAAGAAAATATTTTATACATCGGATTTCACCAGTTCCCTAAATGTCCAATTTTAATAAAAAAATGGATCATTTTTGTGGAAGGAAAGATAAATTTAACATTAAAACTGCCAGAATATGCAGCATGCATTTCACTAATGAAGATTTTGAAATAACTTACAATTTCAAATGGGTAAAAACTAAATTATGTTTGAAAACAGTTTAAATACTTTATTCAAATAATAAAATTTATATTTAGGATTATGTGATTACCGTCGACTAAAACCAAATGCAATACCGAGCCGTATTGTTGAAAATAATGATGGCAGTGTTTCTAACAGAACACAAAGAATGCAAAAAGTGCAGAACACATGTACGTCTTGCTCTGAACTATCTATTTTGCATAAAATTACCAGCAATAAGTTAACAGTCTATGGAGCAGAGCGGCAAAAGCTAAAGCTTGCAACTAAGCTTTTTTCTCACACTGTAGGAAAAGCCTTATCCAGGGCAGTCAGCTTAGGTATTTTTAAAGATGATAACTGCGAGGAATGTTATAATTTATTTAAAACTGTAAAATACTTTTTTACGAGTTGCATCGACTTTGGCTTTCTATAATCATTTTTTCTTATAGACAAACGATTGGTTCGATGTGATGAATGTACGGATGAATACTGCTGATTCTAGGGAACGAGTTCATGCATATGATCTTAAAATTGACGTTCAAAATCAAATTCTAGATAGCATGACTGAAATGATGTCAAGCATGAGAGTAAACGGAAGAAATGTTATGTTACCATTTCAACAAGGTTATAGTTGTTATTCTTGTCAAATCTATTTTATTATAAGTTTAAAACTTTAGGAATTATTCAATCAAATAATGCAATAAAGTTATTTTTCAAGATTTAAAGGAAAGGTTTAATTTCAAATACTTAACATACCAATGTTGAATCAAGATGTGCTAGAAAATTTTTTCAGTGTCATCCGTTCAAAAGGTGGTCTTAACGATCATGCGGACAGACAAGAATTAAAATTTCCTTTACGGTCTTACATTTTAGGATTTCATGAAGGTGCAATATCCGAGAATGGTAATGTGAATTGTGATGATACTTCAAATCTAGAAGGCCTTAAATCTCCACGAACAGGTATTTTTCTTATAATTATCTAATATTGAACTAATATGGGAATTATATTTGTTTAGCTACAATTCTAAAAAAAATTTCTATTGAACCCAGTCAAAAAAAATGGAATGTAGTGAAAAAGAACAATTTAAATCCTTAGAATTTGATGGTTTGGAAAACTTAGCGGGATATATCTGCCACAAATTATAGGAAACAGTACCCAATTTTTTAAATAATGAGCATTCATATACACTTGGGTTAATCATTTGAGCGAAGGTGGACTTTCTAAACCAACATCTGAAATGATGTTTCATTTAAATGAATTAGAAATTATATTTAACGTTGTAAATGAAAGTGTACTGGACATAAGAGAAAATTATTTACAACATTTAAAGATGCTTGCAGAGAAAGTGGACTGCGAAGAAAAAGAAAAAACACTTTTTTTTCGTTCTCTGATGTTTTTTCGAATGAGAAATTTGAACAGGGAGCTGATTAATAAATAAAAGTCAAAGTCAAGAAAAAGAAAAATTAAAACTGTTACTTAAATAAATAAATAATACTGTTCCTATTTTAATTTAAAATTTAAAATTATATTTTCAACCGCTCTAATAACTATTTGAAATACTGTTACTGTTACACAAATCAATATATATATTATTTTAATTAACAAAATTAAAAATTTTTTTTTATGTATTTATATTTTTATATATGTTATATAAAAATTATCAAATTTTATGATATGATCTATACATTTGTTTTGTAAAATTTTTATTTGTTCTCATATGACGTCATGCGCAGAACAAGACAAAAATGAAAGTCATATTGATGTTATCTGTTTCTTTGTATCATGGTCTTGACATGTATTTGTTTGGTTGTTGCCTTTTAATTAGGTATATAGACACAACTAAATGCTATATGATGTTATCAGTTATGTCATTATGTTACGATTGTATAATGTTATGTCATTATGTATAATACGATTGCAATTTCCATTTTAGTAATAGTATTTTGTTAATATTTTTTTTAAACAAATTCTCATTCCGTATACATAATTTTATTCTTACTTTAAAATGTCTGTAATTAATTCTGTAATGTAGCGAACAAAGTACCGAACCTTGAGGATGAAGCTAACGCTACGTTGATGTAGATTAAGGATGGCTCTGGTAATGAAGCTACTCCAAATTAATCTGCATCGCTCCAAGCGGCTTCTGCCGCACTTGATATCCAGCTCAGGAAAACGGGCAAGAATATTATCAAGAGCCATTGGTGGTTCATGGACTCAAGATACCGGGTTATACGTTGTTATATAATAAAGAGGATGCAAACCTAAAGCCTATATACTTGCTAAAAATACATTAAATTTAACTTTTTATTTTTAAATTTAACTCAGTGATCCTGATCTGGTCGTGGCGAGCCTAGAGCTAAAAAACTCAAGGCTCTGGGTTGTTGTAGCGTATCTTCATCACGACTCGCAGAATTTTCTTCCTCCATCCAATCTTGCAGGGTTGGTAGCGGATGCTAGAAGGATGAACATTGGGGTCATCATAAGCTGCGACAGCAATGCTCACCATGACATCTGGGTTAGTTCAAATACCAACGAAAGAGGTGAGTCACTTTTTGATTACATTTTAAGTACTAACCTTCTTATCTGTAACATTCTCAGGGAACCTATCTTTGTTACTAGTAATAGGCAAGAAGTCTTAGACATAACCTTAGTCGCAGACTTCATTTATTCTAAAATAAACTCATAGACAGTTTCTGATGAGCATTCCTTTTCAGATCACAGATACCTTGAGTTCAGTCTGGACGAAAGTCCTCCAATAAAGTCAGTCTATCGAAATCCTAAGAGAACTCACTGGAACAAATATAGGAAGCACTTAAAGTCAACGCTTCCCTCTTCAACACCTGGAATTCCTAAAAATATCCAGGATCTAAATAGTCTAGTAAATGTTTTACTAAGACCTACAATAAGTCCTTAAAGCATTCGTGTCCCATCAGTAATTCTAGGGGAAAACCTACACCACCTTGGTGGAATGATGAAATCAAAAGTCTAAGGAAAGATAGTAGGAGGGCTGTTAATAATGCCAAAAAACGAATGAGCTACAGGACTGGAGCTCTTATAAAACGGCTCTTAGTCAGTACAAAAAAGCACTTAAAAAGGCGAAAAGAGACACCTGGAGACTATTATGCGGATGTATAGAAAACGTCTCCGAGGCATCTAGACTTAGGAAAATCCTATCGACAAACCCCATGGTCCCCAGTCTTCTTAAAAAAGAGAATGGCAGCAGGGCTACCACAAGCGAGGAGTTGTTTGAATTACTTTTTAAAACCCAATTTCCTGGGTGCACAAATAATAGGTCACAGGCGGCTTGTCTCCTGAATCCTCCCTATACTCTCTCAGAGGTGGTGGTTACTGGAGACAAACTACAATGGGCTATGGCTATGGATAGTTTCAAACCATTCAAGTCAAGCGGACCGGAGGGTATTATACCCGCTGAGATGCAGCAAACTTCATCTACTACCCTGGCTTGGCTAAAAAGCATTTTCTGTGGTTGTCTTAATTTAGGGCATATCTCGGCTAAATGGAAACAGGTCAGAGTAGTGTTCATACCCAAGGCTGGCAAAAGTAGTCACGCCTATGCGAAAGACTTTCGGTCTATAAGCCTGTCATTCCTTCTAAAAACCTTGATTGATTGGTCGACATCCATATCCGCTGCAACTTAGATAAAAATCTGTTGTCAGCCTCTCAACATGCTTACTGTAAAGGGAAGTCAGTGGATACAGCACTTCACATCTTGACTAGCTCGATTGAAAGATTTTTAAATTGCAAAGATTATTGCAGCATTTATAGACATTGAGGGAGCGTTTAATAAGCCTAAGAGTAGAAGCGGAGCTAAGAGCACTGATAGCTAATATGCTAAATAGAAGGGCCATCAGTACCAGCATCGGTAACGCTTCTGCAAAAAGGTTTGTAAAGGGAGGAACTCTGTAAAGAGGGGTGCTATCTCCCCTTCTTTGGAATATGGTGGTAAATAAACTGCTTAAAATCCTGGAAGAGGGGGGCTGCACAACAATCGCCTTTGCGGACGAAGTTGCTGTCGTTGTCAGTGAAAAGTTCCCAGACTGTCTCAGAGACGTTTTGCAACTTGCAATAAACAAAATCACAACATGGGCTACAGACTGTGGACTGTCAGTAAATCCACAGAAAACCGAACTGGTCCTTTTTACAAGGAAATATAAAATTTCTAAAATAAGGCCGCCTTCGTTAAATGCTTGCCTTTAACGAAATGGCGAAATTCTTGGGTCTAACTCTAAACAGGAAGTTAAGCTGGAAAGCGAACATCTCAGAAAGAGTAAAGAAGACCTAAATAACACTCTAGTTGTGCAAAAAAGCGATTGGTAGGAAACGGGGGCTCGAGCCATTCATGACTTACTGGCTATACACATCCATAGTAAGACCCATTCTTATGTACGGAGTCCTAGTATGGTGCAAGGCAAACTATAAAGAGGTCAACCGCAAGGCAATCGCCTGAGGCTCAAAGAACTGCCACACTATGTATTAGTGGCTCGTTAATAACAACTCTTTTTGTGGCATTAGACATCATGCTTAATCTAATGCCTATAGAATATTATAACAAATTTGCAGCCGAAAACACAGCTGTAAGTTTGAAAGCTACATGTAGATCCCAGTGGATCAATTCACGAGAAGGTCACTCGGATATCATTTCAAAAATTGGTAAACAAAAAAGCAAAAGTTCTTCTTGTGAAAACTTTAAATATGACGTAAATATTAGTTCTAGTTATAACAAGAATACAAATAATATTAACGATAGTAGTAGAAAAATTAATAGCAAATAAGGTAATTCGTCTAGTAAAAATATTAAGAATATTACTATTGAGAATAACGTAAGTAATAAAAACAAAGAAGTAAAGACAGATATCAATCAACGTAACCGGATTAAAGGAGAAACATAAAACCCACTAAGAAAAAACATAGAAGAAACAAAGAAAAATCCATCTCAAGAAAACAAAAAAAGCACTTCATTGATCCAATGACTCCTTCAATAGCTAGAATGACCAAAAATGGGATAGAGAAAGGAGATAATGTATACGCTCTCTCACGTTGTCGTGAACACAGAATATATAATAACGTGAGATTATACTTGTCCTATTTTTATGATCAGAATGATATTTGTTATGATGAAATAACTCAAACAAACATAAAAGTACATATTAACCAGGAAGGACTACCGACTGACTATCAAGAATTGAGTAATCTATATAAACAGCATCATGAAAGTATAGGTAGTTCTAATGAAGAGGTTGCTAAAGATTTAACTTCATACAGGCCGCATATTGATAATAAGTGCAGAGAACATCTGCACAAAATTAGAGAATCTTGGAGAAATTATATGATAAGTAATCCATAATGATTAATAATACAAGTTTTATGAATACAGAATCAAACAAAATAAATATACAGAATCAAACAAAATATTTAATAATATATTTTATACTTAAACATTTGTAGCATAAGATATAAAAAATTACTGGAACTTGACGCATTAATTCATAGTTATAAAGATATTAATATCGTCGTTCTTACGGTAGTGTGGATTTTTGAAAATGAGGTTAATACATATAACTTACAAAACTTTAATGCAATATTTAACTGTAGAAATGAAAGAAGAGGAGGTAGAACTGCAATCTTTGTCAATAATAAGTTTAAATATAATGAAGTTGAAAAAGATGAAAAACTTCACTGTTATTGAAATGTTAAATATGCAACCTAAACTAAAAATAGGTACTTTCTATAAAGCCCCTAATGACAATAGCACTTTATTTATTGAATATTTACAAAAAAAGGTAGATCAATTGTGACACTGTATTTTTTTGCTGATGTAAATCTAAATCTATTTGAAAAAACAAACACTGTTATTAATGTAGATATTATGTAGATGTGTTAAACAATTCCGGGTATAAAATCATAAATAAAACTTATAGTACAAGACAAACACCAACAACTAATACGCTAATTGATAATATTATATCAAATATAGAGGAACAACATAAAATTTCATATAAAATTGAAGATAATGAAATATCTGATCATAAGAGTGCCTTAGTGCGTATTCAAATGATAAAAACTTCATTAAAACCTTATTTAAAGCTTTCAAGTACCAGAACAGACTATCATAAATTGCGTGATAGAGTAGCTAATAAACTAACTGGGAAACACAATACTGAAGTTGATGAACTTGTTGGAATCATACAAGAAGCAAAACAATGCAGTTCAGTACCCATATGTTACTGTTACTGTTACTGCATTGTTTTGCTTCTAAGATCAAGAAATGATAATTGGATTACACCAACTATTCTTAACAAATTAAAAATTAGACGCTCGTTATACAAAGCGCACAAAAAAGATCCAAATAAAGCAGGAAATGATAACAGAAAATTATAGAAAGATGTAAATTGGTCAATAAAAAATAAAGAAAACGAGGAAGAATACAGTTTCCTTTGTCAACTCTTAGATACCCGTACGAACCGTTAGTATGTTCACAGCCTGTCGCTCTGCTCACAATATTATTTTTTTAATATTTTAGTATTTTAAAATAATTTGGGTGAATTTTATAATTTCTAGAACTATGGGTTGTACATATATTCAAACTATATGTTTATATGTACATTCTTCAAAAGCAAATTCTAACCTTTCACATAACGATTATCAATCCAAAACTTTTTCAAATATTCTATAGTACCATTTAATACTAAGCGATAAATGTATATTAAATTTACTTAGTACAAAATAGTAAATATAATTTTAAATATTATAATTTATTATATTTAAATATTCCATTGACAGAATAATTTCTTATAAGTACAATAAAATACATATATGTTTGTAAATACGGCACTATATAATATACATCTATACTCTTATCATTCATTCACTAGTGACATATACGATATCTAAATAAACATGATATTATATAAGTATGTATATATATCAATATCATATAAATAAAAATTCTTCAAGCAACCGTTATGTTGTTTTTTTATTTGCATTTTTATGTACTACGCATTATATCTTCAACAATTTCAAATTATCGAGTAAAACAAAATGCAAAAAATTTGTTGAAGAAATTTGTTAGAAAATTTGAAAAAATCAAGTAACACTTTCGTCAATTATAAAGTAACCCTATATTATTAAAAAAAGTTGTTAACAGAAATAAGAATATAATGTTGAAGCTTTAATTTTTGTGTACTACTTTAAAAAACTTTTAACAGGTGTTCAAGTTACAGGTGTTTAAAAATAGGAAATTTTCAGTTTTTGACCCCTTACAGCTCCTAAACGGGGGGCGATACAAAAAAAGTTTCTGAAATGCCTCATACTTATTTTCAAAGATCTAAAATCTGTCAAAATTTCAAGTTTCCAACTTAAACCGTTTAGCAGATAGAAGGGTTGAAGGATTTTGCAAAATGTGAGTTTCACATAACGGTAAATTAAGACACCGTATGCCACAAATATATATATATTGTATATATACTTTTAAAGCTAATAAAAGTAGTAATCGTTTGGCGTTTTCAAAATGAAGATATACCTTATACAACTTGTGCTATAACAATTTAAATATAGAGCTTTTTTGAACCTTTGGGGAGCTGTAGCTCCGTAACGGGTGGGGCTACAAAAAAAAGTTATTAAAAATAAAATTAATATTTTTGTGAGATCTATCAGTAGTTAAAATTTCATAGCTCTATTGCAAAAAAAATGTCGGGATCTAAAAGTTAGGTGTTCGAGAGCTACCCTAAGGCTTGGTCCAAACTCAACCAAAAAAAATAGGGAACCTACAAATTACTCCCAGAATATTTTGTGTAAATTTCAAGATTCTAGCTTTCTTAGTTTTTGAGTTAGCGTGCTGACGGACGGACGGACGGACGGACGGACATGGCTCAAAAGTCTTAGAATTTTTTTCTGATCCGATCCATACCTTTGAAGGTATATCTAGCTCGTTTATTTCGAGGTGTTACAAACGGAGGAGTAATTTTATTATACCCGATCCTATCGTACGGGTATAATGAAAAGAACGACTATATTGGTAATCTGGTTAAACAAAATGGAGAAATTATCACAAGTGATATTAAAACTCCTAATACTCTAAATAAATATTTTAATCAAGTAGGAGAAAACATCATAAAAGAGAATAGAACTAGCACAGTGCTAAATACAATGCGCAATTCCATAAATCTAAGATCAATATATTTAACAACAGAACTTAAAATTGTTACAATTGTTATGAATTTTCATAGAAATTCAATTCCAAGGGCTGATAAAATTACTGTAAAAGATATACAAGAATTGATACATATTATCAAGAATATTCTATGTAAAATGGTAAGTTCATGCCTTGCAAATGGAATTTATCCAAAGTGCTAAAAACAGGCCATCATAGTGCTAATTCATAAAGGTGGACAAAAAATGGATTGGCAAATTAACCAAAGTCTAAGCTCTGAACTAGTGATTAATACTGGAGTTCCACAGCGATCGTTACTGAGCCCACTTCTTTATTTATTATATGTAATGAATCTTTCAAAGTGTATCTTTATATCAAAGTATACAATTTATGCAGACGACACAAATTTTGTATGTAAGGCTAAAACTTTAAACCAACTAGAAAATAACCTAAATAAAGATATGGAAGTACACGGTATGGCTGTACGGTGATGGTCTCTGTATGAATACCAGAAAGACGTATTATATTGTATTTAAAACACCTATAAAAAAATATCATAAAATTACAATAAAAGCAAGAGGTGTCACGGTAGAACGAGTTCAACATGTGATATATCTCGAAATGACTGTAGATGAAAATCTTAAATGGAATAAACATACTAAACAATTAAAGAAAAGCATAATACCGATCATAATGGCAATCAAAAGAGCAGGTGGTCGCCAATTTAATCAAAGTCGCCAAATTAATTTACAACGGGTACATCTTGTCAAAAATTATGCATACAATATATGCAGTTGGAATAACAGTACAAAATTCCATGTCAATCAAATGGGTCATGAAAAAATCGTTAGAAACATTATACAAATTAAACCCTAGATTGAGTACAAAGAAATTGTACCTAACCAAAAATGAACTCGATATAAACCAGTTTATATACTTCGAAAAATGTAAATATGTGTATAAAATAATAAACAAGAAAATGAAATCTTCATTAACAATTATAACAAGAGATAACATGCACCACTACAACACTAGATATAGAGGAGATCTTGTGGTACCTAAAGCTACTACAACTAAGAAGCTACAAAAAAAATGAAAAATGTAGTGCAATAAAGTTGTTTAACACTCTACCTATACAACGAAAACGCAACCATAACTTACATGAATTTAAACATAGACTTAAGGAATACTTAAAAAGCTTTAGAAATTAAATATTGTTCAAGAGAAAAAAAAAATTGTAATGTGATTTATAAACTTTTAGTTTTTAGTATTAGTTTAGAATTTAATTTCTTATACACAATTTTTTTATGTAAATTGTCTGAAATTAATAATAAATAAAAACAAAAAAAAAAATAAACCAATTCAAGTCCACTCCCTTTTTGGTGGGCTACACGTCCCCCACTTACTTCATCGGGAAATCTCAGAGAGGCGGATTTCAAGTGCGGCGGAAGCCGCTTTGGGGTGAATGAAATTATTTTGGAGTACCTTAATTACCTGAGCCATCCTTAATCTCCAATTCCGTCGCGTTAGCTTCATCTTCAAAGTCCATTGAGAAGCTTTTGGCATCATCGAAGTTGTCAGAATCAGATCTAAGTAGATCGTCTTCATCGTCAGCCTTGATGACATCATTCACTCCCTTTGGAGCCGAGGAAGATGCTACGTCAACGACATCGGATTGCTCAGATTCTGCCTCTTGGGCTTGATTTGGGCCTTCATCGATGCTCCTTGAGGCTTCCACCTCATCCTTCTTATACACCTTCAGTGCTACCGGATTTCCTTCCTGCTTACGGGTTTGAGCTTGGGCTCCGCCCACAGACTTCCCAACTTACCTATCGCCTGCTTATAGAGATCATCCGATCTCTGATCAGCGGAAGCTGTCAATTCAGGAGGGTGGTGGTCCTGGATTTTCTTCCAATACATGAAAGAAATTTGTGTTTAAAGCAACAATAACCTTCTTCCAGTTACTGGAAGAAATACCCCAATCCTCTAACCCTCATCAATAATTGCCAGAATTAAACTATCCTTGGCAATTTCATTGAACGGCTTGGTTATCTGGTTTCTCCCTAGCAACCCAGTTTTTTTGGAACTACCCTGTGGCTCATCTTATGACTTCCGTCTCTTGGACATGAGGCCCTTCGATGAACTTGGGATTTCTCCTTCTTGGGGCTTGACCTTGTCTACTACTGTTTTGGCCCAGGCTATGGAGTTCTTTTGCGCCTCAGATAACTGATCAATATTGAGAGAAATTAACCTCTCAATTATTTCATAGGCCGACCATTTATCGAAGAAGACTTGTATCAGCCGGCGCACTTTGCGTACCGTCCTTGTTTCTTCGCGACTTTCCTTAGCACTGCTAGTGCCCGGTTTGGTCGCTTTACTTGCCGATTTTTAGTAAATGCCGGCTAACTCTTTTTTCGAATATTTTAAATTTTGTTCCTTAATTTGAACCCACGAGTATGAAGAAAAGGAAGGCCCGCCTTATGCAGAGATTCGTATACATAGAGTAAGGCTAATTAATTCGGAGGGTCGCCAGATACTCCGAATATTCCGTTCGCGACTGGGCTATTTTTAAGGCTGATCATCGGCACGGGTCGTATAATACTTTGAATTCGGCCCAGGTTTACCCCAATCCGATGGTTCCGGTAAAAGCAGAGGTGTCAGTAATACGATACATAAAGACAGAGCCAATTTACCTTTCCTTTAGTACCTAACCACCTAGGTGGTGATTATTTCCGGTCGGCACCCACGAGGAGGGTTTGGATTGAGGATTTTTGCCGACCAAACTCTCCAAAAGGATTTTTGCTATGTAGGATACAAAATAAATTGGAGATAGACAAACGGAAATAGAGTTTGTGATAACAGAACAAGGAACTACTCCGATACTAGGTTAAAACACGTGTCTTAAAGAAGGGCTTATACAACGCATTCAAAATGTGATTGAAAAACAGAATAAAAAAGAATACAATAGTAATATCTCAACACTAAATGACTTTCTACTAACATATGGTGAACATTTTAATGGTCTAGGATGTTTCGAAAATGAGGTAAGAATCGTTTTAAAGAAAAACGCAGTACCAGTAGAGAGGGGCGCAAGAAGAATCCCGTTATCTTTATCGGACCTCTTGAAATAATGCCTTTATAATCAATGCGAGCCCAAAATAATACAACCAGTAAACGAGCCATCAGAGTGAGTATATAATTTAGTTTTACTCGAAAAGAAAAATAATTCTCTCAGATTATGCTTAGATACAAAATACTTGAATGAATCAATAGTATCTGAACCGCATACAATACCATTTTTTAATGAAATAGCAGCTAAAATAAATAAATTCACACATTTCACAGTGCTTGCTTTATCAGATTGTTATTGGCAAGTAAAACTTGACAAGGAATCAAAAAAGTTATATACATTCTCAAGCTCTTTCGGATTATATACATTTTTGAAACTCCCTTTTGGAATAAAAACTGCAGGAGAAATTTTTCAAAAACTAAACGAAAAAAAAATGGCGATCTAGATAGAACATTAATATACATAGATAATATTCTTGTTGGTAGTAAAACAATCGAAGAACATGACATCAATTTAAAAAACGTTATGAAGAGAGCTTAATTAAAAAATGCTAAATTTAATAAAAATAAAATACAACTTAGAGTTCAAAAAGTAAATTATTTAGGTCATGAAATTTCAGGCAACGGAATAGCAATGGACCCAAAAAGAGTAGAACCAATAAAAAGTTTGAAATCTCTATGTGATAAATCTGAACTACAGTGTATTTTAGGCATGATAAATTACATGAGAAATTTTCTGCCATCACTATCAGAAATTTCATCACCAATGAGGCACCTTTTAAAAAAAATATCGTTTTTACATGGACATCAACTCATGAAAAATGTCTACAAAAAATAAAAGATATAGTAACAAAATCAACCATGCTGCCGCCATTTGATGAGTCAAAAGAAATTACAATCCAAACGGATGCATCTAAATTCAGTCTACGTTGTTGTCTCATGCAAGAAGGAAAACCTATCAGTTATACTTCAAAAAGTCTCAGCCAAACTAACCATGAAACCAACTATGGACAAATCGAAAAAGAAATGTTGGCTATTGTTTTTGCGTGTTCTAAGTTCCACCAATATATTTACGGCCGAAACATTAATGTAATAACTTATCATAAACCACTTCTTCGGATAATGAAGAAAGAAATTGGAGAAATTCCAAGCCATCGGCTTCAAAGAATGAAGCTCAGATTGCTAAAATATAAAATTATCTTAAAACACGCTCCAGGAAAAGATATATTAATTGCAGATCTTTTATCAAGAAATTTTATTGAAAAAAAACACAAACTCTCAAATCCCGAATTTGAATGAAGTAGTCCATACCGTTAATATGAGTCAGAATAAAAAGTTAAAACTAGGAATAAATAAGGATTCAAATCTAAGCATGCTGAAAAAGATCCTTCAAACCAGTTGGCCTAAAAAATATAAAAATATACAAAATGAGTTAAAATGCTATTGGAAAATAAAAAATAGTTTATATATTGAAAACGACATATTATTTTACAAGGACAAAATTATCATACCAGCAGGCATGCGAAATGAAATGCAGTAGGTATACTAGGCCGATTCTAGACCAGGCCGATTCTAGGCCAGGAAATGAGTAATTTGTTTTTATATTTTTGTTTTGTTTGTTATATTGGTGATAAGAAACATTCATAGTGTATATTGTTATGGTATGAATTAAATTGGAGAGCTTTTAATGTAAAAATAATGTGTGTTTATTAATTGTTTTGATAATAAAAATTTTTTTGTGTGATTTGGGGTTGAGAATAAGAAAATAAGAAAATAAAAATTTCATGATTTTGGTTTTATGAACAATGAAAGTGAGGTCAGGAGATTCTTGAATAAAAATAAAAGCAGGAGTTTGTTATTATGAAATAATGAAAATGACGCCACAATAGGGAATTCCTTTGCTTTGCTTATTTTCTTATTTTTTTGTGTAATTTGAGATTGAGAATAAGAAAATTAAATTATCATTCATTTACCAAATTTAGGGTACCATAAAACCGCAAACATCCTAGTTTTGTGTGTTTTAGAGTTTATTTAAAACTTTATCAGTACATACAGACCTAATTGTTAGAAGAATTTGCAATTTTGTATTGATTAAACCAGGTTGAGAATAAGAAAATAAGAAAATAAAAATTTGATGATTTTGGTTGTATGAACAATGAAAGTGAGGTCAGGAGATTCTTGAATAAAAATAAAAGCAAGAGTTTGTTATTATGAAATAATGAAAATGACGCCACAATAGGGAATTCCTTTGCTTTACTTATTTTCTTATTTTTTTTGTGTAATTTGAGATTGAGAATAAGAAAATTAAAATATCATTCATTTACCAAATTTAGGGTACCATAAAACCGCAAACATCCTAGTTTTGTGTGTTTTAGAGTTTATTTAAAACTTTATCAGTACATACAGATCTAATTGTTAGAAGAATTTGCAATTTTGTATTGATTAAATCCGCCTATGCAACTTTATTATTCAGTTTAAAAGAATTAGTTTAAATAATTATTTACTTCTAATAAATAATAAAAATGACTAGTGAAGTGCAAATCATTGACTCCATCCTCTTGGATCCGCTGTCACCATCAGTATTTGATTATGCTATACCGAGCACCAGTAGGGGTCACAAAACCGTGAACAACAACAACAAGAAAAACAACAGCAGCAACAACAACAACAACAAAAACTACAGCAACAACAACAACAGTAACCGTAAACGTAAATCTGAGGAAAGCGTTGATAGCATCTTAGACAATTTCAACGAGAAAGTTATAAGGCGGAATGTTATGAAAAGAGCTTTACGAGTGGGGGAGGTAATATTAGGAAAATATTACCAGATAAATAAAATACAAAAGAAAAACACAATGTATGGCCAACGAGTTATGCTGGAGTTTGAAAACTCGGTTTTTTTTTCGGCAAATTGAAAAACTAAACCAACAACCTAACTTACTGATGATTTGTCATCAAAAAGGTAAATATAAATTGGTACGAGAGAATATTTTCTCACAAGAAAAATTGGCCGATAACCAATAATATTATAAAAGAAAAAAATTTAAATAAAATAAATAAAGTAAACTATAAATAATGAGTTATTTTTAGCAAATATTTTCATTTTCAGATATTTTAATTTCAGGTAGTAGAACCAGTACAAACGAGTGTACTAGTTGTATTTATTAATTGTAGCTAAAGCCAAGGTTTCTTCTATGCGAAATAGAAATTTTTTTTTATCATATTAATCAATTAAAACTTACTGATAATTTAATTGAAAAACCGCAAATTAGTTTTATAGTTCTTTTTAAAACAAATTATTAAAATGGAAATTTGTTTTAAAATTTTTATTGGACGGTTAAGTAGAATATTAAAATAAAAATAATTTTATAATGACGGACATATCAAAAATTTTTTTAGGAAAGCATATACAGCAAGTACAGGGATCTCCAGGGATCTAGTCTAGTTTAAAACTAAAATTAAATTTCAGTTATTAAATAAAGACAATAGTGAATTGGAATGGAAAAATTTAGCATCAGCATTCCAAAATAGAATACAAACCGGGCTAATAACAAACATTAATGATGTAGACCCGAAAATATTTCTGGAAAAGTGTAAAAAAATAATAATTAGTAAAGTAAATGAAATATTATTGACATATAGTGCATTAAAAATCAATTTAACATTTTGCGGCGAATTTGTATTACCAATTTTAAACGATGATATTGAAAATGTGTATGATTTAAAATATTTAAGTACTGAAAATTCGGTTGTGTTTAAGGGGGAAAGTGATGATTGGTGTGGAAAAACAATCGGTGAACTTTTAACTAAATTTGATGATTTTCAGGAAAAAGGCAGCGGTTGGGCCTTATCATCAATAATAAATTTAGTTATTAATATAAATTCATATACTGCATTTGTGGCAGATTCATATATAGATTTGCCACAATCTATTAAAAAAAAACATGCTTGAATAAATATTAAAAATTCTGATAATGCATGCTTTGCGTGGAGTATAATGGTGTCACTTTATCCTTCCCAACATCATTCAGATCAAGTTATCCAAACTATGAGGGGATACTTAATTTCAATGGAATTAAGTTTCCCGTATTAATTAAAGATATTCCCAAATTTCAACAATTAAATAAAATTAGTGTAAATGTTTTTGGGCTAGAATTAATTAAAAAAAATGAATATAAGGTTGTGCCCTTATACTTAACAAAAGGAAAAAGTGAAATACATGTTAACTTATTATTAATACAAAATATATATGAACAGAAACAAAAAATTAACTGTTATTTTGAATCAAATATTAATGATAATGATGTAGAGATTAAATATCATTACGTTTTAATTAAAGATTTATCAAGATACTTTCGCAAGATATTAATAAAAAAGGTCATAAAAAATATTTTTGTGAAAGATGTCTTAATTATTTTGATACTAATGAAAAATTAAATAATCACTCATTTTATTGCAATAAAATTAATAAGTCTGCAATTACATTGCCAACTGAAAAAAATAATATTCTAAAATTTAATAACTTTAAAAAAAAAGTTATGTTACCGTGCGTTATATACGCGGATATTGAATGCATTTTAAAGAAAAATAATCCAAATAATATTAATAATAATATTTTTCAAGAACATGAACCATCTTCTATTGGATTATTTAAAATCAACATATATAACGAATACAAAATATCGTTTCTTACGAGGTGAAAATTGCATCAATTGGTTTTTAAGTGAACTTAAGGAAATTGCTAACCTATTAGAAACAGATCTAAAATCACCTGTAAAAATGAAAGCTCTCACTAGAGAACAAAATTACCAATTTGAAGAGGCTCGGACTTGTTTTATTTGTGATCAACCATTTACAGAAAAAAATATTAAATGTAAGGATCATGATCATTTAAATGGTGAATATCGAGGAGCTGCTCATAAAAACTGCAACATAAATTATAAAAATTCTTTCTATGTTCCTGTAATATTTCATAACCTAAGCGGTTATGATTCACATTTTATTATAAAAAAATTAAACTCAGTTATATCAGGTAAAATAGATTTACTTCCCATAAATAAAGAGAAATATATTAGTTTTACGAAATATATTGATAATAGTGATATAAAATTTAGATTTATAGATTCATTTAAATTTTTGGGAAGTAGTTTAGATAGTTTAGCAAAAAACTTAGATGATTTTCCAAATTTAAAAGATCAATTTGAAAATTTAACAGAAAATCAATATTCATTGCTTAGCAAAAAAGGAATTTACCCTTATAATTATTTAGATAATCATGAAAAATTTTTAATTTCATCATTACCTGAAAAAAATTTTTTTTATAACGAATTAAACAAATCGCATATTAGTGATGAAGATTACAATCATGCTATAAAAATTTGGAATGAGTTTCACATCAAAAATTTAGGTGAATATTCTGACTTGTATTTAAAAACTGATATTATGTTATTAACAGATATCTTTGAAAAATTCAGAAAATTTTGTATGGAAACATATGACTTAGATCCGGTTCATTATTTTATTTTGCCAGGGTTTTCCTGGGATGCTATGCTCAAATACACCAAAGTAAATTTTGAACTTTTAACAGATATTGACATGCTATTATTTATCGAAAATGGTGTAAGAGGAAGTTTAACTCAAGTTTCGAAACGCAAATAATAAATTCAAAAGCAAATAATAAATACATGAACGACTTTGATTCTTCATTGCAATCTCAATATTTAATGTATTTTGATGTTAATAATCAATATGGGTGGAGTATGAGTCAGTATTTACCATTAAAAAAATTTTCAATGGGAAACCGAAATGAACAAATTTGACAAAGATTTTATATTAAACATTTCTGATAAAAATGATATTGGTTATATCTTTGAGGTGGATTTAAATTATCCTACACAACTTCACGATATTCATAGAGATCTCCCTTTCTGTCCAGAACATTTAGTAACAGCCTCGAAGGAAAAAAAATTAGTTGCTACCTTGTACAATAAGGAAAGGTATGTTCTTCATTATAGAAGTTTAAAATTAGCTTTAAAAAATGGTCTTGAAGTAACAAAAATTCATAAAATTTTAAAATTTATTCAATCAGATTTTCTGCGACCATATATAGAGTTGAATACTAAATTACGAGCACAATCGAAAGACAATTTTTCAAAACAACTCTTTAAATTAATAAATAATGCAATATTTGGGAAAACGATAGAAAACGTGAGAAAACACTGCGACATAAAACTTAAAACTTACTGGCATGGTCGTTATGGGGTTAACGCATTAATTGCATCACCTTATTTTAAGAGTTCTGCTATTTTTAATGGAAATTTAGTTGCCATAGAATTATATAGAAGTGAAATTTATTTTAATAAACCCATATATGTTGGTATGACAGTATTAGATATAGCGAAAATATCAATATAAGAATTTTTTATGATTAGATGAAAAAAAATTTGAAACAAAATTGTAATCTTTTGTATACTGATACTGACAGTCTTATTCTAGAAATTTTTAATACTGATATATATGAAATTATAAAAAAAGACTGCTATGAAAGGTTTGATACTAGTGATTATTTAATAAATAATAAGTGGGGAATTCCTTTGGTAAATAAGAAAGTATTAGGATTAATGAAAGATGAAATGTGTGGTAAGAATATTTTAGAATTTATTGGTTTAAGATCAAAAATGTACACATTAAAAATTGAAAACGAAGAACCTATAAAAAAAATTAAGGGTGTAAAAAAATCAGTTGTAGAAAAAGATATAAATTTTGATGATTATAAAAACTGTTTGAATGAAAATATTAACAAAACAATTACACAAAATTTAATTTTATCAAAAAATCATAATGTTACTATAAGTCAGAAAAAACTTGCTTTAAATTCAAATGACAATAAAAGATTCCTGTTAAATAATCCTTATGATTCTTTGTCTGGGGTCACTATAGTTTAAGCTAAATATTTCTGAAAGATTAATAAAGAAAAAAAAAATTAAAATGTTGTTTATAGTTTTTTTTTAGCACATTTCCAAAAAAATTTTGAAAAAATGTGCTTATTAGTTTCACTCTGTCCGTCCGTCCGTCCGTCCTTCCGTCCGTCCGTCCGTCCGTCCGTCCGTCTGTTTACAAAACTTCTACACCGTTAAAGATAGAGAAAAAAAATTTTAACCATAGGTAGGTCTCATAAAAAAAATAATTTTGTGGAACAACTTTTTCATGTAGCCCCCCTCATTACGGAGCTACACCCCCTCAAACTTTGAAAAAACCCCATTTTTAAATGCATATATTTTATGTTCTGCTTAAGATTTTTTCAATCTGAAAACGTCATTTGACAGTATTTCTTCTATCTTTGTAAATTAATATCAAAATTATACAATATTTTTAAATTTAGTATTTAAATTTACTGTTATGTGAAAACCAAATTTTGCATGATTTTTCTACTTTCATAACTCCGGCACGCTTCTAGATAGAAGCTTGAAATTTTGAGGCAAGAAAGAACTTTTAGAATTAGTATAAGTTTGCTCAGAAAATTTTTTCGGACCACCCCCTGTTTATGAGCTATTAGGGCTTAAAAATTGAAAATTTGCTATTTTTAAACACCTGTAACTTAGGAACCTGCACACATTTTACTTCTGCAAGATGTAAAAATTAAAGCTACAATAACCTGAAATTTTGAGACAAGAAAGAACTTTTAGAATTAGTATAAGTTTCCTCAGAAAATTTTTTGGGAACGCCCCCTCTTTAAGAGTTATTACGCCTCAAAAATTTAAAATTTGCTATTTTTAGACACCTGTAACTTAGGCACCTGTAAAACTTTTTCTTCGGCAAGACATGAAAATTAAAGCTACAATAATATATTTTTACGTGTGTGAAAGGTTTATTTTAGTTGTAAAGGGTTCCAAAGCTGCAGCTCTTCAAAATTGTAAAAAAGCCCCATTTTCAGATGTATATATCTCGGGATTTGCGTAATAGTTTTGCAATCTAAAACCGGTAGAAGATCGAAAATTTTATTATCTATATAAAACAATATCAAAATTATGTAATATTTTGTAATTTACGATTTAAATTTACCGTTATGTGAAAACCACATTTTGCATGAAATTTTTTTTTCATAACTCCGGCACCCCTTTAGATAGGAACCTGAAATTTTGAGACAAGAAATAACTTTTAGAATTAGTATAAGTTTCCTTAGAAAATTTTTTGGTAACGCCCCCTCTTTAAGAGTTATTACGCCTCAAAAATTGAAAATTTGCTATTTTTAGACACCTGTAACTTAGGCACCTGTAAAAATTTTTCTTCGGCAAGACATAAAAATTAAAGCTTCAATGATATATTTTTACGTGTGTTAACAGCTTTTCTTAGTTATATAGGATTCGGACTTACGGCCCCTCAAAATCTCAAAAATGTCCTATTTTCAAGTTTTTTCTTATTACATGAAATTTTCAAATTTTTGTGTAAGTCACACTTCTAAACAGTTTGTATTGAGTTTTGGAAATGTACGCTTTTAAAAACCGTTGGTTTACATTCTACCTTGTTTATTTTCAGATTGCTTTTACAGATTATTTCATTTTAATTGTATTTAATGATTTTGGAACAGATGAGAATTTTTTTTTTTCAGATTTTCATTTTTAATTTATTTCTTCTTCTGCAGTTGAGATGATGATGATGATGATGTTGATGAAGGTTTTTCTGAATTGGTTGAATTAGACTTGGAATTGAGCCTCATTTTAAATATAGTGCAGTTTATCTCTCTTTTTAATTGTCCGATAATCCCAGGTTTTTTTTTCGTCTTTTTCCATTTTTTTGGTTTTTACTTATTTTGAAATTGTTTTACAAGAAAAAAAAAATTTAAGACTGATTCTATTTCAAGTTTTTAATCTGATTAAATAGTAAAAATATTGTTTAGATCAACGACTTTAATAAGTAAACATTTTCCATAGTACAAATTCCAACATGATTAAAAGCACATCTTTCAGAATAACAAATTTGCTGATTCTTCAATATTTTTAAACTTGTAGAATCGTGATTATTCAAATCGAAAACATTATTGTTGTTCAATATAGTACTAATCCAAGATTTTTTTTCGTCTCCTTTAACATAAATTTTTGTTTGATTAGGTATAAAAATTTTTTAAAAATTGATGATATCACAAAAATGTGTTTTGCCATCAGACCATTGTAATCCGTGATGATTTTTAGTGAGCCATTCATTCGTATATTTTGTTTCTGTTTTTAAATAATGATAAGCATAAGGTTGTTTTATTATGAAATGTTGAATTTCGTCATTCGATGTAAGAATAGCTATTTCTTTTAAAATAAATTTATTGTTATTGTCGCGAAACTCTTGTATATCAACGTTGACGTAAACCATTTTAATGTTAGAAAAATGATAATGTTGATTATGTTGAATTAATAAATCTCTCAAACTTTATGTATTTATAAATTTTATAGAACAAATAGGCTATACAATGTAAAACGATCATAAAGAATATACCTTCAATAAATGGAGGAATATCAAAGACACAGCAAGATTTCAAGCCTTTAATTGTTTCCTCTTTTGTAGACAAGTTCATTTATTTTTATTTAGTAATTTAAACGATTTTATGAACTTCTCCCGTTATAGGCTTAAACTCTACTAAACGGTCATGTAAAATAAGACAATAAGCTGTAGTATTGGCTGGAATTTTTTCCTTAGTATTTATTTCAATTTTCACATCAACTGGACCCATTTTAAGATTATCATTTTCATAGCGAATATCTATTATGAAAATAGGAGAGACAGTTTTAAAATTGCCTCGTGAAACTAAAGGTTCTGATATTGTGTTATTATAAGAAAAGCTTCTAAAATTCGAATATGCTTCATAGGCTAAGGCATAACGATTTTTTTCAAAATTTAAATTCATATCTTCATATGGATATGATTCAGAATTTAAATATACTTTTATATTTTAAATATCACAATGATTAAATTTTGATGGATCTTCCTCAAGTTTATTTTGCTTATCTGTTTGTAAAGCAAAAATAATAAAACGAGGTTTTTCAAGTTGTGAAGCTGTTTTAACATTCCAAATATGATGCGTAGTTCCTGTTGGCAATATAGGATACTCATGTAATTCCCAATTTCTAAAAGGAATTTTCATAACAAAACCATTTTCAATACTTTTTTATAAATTTAATTTAAGATTATCAGCTAATTTAATATGCTGAACTTTCCATTGTATTTTTGTAATAACAATTTTCGGTTTTTCAATAGCAGCATTAGTAGCATCATATAATAATGAATTATCATTTGTTCGAGAACGAGTTAATATCAATTAATGTTTTGCATTTGGAATAATATTTTTATAATCTTCTGCAAATCCTAATAATCTCTTTAAAGGTATACAAAAATTGAAATTAAAACCATTCATTTTAATTGATGCATCAGGCGAACAACTTCCATTGTATAAAGCAGTACTTTCATTTGGATTGAGCGAAATATAGTTTTTTAATGTTGAAGTTATACCAACATTACGATCATGATCAATTTCTTTACCATTAAGCTCATAGCGAATTTCATCAAATAGAAATGGTATAGCTTTATTAATTATTTTAGTATGTGTAACAGGTGATTCGTCATGTGTTGATACATACCTCTCTATATAAATTTGACTTGTTGATGGTAATATATTTAAATTCTGATTTTGTATTTGTATGCGAATAATATCACTTAATCCAAACGAGTTTAAGAATGGCGAATATGAATGGCATTGAGTGCTAGTTATAGTTTCATTAAAAACAGGATCATTAAAAAGCTCCATTTTAGTTTTCTTTTAGTAAATAGCCAAGAGATTTTAGATATTGCTTATTTTCAAATGATAATCGTTTTTTATATTTTAAATGATGGTTGCTCTGTCCTACTTCTTTGAATAACTTTGATTGATTAAACTGTTGTTTCTTACTCAGCGAAGGTATATATAATTGATAAGGTTGATTTTGATTAAATATTAGCATTTTGAGGCTTTAAATGCAATCTAATTGTTCCACGAAAATTAACTAAATTACCGTTCTGATCAAGCAGTTTTATAGTAATAGAACTTATCTGATTAACGGTTATAGGTAAATAAATTATGTTACTAGGAACTTCAATTATCTTATAGCCAGGACTGACATTAATAGAGAATTCATGTAAAATGTGAGCTTCTGTTCCATTAATATAAGTTCCGGAAATAATATTGCATTCCACTCTTATTATGTTTATTTTATTAATGTCAACAAATAGATCTAAAATATGCCATTTGTTTGGTGATTATCTTTTTCTGCTAAAACCTAATAATCCACCAATAGTATCCCCTCTTTCAAAATCAATTTCCTTATCAGTAAAAGTTTCACATTTTAATGTATTATTATTAGGTCTTATAATTAACTTTTCATTCTCTGCTTTAACAATATTCATTTTTTTTCTGAGAAATGTTTCAATATCTCCAATTTCATATGAATCTGTGCGAAGAATGATGGATTTATCATCAATAATAAATCTATAATTTTCGTCATCTATATTTAATATTGAATTATATGTTTGAAAATCTACTAAACCGCAGGTATATTCTTCCCTCTTTAGGTCTATAGGAGGAAAATAATTAGCTGTTAATATGGAAGAGTTTCCGTTTAAAATTAATGTTATTGACATATCTTGAATTGATATAATGAGATAATTCAGAAGTACATTCTGCTTTTATAGATTTTCAAGGTTAATTCATCATCATAATAAATATATACAGATATATATATATATATACCTATATAATTCTAATTATTCTCTTTAAATTCTTGTATTACAAATAAATTATAATTATTTCTTATCAATTAGTTTTATGATTCTTTTTATTCAAATAGAAAGAAATAACCTTGAACTTGTACAAAAATTATTAATGTATGTTAGTTTTATTAAAGTATTATTAATTAAATTAAAGTATTATTATTAGCTAGACTAATAATAATAAAAAAAATTTTTTTTTTTTGTTTTTTAGTTATGTTTTATTTACTGATAATTTTGCTTTTTTTTTTTTATAACATGAAATAAAAATTCTAAACATAAATGACCACAATTATATGAATTAAAGTTTTGATATTTATTATAATTATATACAAGATTATCCCCCAAATAATTAATTACTTCTAATGGTGGTCGTTTTCTAATTTCCAAAACTATCAAAATATTGTATTATTTCATCATTTTTAAAATAAGCTACCCAATGAGTTCCATTTCCAATAAAATTATCTAAATTTATTATACCGCATTCAAATTTCCATGGTTTGCTTGCAGGTAAATTGTCTCGCATAAAAACCCCACGAAAATGTTTCAAGTATGTTTTACAAAATTTCTCTAAATCAATATTTTTAAGTGATCTTTTGGGTAGCTCACTTAATGGTTTTTTGGATTTAAATAAAGACCCAATCCTTTTTTATATGGTTTCAAATATAACCCATTACCCCCTTTTAAGGCTATTGCTTCCATTGTGTTATTATGACGTTCACTTTCTTTTAACTGTTTGTGGGCATTTTTAGCATTGTTCATAGCCTTAGATATTCCTGCAGCACCGCCTAAAAGTGCTCCAATAGCAGATAAACCTGCAAATATTGGAATTAAAAGTAAAACACCTCCAATTTTAGGTACTGAAATAATTCGCGGTATATCAATTAATTTTTTTTGTTCTTTTGAAAATTTTCTGGCTGCATGCAAAGCAGTTTTTATAATATTCTTATCATTCATAGGCTTTTTTAAAGCCTAAACTGCTTTTTTTACACCTTTTATAACATTTGTCAATGGTTTTTTCTGTTTTGTTGTTTTTGTTTTCTTATTGTTTTCCTTTTTAGCCCCATAATGAGTTTAACTTTAGCTTTCATTGCGTTTGTAACTAAAAGTGCATTCGCTTTTTCTCCTAAACCTGAATTTTTAGCTTTAGCTCTTTGCCAAGCCTTTTCTGCAAGTATATTATCAGCTATATGACGTTGATTTTGATCAGTATTTTGAGAATATGCTATATCATGCCTCATCTAAATCATTAATTCCTTTATCACCTGGAGCTAATCCGTTTGTTAGCTTTGTTCCAGGACCGCAATAATTATAACCTGGTAAATGCGCTTCAAATGGTAATTTATTAATTAGCGAATTAATAATACCTCTTCCAACAACTGTTCTTTTATTACTACTAGTACTTGTATATTTAATGTTGCAAGACATCCTGTGAAGTTTAGTTTAAGAAAGTTGGTCAAACACTAATTACCTATTAAAGAAACTCATCAGTATAGTTGAAGAAATGAAATTTATAAGAGTAGGTAATGCAGTTAAAGTTAAAAATTTCGATCACAATTATAAGAAAAAAATCAAAAAACATGGCGAATTATTTTCAGATAGTATAAGAGGATTAATAGTAGGACCTTCAAATTGTGGCAAAATAAATGTTATGCTAAGTATGCTTGTAGATCCTAAAGGGCTTAAATTTCAAAACATATATATTTACTCAAAATCATTGCATCAACCTAAATATGAATATTTAACAAAACTAATAAAACCTACCAAAGGAATGGGATATAATGAATTTTCAAATAATGTTGATGTAATTGAACCCTCAGCTTCTCAACCAAACTCAATATTTATATTTGATGATGTAGCTTGCGAAAAGCAAGATAATGTAAGAGCATATTTTTGTATGGGACGTCACCAAGGAAGAGATAGCTTTTATTTATGTCAATCATATACAAAAATCCTAAAGCATTTAGTTAGAGATAATGCAAACTTTCTAATTGTATTCAAGCAAGATGATTTAAATTTAAAACATATCTATAATGATCATGTAAATTCTGATATGTCTTACATTGATTTTAAGAAATTGAGTGCATGCTATTGGAATAATAACTATGGTTTTCTATTAATTGTGAAAGATAACAGTTTAAATAATGGACGTTATAGGAAAAATTTTGAAACATTTGTTAAATTTTAGGCAACAAGAGAATAGCACCGTCAACAGGTTACAGTCACTAACTGAACAGGTTAATTGTCAGTTGGTAGCTAGCAACAGGACATTCAGTTTAGTTCATAGCAGTTCAGTTCAGTTCATAGTATTCAGTTCAGTTCAGCTCATAACATTCAGTTTATAATTGAATAGATCAGTTGGGTAAGAGCATATTTTTGTATGGGACGTCACCAAAGAATAGATAGCTTTTATTTATGTCAATCATATACAAAAATCCCAAAGCATTTAGTTAGAGATAATGCAAACTTCACTCCCATTTAGATAAAAATTCTCGTTGGAAAGCATGTCATACATTTCTGTTTTCTATACAGATCACCCAACTTAAATGAACAAGAAACTGGTATGGAAATTGAAAATCTATCGAACCAGATCAATGAAATTTTGGACGCATCTCCAGAATCTGAAATTGTTCTGGCGGGAGATTTCAACATTCATAACAGGGACTGGCTTCATTTTTCGAGCAACATCTCCCCGAATCAAAACTCAATTGGGAAACAAAGAAGACGTTAAAAGACGTTCTAAAAGAAGACGTTAGAGGGTCTCCTTTTCCACCACTTGTTTATAATAATAACAAAACAGTATCAGATTCTAGAGAGAAAGCGAACTTATTTGGCAAGCAGTTCGCTTCTAATTCGACACTGCCACAGTCAGCTCCGATGCCACCTTCTGTTCCCCGAATTGGCTGCTCCTTTGGAAAAATTTACTTTAGCACGCGGGCGGTGATGAAAATCTTGAAAAATCTTGATACAAATAAGTCAGCCGGTACAGATGGTATAACCACCATGGTGCTTAAAAATACCTACTCCAGTATTTCAAAATCTCTGCGCAACCTTTTCTACCTCTCCTTCATTTCGGGTATTCATCCTACCCAATGGAAGGTTGCACATGTTTTCCCAATTCCCAAAAAAGGTAATAAAAGCGATTCCTCCAACTACCGCCCTATTGCTATAACTTCGGTCCTCTCCAAAGTAATGGAGAAAATAGTGAACCAAAAGCTTCTGAAATACCTGGACCACAAAGGTTTCCTTCATGATCGGCAATACGGGTTCAGAGCCCGTCGTTCAACCGGTGATCTCATGACTTACCTTTGTGAGAAGCTAAGCATCAGCCTTCATCGTTCTGGTGAATCTGATGTTGTGACTCTTGATATTTGTAAGGCTTTCAATCGGGTTTGGCACGATGCTCTATTGGCAAAATGCAAAGCAATAGGTCTAGGTAGGGTCTTTCTAAAATGGATTGGATGGATTGGAGATTTCCTCTCGAATCGTACGATTCGTGTACTGGTCGATGGATATTCATCTGACAAATTCAAAATGCTGGTGTCCCTCAAGGATCAGTTTTATCCCCCACTCTTTTCTTAATATTTATCAATGACCTACTTTCTTTAACCTCCAATCCGATCCATAGTTTCGCAGACGACAGCACCCTTGTAGCTTCCTATGAATTTCATAGCCGCTGTAAGACTAATCACCAGATTAATATAACAGCAAAAATTTCACTATTAGTGAGCTAAATAACGATTTAGCCAAAATTCAAAAATGGGGTGAAGTCAACAGAGTTAATTTCAACACGAAAAAGACCTAATGCTGTCTGATCTCGCGAAAAATTGGCACTATTATTCCCAACCTATTATTCCAGGGAGAGGTTTTGCAGCATTCAACAGATTTAAACATGTTGGGTATCGAGTTAAACCAAAAATTGACTTGGTCAAATCACATTTTTGGTATAGCTAAGGATGCAGCTAAATGTTTGGATTTTTTGAATCGCTGCAAAACTTACTTTTCTGCATCTGATCTTCTCAATATCTATAAAACGTACATTCGGCCGAAAATGGAGTATAATGCACACATTTGGGCTGCAGGCCCTCAAATAGCGCTGGGTTACCTAGATAATGTGCAAAACAGAGCTATTCGTCTTATCAACGACCCCAGTGTAACTTCAATGCTCACTCCACTCAGTCATCGTCGCACAGTTGGGTCACTAACCTTGTTTTATAGATATTTCGTAGGGATTAACACCTGCTCGAATGAATTAAAACAGTTAATGCCTCCGCTCAAAGTTTTCCAGCGAAGGCGGAAGCAAACAAGGCGGGCAGCAGAAGCTCATTCCTACCATGTAGAGATTTCAAGATGGCGAAATACAGCTTATGGAAATTCGTTTGTCATGCGCACGTCCCGCCTGTGGAACCATATACCATCGCATGTGTTCCCTAAAGTTGGTAATTCTTATGTGTACGATTTACTTAAGTTTAAGAAGAACATCAACATCTTTCTTCAAAATGTCCCTCAAAATTTTCCTACCTATCCCACATAATCCAAATTTCCCAATTATCCTTCCCACATTCCTATCCCCAAAACCAAACTGTACATTCGTATTAAAGGTTCCATCCTAAAGTTTGATTTTAAAAGGGGGGTGGTTTTGGTTGGTTAAAGTCCAACACTACCCTGAGGAAGCACGTGTAGTTCCTCTTGGTGACTTTCGAGTTTTCCACCAACCCTCGTAAAAAAAAAAAAAAGTTGCCACTTAAAAATGAATGAACAACTTATGGATTTTTAATTAAAACTCGTAAAAGTTTAAAAAGGAAATTTCAATCTTTAAAAGTAGGGAAGCTATCAGAAGATCGAAATCGGAAAGAAGCATTTACTCCAACTACAAAACCATTGAAAGAATTAGCTAATGCTTTTAAACAACAACAATTTTTGGATAATTTTATTAAACCGGGAATTAAACCAGATGATGATGATGATGTAGCTGATAATAACATTAAATTAATGAGATCATCCATGTGGGAAACAAAAACACCTAGCAACAAAAGTAATACTTACAGTAAATTTAAAACTTCAACACCTAATACTAAAAAATCTGAGACACCATCTACAATTATTGATAATTTTAACGATGAATTATTAATTTCACAATTTCCTGTTTTTAGCAAGTCAGAACTTTATAGCTCATATGGACCCTATTTTAATGAGTCATTAAATGTTTGAAAACTTGGGAATGCTAATTTTCAAATAGATGAAACTAATAAAAATATATTGATTGATGATGAAGTTTTGGAAGGAACTCGTGGTCTATATGAATTAATATTTAAAAAAAAACCTATAAACTATACTGAAACTGATTTAAGTATATATCGCCACATACTTGACAAAACAAATGCACATAGAAGAAATCATAATTATTTAGAACAAATAAAAGCAAACAAAGGTTTTAAATACAAAAATATATTACGTAAATTATATGCGCATGATTATAACACTAGATATAAAAATAAAACTGGTTTAGGTTATTCTTCTTCTTCACCAACAACTCAATTAAATTATACAAATCAATCAAATCAATATGTTTATTGGGATGATCCCAATGAGTTGGTTGATAGATTAAGACTTTTAATTGCATCACAATCGGCTGGCAACAACAATCATCGTAATGAAATTATATCTATAATTGAAGAGCTTAGAGAAGCTAATATAATTCAATAATATTTAAAAATAACAATCAGTAACAATCAAAATGTCAATTGATAAGTTTCGACGTAGTACAGATTCATTTACTTCTAGAAAACTACATAGTAAAGGAATTTATTAATGAGAGATTAGAAAAAATTGAAAGCTCAAAAAAGGCTCAATCAGCGTTGGATTTAATTAATAATTCAAGAAATTAATTGTGATTAGTTCTCGTTTAACTTCCAAAATGGATATACATCAAATCGGATATTCTTTAAATAATTTTTTAAATAAATATGAACATATTTTATTGGAGGAACATTATGAACAGTTAAAAGATCATTTCGAATTTTTAAAGTTATTTAAAAATTCTATACAAATTGAAACTAAGGAGTATGGATATCATTGGGATATGTCCCTATACCTCAGATAATATTGAAAGTCTTCCAGATACTTGTCCATATCATTCAGCAGAACAATGTATGTTATGCTGTTCCAAATTAATGGAATTATATAAAAGAATAGAAAATAAGTTATAATAAAATTACACATACTTGTAAACTATTGTAAAAATAAAGAATATAAATTTTACTATTTTGAAAATTTATTATTTGCTTTTTTATTTAATTTAAAAATCAGCGAAAGAGAGGTGTTTTAATTAGTTATTTTGAAGATGAGTAAGAATGAAGTTGTAGATTTATTCGATTGGCTTGATGCTTCAAATTTTTCAGAGGAGGAAGATAATATTTCAAATTCATCTGAAGAGAGCGACGAGAAAGAGGATTATGATACTGAAAAGAAAGTAAAAAAGAGAGTCAAATTCATGCTAAAACCGCAAATATATATATTCTACAAATGGAATACAGCATACAAATTAGCTCGACGAAAATATTGGGAAATTATAGCGCTAGATCGTTATAGATTTAATGAAAGAATTCAAAATACTAGTGATATTATATCCACAATTCTAGATAGTAATCATCGGAAAATCATCTTCAATCAAAGATTTTCTAATTAGTTATAAAATGAGTGAAAGAGAGGTCGTTGAAGAGCTACATAAACCTGCACGTAGAAATTTTAAACGTCGTAGAGTTATAATTAAAGGGTTTGATGATCTTTGGCAAGCTGATTTAGTAGAAATGGGTGCATATGCTAAAGAGAATAAAGGTTTTAAATTTTTATTAACTGTGATTGATGCCTTCTCGAAATATGCATGGACAATCCCTATAAAATCAAAAACTGCAGAAAATGTTACGCAGGCAATGCGAAATATTTTTGAAACTTCTAAAAGACATCCGCAAAATTTACAAACTGATGATGGAAAGGAATTTTTCAATAAAATATTCAAGAATTTAATGAATAAATATCAAATAAATCATTATTCAACATTTAGTATATTAAAAGCATCTATTGTAGAAAGTTTTAATCGAACTTTAAAAGAAAAGATGTGGAAAGAGTTTAGTTTTAATGGTAATTACAAATGGTTACATATAATTGATTCATTAGTTCACCAATATAAAAATACAAAACATCGTACCATTCATAGACGTCCGTCAGATATAAATAAAAAAAATGCTAATGAGCTCTTGGCAACTGTTTATAGTCATATTAAAATTTCTCCACCAGCTAAATTCAAAATTGGTGACTCAGTCCGGATAAGCAAGTATAAACATGTTTTTGAGAAAGGTTATACACCTAATTGGACAACTGAAATATATAAAATCAAGAAAGTTCAAACTACCAACCCAGTAACTTATTTATTAGAAGATTATGAAGGTCAGCCTATTGAAGGAGGTTTTTAAGATTATGAGTTACTAAAATCTAATCATAATAACATTTTTTTAAACTAAAAAAACAAACTAAAGATAATAAAATATTTGTAAAATGGCTTGGATTCTCATCCAACCACAATTCATGGATTAATAAAACTGATTTAATATAAAGAAAAAAACATTTTTTTGTTTTTATTTATTTATTTATTATTTTAATTATAAAAGTTATTTATATTTTAATGAATTTCCATTTGATATTATGAGTTTTGTTTTATAGAGCGCAAATCAAGTACAGTAAAAGCAGATTTAAAACTTGTATCCATAATTGGAACCCTTTCCACTTCACCATTACTTAAAATTCTATCTGCTAATATTTCTCGATATTCTAAACATTTTATTCCCAGATACATTTCCTTAAAATTACTATCATATGTACATCTTCCAGTTATAGCATATTCCAGTTGAAAATGTCTATAAAATATATGTTCACTATTTATTATCCCACCAATATTACGTTCTTTTAAAATTAATTCCTGCCTAAAAGCTTCAATAGCTTCATCTATAGATACATATTGAGGTAATCAGTCAGCTTTATCTCCTAATAATTGTTCAACTGTAAAGGATGATGTTGTTGTTGTTGTTGCAGTTTTTGCTTCATATGTTGTTGCAGTATTTAATTATGGTGAAATGACATGTTTTAATAGTTGGACTGATAAATTTACTTTCACAGTCTCATTACTCGGAAGTAATATATTAAAATGTGTTTCCAAAAGCTGATTCATCCAATCTAATATTAGAAATTGGAACTGAATTTGCTTGAATAGCAAACAAATGAAATATAAATGATAAGAAAAATGATTTCATTATTTTGCAAATAAAATATGATTTGTCTTTGTTGAAGATCTGCACAATAATGTGCTATTAGAAATTAAAAAATATAATTTATACTTTTTATTTTCTAGAAATTTATTTATTATGTATAAACTTTACTGGGCTTATAATAGAACAGACGTGCATAAATAGCGGTAAAAATCTATCTCTCCCATCTGAATAAGCTTCCATATAATCTAAATATTCTTCTTTTAACTTTTCAAGTAATTTTCTAAAATTAGTTAACATGTCACCAATTTTTGATTTATTATTTCTTTCATTATATGCATTCCCTATTGTTGCTATAAATAAAATTCCTTCATCAATTCTTTTTCTTATCATAGACTTTTTCTGCTCATTTTGATTTTCTTCATATTCATTTGCTTTCAGTGACAATGAATCAATATGTTGTGAAATTCGTTTATTCTTATCATTTGGTATAATATTTAAAATATTCCTCTCAAATATCTCGCATTCAAGATTCAGTTCTTCTGTAGCAAATGGGCAATCATCAGTAAAATTATTAGGCATTTGATGTTTTTTATTTGCTGGATTTCTTACTTTACCCATAATGGTAATATCACCACCATATACTTCAATTTTCAGATGTTGCCAATCCAGAGGTGATAAATCGAATTTCTTAGTAAATGTTTCACCATTTCCAATTCTAAATAACAAAATCTTTTCCTCACCTTCTAAAGTTACGAATACCTCTAAAAAATCATGAAATATTTTCCAATTAATTATTTTGATTGAAGCCCATTTCCGCTCACAAATACAATATTTATACCCATGTGGAATAATATCTACACAAAAAATTATGATGTTTCTACTTAATAGTCTAATCAGGTTATGGTATTTTTTCATATTAAGATCAGCCTTTTATGCAATTTTTAGGTGTAAAATTATTACAAAAAAGTATTTTAAATGATTTATTTATTATTTAGTCTATTGAAAGTTCTTCACAAGAAAAGAATATGAAGAGCAGCTCCATGTATAATGCAGATTTTGAAATGTTGGGAAGATTTGCACGTGTGAAACAACTATCAATCGATAGAACAAACATATTGAAAAGAGAAGCGGAATATATATTTGATAAGGAAAAGATAATACACAAATATTGGATTATTGGTACGAATCACAGTGATTATTCACATAGAATGTGTAAAACATGCGTTGAGCATTATAAGCGAAAACATTTGACTATAAATTCTTTTTCTGAAACATTTGAAACATTTGAAATTGTTTCTCATAACATTGAAAAATTTTCGTGTTATTTATGTAATAAAAAACTTTATTCTGTAATAAAAAAAAGTTAAATAAAAAAAAAAAATAATTATGTACAATAAAAAAATCGTTTTTTAATTAATATAGGAAACCTCCTGACGTAATTTTTTTTATTTTAATCTAAATTTTTCAAAGCAAAGGAATTACCTATTGTGGCGTCATTTTCATTATTTCATAATAACAAACTCTTGCTTTTATTTTTATTCAAGAATCTCCTGACCTCACTTTCATTCTTCATACATATTCATATAATTTTTTTTATTTTAATCTAAATTTTTCAAAGCAAAGGAATTCCCTATTGTGGCGTCATTTTCATTATTTCATAATAACAAACTCTTGCTTTTATTTTTATTCAAGAATCTCCTGACCTCACTTTCATTGTTCATACAACCAAAATCATGAATTATTATTTTCTTATTTTCTTATTCTCAACCTCAAATCACACAAAAAAAAATTTTTAGTAAAACAATTAATAAACACACATTATTTTTACATTAAAAGCTCTCCAATTTAATTCATACCATAACAATATGCACTATGAATGTTTCGTATCACCACTATAACAAACAAAACAAAAATATAAAAACAAAAATATAAAAACAAATAACAAACCAACAAACAAAAATATAAAAACAAATTACTCATTTCCTGGTCTAGAATCGGCCTGGTCTAGAATAGGCCTAGTATACCTACTAAATAGGTAACAATAGCAAACAATAGCAAACAAATAAAATATAAATAATAAGAAAAATGATTTCATTATTTTGCAAATAAAATATGATTTGTCTTTGTTGAAGATCTGCACAATAATATGCTATTAGAAATTAAAAAATATAATTTATACTTTTTATTTTCTAGAAATTTCTTTATTATGTATAAACTTTACTGGGCTTATAATAGAACAGACGTGCATAAAGAGCGGTAAAAATCTATCTCTCCCATCTGAATAAGCTTCCATATAATCTAAATATTATTCTTTTAACTTTTCAAGTAATTTTCTAAAATTAGTTAACATGTCACCAATTTTTGATTTATTATTTCTTTCATTTTATGAATTCTCTATTGTTGCTATAAATAAAATTCCTTCATCAATTCTTTTCCTTATCATAGACTTTTTCTGCTCATTTTGATTTTCTTCATATTCATTTGCTTTCAGTGACAATGAATCAATATGTTGTGAAATTCGTTTATTCTTATCATTTGGTAGTATATTTGAAATATTCCTCTCAACTATCTCCCATTCAAGATTCAGTTCTTCTGTAGCAAATGGGCAATCATCAGTAAAATTATTAGGCATTTGATGTTTTTTATTTGCTGGATTTCTTACTTTACCCACAATGGTAATATCACCACCATATACTTCAATTTTCAGATGTTGCCAATCCAGAGGTGATAAATCGAATTTCTTAGTAAATGTTTCACCATTTCCAATTCTAAATAACAAAATCTTTTCCTCACCTTCTAAAGTTACGAATACCTCTAAAAAATCATGAATTATTTTCCAATTAATTATTTTGATTGAAGCACATTTCCGCTCACAAATACAATATTTATACCCATGTGGAATAATATATACACAAAACATTATGATTTTTCTACTTAATAGTTTAATCAGGTTATGGTATTTTTTATATTAAGAAAAGCCTTTTATGCAATTTTTAGGTGTAAAATTATTACAAAAAAGTATTTTAAATGATTTATTTATTATTTAATCTATTGAAAGTTTTTCACAAGAAAAGAATATGAAGAGCAGCTCCATGTATAATGTAGATTTTGAAATGTTGGGAAGATTTGCACGTGTGAAACAACTATCAATCGATAGAACAAATATATTGAAAAGAGAAGCGGAATATATATTTGATAAGGAAAAGATAATACACAAATATTGGATTATTGGTACGAATCACAGTGATTATTCACGTAGAATGTGTCAAACATGCGCTGAGCATTATAAGCGAAAACATTTGACTATAAATTCTTTTTCTGAAGCATTTGAAATTGTTTCTCAAAACATTGAAAAGTTTTCGTGTTATTTATGTAATAAAATACTTTATTCTGTAATAAAAAAAAGTTAAATAAAAAAAAAAAATAATTATGTACAATAAAAAAATCGTTTTTTAATTAATATAGGAAACCTCCTGACGTAATTTTTTTTATTTTAATCTAAATTTTTCAAAGCAAAGCAATTACCTATTGTGGCGTCATTTTCATTATTTCATAATAACAAACTTTTGCTTATATTTTTATTCAAGAATCTCCTGACCTCACTTTCAGTGTTCATACAACCAAAATCATGAAATTTTTATTTTCTTATTTTCTTATTCTCAACCTCAAATCACACAAAAAAAAATTTTTATCAAAACAATTAATAAACACACATTATTTTTACATTAAAAGCTCTCCAATTTAATTCATACCATAACAATATACACTATGCATGTTTCTTATCACCCCTAAAACAAACAAAACAAAAATATAAAAACAAATAACAAACCAACAAACAAAAATATAAAAACAAATCACTCATTTCCTGATCTAGAATCGGCCTGGTCTAGAATCGCCCTGGTCTAGAATTGGCCTATTATACCTACTAAATGCTAACCCTCTTACATGAATCCCATATGGGGATGGAACAAACAAAATCTAGGGCAAGAACGTTGTTGTTTTGGTCAGCATTAACTCAACAAATTGAATTCTAAAAAATGGAAATATTAGATAATCAAAGTTTAAAAAATGCAAATATTAGAGAACCAATGTTGTGAAATTCCAGATTACCCTTTTGAGAAAATTGGTATGGATGTAATGGAACTTGGAAAGAAACCATTTCTAATTGTAGCTGATTATCTGTCTAAATATTTAGATATAATAACACTAAACGAAAACAAAAACAGCTTCGGAAATTATTGAAAAGCTAAAACAACTCTTTTCAATTCATGGTATTCCGTGAACAATTATTTGCGACAATATGCCATTTGCTTCATTTGAATTCAGAGAATTTGGAAAAAATTTAGAAATTGAAGTTCTGATATCTAGTCCATATTCTGATATCTAGTCAATATCACTTTCGTTTTCAAACCATCAACACGTTAATTAACGGTAACGCGCATTATACTTTTTTAAAATTTTTTTCTAAATAAAGAACTTTAACAAAAAACATAATTAAATTTTTTTTTTGTTGCTTTATTCTTGTTTTTTTAATGATATGATTAACTAACTTTAAATTTCAATACTAACTTTTCATGAAATTATTTAAAAAGTGCTAACTTTCGAAATTCAATATTTCAATTTTTTTTACTTTTGGATTAATAAAAGTTATAAACATTGTGAATCATTTTGCAAAAAATTTTTTTTTCTTTATTTTAAATTTTTTTTTCTTTTTCTGAAACATTTGAAACATTTGAAATTGTTTCTCAAAACATTGAAAAGTTTTCGTGTTATTTATGTAATAAAAAACTTTATTCTGTAATAAAAAAAAGTTAAATAAAAAAAAAAAATAATTATGTACAATAAAAAAATCGTTTTTTAATTAATATAGGAAACCTCCTGACGCAATTTTTTTTATTTTAATCTAAATTTTTCAAAGCAAAGGAATTATCTATTGTGGCGTCATTTTCATTATTTCATAATAACAAACTCTTGCTTTTATTTTTATTCAAGAATCTCCTGACTTCACTTTCATTATTCATACAACCAAAATCATGAAATTTTTATTTTCTTATTTTCTTATTCTCAACCTCAAATCACACAAAAAAAAATTTTTATCAAAACAATTAATAAACACACATTATTTTTACATTAAAAGCTCTCCAATTTAATTCATACCATAACAATATATACTATGCATGTTTCTTATCACCACTAAAACAAACAAAACAAAAATATAAAAACAAATAACAAACCAACAAACAAAAATATAAAAACAAATCACTCATTTCCTGATCTAGAATCGGCCTGGTCTAGAATCGGCCTATTATACCTACTAAATGCTAACCCTCTTACATGAATCCCATATGGGGATGGAACAAACAAAATCTAGGGCAAGAACGTTGTTGTTTTGGTCAGCATTAACTCAACAAATTGAATTCTAAAAAATGGAAATATTAGATAATCAAAGTTTAAAAAATGCAAATATTAGAGAACCAATGTTGTGAAATTCCAGATTACCCTTTTGAGAAAATTGGTATGGATGTAATGGAACTTGGAAAGAAACCATTTCTAATTGTAGCTGATTATCTATCTAAATATTTAGATATAATAACACTAAACGAAAAAAAAAACAGCTTCGGATATTATTGAAAAGCTAAAACAACTCTTTTCAATTCATGGTATTCCGTGAACAATTATTTGCTACAATATGCCATTTGCTTCATTTGAATTCAGAGAATTTGGAAAAAATTTAGAAATTGAAGTTCTGATATCTAGTCCATATTCTGATATCTAGTCAATATCACTTTCGTTTTCAAACCATCAACACGTTAATTAACGGTAACGCGCATTATACTTTTTTAAAATTTTTTTCTAAATAAAGAACTTTAACAAAAAACATAATTAAATTTTTTTTTTGTTGCTTTATTCTTGTTTTTTTAATGATATGATTAACTAACTTTAAATTTCAATACTAACTTTTCATGAAATTATTTAAAAAGTGCTAACTTTCGAAATTCAATATTTCAATTTTTTTTACTTTTGGATTAATAAAAGTTATAAACATTGTGAATCATTTTGCAAAAAATTTTTTTTTCTTTTTTTTAAATGTTGTTGCTAACATATTTATTGGGTAATTTAAGTTTACTTTTTACATTTGCTTAAATATTAACTGTATAAATTCAAAAAAAAATTAAACAAGGTAGAATGTAAACCAACGGTTTTTAAAAGCGCATATTTCCAAACTCAATACAAACTGTTTAGAATTTTGACTTGGACAAAAATTTGAAAATTTCATGTAATAAGAAAAAACGTGAAAATAGGACATTTTTGAAATTTTGAGGGGCCGTAAGTCCGGAATCCTATATGACCACGAAAAGCCGTTAACACGCGTAAAAGTATATTATTGAACCTTTGATTTTCATGCCTCGCCGAAGAAAAATTTTCACAGGTGCCTAATTTACAGGTGTCTAAAAATAGCAAATTTTCAATTTTTGAGGCGTAATAACTCTTAAAAATGGGGTGCTACCAAAAAATTTTTTGAGGAAACTTATACTAATTCTAAAAGTTCTTTCTTGTCTCAAAATTTCAGGTTTCTATCTGAAGGCGTGCCGGAGTTATGAAAAAAGAAATTTCATGCAAAATATAGTTTTCACATAACGGTAAATTTGAATAGTAAATTACAAAATATTGCATAATTTTGATATTGTTTTATATAGATAATAAAATTTTCGATCTTCTGACGGTTTTAGATTGCAAAACTATTACGCAGGGCCTCAGATATATACATCTGAAAATGGGACTTTTTCGCAATTTTGAAGAACTGCAACTTTGGAACCCTTTACAACTAAAACAAACCTTTAACACACATTAAAATATATTACTGTAGCTTTAAATTTTATATCTTGCAGAAGTAAAATGTGTACAGGTTCCTAAGTTTCAGGTGTTTAAAAATAGCAAACTTTCAATTTTTAGGCCCTCATATCTCATAAACAGGGGGTGGCCCAAAAAAATTTTCTGAGCAAACTTATACTAGCTCTAAAAGTTCTTTCTTGTCTCAATTTCAAGCTTCTATCGTTTTAACGATTTGGCTAAAAGTCATGATAATTTCAATCAAACGTATTCCACTGTCTGGGCGTGAAGAACATTTAAAATTTAAAAAAATTGTATAATTTTGATATTAATTTACCAAGATAAAAGAAATACCTGTCGAATGACGTTTTCAGATTGAAAAAATCTTAAGCAGAACATAAGATATATGCATTTAAAAATAAGGCTTTTTCAAAGTTTGAGGGGGTGTAGCTCCGTAATGGGAGGGGCTACATGAAAAAGTTGTTCCACAAAATTATTTTTTTTATGAGACCTACCTATGGTTAAAATTTTTTTTCTCTATCTTTAACGGTGTAGAAGTTTTGTAAACAGACGGACGGACGGACGGACAGAGTGAAACTAATAAGCACATTTTTTCAAAATTTTTTTGGAAATGTGCTAAAAAGAAAAAAAAAAGAAATATGTATAATCAAATTAATAAAAATCAACATAAATGCAGTGCCGTACTCTGTACTATTACAGATTTCAAAATTGAACTTATTGTTTGTAATGGGATCTGTAAAAGAAAGTTTCATGGGGTTTGCATTAATGCCCCTAGAGGTTTGCAATCATGCTCCTTGTTCATCTCGCATCATTTCGTTTGCGACAGTTGCTTGGATTTGAACCAGCCGACTAAAATACTTAAAGACGAGTTGATGAGTTGCTTGAAGGATATTATGAATGAATGTAAAGGTTCATCGGCCAAAGCAGTTGATGCGTTAAAAAATAACTCGTAGTGTTTTAACGATTTGGCTAAAAGTCATGATAATTTCAATCAAACGTATTCCACTGTCTGGGCGTGAAGAACATTTAAAAGAAGATTTTACTGTTCTTTTTAATGACTTAAAAAGTGAACTTCTCTCAGCAACATCAAATGAGCTGGGTGGCATTCGTGATGACATTAATAATCTTAAAAACGATTTAACCCGTATGAAATTATCCCTTCATACTATGGGAATAAGGGAATAATTATCAAATTGCAATAAGGAAATTAAATGAAAGTCAATTAACAATAGATCTTTATATATGGAATTATCAAGCAGTACTACGGATATGTTGAATTCTGTTCCAGAAAAAGTACTCATAGAAACTAAGAAACGGGATTTACCACCTATCACATCAAGGGAAATAAAATCCGGCTCTACTAATTTTCATACTATAAAGGTAAAATCGAAACCAGAAAAAAAAAACCAGAAAAAAACTCAAAAAAGTAGATTTCTTACTTCCTGCCTCAACAAAGCACACAAATTCCAGCTCTACCAGTGATAGTAATCTGCTTTATTTTTCAAAGTTTCCAGCCAGATCAAATACAAAAACTATTAGTAAGTTGTAAATTGCTAAATTTAATTGTAGTAATATTCGTGTTACAAACATTACCCCAAAAAATTTAAAATACCGACCCAAATACAAATCTTTTAAAGTTATGGTACCTAAAAGAAAAAGTCACCTCTTTTAAATCCTTTTGCCACCTCCTCTAATAAAGTAAATGTACATAATCAGACATTATCAAACTTACAACACAATAACACTGATTCTGTTTTATCTAGTAACAATTCAAGTAATAATTACAGTAATAATAATGATAATGACAACTTTAATAATAATAATAATAATAATGATAATAATAATAATGATAATAATAATAATAACGATAATAATAATTATGATAATAACAATAATAATAATAATGATAATAACAATAATAATAATAATGATAATAACAATAATAATAATAATAGTAATAATAATAATAATAGCAATAATAATAATAATAGCAATAATAATAATAATAGCAATAATAATAATAATGATGATAATGACAGTATTGATCTTGATAGCATTAATGTTGTTAACAATAATAGTAATAACAATAATAACATTAATAATAATAATGAAAATTGTAATAATAATAATGATAATAACAGCAATAATACATTAGAATTAAAACAAAAAATATCATCTTTATTTGATATAAAACTTAACACTTCTAACACAAAATCAGATTATTCCTTGAGTAATGGTAATAATGCTAATTCTATGATTAATAATAAAACGACTACTATTCATAAGTATGATAATTTTATTAAACGACCAACACAAATTTCGGATGTTAAGCTGGGTTCTACGAAAACCCCTATTGAACCGTTGGCTCCCCAAACAAATGATAATACTTTTGCTCAACCTTTAGTGCCACCAATAGTTAGAATGACTAAAAAATGGTTAAATGAACAAGATAGAATGTTTGCCCTCTCAAGATTAAGAGATGAAAAAATATATAATCTTATGAGATTATACCTCTCTTACTTGCATGACGACTCCTATAATTGTGTTATCGAGAGAAAAACAAAGACTAAAGTTTTAGTACTTCTACATAATGAAGGGCTTCCAATGATTTACAAAGCTCTTTATGAGCTCTTTGTAAACTATCATGAGCCTATTGGTGTGCCCATTAAAATGATGCAAGAAAACTTAAAAGCCTTTCGTAGTTATTGTAATAGTAACTACTATAATCACTTACAGCGATCGAGAGAAAGTTATAATAAGTTTTTTCTTGCCAAAAGTTAAAAATAACTTAATCATTGTATCAACAATAAAGCATAAAGATAGGACAAGTAATCTCTCATTATATTATCAAAATGTAAGAGGATTCCGCACTAAAACAACACAAGTTTTTAGTAATTCCAAAGTACTTAATTCGAATATATTTATGCTTACTGAGACACGGTTATCTCCTTCTATTAATTCTCTTGAATTATTTGACAATTCCTACTTAATATACAGGAAATATAGATATCAAAATGATATTGATATTTTAAATAATTCATTGATTCCTAAAGGTGGGGTGTTCTTATATCAGCTAAGAATAACTTTAACTCTTTACAGGTAGAAATACCTGATTTAATAAACTGTGATGTAATAGCAGTTAAAATTGATTTAAATGTTTTAAATCTTTATATTCTATGTTGCTACATTTCTCCAAATAGTAATATAAAAGTTTACCAAGATTTCTGCTCAGTTGTTGATTCTTTGAATAATCAATTTCAAATTAAATGACCTTGACGAACTCATAATATGTGGGGATCTTAATTTGCCAAATATTAATTGGCAACTTCATGACGAGGAATGTTTCTACATTCCGACTAATTTAACCTCTAATGTCGAATCAACAGTTATAGATAGTTTGTCTTCTTTTAGATAGTTAGACCTTCTTTTTACTTCTGACTGGGTAAATAAAATAAATTGTTAAAACTAGTTTGACTCTTTTAAACAATGTTAAAATTTATGAATGCAGTAAAAAAGTAAAAATAAAAACAAAAGAAAGAAAAAAATTATATAATTATAGGTGCATCTGTTATGTAGGATTTCTTTTTTCTGTTCTATAAGAAGATTGAGAAAATAACCTGAAATCTTCGATTTTACTTTGTTTTGTTATTATTACGTTCCATTCTATGCTGTAAGAAATTAAAAAATAAAAAATAATAAAAATCAAAAAGAAGTTAATTGCTTTTGGTACCTATTTTGTAAACATAAGATAAAGATAAAAGTCATTTTTATTTTTATGTTAAAAATCTTTTATTAAATTTTTTATTATTATATTTTTATTTAAATCTAAGTTGAAAAATTTTTTAAGATAACCAGATGTTAAGATTTTAAAAATTTTAAATTAATATGTAAATAAATTTGAATGATTTACTTATCAACACGGGGTAACACGGGGTGTAATAGATTTGTTTGTGGTAAGATTTTACATTTAATAATACCGTCAATAGTCATTCTGTTTAACTTAGAGCAAGAATCTTCTCCAACATAAATCTTAGGGTGCTTTATAGGAAATTTTTCTCGTTTGCAAACATATGGGTATGAGGAACATACATCTATGTATTTAATTTTTTCTCCTTGTTTACATTTATAATATGTGTAAGTATTTCCCGTTCTTCCGCCATAAAATGCATCACGAGGATTTAAAGAAACTAAATTAATTAATGAATGATTTTCTAAATATCTCATATTTTCATTGTGTCTCATTAGCTCTCGGAATTCACATTCCCACATCTCAATAACTTTATATCCACATGATTTTATAAACTCTGATCTCATTAATGTTTTTCATATCGTAGATTCAAAGTATCGCCAGAGTTATCATGTAATGGTATATACCTCTGGTTTGTTAAACATTTTGGATGTCCATGATAATAGCAACCGTAAAATTCAAATATTTCTTTAGTCTCTTCGCAAAATCCATCGGCTTTAACATTTCCGATTTGTTTTTCTTTTCCATTAAATGCACATTTCAAATCAATTTTTCTCAAATCTTTTTCACAAATAAGCCATTGCATGGCAATTTTTGACTGATTGTCTTCCATCCTATATCCTTTTCTTGGTATAATTCCTATAGTATTCGATTTGAGAAAGTTTCTTCTATATGCAAGATTACAGGCTGAAGCTATTGTTGTTGCTTCTACAAATGGTTCCACATTACATTATTCTATAAAAAATTTTCTGAAAACCAGACATGCTCTAGTTAGAATTTCAACATCATTTATACAGTATTCTAAAATATCTTTCTCCATATTAAATTCTGAGTTTCTATTTTGTTCATACCACATTAAAAATTCATTACGCTCTTAAATAGATGCGGAAAATAACCCTTTTTCAAATTGATTGATAAATTAAAAACTTTTGGTAATTTTGCCAAGGCCATAGGAAAGTAATTCATAGAATCTATAAATTTAATATTATCAATTATCATAACAATAATTTTTGTACCTCGCATAATTAACTTTGGTTCAAGTACAGTTTTATTGAGTATATAATTCAGAATAAATTGATGGTCAAACGCCTGACCATTATGAGCAATTATGACAATTTTTTTGAATTCCTTTCTTAATTTTAAAATAAATTCCATGAAATCCTCTATCACATTTTTCGTTTTAAAAATTCTCTCTCTTAATTTACATTTTCCACAGAAGTATAGAAAATCAATGTTAATACATTTAAAGCATCTTAGCTGAGCCACACATAAACTTGGAACATGTTCTTTTATTTTTGTAGAGCTAATTTCTTCTTGTCTTGTTTCTAAATCATAAAATACGTAAATGCAATTTTCAAAATTTGCTTTTGTTTTGTTTTGCTGAATGAAGCATTTATGGTTTTCAGGAACATGATTATCGCAAATCTCACAAAAATATTCTCCACATATATGAGTCCTACTGCTTTTATGAACTTTAAAACAAGATTTGCATTTTCTAATTTCTTCACAGGTGTTTCTATTTTTTGAACTGAAAGCCTTATGGCTTTCAAAACATGTTTGACCACGAAATGTTCGTTTACACTGCATACATAAAATATTTTTAACATTAAGTGAACAAACTGGTGAGTTTTGACAGCAAGGGCAACTTTTCGAACATCTATGTTCATTTTTCTTAGAATACGGAATATGACATTCTTCACAATAAAATGCTGTGCAAAAAGCAGCTGTTAGTGAGGTTATTACATTGTAATGATTATTATGATATAACAAGTTAATTTTTTTCCCATTATTCAATCCTTCAAATATTATTTCTGCACCCCTTGCTCCATATTTATATACAACAATCTTGTGTTTGTGTAAACATTTTTGAAATTGATTCAATTAACGAATTCTGCAACCTTCAGATGGAATTGTTATTTTTGATTTTTCTAATAATTTTAAAGCTGTGAAAGTTTGAAGTTTTCCTATATTTTTTCGAATTTTTTCATAATCGTTAAATTTTTCAATTTTAGCTATTGAAACAACAAGTGCACGCGGTAAACATAAATTATCGCTATTTTTTATTGCTATTATTTCTCTCCTTAAGCATTCCTCATCAAAATTTGAATATTTATTACTTCTACCTCTACCAACGGGTAATTTAACATGGGTAACTGTTAAACAAAAAGTGTCTGTACTTAAACCTGTAGACGTAAAATAAAAATAGTTTATAATAAATGAAGCCAAAAATGTATTATAAATAACTACCTTCAGAATTACTTTGGAAAACATTAGAAATTGCATCCCAAACGTCGCTAAATTTTAGTTCATGAGCGGATCTAAAACTGAGATACGCAGAACCTTGATGTTCAAAGCTCTCTCCACAAAATGTTAACCCAATCTTATCCCTGGAATTCACATCTTTCACAGCAATGTTGATTATTTGATGTATAGCATCCTTAATCCAGCTAATTGGTTCTCTATTGTCAGGTACGGATTTAATTACAAATTTTATTTTGTGCCCGTTCATATTAAATCGTTTAACAAATGTCAAATTTTCACTTTCGATTATATAAGGTGTTATAGTTTCGGAAAGAAACTTTTGTAAAATAATTTTTTTCGACATTTTCTTTATACGAATTTTAGATGTTAAATGCTTGAATAACAGAATAATATTAAATTTTTAATACAGATTCACTCTGTTAAATGAACAATTACATTGTAAGCAAAGGTCGCATTAATAAATTATAGTTGTTTAACTAGAATCCCATCTTAAAACTATCTTAAAATAGAAAGAATTGAAAAACAAAAAGCAATCTAAAGTTATCTTCAATACATTTTAATTAGTATAAATACATTGGGATTTTATGCAAAAAATATCAGTTTAATTTCAAACAAGCAAGATATGGCACAGGAATATTTAAACTTCTTCATGACTGCAGAAGAGGCTGCAACTGCTACAACTGCTACTACTAGTACAGCAGTGCGTCTTCCTGCGAAAAGGAGAAAAGCGAAAAATGAAGATGACGCTTCTACTCATCTTCATCAACAACAACAACAACTACATCAACAGTATCATCATCAACAACAACAGCAACAACCAGAACAACAGCAACAACCGCAACAACAGCAACAACAGCAACTACAACAACAGCAACTACAGCAACAACAAGATTATAAGAGCAAGGCAAAATCAAATCCCATCAGAAAAAGGAAACTGGTGGAATTATTTAATTTAAAAAAGAAAAAATTTTAAAAAATTTTTAAAAGTTAAAGATGTGGAGCCAAGTAGGCTCTATAAAATAAATAAAATTAAAAAGTTAAACACCGTTTACCGTAAAAAATGGGTCTTCAATGGGAGTTGGGGTATTTGAAGATAATGGAAATCGAAAAAAATGAATATTTCCTTATAAATGAGGAAAGCCAATTAAATTTAAAAGAAGATCGTGGTGATTTTGAATTCGCCACAAATCAGTAATAGTTTTAGACTAATTTTATATAGAATAAAAAAAATTTTATTTCAAAGAAATTTTCTACTGTTTTAACTTTATTTTCATTTTTCAGATGTTAAGATTTTATTTGATTTTTCAGACGTTAAGATTTTATTTTATTTTTCAGATGCTTTCAAGTTTTATTTTACAGATATTAAACAATATTTGTTGAATTTATCCAAGTATTATGTGTGTCATCAAAACCTAGCCATTTAACAAAAACTCTATTTCCTTGCTTTTTCAGAATTTTTTCTACAAGATAAGTATCTGGGTATTTTACAGGTGTAAGCTCAGCTTGATAAAAACCCCCAGAAATAGTCCGATAATTGATATGTAACAGGATAAGTATTATTGATTTTATCAATCTTAAATACTTCAGTTGACCAATTCGGTTGATAACCTTTTTCGAAATGATCTTTATATTTACTTATTCTTACAAAATTTCCAGTTTTATATTTACTTTTTTGAAAAATTTTAGGCTCAGTATATATATTCCGCAGTATATTTTTTTCGTTTTTCTTTGTAATTTTTTCAGGAGGAAGTTTTGTTGTGCTATGTTTTGTTGAATTATATTCTTTTATTAATGATTGTATAATAGGTAACCATTTATAATTCCCGTTTAAACTAAATTTTTTCCACATAGAATTTTTCAATGTACGGTTAAATCGTACAACAATTGATTCTTTTAATTAGCTAAATGTGTGATAATGATTGATTGATTTTTCTTTCATATAATTTTCAAATTGTAAATTAAAAAATTCCTTGTCTTGATCAGAGTGAATATTTTTGGTATAACTTTAGCTCTAATAATAATTGTTTTTAAGGCATTTTCAGCATTTTTTGTTTTCACAGGTTCAGCATAGGCATATTTGGAAAATGTATCAATGACCGTCAGAATATATTTATAACCATTATTAAATTTTCCATAAGGTATCATTTCGACTAAATCGATTTGCCACGTGTCATTTAGACCTTTCTGTTTGAATTTTCTTCTAAGAAATTTACTTCTTGCCTGTCTATGAATTTCAGTCACTATTAGAGCTCTTGCCATTTTGTTTTAAAAATGTTAAAGGTAATGTTATAATAATTATTATACATAAAATGATAGACCAAAGCATGGTTTAAACTAATCATCTAATTGAGTTTAATTTGCTTTTATACTTTTCTACATGAGTATATAACTCAACTTTTATTTTCAAATTTAATTCACTTCCATTCTGACTGCTCAACAACTCACAAGGTCACATACACAAGGTCAGATACAAGAAAATGAAATTACGTCCACCACGGACGACGAAGATTTAGCAGAAACTGAGGAATTTATACCACCGTTCCAGATAGTTGAATTAGAAGACGAAGAAGAAGAAGTGGAAGAAGAAATTGAGGAAGATGAGGAAGCAGTTCCATTTAATGAAAATTGGGACATAAATAATCAGCAGGGAGATCTTGATTATTTCAATGATTTAATAATCCTAAATAATTTTAATTAAATAATATAATGAAAGGTGTACAGAAAAAATATTTTTCTATTTAAAACATATAATTAAAAAATAAAAATTTTTATATTATTTGTTGTGATTTATTTTGTTTGTTTTATGTAGTATATTACAGATTTGTTCCTTTAAAATTACAGGTATTTCAAAAAATAACCTTGAATAATTACATTGTACATTAAAACGTTGTATTGGTACATACATTTCTCTTTCTAACCTAAATACTTGTTGTTCGACACATAAATTTAGATATTCCCGAACATAGGACATAGTCTTTTACATTTAACTCAACAGATTTATAGTAGGTCATCACTGCGGCAAGAAAATCGCTTAAATTTTAAAACTGCTTTGCTTCTTCTTTGTTAATACTTATACTTTGCCTGTTCGCTGATTTTAGCCCATAATGAAAGTTCTGTTTTATATCTTTTATTACCAGCTTATCGAGTTTTTTGTTAAATTCGTAATAAAATTTATTCCATTCATGATATTTTAAGACAATTGACTTTTTACCAATACGCTGAATTATACTTGAGGCTTCAAATGACTCATAGTCAAATCCAACAGCAATTTTTAATGTATGACTCTTATTGAGAAAATATGTGTAACTTAGCAATAAATTTGTGTTCTGACCTGGTGCTTCCATTCTTTTAATTTTACTAAAACTTGTTTATATTGTTTTTATTATTTATACGTTTTAGGAACACAAATTTGTAATGAGTTATATTTTCCAAATTCATTTTGAGAGGTACTTAAAATATACTTATCATTTTCTAGTTGATTTCCTTTATTAAATTTTTTTAAAAAAGCGTTCATACTATAACCGCAACATTTATACCACGTATAAACACAACAATATTGCCCACATCACTCCTCCTCTACGAGAAATAATAACTGTTTCTTATTAAAAATTATACATTGATTTTTTAAGTAACTTAAAATTTCTAATTTATCTGGTTTTCTACCAAACGAATCAAAATATTCAACACAGCCATTCTTTGGCTTAAAAATAGCTAACCAATGTGTTCCCGGATCTTTTGATTTATCAGTGTTTACAATTAAAAAAGTTCTTTCAAAAATTCCTTTAAAAGATCAAAAAGTCCTTTAAAAAATTTACGTGTGTGTTTGTTACATCTTACTACGTCACTTATGTCTAGGGTATTCATCAATCAAATTGACTCAAGTCATATACTTTAGTTGTTTCTTTAATATAATTTGATAAAAACTCTTTTTTTATTTTTTATTTGTTATAATAAGATCAAATTTTTCTAGTATTTGACAGAGCTCTTTATTTATTTTATCGTTGTACGCAGTTCCAAAAGAGTAATTATCAAAATTATCATTTATAAAATCCCTAGTTGGAAATTTATACTTGAGCTGTTTTACAAACTTTTTACAAGGTTCTTTAAAACCAGCTATACAAATATCTTTCGCAAACAAGGTATTATTATCATCACTACAAAATGTTAATTTGAGAAGTGCACAAGACAGTGACATTTTGTCAAATATTCAAATTTACTTTTATGTATGCTATTTATAGGTTTGAGAATATATTTCGGTTTTTATCAATTTGTAAACTTGCATCAAATTCTCCATAAACAATAGCAGTCAGTGTAGATGTAAGTGGTTTTGATAGCCTTGCCTCAATTCTAACTGTACCTTGATTTAGTAGACCTTGACACACTTCATTTCCTGATGCATCTGGAGTTAAATCAAAAGCTAGAATGAAAAACCCATTACTAAACATGGTTTTTGTTATCTGATGACCTTTATCATTATGGTAAATTCCAGTTCCTGAAAAAAGTGTACTGTATGTTTTTGTACAGCAATTATTTTCATCTGAAAAACTGGTTTCAATTGCTGAATTAGGTATTTGAACACCATTTACGTTTAACACAAATTGTGAAATATCAAAATGTTTAAAATTGTATGGGTTTTTTGACCTTTTTCCAGCGTAACCTGTATTTTCTGTCATGCAAAAAATGATTGTGTTTGGCAACTGTCCAATAAAAACATTAACAAGTGATATTGATGAACTATTCTGTGGAATGGTAAAAGTTTTTACCTCTACCCGTTTGTAATTGTATTTGGCATTAGTTTTTTCCAATACAGCATTATGTGCTAAAATACAGCATTATGTGCTAATAGTACACTAGGATTAATTGTTACATGTCTCATAAATAAAGTGACTTCTAAAATTTTCAGTTGAGATTCATCAGTATCATCTGCAAAGAGGTAAAAATATGGTTTTTCTAATGTTAGGATAACTCGAACATCGACATTGTTTATGAGAAGTGTAGGTTGGTTAAACATATCTAAATGTAGTTTCCCCATAAGTTCCACTACATTGCTATTTTGGTATAATTTTTGACGTTCTTTTGAACCACTATTATCTGTTTTGCTATATTTGGCTTATCTAGCATCCATTCACCACACTCCAAATGCGTTGTAGCGGCATCCGTACCATAATTTAACAATGATTCAATATAAGCTCTGTAATGATAATTGCCATCTGATGAAGATATATTCTTTCCATTTAGTTGAACATTGCATTGTTTTATTAATGAATGTAACATATTATTAACCACACTTGGTTGTTGTATAGGTGTTCCATCAGTTTTTTTATTTTTATTCCATTGAGTTCCATCTTTTTTTAAAATTTGTACTTTTAATTTTAGATATGTCGAAGACAAGTCTCTATATGTATCACCGTGCCCTAGTGAAACAAATTCTATGACAGATGGATTATCTAAAGAAGCAATAGGGTTATAGAAAACTTCTTCAGATCGTAAAATACTTGACTGAATAGGCTGTGTTTTAAAAATATCAAGCTCCGATTTCATACATTCAATCATAATTATTCAAAAATATCTTTTTGTTTGTTTTTGTTATTAACTTTGCGTCGCTTCGACGTAAAATAATTTAAATTATTAATGAGAGGTCTTTTTATTGGTTTTCTTCATTTTCTTTTGCCTTATCCATACATTTCATTGAGTTTCCGAACTGCACCTCGTCTTATATTTTTCATTATCTCTTTACTTCGATCTTGAACCACTTCTTTTACATTTGCACCTGTGGCAATATCAGATAATGCATTAATACCAGAGTTAATAACCTCTTTTTTAATATATTAGCTCCAGACGTAAATATTGGTTTTAAATATCTAAAAAGACCACCGAAAAAGCTCTCTAACCCTCGTCCCCTTTGGTAAGGTACAATTGAGTGTAACAAAGGACCAATATCCTCAAGACCTTGTCCTGATTGAACTAAATAATATTTGTAATACGCTCTCTCCATAATGAATAAAATAAAATTATATATAGTTTTGTAAAATCGCTTTTATTTATACTTTTTTAAAATGTAATACAATTTTTGTTTGAATTGAACTATTGGAAAAGTTTATTTTGTATCCATATTTATCACATAAAAGTAATGAAATGTTATTAAATGATTTCTCCACATTGCAATATTGAATATTACTGAATTCTTTTACAGTATCAGTGAAAGAATTTTGTATGTTAACAGATCTTAAACACCTTATATCTTTATCACCTATTTTTTGCGGTTCAATTATGTCTGTGTATATAAAAAACATATCTGGTTTACTAATGGGAATCAATTGTACACTATCTATAAAAGTTTTAAAAGCTTCTATTACACGTGATTTATATTTTTTAAAATCTGTAACTTTAAAAGATACTTGATTGAAACATGTTGTCAAAAGTCCTTCGAGGGTATAAGCGTAATTTGCTCTTATTTTTATATCCATTTTAGACTTAGTAACACATATTGTGGTGTAACTTAAATTTTTAGGCATCTCCTCAGCTTTTGTTGGTTGTGTATAATGAACTTCATCGTTTATAAAATTAAAAATTTCCCAAATCAACTGTCGTTCAACTTCTTTTCTTGTAAACCTATTAAGTGGCCGTATATTTTGAATTAGTGTTGGTAGTAGAAAAACTTTCCAGTCGCATATCATTTGTTTTTCTATGTATGGAATATATGATGTTCCAACTCCTATCATATCTTTCTGCATACTTTTAATAAATATTTGAGTACTTTTTTGCCATTCTTCACCATACACATTTGGAACGAAATCATTAACATACATTTCTGAAATACCGACTTTCCACCTTGAATCAAACATGTATTTATTCATTTTATTTGTAAAAGATGATAATGAATTTTCTGGAATAATAGTTCATAGATGAATCACTGAGTAAAGTGACATAAAATTCATCATTTACTTGTATGTTGTCCATGAGCTTGCGGATTTATTCTTACGAATTGGAAAATTAAGTTCTGTTTGAGTATTACCTACTGCTGACCTTAAAACACGTCTTGATGAATTATTCAACTCTTTGCTATTTATAGTTTTTTCTTTTTTCGTTGGTGGGCTTGGGCTATCTAAAGGAACAGTTATAATGTCTCCTGTATCAGTTTCAAAAATTTGTACATTTTGATTTCTAATTGATTTACTTTTTCTAAGATGTTCTCCAACTGAAGCAGCTGACAATGCTTTTGTTAAAACATTTTCCTGAATTTCATCATCAAATACTTCGTCATCAGCTTCTTTTTCATATACTTCTTCTGCTTCAGGAACAACTTGTATTCCAATATTCTTATATTCAGAAAAATGCGGTTGATTTTCCGCATCTATATACATTGGTTTTGCAAGAGTTTGAGTACCTTTTGTTTCCGTCATTTTTATTTTCTCCTCTTTATTTCTAAGAAGTTGTCGTTTTTTGTTTCTTATTTTAAATAAATTTTGTCTGTATAAATACTATTTTTGAGTATCCGTGAGATGTTTATTTAACAATATTTTTTTCATATTTTTATCCAATTCAATGAGTTCAATGTCTGCATTTTGCTCCATTCTTTCATAAATCTCAGGTTTTAAAATTATCATTTTATTAAATGTTGTATTATTCATTTTATAAAATTTCCGACTATCCCTGATAGTATTGCACCCAGAAGTGTAGGTAAAAATCCACCACGTTGAATAATAATTTTTTGCTATTTATAGGTTTTTTCCGGCAAATAAGTGATCTTAATTCTTTTTTATACTTTCGTAATTGGGTTGTTGCTTTTTTACTCAGATTACGATTACCTTTTAAAATATTTAAAGAGATTTCGGAAAATGTTTTTATTACTTATACTTCAGGGTCACACTGTTTTATAATTACTTTCTGGAATTTTGGTTTAGAGGTTTTTAATAGGTGCAATATATGTCGATTGGTCTTCAAACGTTTCATATTCCTCCCCAAATTGTTCTAATTGATCTCTCGTACAATAACACAAACCTTTCCCAAATATATCACTTCCTAATCGAAATATATCATTAACGTCTTGAGTAGGATCTATTAATATATAGCCATATGGGACTGACGTCACATCATTATATACTTTTTCAAATGCTTTAATTTGATTGGGATATATTTGGCGAGCTAGAGGTAATATCTGCGATTTATCTCTTGGATTTTTGAAAAGTACTAAATATTTACAGTTGAGTGAAATATCTCTTGAAAATTTACCCTGGTGAAAAACATTTTGTGTTACAAATATTACAGATAAATCTAGTAAATAAATCACATACAAACTTATCATGAGAATTTAACATCATATCATCGATAATAACGATGGAACAGCATTTTTGTCTGGATTACAGCAAATAATTCTATTAATATGTGGTAGTATATTTTCTTCTTTATATTTTATTAAATTACGAATAAATGTGGTTTATCTTTTAAAAGAAAAAATGTTAGATTAAGACCTTCAATTTTCATACTTGCACAATATGAATTTAAATAACAAAAAAAAAGTTTACTTCAACATAAAACAAGAAATTCACGTTATGCATGTATGGGTCTTTGTTTACAGATCAGCATGGAATGGTCATTGGAAAGAATACGCACGTGATAGAATTAGATTTCAACGACGTTATTATTTCAAACATGTAACGCGACGAAATTATTTCAAACATGTAAATAAATTTGTTTTATTTTTGTTTTCAAATAGATACCAAAAGCAATTAACTTGCCTTTTTGATTCCTTACAGTATAGAATGTAACGCAATAATAACAAAACCAAGTAAATCAAAGACTTCCGGTTATTTTCTCAATGTTATTATAGAACAGAAAAAATCTTACATAACAGATGCACCTATAATTCCATAATTTTTATTTTTTTTTTATTTTGCAGCTTTAAAACTATAATAACAACTTACAACAATTATTGATCTTATTTAATAAACAAAAATACACTTTGTACCTACTTCTTGTTTACGTTTTGGTTTTATTTTTATTATTTACATCTTGGTATACAAAAGTACCTATGAATATTATTCTTATTAAATAATAAAAACAAGTTTTTTTCGTTTCTTTTATCTCCTTTTACGTATGTAGGTATATTTTATTAAGCATGCGATTTTGCGCAATTTAAAAAAATAAACTTGATTTGACCTGAAAAAAATCATCTTCAATCAAAATCCATCTTATTTGTATGATATCCTATTACAAAGTATCAATGAATTTATTGAAAAACCTAAATATCCTAAACTTGTTCAGTTCATTAACCTTGCCTAACAACTTCCGCAGTACCAATAACCTTCATTTCCTACTATACAACCACTTGCAACTTATAAGTTAACAACCCATGCTTATAACCTAAACTTGTCCAGTTCATTAACCTTGCCTAACAACTTCTACAGTACCAACAACCTGCATTTCCTACTATAGAACCACTTGCAACTTATAAGTTAACAACCCATGCTTATAACCTAAACTTGTAAAGTTCATTAACCTTGCCTAACAACTTCTACAGTACCAACAACCTTCATTTCCTACTATACAACCACTTGCAACTTATAAGTTAACAAGCCATGCTTATAACCTAACTTGTCCAGTTCATTAACCTTGCCTAACAACTTCTACAGTACCAACAACCTTCATTTCCTACTATACAACCACTTGCAACTTATAAGTTAACAAGCCATGCTTATAACCTAAACTTCTCCAGTTCATTCACCTTGCCTAACCCTTATGTCAAACCCTTGTTGAACCGCCTTTAATCAAACCCTTGGTACATTTGTACCAATAACGTTTTTCATACATTTTGTATAAGAAATAATATGTAAAAAATAAAATGTTTTCGTTTTTTTATAACCTTAATCATAAATTAACTTTAACAAAATATTTCATAATTTAATTTAAATAAGAAAAAAAAATAAAAAGAATACAAAATAAAAGAAAAAATAAATAAAAAAGAAGCATTGCAATCAAAGCAATATTTAGCAAGCAACGTAGTTGATATCATTGTAGTCCCTCAAATCCTAATTGTCTCCACCAAACTGTATATATTTTTAGGATGTCTTTGTTTCATAACACTTTAATAGAAGATGTCACGAAGGTACAGATTTGCACTTCAAAAAGTGTGGGAGATATAGCTGTTTAAACTTAAAATTGTTACATTTGTACCAAGGGTTTGACATAAGGGCTAACAACTTCTACATTACCAACAACCTTCATTTCCTTTTATACAACCACTTGCAACTTATAAGTTAACAACCCATGCTTATAACCTAAACTTGTCCAGTTCATTAACCTTGCCTAACAACTTCTACAGTACCAACAACCTTCATTTCCTACTATACAACCACTTGCAACTTATAAGTTAACAACCCATGCTTATAACCTAAACCAAAACAAACAAAACAAGTTTTTGAGCTACTAACCAAGAATAACCTACATTAAACCCATCAATCAAAATATAGCTCAGTGGGCGTGGTCTTCGGTGCGATATGGCATGATTTTTTCCCATCCCCAAGTGCAGGATTACCTACTAAGGCAAATACGAGCCGATTAATTGAATGTTGAAAAATGTGCATCAATACAAAATTATAATAAATATAAACATGAGTAAAGATGTGATAAAAAAATGACTATTCAAATAATTCCTTAATTGTTCTTCACTATTTTTGTTGTAAAAATTTTGTGAAATATTAAATATAAGTAAATATACACTTTTTTTTTTTTAATAAAATAAATTTTGCTTTGTATAACTTTAATATTAATTTTAGATTAAGTATAATTATCTAAATGTAATATGTAAATACTTGAATTAATTAATAAATAAAATAAAGTAAAATAAATAAATATTACCCACAATGGAATGGATTTGCTGAACAAAATGTGTAAATAGCGAAAACATTAATCGAAAAATCAAAACTTGCAAAAATTGAATTAATGAAAATGTTACTCGAATTCAGGAAAACTCCAATTAAAGGTACAAATTACTCACCAGTTCAGATATTATTTGGTAGAAATACTAGATCATTTCAGAATTGAAATTTACAAATTTATTTTATAAAAAAGTTAAATCACTATTACAAAATCAAAAATCGAAGGATAAAGCATATTATGACAAAAAATCAAAATGCAAAGCCGAATTCATAATCGATAAAAACATCTGGTACTAAGAAGGTAGGAAATGGGTCGAAATCAAAATATTAAAGCACCGCGTTCTTATTGGATAGGGCTCAGTGATGGAAGAATATTACGCCGTAATTCAATATTTTTAAGACATAAGTAAACGACAAAAACGTAAACATTTTTTTGTAACTATAGGGTGTTCAAAATTGAGGTGTCATTTTAATTTTAAGAAAAAAAGACTTTTTTTTGAAATATTAAATATATTTTTATTTTAATTTATTACAAATAGGTTCCGGTTAATAATGAAAACTTATGTCGGCCAAGTGGCCCCCTCTACTACTTCGGCAGGCTTCCAATCTTTTACCAAAATTCTGAATCACGTTGTTCAATAAACTGTTCTCAATGGTTGAAATCTGCTCGATAATGTTGTTTTTAAGCTCTTGAATTGTTGTGGGATTATTGCTGTACACTTTCGATTCCACACAACCACACAAAAAAAAATCCAACGGTGTCAAATCGACCGATCTTGGTGGCCACATCACTCCTCCTCTACGAGAAATAATAACTGTTTCTTATTAAAAATTATACATTGATTTTTTAAGTAACTTAAAATTTCTAATTTATCTGGTTTTCTACCAAACGAATCAAAATATTCAACACAGCCATTCTTTGGCTTAAAAATAGCTAACCAATGTGTTCCGGGATCTTTTGATTTATCAGTGTTTACAATTAAAAAAGTTTGTTTTTCAATTATTCTGGGGAGTTGATCCAGAGCAAAAACTCCTTTAAAAAATTTACGTGTGTGTTTGTTACATCTTAATACGTCACTTATCTCTAGGGTATTCATCAATCAAATTGACTCAAGTCATATACTTTAGTTGTTTCTTTAATATAATTTGATAAAAACTCTTTTTTTAATTTTTTATTTGTTATAATAAGATCAAATTTTTCTAGTATTTGACAGAGCTCTTTATTTATTTTATCGTTGTACGCAGTTCCAAAAGAGTAATTATCAAAATTATCATTTATAAAATCCCTAGTTGGAAATTTATACTTGAGCTCTTTTACAAACTTTTTACAAGGTTCTTTAAAACCAGCTATACAAATATCTTTCGCAAACAAGGTATTATTATCATCACTACAAAATGTTACATCCAGAAGTGCACAAGACAGTGACATTTTCTCAAATATTCAAATTTACTTTTATGTATGCTATTTATAGGTTTGAGAATATATTTCGGTTTTTATCAATTTGTAAACTTGCATCAAATTCTCCATAAACAATAGCAGTCAGTGTAGATGTAAGTGGTTTTGATAGCCTTGCCTCAATTCTAACTGTACCTTGATTTAGTAGACCTTGACACACTTCATTTCCTGATGCATCTGGAGTTAAATCAAAAGCTAGAATGAAAAACCCATTACTAAACATGGTTTTTATTATCTGATGACCTTTATCATTATGTTAAATTCCAGTTCCTGAAAAAAGTATACTGTATGCTCTTGTACAGCAATTATTTTCATCTGAAAAACTGGTTTCAATTGCTGAATTAGGTATTTGAACACCATTTACGTTTAACACAAATTGTGAAATATCAAAATGTTTAAAATTGTATGGGTTTTTTGACCTTTTTCCAGAGTAACCTGTATTTTCTGTCATGCAAAAAATGATTGTGTTCGGCAACTGTCCAATAAAAACATTATCAAGTGATATTGATGAACTATTCTGTGGAATGGTAAAAGTTTTTACCTCTACCCGTTTGTAATTGTATTTGGCATTAGTTTTTTCCAATACAGCATTATGTGCTAATAGCACACTGGGATTAATTGTTACATGTCTCATAAATAAAGTGGCTTCTAAAATTTTCAGTTGAGATTCATCAGTATCATCTGGAAAGAGGTAAAAATCTGATTTTTCGAATGTTAGGATAACTCGAACATCGACATTGTTTATGAGAAGTGTAGGTTGGTTAAACATATCTAAATATAGTTTCCCCATAAGTTCCACTACATTGCTATTTTGGTATAATTTTTGACGTTCTTTTGAACCACTATTATCTGTTTTTGCTATATATGGCTTATCTAGCATCCATCCACCACACTCCAAATGCGTTGTAGCGGCATCCGTACCATAATTTAACAATGATTCAATATAAGCTCTGTAATGATAATTGCCATCTGATGGAGATATATTCTTTCCATTTAGTTGAACATTGCATTGTTTTATTAATGAATGTAACATATTAATAACCACACTTGGTTGTTGTATAGGTGTTCCATCAGTTTTTTTATCTTTATTCCATTGAGTTCCATCTTTTTTTAAAATTTGTACTTTTAATTTTAGATATGTCGAAGACAAGTCTCTATATGTATCACCGTGTCCTAGTGAAATAAATTCTATGACAGATGGATTATCTAAAGAAGCAATAGGGTTATAGGAAACTTCTTCAGATCGTAAAATACTTGACTGAATAGGCTGTGTTTTAAAAAATATCAAGCTCTGATTTCATACATTCAATCATAATTATTCAAAAATATCTTTTTGTTTGTTTTTGTTATTAACTTTGCGTCGCTTCGACGTAAAATAATTTAAATTATTAATGAGAGGTCTTTTTATAGGTTTTCTTCGTTTTCTTTTGCCTTGTCCATACATTTCATTGAGTTTCCGAACTGCACCTCGTCTTATATTTTTCATTATCTCTTTACTTCGATCTTGAACCACTTCTTTTACATTTGCACCTGTGGCAATATCAGATGATTTTATTTATTTTTTATTTATTTATTTAAAACAAAATCCCAAAAGAGCCTGAGGGCTCGTATAGGGTGTATAAAATTACAGTAGTTTACAATCATAAAGATATCATGAATATTATGTTAAAATTATGTACATATGTAATAATTAAATTATACAAACTAATGACAAATTAGGTGTAAATAATGTGCAACAAAATAATAGAAAAGAGAACAAAACAAAAAAAAATAAAAAATATACAAAAGCAAGAGAAAAAAAAAATAAAAATAAAAGAGAGCATAATTATAAACTAGAAATGAAATTTACGATTGGATTTGATTGCTATTGTTATTGGTTATTATACTTGAGCATTAATACATTTCTAACTGAGTTTTTAAACTTTTTATAAGAGAATCTTTTAATGTCACTTGGAACAGTATTGTACAGCTTGATTGATTGATTAAGTATTGTGGTATTTCCTGCGTTCATACGCAACTGATTTGCCGTTCTAGTGTTGTAGTTATGAATTTCATTGTTGGCAATTAATTTTGTGTTTGATTTTATATTTTTTATCTGCATATTATTGTAAGATTTGAGCCAAATTTCTACTGTCTTCCACTTTAAGAATTTTATACTGCTGATGAATTCGATTAGTAGATGTTCTATGATTAAGTTCATACATATTTTTATTGCCTTGTTTTGAATTCTGTTATTTGTTTAAGTTTTTAGCATATGTGTTTCCCCAGATGGCTAAACAATACGAAATTACACTGTTAAATAAACTGAAGAAGATAGTTCTTTTTAATTTTATTGGGACTCGCTTCCCAATTTTCCTAAAAATCCCTGCTATTCTACGCGTTTTCTTAATAAGCTCATTTACGTGACAATTCCAATTTAACTTTTCATCAACAACAATACCTAAATATTTATACTGGGCGACTTTTTCAATCTGACAACTATTATAATGTACAGATAAGTTTACATTAGCTTCTTTGATCATCATAAATTTTGTTTTGTTCACGTTGACTGTTAATTTATGCAGTGACATCCATTTATAAATAGCTTCCATATCCTGATTTATTTTTGTTTCCAATATTTCTAGATTATTTTCAGCATATATTATAACTAGGTCATCTGCATATAAACTGTTTCCCATTTAAACTAAGATTTGATAATGTACTCACATAGCAGTTAAATAACGCTGGCCCCAACGAACTACCTTGTATTACGCCATAATTAATACTTTCGGTACTGCTTATGGTATCCTCGCACTCTGCATACTGTCTTCTGTCTTTGAAGTAACTAGCAAACCAATTGTATTCTTTGCCTCTTATTCCTAATTCAAATAAGATTCTCAACAATATTTTCCTATCAATCGAATCAAATGCCTTAGTCAGATCAAAGAATACTAAAGCGGTTTTTTTATTATTACATACAGCATTTTGAGTATACGTTATAACATCGAACAAGGCTGCTTGAGTATTAGAATTTTTTGTAAAGCCATACTGTGACTTACTTATTAAATTATTATTTAATAAATATTTTGTAATTTGACTATTAACATATGTTTCCAAAATTTCACTTAATATTGGAGCTATCGATATCGGTCTATAATTATTTATATCAGTTTTGTCACCTGACTTATAAATAGGAATTACTTTATATATTTTAAGAGAATCTGGAACATTAGAGTGATGAAGTGAGGCGTTGATAAATGCGCAAATAGGTTTGACTAGTTCATTTTTACATTTCTTTACCATAGTGGTTTGAATGCCATCAACCCCAGCACTGTTAATATTGTTCAGCTGATTTATAACTACTATTGTTTCCTCCTCATTAATTTTTTTAAAATAAAATCTACTGCTTTCTACATACCGGTAAGTAAATTGTTGAGAAGTTTTTTGTCATATGATTTCCTACATTTATATTGCAGTATAAATGATTAAAGTTTTCTAATTTAATATGCTTTTCAGAATAATTTTCATCTTGATAGAAATCATTTAATTTGCTTGTGTTATCTGTAATTATAGCTTTTACTAAATTCCGTGTCTTTTGTAGATTATTAGATGTTTTCTCAAAATTGTTCATATCAAACTGACGTCGCTTTTTTCTTTTCATTGCTGTTAACTTATTTTGCCAAAATTGATATTTACTTTTAACATATTGATTCTCTGTGTTATTAAAGTATTTTCTGTACCAGTAGTTCCTTATTTTTATTAAATTTAAACATTCATTATCAATCCACGGTTTAGAATATTTTACAGCTTTAGTATATTTTTTTTCAGTTGTAGATAAGTCAGCACAACTACGTAGAGTATTTATAATATTTTTGCAAATAACTTCGGCAGCACCAGAAGATATGTCGATATTGCAGTTCGTTAATTGATTTTTTAATAAATTGACATTTGTATGCTTATAAGTATATTGACATGTAGTTTTGTTTACAAAATATTTATAATTGAGTTCAACTATTCAGATATGACGATCAGTAATATTAGAATTTAGATGTGTAATATTTAGTTGTTTTTGTGTTTTATTTAATAATATATGATCGATATATGATTTTGAGCTTGGTCTGGTTGTTGAGGTATCAGCGAAATAAAATCCGTTGGATTCGACTATAGTTCTGTAAGTGCTAATATTATTATTATTTTTATTTTTGAGGTTGAAGTTGAAATCACCAATTATTAACGTATTTTCATTTTTTAATTCTTCCAGGTGCGAATCTAGGATAGAAAAAAAATTATTTATCAAATTTCTATTGTTGTTGGGTGGCCTATAGATAGCCGAGATATTCAGATTCATCTTGCTGTTTTGAATTTTAAATGACAGTATGCTATTAAAGTTATCGCAGTAATTTTTTAATATTTTGTAGTTTAAAGAAGTGTGTATAAATAAACCGACTCCACCACCACGTCTATTTTGTCGACAAGAGAAACTTTTATTGTAGTTTTTAATATTAACCAAATTTATTTCTTCATCAAGTATTCAAGTTTCACTAAAAACAATTATATGAACAGTTGACTGTAAATTATCCAGTAAAACAGTGATTTCGTCTATTTTGTGCTTTAAACTTCGAATGTTTAGGAATAAAATTTTTAATGAGTGTAAATTATCAAATCGAATATTTTCTATTCTACCTACATTTTTAACTTGAGTATTTAATGGTGAAGTGTTAAGATAAGTTTCATTGTTTATTATCATTTACCTGCTCAAAATTTTTATTTGACAAAATTTGTATCATTTTTGTGTTCATTCCTTCTCTTAACCAAACTTAACTATCCTTTACCCAGGCAAATTTTATTTTTTTTTCTCTTTTGAGATCTCTAGCTTTTTTATATAACAATCCAAAGTATGGTGTGATTCTTTCATTGATGAAAACTGTTTTTGGTGTTTCACTACTGGGTTGTTGAAATATCTGATTGTAATCTAAGTTTATTTTTTTTTTAGCTTGCAAGATTTTATTTTTGATTTCAAGATTATTCAGCTTTACGATTATTTTTTTCGGTTCACCAGAGTTTTTTGAATTATTTTTGTTTGAGAAATAAGCTTCTTTGATATCATGATTTTCTAAAGTAACACCTGTAGCTTTTATAATTTTGGATGCGGAACTCATTGCATCAAGCTCTGCGATTTCCCCCACTCCAGATATTTCAATATGTTTTTTAAATTTATTTTGTTTAATTAGTTCCATGTTGATAGTGATAGAGTCAATTTTGTCTTTTATTACAGCATTCTCATTGCGTAAACAAATATTATCTTCCACTAATGAATCCACTATTTCTTTATATTCTCTAACCTCACTTTGTAACCCATTTATCTTTTTTTCAAGTTCAGTTTGTTTTGTGATAATTTCATCCAATTTTTGTAGAATTAGTGTTGAATGAGGATCGTGGTCCTTTTGATCACTTCCAGACATTTTAGGAGTTGACTAACGTTTTAGGCGCTTATCCTTACATGACTGGCAAAACCAAAACTTCTCAGGATCCAGTATAATTCTGTTGAAATCTTCAGCAGCCAATTTAGAACATGCAATGTGGAACCAGCTACTGCACTCACCGTCACATTGGATGCTTTTATCTTTTCGTAAATTTATTATTTTATTGCACTGTTTACAAGAGTTTTTATTTGACATGTTGTTTATTTTGACATTAATTATCTGCCTCTGGTATAATGCATTAATACCATGCATTAATGCAACTCTGGTATAATGCATTAATACCAGAGTTAATAACCTCTTTTTTAATTTATTGGCTCCAGACGTAAATATTGGTTTTAAATATCTAAAAAGACTACCGAAAAAGCTCCCTAACCCTTTGGTAAGGTACAATTGAGTGTAACAAAGGACCAATATCCTCAAGACCTTTTCCTGATTGAACTAAATAATATTTGTAGTACGCTCTCTCCATAATGAATAAAATAAAATAATATATAGTTTTGTAAAATCGCTTTTATTTATACTTTTTTAAAATGTAATACAATTTTTGTTGGAATTGAACTATTGGAAAAGTTTATTTTGTATCCATATTTATCACATAAAAGTAATGAAATGTTATTAAATGATTTCTCCACATTGCAATATTGAATATTACTGAATTCTTTTACAGTATCAGTGAAAGAATTTTGTATGTTAACAGATCTTAAACACCTTATATCTTTATCATCTATTTTTTGCGGTTCAATTATGTCTGTGTATATAAAAAACATATCTGGTTTACTAATGGGAATCAATTGTACACTATCTATAAAAGTTTTAAAAACTTCTATTACACGTGATTTATATTTTTTAAAATCTGTAACTTTAAAAGATACTTGATTGAAAAATGTTGTCAAATGTCCTTCGAGGGTATAAGCGTAATTTGCTCTTATTTTTATATCTATTTTAGGCTTAGTAACACATATTGTGGTGTAACTTAAATTTTTAGGCATCTCCGCAGCTTTTATTGGTTGTGTATAATGAACTTCATCGTTTATAAAATTAAAAATTCCCCAAATCAACTGTCGTTCAACTTCTTTTCATGTAAACCTATTAAGTGGGCGTATATTTTGAATTAGTGTTGGTAGTAGAAAAACTTTCCAGTCGCATATTATTTGTTTTTCTATGTATGTAATATATGATGTTCCAACTCCTATCATATCTTTCTGCATACCTTTAATAAATATTTGAGTACTTTTTCCCATTCTTCACCATACACATTTGGAACGAAATCATTAACATACATTTCTGAAATACCGACTTTCCACCTCGAATCAAACATGTATTTATTCATTTTATTTGTAAAAGATGATAATGAATTTTCTGGATAATAGTTCATAGATGAATCACTGAGTAAAGTGACATAAAAATCATCATTTACTTGTATGTTGTCCATGAGCTTGCAGATTTATTCTTACGAATTGGAAAATTAAGTTCTGTTTGAGTATTACCTACTGCTGACCTTAAAACACGTCTTGATGAATTATTCAACTCTTTGCTATTTATAGTTTTTTTTTTTTCGTTGGTGGGCTTGGGCTATCTAAAGGAACAGTTATAATGTCTCCTGTATCAGTTTCAAAAATTTGTACATTTTGATTTCTAATTGATTTATTTTTTCTAAGACGTTCTCCAACTGACAATGCTGACAATGCTTTTGTTAAAACATTTTCCTGAATATCATCATCAAATACTTCGTCATCAGCTTCTTTTTCATATACTTCTTCTGCTTCAGGAACAACCTGTATTCCTACATTCTTATATTCAGGAAAATGCGATTGAGCTTCCGCATTTATATACATTGGTTTTGCACGAGTTTGAGACCCTTTTGTTTCCGTAGTTTTTACTTTCTCCTCTTTATTTCTAGGAAGTACTCTATTTTTGTTTCTTATTTTAAATAGATTTTGTCTGTATAAATACCATTTTTGAGTGTCTGTTAGATATTTATTTAACAATATTTTTTTCATATTTTTATCCAACTCATTTAATTCAAAGGCAGCATTTTGTTTCATTTTCTCATAAATCTCGGGTTTTAGTATAATCATTTTGTTAAATGTTGTATTATTCATTTTATAAAATTTCCGACTATCCCTGATAGTATTGCACCCAGAAGTGTAGCTAAAAATCCACCACGTAGAATAATGATTTTTCTTTTACTATTTATAGATTTTTGGCGGCAAATGAGGGGATCTCAAATCCTTTTTATACTTTCGTAATTGGGTTGTTGATTTTTTACTTAGATTACAATTACCTTTTAAAATATTTAAAGTAATTTCACAAAATGTTTTGATTACTTCAGGGTCCCAATGTTTTATAATTACTTTCTGAAATTTCGGTTTAGAGTTTTTTAATAGGTGCAATATATGACTGTTGGCCTTCAAACGTTTCATATTCTTTGCCAAATTGTTCTAATTGATCTCTCGTACAATAACACAAACCTTTCCCAAATATATCACTTCCTAATCGAAATATATCATTAACGTCTTGAGTAGGATCTATTAATATATAGCCATATGGGACTGACGTCACATCATTATATACTTTTTCAAATGCTTTAATTTGATTGGGATATATTTGGCGAGCTACAGGTAATATCTGCGATTTATCTCTTGGATTTTTGAAAAGTACTAAATATTTACAGTTGAGTGAAATATCTCTTGAAAATTTACCCTGGTGAAAAACATTTTGTGTTACAAATATTACAGATAAATCTAGTAAATAAATCACATACAAACTTATCATGAGAATTTAACATCATATCATCGATAATAACTAACAAAAGTTCTTGATTATCAATAAAATCTGAAATAGTGTTACTATATTCAACATCTTTCATATATAGTGGAACAGCATTTTTGTCTGGATTACAGCAAATAATTCTATTAATATGTGGTAGTATATTTTCTTCTTTATATTTTATTAAATTACGAATAAATGTGGTTTTACCACAGCAGGATGGCCCCGCCACCATCAATGTAAATGGGTGAAACAACATAGTTGTATTAGTTAAAACAATCATTGATAACCTATATTTATATGAACAGCTCTTTTTCGAAATGAATATAAATGTAAATTTAGTTATTTCATTGAACATTCTTTTACAAACCTTCGACATGGTTAAACAAGTTTTTATAGTTGACCTACAATTTTTGCAAGGAAATGAAAAACAATATTTCCTAAAAGAGTTAGCCATACTTGAAAGTTTAATTCCAACTGTGTATCATTTCAAAGCACCGTACCCCGCAGAAGAGCTTAGTCAAGATGTGAAATATAATAACCAGTATTGCGAAAATAAAATAAATGGACTTAAATGGAATAACGGTTTAGTTGAATATTTAGATGTAAAATGTATATTAAAACACTATTTAGAGTCAGCGGAAAAAATTTATGTTAAAGGAGAACAAAAAAAACTTTTCCTTCAAAAGTACATTGACAGTGTTAAAATAGAAGATCTAAGCAGAGACTTGCCATCATTACAAAAGATTGAAAACTTTAATTCAAATTGTCCTATACACTTATCAAACAAGAGTTTCAGATGTGCTGTTAAAAATTGTTTTAATGTATATATGTATGTTTTAAAAGAAAAAAATGTTAGATTAAGACCTTCAATTTTCATACTTGCACAATATGAATTTAAATAACAAAACAAAAGTTTACTTCAACATAAAACAAGAAATTCACGTTATGCATGTATGGGTCTATGCTTACAGATCAGCAAGGAAAGGTCATTGGAAAGAATACGCACGTGATAGAAGTAGATTTCAACGACGTATAGAAAAAGTTGGTCTCGCTATTTCTAAAATCTTAACATCTGATCATCGTAAAAAAAATTTTCCAACACAGATTTCTGTAAAATTATAAAATATTTTCAAATACAAAATTATTTCAAACATGTAAATAAATTTGTTTTATTTTTGTTTTCAAATAGATACCAAAAGCAATTAACTTGCCTTTTTGATTCCTTACAGTATAGAATGTAACGCAATAATAACAAAACCAAGTAAATCAAAGATTTCCGGTTATTTTCTCAATGTTATTATAGAACAGAAAAAATCTTACATAACAGATGCACCTATAATTCCATAATTTTTATTTTTTTTTTATTTTGCAGCTTTAAAACTGTAATAACAACTTACAACAATTATTGATCTTATTTAATAAACAAAAATACACTTTGTACCTACTTCTTGTTTACGTTTTGTTTTTATTTTTATTATTTACATCTTGGTATACAAAAGTACCTATGAATATTATTCTTATTAAATAATAAAAACAAGTTTTTTTCGTTTCTTTTATCTCCTTTTACGTATGTAGGTATATTTTATTAAGCATGCGATTTTGCGCAATTTAAAAAAATAAACTTGATTTGACCTGAAAAAAATCATCTTCAATCAAAATCCATCTTATTTGTATGATATCCTATTACAAAGTATCAATGAATTTATTGAAAAACCTAAATATCCTAAACTTGTTCAGTTCATTAACCTTGCCTAACAACTTCCGCAGTACCAACAACCTTCATTTCCTACTATACAACCACTTGCAACTTATAAGTTAACAACCCATGCTTATAACCTAAACTTGTCCAGTTCATTAATCTTGCCTAACAACTTCTACAGTACCAACAACCTTCATTTTCTACTATACAACCACTTGCAACTTATAAGTTAACAACCCATGCTTATAACCTAAACTTGTCCAGTTTATTAACCTTGCCTAACAACTTCTACAGTACCAACAACCTTCATTTCCTACTATACAACCACTTGCAACTTATAAGTTAACAACCCATGCTTATAACCTAACTTGTCCAGTTCATTAACCTTGCCTAACAACTTCTACAGTACCAACAACCTTCATTTCCTACTATACAACCACTTGCAACTTATAAGTTAACAAGCCATGCTTATAACCTAAACTTCTCCAGTTCATTCACCTTGCCTAATCCTTATGTCAAACCCTTGTTGAACCGCCTTTAATCAAACCCTTGGTACATTTGTATCAATAACGTTTTTCATACATTTTGTATAAGAAATAATAATGTGAAATGAAAAAATAAAATGTTTTCGTTTTTTTATAACCTTAATCATAAATTAACTTTAACAAAATATTTCATAATTTAAGTTAAATAAGAAAAAAAATAAAAAGAATACAAAATAAAAGAAAAAATAAATAAAAAAGAAGCATTGCAATCAAAGCAATATTTAGCAAGCAACGTAGTTGACATCATTGTAGTCCTTCAAATCCTAATTGTCTCCACCAAACTGTATATATTTTTAGTATGTCTTTGTTTCATAACACTTTAATAGAAGATGTCACGAAGGTACAGATTTGCACTTCAAAAAGTGTGGGAGATATAGCTGTTTAAACTTAAAATTGTTACATTTGTACCAAGGGTTTGACATAAGGGCTAACAACTTCTACATTACCAACAACCTTCATTTCCTTTTATACAACCACTTGCAACTTATAAGTTAACAACCCATACTTATAACCTAAATTTGTCCAGTTCATTAACCTTGCCTAACAACTTCTACAGTACCAACAACCTTCATTTCCTACTATACAACCACTTGCAACTTATAAGTTAACAACCCATGCTTATAACCTAAACCAAAACAAACAAAACAAGTTTTTGAGCTACTAACCAAGAATAACCTACATTAAACCCATCAATCAAAATTTAGCTCAGTGGGCATGGTCTTCGGTGCGATATAGCATGATTTTTTTCCATCCCCAAGTGCAGGATTACCTACTAAGGCAAATTCCGTCCTATTAATTGAATGTTGAAAAATGTGAATCAATACAAAACTATAATAAATATAAACATGAGTAAAGATGTGATAAAAAATGACTATTCAAAATAATTCCTTAATTGTTCTTCACTATTTTTGTTGTAAAAATTTTGTGAAATATTAAATACAAGTAAATATACACTTTTTTTTTTTTTTAATAAAATAAATTTTGCTTTGTATAACTTTAATATTAATTTTAGATTAAGTATAATTATCTAAATGTAATATGTAAATACTTGAATTAATTAATAAATAAAATAAAGTAAAATAAATAAGTATTACCCACAATGGAATGGATTTGCTGAACAAAATGTGTAAATAGCGAAAACATTAATCGAAAAATCAAAATTTGCAAAAATTGAATTAATGAAAATGTTACTCGAATTCAGAAAAACTCCAATTAAAGGAGTTACTCACCAGTTCAGATATTATTTGGTAGAAATACTAGATCATTTCAGAATCGAAATTTACAAATTTATTTTATAAAAAAGTTAAATCACTATTACAAAATCAAAAATCGAAGGATAAAGCATATTATGACAAAAAATCAAAATGCAAAGCCGAATTCGTAATCGATAAAAACATCTGGTACTAAGAAGGTAGGAAATGGGTCGAAATCAAAATATTAAAGCACCGCGTTCTTATTGGATAGAGCTCAGTGATAGAAGAATATTACGCCGTAATTCAATATTTTTAAGACATAAGTAAACGACAAAAACGTAAACATTTTTTTGTAACTATAGGGTGTTCAAAATTGAGGTGTCATTTTAATTTTAATAAAAAAAGACTTTTTTTTTGAAATATTAAATATATTTTTATTTTAATTTATTACAAATAGGTTCCGGTTAATAATGAAAAATTATGTCGGCCAAGTGGCCCCCTCTACTACTTCGGCAGGCTTCCAATCTTTTACCAAAATTCTGAATCACGTTGTTCAATAAACTGTTCTCAATGGTTGAAATCTGCTCGATAATGTTGTTTTTAAGCTCTTGAATTGTTGTGGGATTATTGCTGTACACTTTCGATTCCACACAACCCCACAAAAAAAAATCCAACGGTGTCAAATCGACCGATCTTGGTGGCCACATCACTCCTCCTCTACGAGAAATAATAATTGTTTCTTATTAAAAATTATACATTGATTTTTTAAGTAACTTAAAATTTCTAATTTATCTGGTTTTCTACCAAACGAATCAAAATATTCAACACAGCCATTCTTTGGCTTAAAAATAGCTAACCAATGTGTTCCCGGATCTTTTGATTTATCAGTGTTTACAATTAAAAAAGTTTGTTTTTCAATTATTCTGGGGAGTTGATCCAGAGCAAAAACTCCTTTAAAACATTTACGTGTGTGTTTGTTACATCTTAATACGTCACTTATCTCTAGGGTATTCATCAATCAAATTGACTCAAGTCATATACTTTAGTTGTTTCTTTAATATAATTTGATAAAAACTCTTTTTTTATTTTTTTATTTGTTATAATAACATTAATTTTTCTAGTATTTGACAGAGCTCTTTATTTATTTTATCGTTGTACCCAGTTCCAAAAGAGTAATTATCAAAATTATCATTTATAAAATCCCTAGTTGGAAATTTATACTTGAGCTCTTTTACAAACTTTTTACAAGGTTCTTTAAAACCAACTATACAAATATCTTTCGCAAACAAGGTATTATTATCATCACTACAAAATGTTACATCCAGAAGTGCACAAGACAGTGACATTTTGTCAAATATTCAAATTTACTTTTATGTATGCTATTTATAGGCTTGAGAATATATTTCGGTTTTTATCAATTTGTAAACTTGCATCAAATTCTCCATAAACAATAGCAGTCAGTGTAGATGTAAGTGGTTTTGATAGCCTTGCCTCAATTCTAACTGTACCTTGATTTAGTAGACCTTGACACACTTCATTTCCTGATGCATCTGGAGTTAAATCAAAAGCTAGAATGAAAAACCCATTACTAAACATGGTTTTTGTTATCTGATGACCTTTATCATTATGATAAATTCCAGTTCCTGAAAAAAATATACTGTATGCTCTTGCACAGCAATTATTTTCATCTGAAAAACTGGTTTCAATTGCTGAATTAGGTATTTGAACACCATTTACGTTTAACACAAATTGTGAAATATCAAAATGTTTAAAATTGTATGGGTTTTTTGACCTTTATCCAGAGTAACCTGTAGTTTTCTATCATGCAAAAAATGATTGTGTTCGGCAACTGTCCAATTAAAACATTAACAAGTGATATTGATGAACTATTCTGTGGAATGGTAAAAGTTTTTACCTCTTCCCGTTTGTAATTGTATTTGGCATAAGTTTTTTCCAATACAGCATTATGTGCTAAAATGCAGCATTATGTGCTAATAGCACACTAGGATTAATTGTTACATGTCTCATAAATAAAGTGGCTTCTAAAATTTTCAGTTGAGATTCATCAGTATCATCTGGAAAGATATAAAAATCTGGTTTTTCTAATGTTAGGATAACTCGAACATCGACATTGTTTATGAGAAGTGTAGGTTGGTTAAACATATCTAAATGTAGTTTCCCTATAAGTGCCACTACATTGCTATTTTGGTATAATTTTTGACGTTCTTTTGAACCACTATTATCTGTTTTGCTATATTTGGCTTATCTAGCATCCATTCACCACACTCCAAATGCGTTGTAGCGGCATCCGTACCATAATTTAACAATGATTCAATATAAGCTCTGTAATGATAATTGCCATCTGATGGAGATATATTCTTTCCATTTAGTTGAACATTGCATTGTTTTATTAATGAATGTAACATATTAATAACCACACTTGGTTGTTGTATAGGTGTTCCATCAGTTTTTTTATCTTTATTCCATTGAGTTCCATCTTTTTTTAAAATTTGTACTTTTAATTTTAGATAAGTCGAAGACAAGTCTCTATATGTATCACCGTGCTCTAGTGAAATAAATTCTATGACAGATGGATTATCTAAAGAAGCAATAGGGTTATAGGAAACTTCTTCAGATCGTAAAATACTTGACTGAATAGGCTTGAAATACTTTTAAAAATATCAAGCTCTGATTTCATACATTCAATCATAATTATTCAAAAATATCTTTTTGTTTGTTTTTGTTATTAACTTTGCGTCGCTTCGACGTAAAATAATTTAAATTATTAATGAGAGGTCTTTTTATAGGTTTTCTTCGTTTTCTTTTGCCTTGTCCATACATTTCATTGAGTTTCCGAACCGCACCTCGTCTTACATTTTTCATTATCTCTTTACTTCGATCTTGAACCACTTCTTTTACATTTGAACCTGTGGCAATATCAGATAATGCATTAATACCAGAGTTAATAACCTCTTTTTTTAATATATTAGCTCCAGACGTAAATATTGGTTTTAAATATCTAAAAAGACCACCGAAAAAGCTCCCTAACCGTCGTCCCCTTTGGTAAGGTACAATTGAGTGTAACAAAGGACCAATATCCTCAAGACCTTTTCCTGATTGAACTAAATAATATTTATAGTACGCTCTCTCCATAATGAATAAAATAAAATAATATATAGTTTTGTAGAATCGCTTTTATTTATACTTTTTTAAAATGTAATACAATTTTTGTTGGAATTGAACTATTGGAAAAGTTTATTTTGTATCCATATTTATCACATAAAAGTAATGAAATGTTATTAAATGATTTCTCCACATTGCAATATTGAATATTACTGAATTCTTTTACAGTATCAGTGAAAGAATTTTGTATGTTAACAGATCTTAAACACCTTATATCTTTATCATCTATTTTTTGCGGTTCAATTATGTCTGTGTATATAAAAAACATATCTGGTTTACTAATGGGAATCAATTGTACACTATCTATAAAAGTTTTAAAAACTTCTATTACACGTGATTTATATTTTTTAAAATCTGTAACTTTAAAAGATACTTGATTGAAACATGTTGTCAAAAGTCCTTCGAGGGTATAAGCGTAATTTGCTCTTATTTTTATATCTATTTTAGGCTTAGTAACACATATTGTGGTGTAACTTAAATTTTTAGGCATCTCCGCAGCTTTTATTGGTTGTGTATAATGAACTTCATCGTTTATAAAATTAAAAATTCCCCAAATCAACTGTCGTTCAACTTCTTTTCATGTAAACCTATTAAGTGGGCGTATATTTTGAATTAGTGTTGGTAGTAGAAAAACTTTCCAGTCGCATATTATTTGTTTTTCTATGTATGTAATATATGATGTTCCAACTCCTATCATATCTTTCTGCATACCTTTAATAAATATTTGAGTACTTTTTCCCATTCTTCACCATACACATTTGGAACGAAATCATTAACATACATTTCTGAAATACCGACTTTCCACCTCGAATCAAACATGTATTTATTCATTTTATTTGTAAAAGATGATAATGAATTTTCTGGATAATAGTTCATAGATGAATCACTGAGTAAAGTGACATAAAAATCATCATTTACTTGTATGTTGTCCATGAGCTTGCAGATTTATTCTTACGAATTGGAAAATTAAGTTCTGTTTGAGTATTACCTACTGCTGACCTTAAAACACGTCTTGATGAATTATTCAACTCTTTGCTATTTATAGTTTTTTTTTTTTCGTTGGTGGGCTTGGGCTATCTAAAGGAACAGTTATAATGTCTCCTGTATCAGTTTCAAAAATTTGTACATTTTGATTTCTAATTGATTTATTTTTTCTAAGACGTTCTCCAACTGACAATGCTGACAATGCTTTTGTTAAAACATTTTCCTGAATATCATCATCAAATACTTCGTCATCAGCTTCTTTTTCATATACTTCTTCTGCTTCAGGAACAACCTGTATTCCTACATTCTTATATTCAGGAAAATGCGATTGAGCTTCCGCATTTATATACATTGGTTTTGCACGAGTTTGAGACCCTTTTGTTTCCGTAGTTTTTACTTTCTCCTCTTTATTTCTAGGAAGTACTCTATTTTTGTTTCTTATTTTAAATAGATTTTGTCTGTATAAATACCATTTTTGAGTGTCTGTTAGATATTTATTTAACAATATTTTTTTCATATTTTTATCCAACTCATTTAATTCAAAGGCAGCATTTTGTTTCATTTTCTCATAAATCTCGGGTTTTAGTATAATCATTTTGTTAAATGTTGTATTATTCATTTTATAAAATTTCCGACTATCCCTGATAGTATTGCACCCAGAAGTGTAGCTAAAAATCCACCACGTAGAATAATGATTTTTCTTTTACTATTTATAGATTTTTGGCGGCAAATGAGGGGATCTCAAATCCTTTTTATACTTTCGTAATTGGGTTGTTGATTTTTTACTTAGATTACAATTACCTTTTAAAATATTTAAAGTAATTTCACAAAATGTTTTGATTACTTCAGGGTCCCAATGTTTTATAATTACTTTCTGAAATTTCGGTTTAGAGTTTTTTAATAGGTGCAATATATGACTGTTGGCCTTCAAACGTTTCATATTCTTTGCCAAATTGTTCTAATTGATCTCTTGTACAAAAACACAAACCTTTTCCAAATATATCATTTCTTAATCGAAATATATCATTAACGTCTTGAGTAGGATCTATTAATATATACCCGTATGGTTCTTTATATACTTTTCACTTCATTATATACTTTTTCAAATGCTTTAATTTGATTTTGATATATTTGTCGAGCTAGAGGTAATATCTGCGATTTATCTCTTGGATTTTTGAAAAGTACTAAATATTTACAGTTGAGTGAAATATCTCTTGAAAATTTACCCTGGTGAAAAACATTTTGTGTTACAAATATTACAGATAAATCTAGTAAATAAATCACATACAAACTTATCATGAGAATTTAACATCATATCATCGATAATAACTAACAAAGGTTCTTGATTATCAATAAAATCTGGAATAGTGTTACTATATTCAACATCTTTCATATATAGTGGAACAGCATTTTTGTCTGAATTAATCCCCCCTATTAAGTGGGCGTATATTTTGAATTATTGTTTGTAGTAGTAAAACTTTCCGGTCGCATATCATTTGTTTTTCTATGTATGGAATATATGATGTTCCAACTCCTATCATATCTTTCTGCATACCTTTAATAAATATTTGAGTACTTTTTTCCCATTCTCCACCATACACATTTGGAACGAAATCATTAACAAACATTTCTGAAATACCGACTTTCCACCTCGAATCAAACATGTATTTATTCATTTTATTTGTAAAAGATGATAATGAATTTTCTGGATAATAGTTCATAGATGAATCACTGAGTAAAGTGCCATAAAATTCATCATTTACTTGTATATTGTCCATGAGCTTGCGGATTTATTCTTACGAATTGGAAAATTAGGTTCTGTTTGAGTATTACCTTCTGCTGACCTTAAAACACGTCTTGATGAATTATTCAACTCTTTGCTATTTATAGTTTTTTCTTTTTTCGTTGGTGGGCTTGGGCTATCTAAAGGAAAAGTTATAATGTCTCCTGTATCAGTTTCAAAAATTTGTACATTTTGATTTCTAATTGATTTTCTTTTTCTAAGACGTTCTCCAACTGACAATGCTGACAATGCTTTTGTTAAAGCATTTTCCTGAATTTCATCATCAAATACTTCGTCATCAGCTTCTTTTTCATATACTTCTTCTTCTTCAGGAACAACTTGTATTCCAATATTCTTATATTCAGAAAATAAATAAAGTAAATAAATAGTAAATAAATCACATACAAACTTATCATGAGAATTTAACATCATATCATCGATAATAACTAACAAAGGTTCTTCATTATCAATAAAATCTGGAATAGTGTTACTATATTCAACATCTTTCATATATAATGGAACAGCATTTTTGTCTGGATTACAGCAAATAATTCTATTAATATGTGGTAGTATATTTTCTTCTTTATATTTTATTAAATTACGAATAAATGTGGTTTTACCACAGCAGGATGGCCCCGCCACCATCAATGTAAATGGGTGAAACAACATAGTTGTATTAGTTAAAACAATCATTGCTAACCTATATTTATATGAACAGCTCTTTTCCGAAATGAATATAAATGTAAATTTAGTTATTTCATTGAACATTCTTTTACAAACCTTCGACATGGTTAAACAAGTTTTTATAGTTGACCTACAATTTTTGCAAGGAAATGAAAAACAATATTTCCTGAAAGAGTTAGCCATACTTGAAAAAGGAAGTTTAATTCCAACTGTGTATCATTTCAAAGCACCGTACCCCGCAGAAGAGCTTAGTCAAGATGTGAAATATAATAACCAGTATTGCGAAAATAAAATAAATGGACTTAAATGAAATAACGGTTTAGTTGAATATTTAGATGTAAAATGTATATTAAAACACTATTTAGAGTCAGCGGAAAAAATTTATGTTAAAGGAGAACAAAAAAAACTTTTCCTTCAAAAGTACATTGACAGTGTTAAAATAGAAGATCTAAGCAGAGACTTGCCATCATTACAAAAGATTGAAAACTTTAATTCAAATTGTCCTATACACTTATCAAACAAGAGTTTCAGATGTGCTGTTAAAAATTGTTTTAATGTATATATGTATGTTTTAAAAGAAAAAAATGTTAGATTAAGACCTTCAATTTTCATACTTGCACAATATGAATTTAAATAACAAAACAAAAGTTTACTTCAACATAAAACAAGAAATTCACGTTATGCATGTATGGGTCTATGCTTACAGATCAGCAAGGAAAGGTCATTGGAAAGAATACGCACGTGATAGAAGTAGATTTCAACGACGTATAGAAAAAGTTGGTCTCGCTATTTCTAAAATCTTAACATCTGATCATCGTAAAAAAATTTTCCAACACAGATTTCTGTAAAATTATAAAATATTTTCAAATACAAAATTATTTCAAACATGTAAATAAATTTGTTTTATTTTTGTTTTTAAATAGATACCAAAAGCAATTAACTTGCCTTTTTGATTCCTTACAGTATAGAATGTAACGCAATAATAACAAAACCAAGTAAATCAAAGATTTCCGGTTATTTTCTCAATGTTATTATAGAACAGAAAAAATCTTACATAACAGATGCACCTATAATTCCATAATTCCATAATTTTTATTTTTTTTTTATTTTGCAACTTTAAAACTATAATAACAACTTACAACAATTATAATCAATAATAAACTTGATTTGACCTGAAAAAAATCATCTTTAATCAAAATCCATCTTATTTGTATGATATCCTATTACAAAGTATCAATGAATTTATTGAAAAACCTAAATATCCTAAACTTGTTCAGTTCATTAACCTTGCCTAACAACTTCCGCAGTACCAACAACCTTTATTTCCTACTATACAACCACTTGCAACTTATAAGTTAACAACCCATGCTTATAACCTAAACTTGTCCGGTTCATTAACCTTGCCTAACAACTTCTACAGTACCAAATGACTATTCAAAATAATTCCTTAATTGTTCTTCACTATTTTTGTTGTAAAAATTTTGTGAAATATTAAATATAAGTAAATATACACTTTTTTTTTTTTTTAATAAAATAAATTTTGCTTTGTATAACTTTAATATTAATTTTAGATTAAGTATAATTATCGAAATGTAATATGTAAATACTTGAATTAATTAATAAATAAAATAAAATAAAATAAATAAATATTACCCACAATGGAATAGATTTGCTGAACAAAATGTGTAAATAGCGAAAACATTAATCGAAAAATCAAAACTTGCAAAAATTGAATTAATGAAAATGTTACTCGAATTCAGGAAAACTCCAATTAAAGGTACAAATTACTCACCAGTTCAGATATTATTTGGTAGAAATACTAGATCATTTCAGAATCGAAATTTACAAATTTATTTTATAAAAAAGTTAAATCACTATTATAAAATCAAAAATCGAAGGATGAGGCATATTATGACAAAAAATCAAAATGCAAAGCCGAATTCGTAATCGATAAAAACATCTGGTACTAAGAAGGTAGGAAATGGGTCGAAATCAAAATATTAAAGCACCGCGTTCTTATTGGATAGAGCTCAGTGATAGAAGAATATTACGCCGTAATTCAATATTTTTAAGACATAAGTACAAGTCGTATACCTCATTGCAAAATACAATTAAAATTTAATGTTTAAAAAAAAAAAAAAAGCATTTGTTTTGTTCTGTCTAATTATTATAAATTTACACCTTTATATATAAATTAAAAACTAAAAAACTAAAATCAGCATTAATTACACCTTGAATATCGTTACAAATTTAGTACAATTATTTTCCGTATTATAAACTTGAAATATTTTTATACTGACCTACATTATTTAAATCTACATTAAAATTTTACAACAACAGTTTACATTACATTCATTTGATTTAACACAAGTTAATTTACTTAGTACAATATTGTATTTCATTCAAATATTTAATTTTTATGAATAAAAATGCAGCGAAAACCATTGCATAATGTTTAATTGTTAAAGAAATTTAACTTTTTACTAAAAATGGTAAATTTTAAATCGTAACTTAAATTGACTAAAGTATTCTGAACCCACCAAGAATCTATAAAACCGTAATTTGACTTGCTGATGGTATAGGTTCTTCAGTAAACCTTGACAAATGTATTGAACGTCTTAACATTTGTTGTAATGAAAACTCTGGTTTGAAGGTTGCTGATGAATTTTACTTAAAAATTTTTGTCCAAATTTTGCTATATACAGTGGTACCTATTAAAAGCAATAATATGAAAATAATGATGGAAATCAAAACGTATTCATGATGTTCAGGCTTAAATAATATCGAATTATTTGACATTTCATTCAATGTGTTACGTTGCTTTTCTAGAATTCTCTGGATATCGGATATATCTCCATCAAAGGTTGATGTTGGTTGACTAAGATTTAAAGTTCCAACTAAAGTTCAAAGTTCTGACATATTCATTACAGGTATAACATCATTTTGAATCGAGATCCGTGACTGAACAGACGAGTGAGCCGCTACTGTATATGTTGGATGGTTCACTGCACAGTCTGGTGGTATAGTTGTAATTCCTTCATTTTCTAATTTGATTGGCTTTGAATACTCTCCGGATTCTAACATAACGTTTTGTGGTACTATTGTGGCAAAAATATATTGTCCTTCATTAGAAAGAGGAATGCATTGGTTACTTTGTTCAACAATATTGAATTCACAGTCTTCTTTAAAATTTCGATGTTGTGTGAGCAGAGTAACTTCGCATCGATCTTCTGAAGTAATGAATTCTATCACTGGTTATTGCTAGATTCTTCATGTTGGGTCGAATTATGATGTGCTTGGTTTGATATATCGTAGGTAACGGAATAAGATTATACAAAAGAATTTTCCACTTTGAACTAATCAACTTAATTTTGCCATTGTTTTCAAAATACATGCCGGGTTTGCCGCTAAATTGTGTGATGTTTACATTTTGTCCGAAAATTAAGCTGAATAATGATAACAAGAAAATAGTTGTTGTCCATAAATTTACATTGACCTTAGAAGATGTTTGACATTTATTGATAACAATCTTGCTTGTATCATTAGGTGGTTCATCATTTGGTAGTGGGCATATTTTAGTTACATTTCTCTGTGTAATTCCTTTGTCCGTTTTTATTGAAACTACCCTTACAATACCGTTTTCTCCTGGATGTATTTCCACGATTCTCCCTAATGGCCATTTGCTTGATGAAAATTTTTCGTCCTTTATAAGAACTAATTGATCTAGTTTTATGTTCTCCTTTGATTGTTTCCATTTATTTAGTTCTTGTAATGAACTTATGTGCTCCTTAGTTCAACGCTCCCAAAAGGAATTTTTTAGTTGTTGTAATAACTTCCATTTCCATCCTTGTAACCCAAGTGTTTCAGGAGCAGCATGCAAATGTTGACCTATAAGGAAATGCCCTGGTGTAAGTGCTTCTAAATCATTGCAATCATTACTCGTAGAGCAAAGTTGTCTAGAGTTCAAACAGGATTCTATTTGCGTTAAAAGAGTAACCATTTCTTCATATGTCAGGAGTTGTTCACCTAAAACTTTTTTGAGAAGCTGTTTTGTTGATTTAATGCCAGCCTCCCATAATCCACAAAAATGGGGTCATCCAGGTGGAATAAAATGCCAATTAATTTTTTAATTTGCAAGTAAATTTCTTGAATTAAGATATGTTTTCATTAGAATATTATTAGCACCAACGAAGTTTATTCCTTGATCTGAGTAAATATCTGTACATAATCCTCGTCTGGCAATGAAACATAAACTAAATTTAATAAATAGTGGAACACCAAAATCAAGTCCAACAGATGAAAAAAGGTCTGCCAGGTGATACTCTGGTCTCCGGTAGTGATCCCACGATTTGATTTTGAATTGTAGGATTGGACCGGAAACATATTAAACACTTTCGAAGTATGCGTTTGATTACTGTAATTCCACCAATTATCCAATATTTAAAAACGGATAGCAGTTTGTGTAGATTGCGTGCTTGAAATTTTTCGTCATAGCATCTAATGATCGAAATTCCTAAATATGAGAGTCCATCAATTATTATTGGATGTTTTTGTTCATATGATATTGGCGCGAGGTTTAATCTACCGCCCACCCTGAGGATTTCGTTTGAAGCTAAGAATGGATTAAGAGCTTTGATTCGACTTGATGGTTTTATCCCTTTATTACCTTTTAATTGCTCAATTTCATCTTTGAAAAAGTAGGTTTGCATGAGCTGTACGCAAGTTTTTTCAGCTATACTTAATTCTTCCGTTGATAAGTAATTAGTTCGTTTTTCCCTTGGAATAAGTGAATTGTTCTTGAATCGCAAACACAAAGCCGTTATTTTAATCATTCTAGTAGTAGATGAATATTGGATGATCCATTCAGGTTCTGGAAGATTGACAACAGTGCTTAAAGTTACAGTTCTTGTTTCAAAATTAGTATGAGGCGTCATGTCTTTTATATGTGGCCAGAAGGCTTTAGTGTGACTTAGCCACTCCGGTCCTTCCCACCACAGTTTTTGTGGTCCTAATTCACTAGCGCTCGTGCCTCGAGATGCGATATCAGCTGAATTATCCTTATTTTGAACGTGGCGCCATTGTGAACGTGTTGAGTTAGATAAAATGTAACTCACTCCATTTGATACATAAGTTTTCCATTTATTTGGATATTGGCTAAGCCATTATAAGACAATTGTCGAGTCAGTCCAAAAAAATTTGTTTATATCTGTCCACTGGAATGCCTTAGATACTTGCTACATAAGTTGTAGTACAAGTTGAACTCCACATAATTCCAAGCATGGAATTGACACTGTTTTTCTCTGAGCTACCTTCGACTTTGAAGATAACAAATTGGTTATGATTTTGCCACCTGACTTTTCAATTCTAATGTAGATAAGCAGCATAAGCTATCATAGAAGCAT